>OZ038486.1:34941650-34964150 GCA_964036315.1 Acanthosepion esculentum | reverse complement strand
TAAATATCTTAGCAACTTTAACTTAAGTTAAATTTTATACTTTCGTATTTGTTTCTATATATATATACGTGTGTGTGTTTGTGTGTGCTTGTGTGTGTATGCGTGTGTGTGTGTGTGCGTCCGTGTGCGTGTGTGATATTTTTACATCCACTATATTTCTTTCAATGTGAAGGTGCGATGCACGAAATGTTAATTCAATGATGGGTATTTGAATTGGTGAATACTTTGAAAACATTACGGAATGCAGCCCAAATAGTGTTATTCATAAGCGAGATGACAAAAGAAGTTGGACTCATGGTAACTATTCATCTTTTAGTTCCTTTCTTGAAATACGCTTACAGCATTGTTCCTAACACCAAAAGAATTCACCCGTCGCTTATTCTTTCTCAGACAGCTGTGCCGCATTCGCGATAGAGACTAAATTAAATCCTTACGACAGTATATACAATATCTATGGTTTATATATAAATCAATTTGTAGAAAGATAGGAAGAGGAAATACCAAAGATAAAGATAGTAAATAAAACTTTGGGAGTAGAACCTCAGCCCTTCTTTCTGTGTATATAACGACAGAATGGCTTCTGATATTTTTTTCTGTTTTGAGACGAAAAGCCATATTTTTTAACATATCTGTCCCACTTTTTTTTTACGAGATACAGTTAGAGACCCCTCGAAGAAAAGGTGAAAATAGAGAAACTAAATGAAGGAGATATTTTAATGAAGTGTTTTTTTAAGCATACAAAATGACATCTGTTTTCTCTAAACTCTACAATAAATATCTTGCTGCTTGTTTGAAATACTCTTCTGTAATTCCTGCCTCAGCCGAACCGTCTGAACCTTCGAACTATCGGCCTATTAGCCTTATACGCTAATCAACTCCGAATTTCAATTCTCTAGGTCAGCTTCTGATGCGTTAACGAGTATGTCAACTTTAGGTATGAATGGCGCAGCCCGAGCTGTTGCTCTGGATATCTCGAAGGCGTTTCACAGTGTTTGGCATGCTGGTGTTCTTCACAAGTTGAAAGGTTATGACATTTCTGGACGTATTTTTGATTTCATTCAATTTTTCTAATTAAATTGCGAAATGAAAGTTGTCTTGAATGGCCAAGTTTCTAGATCTTTGGTTTACATTAATGTGGGTGTCTTTAAGGGCACTATACTTGGACCTTATCCTTTGTACTTAATTTTCATCAACGACCTTTCCAAAATCATATGTTCTCGGCTCAGTATCTATGCTGATGACACAAATATTTACTACTGTCTTAATTTTACGTCTAAGTTCGCTAAGTTCAAATTAAAAGCTGATCAAAAAAAGAAAAAGAAAGACCTGTTATTTGTTGTTAACTGGGGCAAGAAATGGCTTGTTAATTTTAACGAAACTTACAGAAACGTCTTTGCCTTCTATCAGAATAGCTGATGTTAACTTACAGGAAAGTAACATGTAATTTTTCGGGCTAATGTTTTCATCTGACAAGAAGTGGAACGATTATATTGAATAAACAGATTATATTGAATAAACCGCTACTAGAAAGTTGATTTTTCTTGTCAAAATCTATCTTACGTATTTACTAATCTACCATTATGTTCATGTATTAAATATTGTTGTCACATCTGGTTTGGTGCTTCTGCTATGCATTTAGAGATTCTTAATAAAATCCAAATTGTGAGTTTGGATCAAATGTAGATCAAATATCGATCGGAATTCTACAGAATGATAAGATAAAGAATAAGTGTATACAGTCTTTCTTGTATGTCTTTTTTTTTAATTATGTGTAATGAGTGTCCAAATAAGTGAGTTGGAAAATGTAAGAAGTGTCTGTGCTTTTCTTACCTCGAATTTTTGTTGAGTGCTAAGGGAATAATATTACTATTATGGCCTGTTAAGGAAAAGGGACAAAATTTTCATTGACGCTCGTGGTGACGACCTGTCCGTGTTGACTGTTTGTCTGATAGTGAGAATGCCACTTGTTTGTGTCTGCAGTGGAGAATACGTCATTATTAACCTAACCAGGCTGATAATAATGATTTTCAGTGATTGATTTTTATATTTTTGGTATATTGCCCCTTTTTCGTATCGCCAAATTTCGATTACCCTCAAGTAATATTTTGATGTCTTCGCTATCACTTCTGCTGAATTGCGGAACAGCATTTAACGAAACATTTCCAATACAAAATTTCGTAAACCTTTGTTTAGGGTACGAAAAGAAAGTTAGAAGAAACGTAAGCTTCTAAAGCTTTTAACGTGAAATGTTCATTTCTTTAAAACATGTTAGTCAATGCATTCATTTTGATGAGGGAAGGAACGAGAAAAAGGCAGTGAGGGGGGCAGGCAGGGAGCGAAGAAAATCGACTGGGAATTATACTGCATGAAAACACTCGCCCTCATGTTACAAATGCGGCATAGGGAACGAGTATGGAACCGGTATGAGATGTTCTTCTACACTCGGCCGACTTTCCGTATCTGTCATCATCGCTTGTTTCACTTCATGCAGCATTCGTTGTTTGGTCAACTTTTTCAACAAATCCAAGATATCGATAACTTTCGTGAGGATTTCGTCATAACGAAATCGTTCTTTTATGATGAAATACACACTTTCACGGAAAGCTGCAGTAAGATCATAAAAAAACGAGAGGAACATTCTTTGATGACTGAACAATGATGCTGATAATATATATTAACGAAAGATGTTATGTAAGAAAAAAGTGGAAACCTATTTTGCTTTATGAAGGCGATTTGGTTTCATGCCTTAATTCAAAATTGAATGGTATGTATGCGTATGCATTGTTGGCTATATAAGGTTTGACTAATGGCGCAATTTATTTAATATATATCTACTCGGAAAACAAAAAAAAATACTTCAGTTATCATTTATATGCGTGGCTGTTGTCTAGCCTGCCTAAATGATAAGAGTGAAGCAAATATTTACCCTTCTTTAAAATAATAACGTAATTTTTTATTAGGAACTATATCATTGTGCAGGGTTATGGTAAAAATGGTTTTGTTATTGCAGAAAGAATCACCAGAGACTAGTATTATGAACATTTATGTAGCCATTATCGAGGAGGATGTTAGGGTAAGAAGACATGTTGTCAGTTGATCTCTAACAAATGCATTCGGATATAGCTGTTTACAAAACTTAGCAAGTACAATAACAACAGTTATTATTGTTGTTGTTGCTGTTGCTGTTGCTGTTGTTGTTGCTGTTGCTGTGGTTGTTGTTGCGTAGAGATGGATTAAGTGCAGTCAATTTCGTTAGGAAAGAATGGCATGAACAAAGAGCAATCAAGTGAATCTCGACCGAAAACTAGTTCTGGCTACTGACAGATCAGAGAGGGCACTACAAATAACTTTTAATGCATTTCATACTAACAACCCGGCCAGGTCACAGTGACATTGATAGAATAGCGCTCGGAGCCTGACATGTAGAACTAAATTTATTATAGTGAAAAAACAAAAATGCTATGTTCATGACTATTGCCATTATCACGCACTAATCGCTGTAGGAATTACTGTTCATTGTCGGCAGTCACCGCGGTTATCTTTATATTTTATCGTTTAAAAAATAAATCGAAAAGCAATGTTTACAGATATAGAGAACCCCTTTTATGAAAAAAAAAAAGAAGAAAAATCATGGCTTGTGTTATATGTCACCGGCACTTATGATAGTTATTCGAGCCCAGGTAAATAGCTACGATATCAGATGCTTATTTTCAAGGTATTTAAATCATGACCACTTGGGTGTGATGGATGTGTTTGGTATACGCTTATCAGACTGGCTGACATGATGGCGATATTGAGTTTCACATATTTGTACATCAACATCATTTTATTGGCATGTTGCTTTCTCACTCAATAATAATAATTATAATGGCTGGTGTTCGGGATTCAATGAAAAATGACGTATTTTTTGCAGCTTTGAAAAATTCAACTGTTTTATTTTGTTCTAACAGAGTAAAATTCAAACGCAAATTTTGAATATAAAGTATTGAGCATTTAATTTGGATTTATAAACATCATGAGACATTTTATTATAATTAATATTTAATAGTGTTTTCGAACTCCATAATTTTCTGTCCTTCGTATTTGTTTGTTTTACTTTATTTTACGGACTATCAACCTCAATGAGTTATTTAATGCCGACAAGATTTTTTTATTGCTGGTAATATTTATTCATCAAAAATGTATTGCTGGTAAACCATTTTTTCCCCCAAAAATGTATTGCTGGTAATATTTTTTTCAAAAACTGTATTGCTGATAATATTTTTTTCCAAAAATGTATTGCTGGTAATATTTATTTAAAAAAAAACTGTATTGCTGGTAGTATTTTTTTTTTTTGAAAAATGTATTGATGGTAATATTTTTTTTGAAAAAATGTATTGCTGGTATTATTTTTTTCCAAAAGATGTATTGCTGGTAATATTTTTTTCAAAAAATGTATTGATGGTAATATATATTTTTCAAAAAATGTATTGCTGGTAATATTTTTTTTCAAAAAATGTATTGCTGGTAATATTTTTTTGAAAAAAATGTATTGCTGGTAATATTTGTTTTTTCAAAAAATGTATTACTGGTAGTATTACATAACAGGTCAGTACTCGTTTCTTTGTTTCTAACGATATTTTTCTGTTTGGTAACACTTTGGCCAGCTTTTGGAAGACATCTTTAATTATCCCAATGTGTCTTCAGATTTCCGTGTCGCAATTTCCCTTCTCTGTTAATCCGCTTCCCAGGTATCTCAATTGTTGCACCTGCTTGATTTCAGTATCTCCAGTTTGTAGTTTGCATGCTTGGCTGTTCCATTTGCTCGGGCCAATCAGAAGTCTGTCTTATTGCAGAACGATTGATACATCAATATAAATTGTCAGTATCATGTTGTAAACAAATTATTATAAACTTATATGAATTATCAATATGAACATTTTATTATATTGTGTGGTTTATAAAATAAATTGCACTTAAGAAAATGTGTTGTCACAAAGAAAGCATATTTTACCAGAAAGAATAAAATGTAAATATTATAACTAGTAATAGAACTAACGTAAACCACATCTCGTATCGATCGACGAGCGGTTTACCAAGGATTGCGACTTTAAGGGTGAAACCAACTAGAGGTGAAAATATGCTACTGGTACAAATCCTTGAAATAATGAGAATGGAAAATAACAAATAATGAACCACCTCAACGAATATATACTATTAACCAACAGAAAGAAAATAAGGGCAAAATAGATCCCGTGAGGATTATAAGCAAGCTATACAAGTATACTACTATGCTGTACGTAAAAGATTGTGTGAATAAGTACTGCTCAGATACTTAGTATTTGGTCTGGTTTGTTTAACAATATATTGACTCCTTATGGGTCATTTAATGCCTGTTATGGGAACTTACCCATAATAATAATGGACTATTCCGGACATTATAAATACTGCGCCTCAAGAGGGAGCAGAGAGGATTATTGTAAGAACATTGGAATAGTGATACTTGTCGAGACAACATAGTTCACTCTAACCAAATCTGATAGTCATTACTAATACTTCTACTTCTTTGTATATATTTCTGTTTGTAATATATCTTGTTATTCCATACCTGTGTTCGAGTTATTTCTTCATTGGTTCTACCTTGGACCATCACCGTGGTACAAGGAATTTGGACCATAACAAGTATATATTTATTTATGCCATATATACATGTTTATAATAGTTACATTATGATCATAACTAGTGGTAGTTACTATAGCGGTTTTATAACTAAAAAATAACCCCTTCCCATCTACGGACAATCAACTTTAACGGATCACTCCATCACCCTATTAGTCTATTGTCTGTAAATACCCTGACCTTTTATTGAACTTTTTGTTTATTGAATTATAATAACTTAGTATTCTCTTGAAAATTTTGTCTATTGAAATATGCTTCAGTTTATTTATTTAATAATTACGCGTGCATTAAGACAAATTACTGTATATGTATTCAAGTTTAAAAATTGCTATTCAATTACTATTCAATTTGTAAGATTCCTGTATGAAAGTAATTCATGTAAATGTATATGTACTAATATGGAAAAGAATGGATATTTTCAGTAATATATGCCTGTTATTTGGAATGCACCTTTTGAGTCGGACAATCTTGGAAAGTGCAGAATGACTTATGCCGAAAAGGGTGCATTGGGCAAAAATGTGGAAAACCACTTGCCTAAGGCATAAGTCAAATGAAGTTTCCACATGTATCAAATAGTAGATTAAAAGAAATATATACTAATAATAATATCCACTAGGTAGTCACGCCATGAGCCCCGTAATCCATTAGGTCAATGGCGTACCACATGCAGTCGTAGCAGCAGTGGTGTATACAGGGCAGGTTAACTTGGCTTAGCCCACCCCTCTTCAGTCTGGTTTTGATTTCAATGTTTTAGACTGTTTGCTACCCGAGAGTCCAATCTGCGTTGCTATTAATCGCTATCTGGCGTGGGGGGTGGATTGCTACCTTTCCAAGGTATTAGGTAGGCATCTTACTCATTGGATATCAAAGATTTTAAAATTATACATAATAATCTGAAGAGGCACTGGAATAGCAAAAGATGCTTTCTAAAAGCTAAGCAATGTATTGAGGAACAGGAGAATTTCGTTGGAAACAAAGAAAAGAATCTTTATATCATATGCTATGTAATACCAGTCCTCCTATACGACAGTGGATGCTGGAAACTTGAAGCAGCGGAGGTGATCTTCTCCGGAAGATTGCTGAGAATATGATGGATAGAAAATATGAACAAGTTTTAAGGAAAATGGAAACAGAAAGGTCAGTTATACTTAAAATCAGAAAGAGTCAGATGGGATGTCTGGGAAGCATAATGAGAAAAGAAGGCTTGGAGAATTTGAAACTCACAGGACACATCAAAGGCAAGAGCGACAGACGGGAGAGAGCAATTAGACTACATAACACGCTTGTATAAATGAAGGGCAGAATAGGGATTGGGAATGATAAAGAAAAGACAAAGCTTACTAAAAGTCACAAAGGATGGAAAGCAGTGAAGAGCCATGATTGCTCACGTCCTGAACGGATATGACACATAAAAGAACAATGCATATTACCTGATTTGAAAGCATCTATAGACAAAAACATTAGGTTGAATACAAAAGCGACTCTGGTTATATTATTCAGATCTGTAATTAAGACGTTGGTGATAGACAAAGAATAAAAGCATGAAGTTCTTTGATATCAACCAGAGGGTAATATCACGACTTGGTACTGCGGTTTAAATATGGTGCTATATATACGGCTGTGTAGGCAGGTCGCTTTTTAACGTTTGCCTTTTTCATTCTTAACAATATTCTATAGAAGAATTTACTGTATTTACTGCCATCATCACAAAATCAACTGTAAGTAAAACGCAGGTCATGTAATAATTGTCTCTTAATTCTTAATTACGCAGACAAGCGTTTTAACGAAGGCTAGATATGTGTTATTAAATTTGAAATAGAAAACAAAAGTAAGAAGATTGTGCTGCGCCAGTGTTCCAAGTGTTTATCTGGAAAATATTCATTTTAATTTTATAATTCTTTTGATACGCCAAAAGATACTTACCAGCTTTGAATAGTGTTGAAACTTGACTAATGCATGGAATAATAATGCAACACAAAATGTACTTAGAACAAAATGTATTGAAACAAGAAAGTGTACACAATATTTACATATAGTCTTTTGTATATTCCTGGGAAGACCGTTCCTGGAGAATGTGTTGACTATGTCGCAGTCGGGCAGAGTCTCTAGTTGAATCTCTTGATTCGCCTCTCTGTCTTCCCGGTACCAACCATATTTACATAGTCGGTACTCCACTATGCAAATTAGGTGGATCCTACCACAACAAATAGCGCTAAGCATCTGTCTTGCTAACACAAAAACTGATGATCTCGTTATTCACGAACCGTGAGACCAAGCTGCTAATAACTGCCTGACAACGAGTGAGTTCGCTGTTATGTACAAAGAAGCAAGTATAAGAAGTTACATTATTCTTTGTTATCTATATATAAAATTCTGTTATTTCCGTTAGTCTGGAAAATTAAGTTTCGTTATTTAACATACAAAATACTCCTAATATTTTAAACACAATCAACTAAATACTATGAGGATCTCGTCAACGTGTTGCCAAAAAAATTGTATATTATATTAGGTGTGTGCAAAATTCTCTAACTGTATTCTGTCTCTAGTTTTCAAAAAAATAAAGAAAGTAAGCTCTTTAGTAAGCCTCTCTACCTTGATAATATCCATTCAAAGCCATAGATTTTACCGCGGTACAAACGTTGACTATTGTCCTCATTTGGGGATACCTACTTCCCTAGCAACAAATCAGGCCTAGCCTATACATAATAAGATTCAAAGTTTGCTTTATTTACATTTTTGCGCAACACCTGCCCACGAAATAAATTTTTGATTTTATGCTTGCAATGCTTGAATATCAGAATTAATTTCGTATTTGAAGAGGATTATTGTCAACTGCTCTTCGTTTTAACGTGTTTGGATTTAATATTTGTCTCCAAACAGCATCCAAGACGTGAGTCTACAAACAGACATAGCGCGAATATCTTCTTGTAGATAAGTTCTATTATTTTCAAACTGCTAATTTGAAAATAAAATGATTTACACTATTTACATAGTTCGGATTATTGTCCTCATCTTTATTGTCATATTCACGACGTTTTCGCTGTTGTACGCTCCGGCCTTCTTCAGGTGATATACGTTGGAATTTTGAAACGGACCCTTTATTTCATCCACCAGGGTAGATTGTTCTAGTTCCACGTGCCATGCCTTTATCTTCCTTTTGTAACTCAACTCACCAAGTTTTTGTGGCCAGGTTTTAAACTCACAACTCTTTGGGTCAAGTCACTGGATTACTTCAACCAACAATTTTATCCACTTGTCCTTGGGGATAATCCATTTTATCTACTTGTCCTTGGGGATAATCCATTTTATCTACTTGTCCTTGGGGATAATAGCCCGAAGAATGTAAATAGCGTAAATAGTTAAAATGCCTCATTTCAGAAATACAGACAGATATTGAAAAGAAAATTATATGTATATTGCAAACGGCAACTGTTGCGCACAAAAAGAAATTCATAAAATTGATCTTAGCTTTTTCCATTGGCAATATTGTGTGAATCTTGAAAATCAAAGAAACTTTCTGTTTGAGGAGTTTTGCCAATGCAAGTGATGAGTCCCAAGATAAGTCTTCCAAGGACGAACTTGATAGATAAGAAAGAAAAAAAAGACAACGTTTCAGTAAAAAAATACGCATAAGCGAACAATCAACCACCCACAAGTCAAAACAAACAAAAAAACAACAACAACAAAACAAAAACGAAAAGAGATGAAGATGAAAACTAAGCACTCCGGTAGATAACCATCTTGAAAAGAGAAATCGGTTGGACATTAGAATGTTTGCTATACGACAAGCTCTTTTTTCCCTAACATAATCACATGGTTGCCTGAACCTGAGATATATCAGTTATAAACAGAGTTAGATACTTGAATTAAAAAAGTTAGCCCTTCCCCCACATCACCAAAAAAAAAGAAAAAGAAAAGGAATAAAATGCAACTGTTCAATCAGAAATACACGGTGGATTTTTTTTTATTTGGTTAAGAAAAATTTAGTTTTGTTTCATTGGAGAAAAATGAAATCAGAAACGAAAAATTTCCAACGATAAGAAAAAGAGAAAATATTTTCTTTTACTTGTTTGGAATACTAAAGAAGAAGAAGAAGAAGAAGAAGAAGAAGAAGAAGAAGAAGAAGAAGAAGAAGAAGAAGAAGAAATCTACAGAAGAGAAAAGATCAAAAGAATTCGTGATAAAGATGAAGAAAGTAGAGATAGTGATTTTTTATGTATAGTATCTAGATAAGTGAAATGAAGACAACCTAGATAGATAATGAACAGACTGAGATAGACAGATAATGGCGATTTTCTAAGCGTATCCTTGTTGTGGTACAAGGCCAAAAATATGGAGCATTTATTCAGAATCGAAATCACTATAAAGTCGTTAGTGGTCGAGCGAGACAAGCTTGCTAACCATTACACTACGCCGAAGTGCTGAGATAGGTAATGGACAGATTGATATATATATATATATATGTATATATATATATATATATATTATATTAACACTTTAGACAGATACATAATGAACAGACTGAGATAGATAGATAGATAGATAGATAGATAGATAGATAGATATGATATGATTAGACTGAGATAGCTAAAAGAAGAGACTGAAATAGATAATGGACTGACTGAGATGGATAGATTGATAGATAGATTGATAAATAGGGAACTGATTGATAATGAACTGACTGAGATAGATAGATAGATAGATAGATAGGGAACATATTGAGATAGATAATGAATAGACTTAGATAGATAGATACATAGATAGTGTAAAGGAATAACACATCCGAAAAAGAAAATTCAAAATGAAGAGAATATGTAAACTGATAAAAAACGGTCAGAAAAGCGAAATAATTAAAAAGAAAATGTATAAAAGTAGAAAAAATATTGAAAAAAATAAAGAAGGAAGAAACGAAGAAGAAAGAAAGCGAGTCTAAATGATGGCAACAATAAGAGCCGTTTATTTACTATGCTTCATTAAACTTCTATTTTAGTGACATGGCGCGGAAAAATGCGGGAAAAAGGAATCAGTTGTTTAGAGAAAGTCAATAATCACATCGATGAAAACTTTGTTCGCTCTTTCTTTTATTGCTCCAATCTTTTTTCCTGTACTTTTTGTTTCTTTTCATAAAGCAAATTTGTCAGCAACCATTTTGTATTCGTTTTCAAATAGGTTTCTACCATTTTGTCCTCATTTTTCTTTCATTCTTTATTTCTTTCATTTATGATTTTCTTTTCTAATTTTCTTTTTCGTTTTTTTAAATTTTTTATTTTATTTTCAATCTTTCTTTTTTCTTCAGCCAGTTCTTTATTTTTCTTCTTTCTTACTATTTTCCGTTTGTACCATTCTTTTCTATTTTTTTTTCTTTTTCTTTCTGATTTCCTTTTTTCTTTGGTCAATTCTTTCGTACATTCTTTCTTTCTTTCTTTCTTTCTTTCTTTCTTTCAACTCTTGTTATTATCGTTGAGCTTGTTTTGAAATTGATCGATTTCTTTGGGTCGAGTGGACATTTTAAAACCTTCCTAAT
This sequence comes from Acanthosepion esculentum, assembly GCA_964036315.1. Taxonomy (NCBI): domain Eukaryota; kingdom Metazoa; phylum Mollusca; class Cephalopoda; order Sepiida; family Sepiidae; genus Acanthosepion; species Acanthosepion esculentum. The sequence goes on along the minus strand of OZ038486.1, from coordinate 34,952,968 downwards.
TATGCTGCATCAAATTTGTCGATTGCAGTCAATCAGTAACTCATTCAAGCATCAAACAACGAGACAAGACTATATATATATATATATATATATATATATATATATATATATATATATAAGAACAAAAATATCGTTGGTTTCGTTATCTATTTTATTTTAAGAACCCTTGGGTAATTTGTTGATACAACCAGGAAAAAAATCTCTGTGAGATTACACAATTTTATGTCTACGTGTGTGTGTGTGTGGATTGTTTGATGTATATTTGCCACCAGAGCCATTTAATTCAAGTTAGGTAGGTACTTCACCCTTGTAAGAATGGCGCTACACATTCTTTTTATTCCTATTTCGCACTCTTGATAGAGCCCCATGCCCAATTAATAATGTTAGCAAATAATTATACATCAATCTTTTCTCTGACTGGGACATTGGTGAATAAATTTTCAACCTCATTTAATCACCAATGTCCCAGTTAGAGTAACGATTGATATAATTATAAGAAATATATATACAATAATCCATTTTCCCCTCCATTAAAAATAAAATCCAACAACTACGAAAACTACTTTTAACTTGTACTACTGAAGTTCCATTCTGTAAGCACAAAAATAATATAGATTCACAACGTGATGGTGTTTCCATGGTTTCAGGTCTATGCCCAAATTTAAATGTCCCTTGTGAGATTGCATCTCCGACAAAAAGCTATATATATTGGTCATATGACGAACACGTTAACTGGAATGTGTAAGGTCAGTCTACCTGGATTAAAAGTGAAAAATTAAAATCCGAGTGCCGTGCCCACAAATACAACATAAAGCAAATGATTTTTTTACATCGGCAAAAAGGAAAAGCAGATTGAAAAAATCATATATTTATGTACATATTTACATTTGTTTTTACATGTTAAACATTGTGTTTGTTCTGGTCGTAAAAAGTTCAAATGTCCAAAAAATGTTCTATTTGTTAAATGGTTGTTCGTAAAGTCATATGTCTTGGTCAGTATAAAGTGTGTATATATGTGCGTGTATCTGAAGCACATTTTAACGAAGTGTATGCGTGGCTGCTTACTGAATGTGTGTGTGTGTGGGGGGGTGAAAGACATTAATAGAAAGGCATGTGTGTGTGAGTGTTAATACGTGAAATCTGATTACGGTGGTCCCAAAAAGAAAAGAACATACAGATAAATGATAAGAATTATTTTTTTTCCCACTGCTATGAATATTTCTTTGAGTTGTGTGAGTATTCTTTGGAGTGTTATGCAGTCGTCGCTGACTGAGGTGTTGTCATGTAACAAGAGAATTCTGGTTGGGTGTTTACAGATCCAACCGCCTGTCATCGACGGGTGATCCACGTCCAGCTGCTGACTGTGTTTTTATGTGTGTTTTTATTGCTTCAGAAATGGGTGTATGTATAGTTATCCTGATCACGTGATTGCCTCCAAACGAAAGTTTTTCGGTTTACGGATGTAGTCGGAAGTATAACACGTGACTGTACTGTCCAATCAAAGCCCAGAACCACTTATTTCATTTTTTATCCTATTTTTTTACTGATTTATACAAAAGTTTTTGTTTTAGTGATTCTGATCCTATTTACGTGTGGACGTTTCTTACTTATTTGCGTTTCACCTATTGGTTGTAAAATATAGGATTTTATTTGTGCTTCACCTATTGGTTATAAAATATAGGATTTTATTTGTGCTTCACCTATTGGTTGTAGAACATAGGATTTTATTTTTGCTTCACCTATTGGTTATAAAATATAGGATTTTATTTGTGCTTCACCTATTGGTTGTAAAATATAGGATTTTATTTGTGTTTCACCTATTGGTTGTAAAATATAGGATTTTATTTGTGCTTCACCTATTGGTTGTAAAACATAGGATTTTATATCCTATAAAGGCAATCTCTGCACTTAAATGATTCATCATCTATTGCCGAACATCTACAAACTCATTGCTGTCCACATTCACAATTTAAAAGCATATTAGTTGACATACCTGTATACTCCACAAAAAGTAATAAGCAGAAACTGCAATTTATTGAAGCTCACTTTATTAAAAAAATTAAAACCAACACTTAGCAAAATTAATTATGAATATAGTACAAATGCTCTGAAATGCTTATAGTACATAATTTAAAAAAATAATTTTTTAAAACTAATAGTATAAAAACAAATACATTATATCCTTCCTTAATAATCCAATTAATTATTAAGTTCCCGTCCTTACATTAAAATTATTAATTTGACGTTACGTCACGGACATATTCAACCATAAAGTATTTATCTTCCAACATAAATTTTTAAATGAGATTTTGTGTCTTTGCGCATGACCTGAACTGTTAAATGTGTAACCACAAAAGATAAAAAACATATTTCGGACAAACACAACTATTTGTCTTAGCCAACAAAACCCTGATGATATGGTAAAAAATATCGATAGTACTCGGAAAAAAAAGATGAATAGCTATAACCATAGTACCTTTTGTGCTGTCTTTAATCATGAAACAAGAAAACTCATACGTGATTAAGAAACGATCTTATTGAAGATAAAGTAAGCATAACATATCTAAATGGTTTAATCAGATATTTAAATGAATATATATATATATATATATATATATATATATATATATATATATATATATATATATATATATATATGCTACAATGAATCATTTATACAAAAAGTAAATTAGTAAAGTTAATGATATAAAATGGCGAAATCCCTTCGCTAATAAAATTTTAAAGATACATTAATCTACTAATCACTCGATGAATGTTATGATCCTTGTTTTTAAATAATAAGCTGTATAAGGTCTTTCTTAAACACGCAAGTACTTTCGACTCTACATTCAGTCATCTTCAGACATGGAAATTATTTTGTTTTTGGTAAAATTCAGGTAGCATCCGAGACAAAAAAATATAATGCGAATCGAAATAGGTTTTTTTAAAATTTGTTATTGATAACGGATACAAACTTTATATATATATATATATATATATATATATATATATATATATATATATATATATATATATATATATATGTATATATATATATATGTATATATGTATATATATATATATATATATATGTATATATATATAAGTATATATATATATATATGTATATATATATATATATATACATATATATATATATACATATATATATATACATATATATATATAAATATATTTATATATATATATATATAAAAATATATTTATATATATATATATATATATATATATATATATATTGTGTCTGTGTGTAAAATCATAGTCGGATATAGCTTTAAGACAGTAGCATTAAGTCTAGCGGGGTGGTAGCACTTGCTAGGGTCCTAGATATGAACAAATAGTGAGCACCCAAACTGGTGTCAAATAACTATGAAAGTATAAAAATATATTTTTATAGTAATAATTTCCAGAAATAGATTTTAATAGTAAAAAAATTACCAGATCTTCAAAAAAAATTAAATTTCGGCAATAAATGACCCATAAGGAGTTGATATGCCGTTAAACAAACCAAACGAATCTAAGTCGAGGGCTTTGTCTTTTACTCACTGTGTTCACAGTTGTCCGTCCATTAAAATTCCCTACGACATTGTATGAATATCTATACAACTCTTTTAGTGTGTTAATTAGAACATTTCCGACAAAGGAAGGAAGATAGACTTGATTGAACCTGTCATTTGGATAGTCTTAGAGGAGTTGGAAATAACTACGACCCCCTTTGGTAGCTTTGTGCTGCAGATGGGGCGTAGCTATTGTCGCTGATTGTGTGGAAATAACGAACGATCGAGAGTGATCAGCTCAGAGAAGCGTGTTTCCTTCCCCGCCAGGCATTTCAGAGAGAGAGAAGGGGGAAGAGAAAAAGAGAGAGAGAGGGGGAAGAGACCCTGTGTTGAGTGAGTAAGCAAGTGTGTGAGTGCTAGAGAGAGAGAGAGAGATAGAGAGAGAGAAAGAGAGAGAAAGAGGGGAAGAGGAAAAGAGACACCCTGTGTTGTGTGAGTAAGCAAGTGTGTGAGTGCTAGAGAGAGAGAGAGTGAGAGAGAGAGAGTGAAAGAAAGAGAGAGAGTGAGAGAATGAGAGTGAATGAGAGAGAGAGTGAGAGAGAGAGAAGGGGGAAGAGAAAAAGAGAGAGAGAGAGGGGGAAGAGACCCTGTGTTGTGCGAGTAAGCAAGTGTGTGAGTGCTAGAGAGAGAGAGATAGAGAGAGAGAAAGAGAGAGAGAAAGAGAGAGAGAGAGGGGAAGAGAAAAAGAAAGAGAAAGAGGGAGGGAGAGACCCTGTGTTGTGTGAGTAAGCAAGTGTGTGAGTGCTAGAGAGAGAGAGAGAGAGAGTGAAAGAAAGAGAGAGAGAGAGAGAGAGAGACATAGGATAAGAATGTCAAGGATCAGAAAAATCATAATCTGCTCTCAGAAAAAAAAAGGAAGCTAAAAGCTGAAAGAATGAAAGAATGAAAGAAAAATCTTAAGATAATTTTAAAAAAATGATTGTAGCATTTTTCGGAGACAATGTGAAAGAAAATAAATACAACATCAGGCGGTCTCATTTCAGACGCTGAAAAGGAAACCCACAGTTTGAATAGAAAAATCAAATTAAGAATTAAAATTGAAGAAATAAGAATCAATTAAATTAGAAATGCACAAATTAAAAGCTATAAATTAAAATAGTGAATTGTGGTTTCATTTATTCTTGGTTTTCTTATTGAAATACTATGTAATAATTTCTTGAAATTTAATGATTGCCGAAAGTTATAAAATGCAAGCTGAATATGCAATTAATTATATCACAGGTAAGTTTTATTAAGAACTATTGGATTATTCAAAACGTTCAATTATTTTTGCTGTTAGATAGCATTAGGAGCGTTTAGCTTATTTTACCGTGAAAAGAGGTCGTCTTTGATTTTATTATGAAAGCTCCTATATGATCCTGCATTACAAGATTTGTCAAAATAGGTACATTTTTGTTTATTGATTTTGAAGACGGAGGAGAATAATTAAAGTTTTCAGCATGCTATGCTTATTTTAAGAAAAAATGTTTCTTAAAAGCAAAAAATAATTTGTACAGTTTATGGATAAAGAACTACGATATATATTGATGTCTACACACACACACACACACACATATATATGTGTATGTGTGTGTGTGTGTGTAGAGATCAATATATAGAGTATGTATACGCATGTATATATATATATGTGTGTGTTGTGTCACTCTCTCTCTCTCTCTGTGTGTGTGTGTGTGTGTGTGTCTATCCCAAATAGTTCCGTCTACGGAGTTTCAATCCCACTAAATGTAACTAATGTCCACTCCCCATAGTTGCAGTATAAACTGCAGGTGGGTCCTGTGGGTGCTGGATGAACACAATTGTGTCTGAGCAAACGTCTGCAATAGGGATTGTCTAGGCGCCCTAGCAGACAGGCAAACTTGGATAAGAGCGGCCAGTATCCACCATATATATGTATGCATATATATATATATATATATATATATATATATATATATATGGTAAGTGAATATATTCAGAGTGCGATGGATAAATTGTCGTCTAAAATAAGCTAAAATTAAAATAACGCTGACATCTCATTTTAACAGATATATTTACCAAAATTACACACACACACACACACACACACACACACACATATATATATATATATATATATATATATATATATATATATATATATATATATATATATATATATATATATATATATCTTGAAATCCTAAAGAGTAAATTTATTCAATAAACTCACTACTGGATTCAACCACGGCCTTTAGGCGACTTCGGAATCTCCTGCAACTCGACTGGACAGTTGCCTTGTTTAAGATGGCAAATGCTGCCATATTCCTTGCCTTCAGTTCATCTTTAGTGTTACAAGGAGTTTTTTGTTCTCTCACTCAACTGCGCCCCACACATAATAAACAAGGTATTTGCAGTCTGGGGAGTTAAGTGGCCAGATGTAAGGGATGACGTAGTCGCAGAAATTGTCTGACAGCCATGACCAGGTTTTCCTGCTTGTGTGGAATGGTGCAGTGTCCTGTTCCAGACATAGGGTCTTCCAGTAGCCACCATCTTGACCCAGGGCAGCACTCCCTCCTGAAAGCACTTGATGTAGACTTCCGTGTTGGGTCTGTGAGGCTCCGTGGTAAGATGAATGGAAGCTTAACGTCACCATCACTAGTGATCACTCGAAACGCCCTTCGTAATCACCATTGAACTCATCCAACGTTTTTCGATTCCTCTGCACTATCCTCAGATTGACACCCAACACCCTGACATTTTTTTATATTGGAGCTTCCGGCGCGAATACCAGGCAGTACTGCATGCCGTTTCTAAATTTCTGGCGGAATGAATTGCGTCATGGTGGTCTTTTTTTCTCACAGACGATGCTAACTGACCCTACTATACTGTGTAATCGAAAAAAAACAAAATCAAACAAAGCGCATGTGCGAACTGAAAACTATAAAATGGCGACACCCTGAGGTATATTTTTGAACTTAATTTATATATGTTTGTGCGTGTATATATGAGTAGGGCAATATATTTCGAGCAATATGAACAATGCACGAACCTACTGAAATAGGAACATTTAGTCGTCTTTATACTTGAGGCAATTAGTAAACATTTGTCGTATCATTGGTTGTCTTTATACTTGAGCCTATAGATAAATATTTTTCGTGCTTTGTGTCAGATTTATACTTGTGTGTAGAGGTAAACATTAGTTGCCTTCATACTTGATTCCTCCTGCATCCGCCCAGATGATGAGTGCACAACTCTGAATCCTTGCCGAGCGTGTGGATATGATAAAGGTATTTATCAAATTAAGCTTAGTTTTGTACTAGGCCACAATGGTTGAGCATCCAGTAAACATTAAACACATTGTATTGATAATTGCCAGTTTACTTTAGTAATCACAACACAGTGGGACACTACAAAAGTCGGTGTCCATACACGCATGCGTCTACTTACTTATATCCCCGCATATTAACAATCCTATGAATACTTTAGAAGGCTCCTTTAGCATCGTTAATAACTAGTTCAAAAGAGATTAAGAATATTAGTCATTGTGTGACTGAACAATATCACGTTGAGCAGGTATGGGGTTGGCGTAAATTCAGTGGTGGAGACAAAACCAAAACAAAGGAAGGAGGAAAAACAATTCAATGAAGACGCCTTAAAAATATCCCCCTCTTTAAGAAAGGAAAAAAAAAGAAAAAATGTCGGTGGATATGGAAAGAAAGAGATCGTTCGAGAAACTTCCGGAAGATCCTAGAAAGTCATCAGCCTTGGTGACAATGCGACTGATACTTGAGATGTTTCCTATTAAGGGGAGGGCAACGAAACACTAGCTGGTCGAGCAAAGTAAGTGAGCCCTGAATAACGTGCCTCCAAATTGTTTCATTTCAGTCGAAGCTGACGATATTGGTTCGTGAAATCTCCCATGGCTATAAGGAAGTCCTGATCCTACATGAAATTCTTCATATACTGAATTCAGATGCAGACCAAGCACACGGGGTAATGGTTAACGAAGTAGCCTGGTTGACTGTTACAACTGAATAATGAGCTTGATCCTCACTGGGTGCCACGTACTTATGGCGTTGTGCTAATATTAAGCAGAGCATAGTAAATAGAAGCAAAGAAATATTATTGTTTTAATTATTCACGAGGGTTAAATTATATTTTCAATGACACCGCTCTTGTACAGAAGATCCGTAATACCAATTATTCTTCTATGTGCCATGTCCTTTCAGGACGTGGACTTTTATAGCTCTCCACAACTTCCTGTCCTTTGTAATGCTTACTAAAGTTTGTATTTTGGCTATATCTTCTAATCCTTGGTCTGCCAACCATTTACAAATAGGTAGGTTATGAGCTGTTTTTCTCTGCCCCACTTTTGCCTTCAGTATACCCTGTGAGTGTCAATTTTTCCAAACCCTAATTCCTCATTATGTGTCTTAGAAATTCCAACTTCTTTTCTGATGGTATGTATAAGTGTCCTTTTTCTTTCCATTTCCTCTAGAACTTCGTCGTTGTTCACGTGTTCAGTCCACGGTATTCTCATCATCCTTCTGCAGAACCACATTTCTGTTGCTTCAAGATTTTTCTCCATATGAGATAAAACTATTCAGAATTCCCTGCTCCAGGATCAATATAAGATAACAGTTCAGTACTTATATATGTGTTTCTTAATGAAATAGCAATTAGTGGCGTAAAGAAATCGATTTCATTTGTTCCTGATAAGTTTTCAGTAGCGAAATATTTTAAACAATAACAACTATATTTTTAGGTAAAAATTGTCCTGCAAATTTTTTTTCAGAGTACGCGCATATTTGTCTTAGACAGTAAACATACAACAGAAATTATAGACTTATACCTAACTATTGCAAGAGGTAACTGCTAATACGAAAGATATTTCCGCATAACAGAAAAAAAGGGACAGCAACTTTTCCTCTTTATGAAGACATTTTACGTTTAAAAACATCTGCAGATATAAGTTATACACACCACATTTTAAGGAAAAACGACTGAAAATACATCAAATAAATCCAAGAATAGAAAAAGAAAAAATATACGGTTCAGCCATCCCCCATCCTGGAAATTATCTAACATTAATATAGGAAAATACTTCTGAAAGTTAATAGATAAACACTTTAGTAATAACAATACACTGAATAAAACATTTAATAAAATCAACTAGAAAATTAGTTACTCAAATGTAAACAAGATGGAGAAAATTATAAATTTCAACAATAATAATCTGATTAAAGAATTTCATATGAATCAAATACAAGAAAATACTTCTATTTGTAATTGCAAGATTAATACCTGAGTGGGAGGATTATGTTTGACAGAAAATGCAGTTTATGAGGCCACAATCCTTTCCAAAGAAAATATGAACCAGAGAAAGGTTTATATTGGAATATCCGCTGGGAATGGGAAGCAACGCTTTTATAACGATCACCATTCCTTCAATAACGAATCACTCAAGAATCAAACAGCACTATCTAAATGTTATTGGGATATCATGGAAAACGGCTTCACTCCACATTCGGAATGGAAAATTATCTCCAGGGCTAGAACCCCTAAAAACTTCAGAGAAAGATGTGACATCTGCATTAAAGAGAAAATATTAATAATCAAATATAATAGACCTGATGTGTTACTGAATCACCATAATGAAATCATCTTCAAATATACATTGTTGGTAATCTTTAATATATTGTTATGTATTAACTATAAATTGTATTGATGTGTGTTTTTCGAGTCTCACCGCGATAAGCCTACATATTATAATTCAGTCTTTCTTTCTTCTTCCCCCCTCCGCTTTTACACTCTTTCTTTCTTTCTTCTTTATTCTGCCTCTTCTGTTTTACCATTTGTTTTCTTGTTTCCTTTTCCTGTCAAAAGACTTATTTAAGAGCTCAAATTGTCCGGCCTCTTGACTGAGTACACTTGAATCTACGTAACTTAATAAAGATGGATTTAACCGCGACACTATCCCTACCTTCCATTTCTAATTTAGATCATTCTGTGGTCCTCCCCGTCCCACTCTCTCTGTCAACTTACATCAATCTAAAACTATTCCCCAAAACTTGTATTAAAGATAAAATAAAAACATATAAATTTGTAAACCAATTTCTTTTGTAACTAGAGATGTGACCTGATGAACCAGGACAAATAAATTTTCTGGTGAAATAAATTATAGTCATGGAACCTTAAGGTTGTCTGTTTTTTAATCTAACTGATATATATCTATATCTATATCTATAGCTATCTATCTATCTATCTATATATAAAATTTTATATGAGAATTACTTAGCTGAAAGCGCTCAATATCAGTGACAGAGCTAACATATTCAGTTGTGTGGATATGAGTTTGTGACTCTGGGTTATAATTAACCGACACAAAATATCTATCGTTACAATCATATAAGTAGTTGGAAATATATCGTATTTCTGAAATTTTATATTTTGTAGGAATAACTGACGCCCACAAGTCCCGAAAAAAAGATAAAGGAAGACGGATGTGGTGGTGATTTTTCATTAGCCCGTGAATTGACGAATCCGTAACTAGTGAGAAGACAAGATTGCCCCATAAAAATGAGTTTCTCCCTCGAAAATTCTTCAGTGAAAATTTTTCGCTTGGTAATGAATACATGGGTTTGTAAATGCTGGACAGGTAAGTTCTATCATTCACTTCACCCTATCACCGAAAAGTATCCAAAAACATTTTTCTACGGCGGGCAATAAAAGTAGTTAATACAATATGCTTTGTGCTATTTAATATGACAAAAATCATTCTACTGGTGCAAAGACGGCTCATTTGAAGTTCAGTATGCGACAGTGAGTCTTTGGTGTATTAGTCTGAAGACAATCGTAGAGACTGACGCAGCGACACAAGCGATACGACGCACTACGAAGGATCGTAGTCGCCACATACTTAACTACATGAGATTTCGTGATAACGTCACGCTTGAACGTTAATTCAGGTCTGTACTATCACATGCATACACTCGTATAGATGGTGAATACCATCGTGTGACACATTCCACGCTACTGACGAACGTTGAAGCAATACATCAAAGGATGGACAAACTGGACCAGTCAAGCATGGACCCATCATGTATCTTACATCTTTAATGGATGACGCGTATAGCAATCGCGCCGACCAGAGAAGTTGACTACCACGGGCATGACGTCGGTGACGATGAACCTACTGGAACAGCCCAACCTGATGGACTATGACAGCGGTATGACTTGAACAATGCTCTCAAATTATAGGCTGCCATTTGTCGTTCCTTCTACAAGCATCAATGATGGAGAGTTCTAACTTCAGGCACCCCACAACATGATACTAGTGTTTGGGCCTGGATACCACACTCGAAGATATAACTCCCTGGCTGGACATATTATAATTACTGCGTCACACATAATGTCAATCGCCCCTCCAGATGGTGCTTTCACAACCATTTTAGATGTACCTGACCTGTTAATTTTCCCTCTGAAAGTTCTCCACTGCCTGAACCGGGTATTGAACTCACACTCTTTGGGTCTGTCACTGGATCTAACCAACGCCTTTATCCACTATTCAGAGGGAAAATTAGCAGGAGATAACTGATAACTGACATCCATCAAACATGGCTCTTGGAACTAGAACAGTCTACCCCAGTGATCGAAATAAAGGGTTCGGTTCGAAATTCCAACCACCTGAAGAAGGCCGGAGTGTACAACGGCCGAAACGTTGTGACAAATATGGCGACAAAGATGAGGACAATAGTCCGACTAATCTAAATACAGTAAGAA
>OZ038486.1:34891650-34936650 GCA_964036315.1 Acanthosepion esculentum | reverse complement strand
CACATACTACCAAACACAGCCTACAAAGAGATGAACACAGACATGTACCATGCACACGCATGTATCATATCTACCTTCAACATGTACATATATGTGTGTATGCAAATATATAAACGAACTTACACACATTTATATATATATATATACATACATACATACATACATGCTTCATTAAACACAACAGACAAGGTACTGTGATTAAGCTTTTTATATTTTTGTGTTCGAGCAAGTGTTTTATTTTCTGGACACAGAATGTGTAGGAATGTTCTGTAATTCCGAGAGCTTTCGGCTATATTTTTTGCCATTATCAGGGATGATTTTATTTTTAATTTTTAACTGGATGTATGGGTTGTGCGTATGTATCTAGATTTATATATGTGTATTATTTTCCGAACACAGTCATCACATTAAGGCCGTGTTTGTAGTTAACATTATTGAGTGTTGGGTTTTTCTTTTTTATTATGAAGGCTTCCATTCTTTTTTACATGTGGATGAGGTTATTATGTTTGTTTTTTCTACTAGTATGTTTCGGGTGAATCTGGTCAGTTTGTATGTGTGTTTAAATGGGTTCTGATGGAGCTGTAGTCGGATAGGTGTAACGGAAGTCATCTGGATAGGCATGTAATTATTTATGAGTTCGGTTTGATCAATAACGCAGAGAGACATTTGAGACATTCGTTCTTTGTAGTTTTGATTTTGCAGGTGTGTTGTTATTTTTTATGCTAAGATTAGCTGTTTTAAATTTTTTGTAGTAGATAATTAAATTTTTTGTTTGGGTCAACTGGGCTATTCTATTTCCTTATGATATTTCTAAATGAAGATTCATCTTGTTTATAGTTGACGTGCATTTGGGTCTTGCAGAAAAATATTTATTATTTTTGTCTGTGTGTTCAGTATCATTATTATTTATTTTGGAAAGAAATAGCTTATTCTAGTGGTCGAGTAGATGGTTAGGAAAAGCAACGTTAACTAGTGTCTGTTTTGCATTGATGAGTTCTTTAAGGAAAGGACATATATATATATATATATATATATATATATATATATATATATATATATATATATATATATATATATATATATAGGGAAAAGGTTATAATTGTTCCAACGAGAGAAAAATGCATATTTTTTAAAAAAGAGAAACCGCAAATTTTTTGGTTATAATATGGATTTGTTTTAGTCTATATATTATATTTTATTCTTCATAGTTTTGCTACACGTGTTTCCGGTTTCGTGAACTTTTTCAGGCAAATTAAAGGAATCAACTTTTAAGGGAATAAATTTTGCCTATGTTCTTTTAATGTTTCATTGTTCATTTTCTATATTTGTAGGGGGGGGGTCTTGATTTTTGGACTGTTGGAAAAAGTGAATTTCTGCTTAAGTGCTAATAATATCATCAGTGATTAATAATTAATGATTTTATTACCACTTAGACAACAGGATTGTCGGTTGAATTTAATACAAGTTGTTTATATATATATATATATATATATCTATATATATAATATATATATATATGTATATATATATATATCACAAAAAAATAATATATGTAAGAATCAAGAATACTCTTTCTACACCCCCCCACCAAAAAAAAACACACAGACATGGGGAGCAATAATATATATATATATATATATATATATATATATATATATATATATATATATATATATATATATATATATATATGGGGAGCTAGCGAATATCTATATATGTGGATGTGCGGTGAGTAAGGTACTGGTTATCAGTGCACAATGTGGGACCGGGATACCGATTTCAAATTCTGGTCGAGGTGCTTTCTATTTCTTTTTCACATAGGTTCTCCTCAATCATATGCATGTTAAATAGTAGGCCATCTGAGATTTGGTTGGCAGCCAGTCTAAGGAAGAGGAAAACTCTGGATTCAAATCTAAACTCAAACGTGTCTGGAGTTCGAAAACATATATATATATGTGTGTATATATATATATATATATATATATATATATATATATATATATATATACAGAGAGAATATATAAATACATATATACATACTTCAGAACTGAAGAGAGCCTTTCGAAAGGAATTCCTGAAATGCCATGAGGTCCCAAACTGGCCATGTGCAATCGAATATGCTTATCAAGGGCAGGTTTGCTCAGTCACCAGAAATCACACCTACACCAACAGTCTATTGCATATGACGATTTCGTAATGGCATGCTTTGAATGCCCGACCTTCACTAGGGTGTGCAAGTTCAGGTCGGGCCTGACAAGGCATCTGAAAAGGCACATTGCAAGTGATGATGATCGATGGCTGGCTTTATGAGCCGCTGTCGTTCACACAACCAATGAATGCAATGTTGTGGTGGAAGTTTAACCGATGGGCTGGACAAGTCGCTTTGTGAGTCGACAGGCACTATATATATATATATATATATATATATATATATATATATATATTGTGTATATTTCGGCAGCAATTTTTCATTAATGCATGTTTCAATAAATAATATATATAAGTTTTGTCTATTTATTTTAAGTAAGTTCCTTTCGTATTGTCTGATAAGCTTAATCGCATTATCATTGAAAGACGAAAGGAAAACACCATATTGACACATGTTTGAATCCAATCTCAGCTTTCGGCTTACATAAGCCATTATCAAAGATGACAATTTTAATAAATCAAACAACACATATACGAAACCAGAATAATGGCCCGCCCTTGCTGTTTGAATAAGCTCAAAGTAACGACAGACTCTTATTTACGAGCCAAGGAAGTGAAAAACTCGTCGTATCTCGTGACATCACACATGACCACGCGAGAGTGAAAACGAGAAGTATTAAGTATGGGAAGCCATTGGTATAAACCAATGGCTTCTGCTATACGCTTATAGGCATTTAAGAATGTTTGTGGAGATTTCATAGTTTATTTTGTTCAGGTTAGGTTTCAACTGTTTTATGTATATAGCTTCAAGGATTTTTAATTTTTGTTTATTATTTTCATGTTTAAGTATAGTTGTGTTGTCAACAAGGATTTTCCGGAATTGAGTACGCGGGCAGGCATGTTGTTTTAAATGTCTAAAAATCTTAGAATTATCACTTAAATGTAGAGTTAAGCGTTTTGAAAGCGAGTTTGTGGTGTGACCAACATAAATATTATTCAATCCATTGGAGATACATTCTCCCAAAGGGCATTTGAATTTGTACACTATGTTAGTTTTTTGCAAATCGCTAACGGGGAGTGGGGAAGAATCATTACGAATGACACAATTATACTTTTATACCGTTTCGTCCTATATTTGGGACTCATCAGCAGTGCGCATCCACTACTGAGAATTGAAACCCTGACAATTAGGTTATCAAGCAAATGTCATACCAACTGTTCTACGGACCTCGGTGACGAAGAGGTAGCAAATCAGACTCAATATAGCGCCGCTCACTCACAAATTCCGTGGTGGAACTCAACTGAGATTCTCTCTAACCATAGGACGGTGCCCCCGGAGCCACGACTACTATCACCAAGCCGCTCAACCTTGAGCATTAGAAGCCGGTTCAAGCAATGATATATAAATGATAGAAATTATTAGGAGGATTTGATAATTATAATTGTCAGGGTTTCAATTCTCGGTAGTCGATGTATATACATACATATATATGTATATATATATATATAGTTAAGTAATGAAAATCTTGGTAATCCGTATGGATAATCCCTATATATATATATATATATATATATATATATATATATATATATATATATATATATATATATATATATATTTCAAGATGTGAACGAATAGAGTACAATTCCAACCTTCGTAACATTTAATTTAAAAGAGGGCTCAATACAAAGTAGAGCAATATTGTTTATTTTAGGATATTACACCGAAAACGTGTCAGAATTATAAATTTACAATCGCCTGATGAAATGCATTGATACGCATCGAAACACGACTGCAATTATGTAGTGATTTTGACATGTTTTCGCTGTAATATCCCAATATATATATATATATATATATGTATATATATAAGAATTGATGCTCTTAACAATACGATAATTAACGAGTTTTCCTCGGGGTCTGATTCCCTATATAGTGATTTCGACCGTCATTGGATACCTCATTATTATGACCTGTTTTGTTTAATTAATAAAATTCAGAATACTAACCTGCGGTTGTACATCGCAATCTCGTCTCTAGCGTAGATGTGTTAAATTCTCATCTGGTGCTTCATTCCGGCTAAGTTAATTTTTGTAAATAACCATATCTACAAGGGTGAACCACGCAAATGGATCGTAGAGTTTGTACAGTAAGTGACGAAAACAGTTCTTCCGTAGTAGAGTGTATTAATAACGCTTAGCAACAATCGATTCAATGGGTAACTGTTTACGAAAAACATGCGGATGCAAGTAAAAGTGCCAGCTGCTCTAAAAGAATGTTCAGTCTTCACTTCGTAAGCGGAGTTAGTAAAAAGAGTGTAACGAATTACTTTGTATCAACAATGTTCACTAAAGAACCAATGAGATTACTCGATGAGCGACATTGCCAATTCCAAAGACTCGTAGAAAGGTACGCTGTTCTTTGTTGTTCCTTTGTGTCAAGTGAATCTACTTTCTCGAAGAATAAATAAAGTTTCGTTCTTTCCCCTTTTTGTTTTTCTTTTTCAATAGGGATCTCAGAGCAGAAATCGATTGTGGAATCATTATCAACCTCCATCAACTTCCAATGTACATCGACTTGGTAGCATCGAAAAGAATTTAGGACAATAAAATTCGCCTGAAAACAATGGTGGTAAAAAAGAAAGATGGCGCATGTATGTGCAGTGTCGAATGAGGTTGGGGCGATGACCTCATCCTTTCTATTGTCTAATCGCTAAAGAAATATATGAAAAACTGGAGAAGGAAAAATATATCGTTATACTGATGTTTTTTAGATGTTTTTCTTGGTTTTAATTTTGCCTTTTTTTTTTCATTGGTTTGATTTGATTTTATCTCGTCTCTATAAACTCCCACAAATAGTTTATTTTCTTATCTCTGTCAGTGTCTCACTTTCAAAAAACACACCCGACATAATTGGGTGTTAAAAAGTTCTAAGCCTGACCCATTTCCTAAAAATCTGACCAAATGATAAGACATGAGGATTTTTTTTTGCAATCCTCCCCGGTCTTTTGAATAGAAGTAGAAGTTTATCCCTTGTTTTATTTTCAGCACTTGGTTTCCGGTTCCTTTTAAGGTCTTTTCATTCCCTTTCAACCCCAGTAGCCCCTTGCCTCTTAGTGGCAGTATCACCTTGCTTGGGGTGAATCGATTAAACAAAAAGAAAATCCCTTCTTGGTTGGGCCGAGAAATTTTCGACTCACTTCATCCAATCGATTTTCAGCTTTAACTTCTCGATCACTTCATATTTACCCCCTCCAAGTTTGTGGTCAACAGTTATCTATCATGCATATCCTCCTAATTTGCACTTCCTTCCTCTTTTTACGTCCATACAAGAATCTTATTCAGTAACTCTATCTTGAATGCCCCATGTGGTAGATGAAGATTTAATTTAAGTTCGCGGAATATAAATAATGCCTCAAAATAGAAGGAAGTTATGCAGATTGCTTTTCTCGATACGTTGTGGAGCAAACTCCAGAGAGGATGCTTCCTCGAACACTAGAATCTTAACCTTTTCAAGTGTAGGGTCAACCATTATCTATCTTGCATATTCTTATAATCTACACTTCCTTCCTCTTACGCAATACAACAATTTCATTCAGTAACTGTTGGGCCTTGTATTATTAGGTGAACATTTAGTTAAAAAAAAGAAAGACGACGAAAAATGTGACATCAAAATCCGAAGTCGCATGGGAATAGCGAAAGTTGCCTTCTAAAAGCTAAACAAAGTATTAAGAAACAGGAAAATTTCCTTAGAAATAAAAAGAAAAAAAAGAGTGATGACCTTCTACGTAATATCAATCCTCTTATGCCAGTAAATGATGGGTAATTTTCTCCAGGATGAAGTGAGGTCTTCAGACAACATCGATGTAATTCTAGAATGTGAATGCCCAGAATACAATGGGCGGGCGTGTAAATAACGAAGAAGTTTTAAAGAAAATGGAAACAAAAGGACTCATTTCTAAAATCAGAAACGGGCAGTTGAACTTTTTGTGACAGGTCAAGAGGAAAGAGGGACTGGAGAATTTGATGCTTATAGTTTGGGTGGGCGCAGGGAAACGGTGTACCGTGTTTAACAAGCTTGTGTAAATGAATGATACATCAGACACTAGCAGGAATAGCAAAAAGACATACATTTCTAACAGCTACAAAACGCAGGAAGTTGTGGAGAGCCATTATCACCAACACCCTGAAAGGACACGGCACATAAAAGAAAATATAATTTAATTTTCGATATTTCCACGTGAAATATTCAGATCCATCCTTTATTTCAACCAATTCACATCAAAGGAAGGACACATTGTGCTATAGTGATTTTCCAAGCGTAGCTCAGATGCGGCACAAGGCCGAAAGTATCGGGCACCCAGTGAGGATCAAACTCACTACTCAGTCGTAATTGTTCTAGCGAGACAAGCTTGTTAACCATTACATCACCTCCTGGTACCCAGGACACATCATATCCATGAAGACAAATCACACCCATTTCTTTCGTATTCCATTAGTAAAGAGGAAGTCCCATTTAGAAAGATTTTTCTCAAGTGCTGCTACTTCGTGGCACAGACTTCCACCTGGAAGCTTTCTCGAATCTTGACCTCTTCAAGATCAGGGTCAATCGTTATGCATCCTTCCCTTACTTATAACCTTCATTTCCTACCACCTTATCTTACATTCATATCCCTCACTCAGTAACACTCTACTTTGAGTGGCTCTCGAGCCATATATTGGGTAAACATTAGTATATAAAAAAGTGATTGGTCGATTTTACAAGAGAACAACTCTTGTATAGGGTACCGAGTAAAGGGTACGTTGAAAATTTATTTACAAATGCACTTGTTGATGAAACCATCGGCATAAATCGCAGTAGCTTGTCAGTTGCCTTAAACGCAACTTGTATAAAAGAAGGATTTCTACCCAAATACACAATATATATATATATATATATATATATATATATATATATATATATACGGGGAGTATGAATGCATTTGGGTATTAATGAATGGTATTCAATCGTCTTTGACGTTAGCGCTGTCAATCGTTACCAAGTTTCATTCGCTATTGACGCACTAATAGGTCTGACGTCATTTCAGATAATCGTCTTTAAATTCTATTTAAGAAAGAAATATAATGACACAATGATACGAATAATTGGAGAAAGAGACGTGAAAATAGAGAACGGTGATTTTAATGTAAGGTTGATGAGAGAAAAGGCAGTGATAGAGAATTAGGAAAGGAAATAAAGAATTTGAGAGAATTAGTTGCTGAAAGATAGGAAGGCATTTTGTGAAGTCATTAAAAGAAAAGATGGCGTATGATTGACAGAAAGAAATAAAACAGGGATGAAGTGAGTTGAGAAAGAGAGATAGAGGGAGAGAGAAAGAGAGGGAGAGGTAGAGTGCATGAGTAAGTTCATAGAAATATTAAAGAATGAGGCTTTTTTCATGAAAAAGAAGAATTGAAGAAAGAAAAAAATAATGTTTGTCACTGGAAGAAAAGGTGAAAAACGAATGAATATGAGAAAAAAGAATGAGAGAATGAAGGAAAGTAGAAATGAATACGTAAATAAATAAATAAAGAAACAAAGTGAGAGAAAGAAGGCAAAAAGGAAAAAGAAAATAGGAAGAAAAGGAAGAAAGAACACGAGAAAGAAAGAAAAGAAAAAAAAAGGGATATGGGAAGAAGAAAGGAAAAGAAATGAAGAAAAACAGAAAGAAACATAAAGACCGACGAAAGAAAGGAAGAAAGTGGGGAGGAGAAAAGAGGAAAAAATAGAAAGAGGAAAAATGAAAGAAAGAAAGAAAAAAAAACAGGTAACAATAAAGAACGTAAGAAGGAATGAAAAGGAAGGAAAAAACGAATGTTACATGAATAAAATGGATTAAAAAAGAAAAAAAAGGAAAAAGAGAGGAAGAAGAAAAGAAAAAGAAAATAAATATAAAAAAAATAGAAAGAGATAATAAAACTTAATGAGGAAAAAATACACCTTAAAAAGAAGATCGAGAAAGAAAAATTTTAAGGAAACGAAGATTACAATTGATATTTGAAGAAAAGGACGAAATTCTTGGAAGAATGTCGTTTAGAGAAGGAACAGTTTTTGTAGAGTAAAACCAAAAAGGAAACTGCGAAAAACAAAAAGAAATTTATGCAAAAAAAAGTGTGATTAAGAAAAGACTTATTATGAATGAACTCAAAAACGATAAAATGAAATTCTTGAAAGACAGAACGAAAGAAAAATAGTGTAAGAAGAAAGAAGATGGGTAATCTGAAGAAATAATATATATATATATATATATATATATATATATATATATATATATATATATATATATATATATAAAGAAAGAGAAAAGTAATTTAAAAAATTAGTTGGAAAGTTCTTTGTCGACTTAAATGTTTATCTAGACTGCACAAAAATGGAAAAAATAAAATAAAATAATGCTGTCCACGAACTGTATTTTATTATTTTACGTTCTCAAATCATACAATTTGCGTCAAAAGCAACCTGATAAATGTTTTAAACTCCTGAAAAGTGGATTTTCTAAATGTCTGAACGTCCATTGAGAAAATTCTGAATGTAGATCTATGCAGTGGCATCCTTCATACGAGCTGCGCATGTCGACACAGGATAAGAAGATTAGTAGGTGAAATATTTAGCTATGCTTACAATTTTCCATCGAGAAGAATATCGATCAATAACAAATGTCTGTCGCAAATGAACAGGTGGGAGAAAACCTTTCAATAAAAACCGTAAATACATTGTTGTATTAGATAAAGGCGTAGTCGAGGCAAAAATGGCAAACTCTGTTGTACTAGTCAGAACTTTGGCCGGAGTAGTGGGGAAGAGTTGAACCACGTGGATGTGGAATCCTAACAGTGATAGATTGTCTTTGTTTAAGTTTTAATCTAAGACTGAGAAATGTGCGAAAACTCTATGCCTTCCTCTCGTAGAGTTCTTGGAAGCCGAGAAAGTAAAGTCACCACGTGGAGACGATAGATAGTTTGCCGATCGCTTGATATCCGTTCTATCTCCTTCTCCATCTCGCTCCACACAAGAAACGATGCTTGTTACCATATGAAATAAAGCGCCTAAAAATTGTTTGTCGTTGATTCAATCTCTTATGGTAATTTATCCCCGCAATTTCTCCCAGCTATAAATAGGAGCAGGTACTGCCTTTTGCATGGTGAAGTTTCCAGCAGTTATCTCTGATAGTCGGACCGAACATTCTTACTCATGTTTGTATATGTTTGTATTACTGTTTCTGTTTATATTTGTTTAACTCAATTCCTCTCTTGTGTCTTTATTTCTGGCCCTAATAAGGCCACAACACAATCTTTGACGAAGCATTGGAGTCCCTACAGAGGATTTACCGACATACTACTAGAATTCAGAGACGACATGCAACACAGCAGTTGTTACAGATTGAGAAAAATTCTACAACTTAAACTTATGTATGCTTAAGTGCAAATGAAGTCCCAATAGCAAAAGATGGAAAATAGTGTAGTTTTGAAGAGTAGTATGAGAATTTTATCATTTTTTATTTATTATATGTTTCTTAATTTGGCCAAAATATGAGACAAAATTACAATGCTATCCCCTTAGCATAATTTATATATATTTTGTTGCCACGAGACGGCATATCTGTCATTATTAAAATCGGTTAATTTGTAGTTTAGCACCCGTGCTCAGTTAGCATTAAAAATTTCCAAAATACTTACATGTATGTGTAATTGTACATGCTTCATTCGAATCTGGCTAAATTTAATAAAATCTACCATTTTGGAGTTATCGACAGTAAAATTTCGGATTCATTCGCGCGGCGGCAGCCATTACTGGCGTTGTTTGCATAATTCGCTGCGGAATATCTATGAATAGAATATCACTTGTCTTGATTATTGCGCACGCAATATAGTTCTCTTGCGCAGTAATTGAGATAAGTTAGATCAGTAAACAAAGCCGTTAACTACGTTCTCTTCCGCGCTTAGCTTTCCGCAGCGAATGTATACAAACAACGCCAGTAATGCCTGCCGCCAACAGCACGAATGAATCCGAACTTTTACCGTTGATAACTCCAAAGCAGTAGATTTTATCAAATTTATCAAGCCAGATTCAAATGTACAATTACACATAAATGTAAGTATTCTAGAAATTTTTAATTCGAACTGAGCGCGGAGGCTAAACTGCAAATTAACCTAAAAATCTTATAAAGGTTCTATTTTTATTACTTTGAAAATAAATTAGTCTTAAATAACAGTTTTAATAGTCTAGGTTGTTTTTTTACACGTAACTTGAGCAAAGTGTATTTTTAAGCCAGACATTTTCTAAAAATATGTTACAGTTGTGTGAAAATCTATTTTTAGAATTAACGGTTACAGAACCGCCGGAATTATTTCTTTCTGAATGGTTGCGGATTCATTTTTGAAATTTGTGGGAAAATATATTTTATTGACCATTCAGAGACATGGTCTAATCCACTCGTAAATTCTGAAATTAAGGAGCCTCAGGGAGCCTCTTGTTTTCTTATAAAAGGAGACTGACATTCTGATGAAATCAGAAAGTATTTAGTCGTCAAGGAGAAATCATTAAACTTCAACGCCGGAGGATTAGTCCAGCCGTAGGGGTCATGAATCCTCGAGGAAAGAAAGAAAGAAAAGCCGGCAGCTAAATCTCAACCGGAAGGCAGATTCAAGTCCCAGGACAGAAAATTCTTTCGGTGTCTTCGAAAGAAGAATTTAAACGAAACAATCAAGATTAACTTTCCAGTAAAGGACTACATAAAGCCATCGAGACAACCACCTTTTGAAAACATGAAACCCCTTTGTGCTGAGACATTTTTATTCAGTTGAAGAAATTAGGTGGGTGCGCTTTTGTATTTTCTGCCTTGTGCAATTTTTGCTTCCTCAAAGCTTTCCCCTCTTTTTTCCATTTTAAAAGGTGTAATCTTTTTTTGTCGTATACTGGAAGTGTTATACTTCCTTAGTTTTTGTATAAGGCGTAGAAAAGGAAAATTTTTTGCAAGCTTTGTATGTAAATTTTATCATTATTTTATTTTGTGTACTGTAATAAATGCTTTTCCTTTTGTATTACGTGTAGTATTTTGCACTTTATTCAAATTTAGGCATAAGAGGTATACTTTTACTCTTTTCACATTCTATCTCTACTAATTAAACTTTTGTGTCTGGCACTAAAATTTAGGTTTTTGTAGGGAGTTAACAATTTTATAATCCATCTCATTCGGTTCTTATGTTCATGTAAATCTATCTATCTATCTATCTATCTATCTATCTATCTATCTATCTATCTATCTATCGTTCATTCGTTCGGCCAGTTCGGACCTTTACAGCAAGGAAAAGCCATTCTATTCCCATTAAGTCGAATCGCCTTCATTTTTAACCTCTTAAAATCAAGAGTAAATCGTTATGGATCCTCCTTATCTTCATGATCTTCACTTCTACCATTTCCCCTTTCATTAATATCACATTCCTGATTACCATTTTAACAGTAATCTTCTAAATCATACCTTGTATTGGGGGGATTTTAGTATTAAGATTCTATCTATCTATCTATCTATCTATCTATCTATCTATCTATCTATCTATTTATCTATCTATCTATCTATCTTCATGTTCATCTATAAGCATAATACGAAAGTGGATAAATAATTCTGTGGACTGGCACAGTTATTAGCTGAATTTTGATCGCAAACTTTCACTCTGTAAGGATTAATAATAATTAATATTTTTATTTGTAATACTTTATAAGGACACATGCTTATTTTGGGGGTCATTAGTGGACCTTTTCCAAACGAGGATGTTCATGTGTTAATTTTGTATTGGCAATCCTAAAGCCTAAGCAAGCCCAACCATCGGGGTATAAGATATACTGGGATTTTGGAAAGGGGTTTTGGGAAGGGATTTTGGGAAAACGTTTGCGTCCTTTGGCGGGAGATATTGTAATAGTAATTCCAAAGCTAAGGAATATAATGCTGGCATTTCAGATATGTTAAAGAGAGTCCGAAATGTACTTCCTTCAATTTTAAAAGGAATTTTTTATGCCATATCTTTTTAGGATGTTAATGATCATGACTCTCCACAGATTTCTTGGGGAAGATAATATTTTTCCGTTGCTTTCTCCATGGTTTTGAATTTAAAATCTTCTTTCACCCAGACTGGTTTCTATTCTGACAGATTTGGTATTGAGACTGGATTAAACGATAGTGTCATCAGAATAAATGCCTAATTTGGAACTGATGACATCAGGAAGATCATTAATGACCAAAAACAGCGTATGACCCAGGATAGAGTCTTGGGGACATCCGCGTTCGTGTGAAAGGATCTAGAAGCGAGCCCGTTCAAAACGACCTTCCTTTCACGAATTGATAGGAACGATTGGATTAAATCAAACAATTGTCCAGTAATACCGTAGGCCTGGATCTTACGCAGAAGACCAGCAAACCTGTCAAACGCCTTCGAGCTTCGCCGTTATTACCAAGGGCTTGGTATACATATTCAGTGATGACCGTTAGCACATCAGCGGTAGACCCGGCAAAACGGGAGCCATATTGTTAGTCAGCGAATAGGTCGTGAGAGGTAAGATGCTTAACCACTTCAGCATTGATTAGATTCATTGTCGAAAGCGGTAAGAGACTAATAGGGCGATAATTTTAGTGGTCAGAGTGTTCTCCAGAGTTCTTTAAAACAGGAACTACAGAGTAGGACATTCAACAAGCTGGAAAGTAGGAAGCAGCGAGGGAATAGTTGTAGAGTTTGGAGAGAACTGGAGCCAGCTCATTTCTTTAGGACTTTTGAATACCAGTGAGGTCAGTGACAGAGTGCTTAAGCGGGCATTAAAGTCACCGAACACAAATATATTTGCAAACGGATGTAGGGAGATCGCCTTGTCTATATTATCAGAAATACAATCCAGCACGCAACAGTCATGAGAGAAGAGGAACAGTAGAGAAAGAAGAAATAGCTGACTGAGTTTAGTAGAGAGAGACAGGGACACATGTAAGAATGGTTTCGAGATTTAAGAGAGAGTTCCCTAGCCAGCGGGTGATGTTCGCGGACATAAACTTCTTGAGTCCTTCTTAAAGAAAGGAAGATAGTCTAGAACGAGAAATCAGAGGACGGATTTAAGAATTAATATAGTTTCGCAGAGAGATAGGATGTCCACACTGCAGAAGTTAGTACGAATATCGCGAATGTTGGAGAAAAAAGGTTGAGGGGTTTAGGTGTTTTTTGTTGAGCTTTAGTTTTATATCTTTGGTTGCTTATAGTCATGGTGGCTATTTTGGTAATTAAAGGACTAAGGTGGTAGTATCAGTCGGTCGTCTAATGTAACATGTGCGGGAAGAGAACTGGCGAAGACTGCAACATAGTGTGGTCTCGGGTTTGCCCACCGGAGGTGCTTGCAATGTCACCCTTCCATGCGCGACATGTCTTTACAAGAAACCTGATATTATGCAACTGTTGATCTGGGCAGCCACTCAAGACGCTACTCCTAACTACCAGTCGGGAATAGCAACCAGAAAACTGCCAAACCGGTATCCTCAGTATGAGGAGACGTTGCCACCATCCACACATATCACAAGGATTTCATGACAGCACCACTATTAAGGCCCGAGAAAAGGAAAGGAACTGGTAAACCCTCACTAAACAGGAAACAAGGGACGAGCCTGTACTCCTGTTCAAGAGAAGGGGAAGGAGCCGTAAAAGCAAAAAAAAAAAAATATATATTTGAGGAGTATAAAGATAAAAAGAGAAACTTCCAGAACGTCTTTACATATAGGTATTTACCAGGACGCCCACGTTGCAAATGAATGTGACACAAGGTCGAAGTT
Source organism: Acanthosepion esculentum (assembly GCA_964036315.1). Lineage (NCBI taxonomy): Eukaryota > Metazoa > Mollusca > Cephalopoda > Sepiida > Sepiidae > Acanthosepion > Acanthosepion esculentum. The sequence continues at coordinate 34,922,665 of OZ038486.1, read as the reverse complement.
TAATATGGCTTTAAAAGCCATAGCGCGCAAAAATTCCCAAGCTCCCTTTATGGGGGACGTCTCAGGCACCGAGCAATAAATCTAGCCCCCTCCCGATGGAGAGGTACTACTTGTGGGTAAGTCCCCCTGTGCACTGGGCTTAATATTCAAAGAATACGAGAAAACCTAGCCAAAGGCCGGGATTTTCGTATACGAATGATACAAAGAAATAAACTTGAAAACGTATTATTTGGTTGAACAAAAACTCCTAGCGTCGTAATGTACAATATTAGGGAAATCATAAAACTGTCTTTGAAATAACTCAGATATTTACTAAATTGGTTTACGTCCATATCACGTTGAAGCACCGATTATCTCGTACGATTACTGAAGTTCAGCAATGTCGATCCTGGTCATTACCTACATGGGTTACCATGGGTTGCTGTAATCTTGGATTTGCGGACGATAGAACGGATAACGCCTCGGAATTGGGAATCGGAGAGCCGAGTTTCAATTCCAATCGGGTTTGCTATATTCACCTACGCATAAATACCCTTGAGAAATGTATGAATCTAACTCCTCTCCCCCAGCTATAGGTTAAATAGTTGGACCTGTATCAGTAATCATTATTATCTGCAAAAGAATTCCTATAATCTAGAAATACTTTTTGGCTTTAAATAACCCGCAAAAGGTTGATCAATCATTAACAAATGAAATCAGTCAATTAATTCTTTAGTTAGATGTGAACTTCGCGTTCTGGTAATTTTAGGCAATTTTTTTCAGTTTTTCTCTTTCTTTCTTTCTTTCTTCCTTTTTTTCTTTTTTCTTTATTTCTCTCTCATGAGGGTGTGTGTGTCTGTGTTTTTACAATATAAACTATTTTATGGCTTTAAATAACACACAGAAGGTCGATTAGCCGTAAAAAATCAACCAATCAAAGAAAACTTTAAGAATTGCTTGCAGAAATCTGATAATTTTATTTTGGTGAAAATAATGGCTAAATATGAAATGTACATTCAAGATTGTTTACTTTTAACTTTTAATATGGGGAAAAAGACACTGAAAACTAGGAAATAGATAAGTCAAAGTTTTAACAATAAGTAGGTGCAAGCACGAGTCGTTCATGGTTTGAGGTTCTTTTCTAAAACTCCCAGATATTTCGAGGTCCAGAATAAAGAATATTTGGGGAGACGTAAGAAGTTGACATCCATGAAATGTATAATTAGATTGCTGAAAAGTTTCCGAGCGTAAAATGTACATTGTAAGAGAAACAAATAATAAAAATGTCTTTGAAATTTTTGAAGACTTTCTTGCTTGTGAAAACATCATCTTTAAAAACTGTTTGCAGAAATGTGATAATTATATGTTGGAAAAATAGTGGCTGCATATGAAATGTACATTAAAAACTTTACTTTTAATTTCTAATCTGGAAAAAGCCATAGAAATTATAAAGTCGATCATTCAAAATTACTTGGTTGGCCAGAAAGTTCTGACTTACTTAGGAAGTGGAAAGAAAACAACAAATATTGATCTCTCTCTGGTGGAATTTCCAAGAAGTACTGCATTTTGAGTTTGTTCCACACGGTTGCGCCATCAGTACTTTCTGGCCAACCTAATATAATAAGTAGATGTAGTTTATGAAATATATATATATATATATATTGAAAAAAAAATCTAAGATATTTTGAGATCAAGTATGAAGAATACTCAGAACTGGAAAAGTCATGAATTCATAGAATATTCGAAAAAGGTGTAGAATAAACAATAGTTGAACTACTAGAAAAAGTTGAGTCAGTCAACAAGTTTGTATGAAGCACTGAAGATGAAAAGAACTTTTCGGTGTGAGGAAGGCGACCGGTGATTTTTCTGTATGGCAACGCCCATTATCAACTTGCAAATGCCACACATCAATCGATCATGGACTGAGAATAGGAAGTTCTTCGACGGGAGGCTGCCTATTTTACAGACCTTTCACCTTTCGACTAACGCTTGCTTCGCTCCGTGCAACAATCTTTGTATGGTCAGCTATTTCTGCAAGTTTAAGATACCGGAGAATTCTTTGAGTATCAGAACCGAAATATTTTTTTAGAAGACTGGAATTCACAGTTTATCTAAAATGTGGTGTAATGTCATAGAAAGGCAAAGCAATATGAGTTGGGTTGGGTTGGTGGCTTGTGCATCTTGTCAATTCTTGTGTTAGTTAATGTCGAAATCAGTCATTTAAAAAAAAATATTTGAGTCTCTCAACACCTACTTGGTTCGAGGATAGGCAGAGACTGGTCGTTTATAATTGATTTCATTGGTTAATATTAGCTATTTATACTTGCGTCAATAAGTAGAAATTTATACTTGAGTCTATAGACATATACGTGAGGTTTGATCAAAAAGTATCGAGACTGGTGCTATAAAAAGAAAACTACAGCACATATCAATTCAGCATTTAATCTCCTTCGAAGTAGGCTCTTATGAAGTCACACACGTTATCCAGCGTTGTTTCCATTGATGGAAGCATTCCTGGTGGGATAGCGAGCAGCTGCCTCGTCTCATTCTCTTGGCTTTCCTCGACGTCTTGAAATCTATTAGGTTGGTGCAAAAATAATGTCGTTTTCTCACATGAAGTTGAACGTCAAAAAACGACATTATTTTTGCACCAACCTAATAGTTCTTATCAAGTCGCAAAGGGAGAGATCTGGGAATATGGTGGTTGTCGGACTTGGGGAATGTTCTAGGTCAAAAACTGCTGGGGAAGACATGGAACCTCTGTGGTGCAGTGGGACGACCACACGTTTCACACTTTCCTTCCAAGCACAGAAATAAACAAAGGCAGTGAGCGAGAAAGTTAGAACTTGCCGTACATGCGCGACAGAGTTCAAAGTCAAGCGGCTTCACTCTACGTACTTTAAATCCGTTACCATAGCAACAATCCGGATACTTTTTGATCTGATCTCATATTGGTCGTTTATACTCGAATCTAGTGGCGGATAGTAGTCGTTTATATCTGAGCCTGTAGGTTGATACAGATCTTTTATACCCAAGTCTATATGATATTCATCATTTATAATTGAGTCTATAGGTAGGTGGCTTCTTTTAGCAGAGGTCATACACTATGCAGGCTCGACATTATATAGGCTCCGCTTTAATAACTCAATAATGATGCTATGAATTTATATGAATATCTATACGCATATTATGTCAAAAGAATCCAGTAAACATCAGCCTATATAACGGACATAAATAAAGATAGATAAGCAGAAATAGATTTGAAAGTGTAATCACGTCTAAAGAAAAATGATCTACCTATCTCATTTTTTTCGTATCTATCTATCTATCTATCTATCTATCTATCTATCTATCTATCTATCTATCTATCTATCTAATTCTTTTCGTTTCTATCTGTCTCTCTATCTCATTATTTTCGTATCTATCTATCTATCTATCTATCTTCTATCTATTTATCCCATTCTTTTCGTATCTATCTATCTATCTATCTATCTATCTATCTATCTATCTCATTCTTTTCGTATCTATCTATCTATCTATCTATCTCATTCTTTTCGTATCTATCTATCTATCTATCTATCTATCTATCTATCTATCTATCTATCTATCTATCTATCTATCTATTTTCGTTTCTACCTGTCTCTCTATCTCATTCTTTTTGTATCTATCTATCTATCTATCTATCTATCTATCTATCTATCTATCTATCTATCTATCTATCTATCTATCTAATTATTTTCGTTTCTACCTGTCTCTCTATCTCATTCTTTTTGTATCTATCTATCTATCTATCTATCTATCTATCTATCTATCTATCTGAATAATGAACAAGAAAGAAAGACAGAGAAATCAAAAAGTAGATATATTTTCAATAGCGCATGCGCAGACATTAACGTAGTAGAAAAACAGAAAATATGTATATGCGAGCTTTCTGTAATAAGCCTACACGAAGTAAAAATTCAAAAACTATATATAAAATGACAAATAAGAGAAAAGTTTTAAAATAAAGCAAAAATAAAAGTAAAATTTTAAAAAGATGGAGATTAGAAAAAATAAAGTAGCATGATTTAAATTACAAAAAATACGCTCTTTTCGAAGTTGGTGGAATCGGGTCGATAAACACGATTTGAGCAGACAATTTTTTAGTGTCTGGTAGTGCAGAATTTACTGTATAAATTACATAGGTGTATCCTTGAATAAACACTGATATGCTCAAGTTTATGTTGAGAACTGTAATATTTGCCTTTTAGACCTTAATTTTAGGATTTTGTCTCGAAAACGCCATCAAAAATCTTTTCAAGCATTAAGGATTTTTCGCCAACATTGTATTTTTTTGCTTTGAAGAAAAACCGTTATTACTTCTTGATATTTACCGTGGCATCGTCATAGACAAAACCATGTCCAGATAAGCCTGATCTTTCATTATTCGAATTGGTTAACATTAAGGCAGAAGCAACGACGCTTCTCATAGTTCTCAGTCTAGACACATAGGAAATCTCATTAAGTATTTTTTACCTCCACAGATTAAATATGGTTTTGTTGAAAGAAGAATGGATTGACTTCTTTTTCTGTAGTATGCTAAAGGAGAAGGTGTACTCAATGAAAAACACAGCTGCAGCACAATTGATTGAACGCATAAAGAAAGAATATGCTAAAACTGTCGGCAATGTGGAGTTATTGCATCGAGTTCAAAGCGCTTCAAACATTGCATCACAAATGATGTAAATCATATTGAAGATGTTATTTGTTAATATTCCAATTCAATAAAATGTCGTTAAAAATGCTTTTTTGCCTATGTGTCCAGTCTTTCAGGACACCATGTATATTTGATTCTGGCCTTGATATTATATGCACCTCGTTGAATGATTGACTACATTAAATAAAGACACGAAAGAAACGAATTTTTTTTTATATTTGGTTATCAAAGACATGTCTATACTAAACTATTGTCTATTGGAAAGCGTTAACACTGAGAGTATTACGATTGTTTTCATCTCTAAAAATAAAATGATTTTCGGAAAATTTTAGTTGCGATAAACTAACAATCGTAATTTCAATCAGTAATTTTTAAGTATTAGACAATTCTGTTAGGCCGTGTCAAATCGACAGCCTATCATCCTTGTACCAATGGATTCGTGGAACGTTTCTACGGTTTTCTAAGACATTTCTTGATACACATTCAAATCTAATTCACATTTTTTTAAAACAATTTTCTCGATTTGTTCTCCACTAGCAATACATGAAGGAGAACTAAAAATGTTGGTCGTCCAACAAGACAATACGTCATTGTGCAAAGACATCTGTTTCTAACCTCAGTGATCACTTTTCTTCTGGAATAAAGTGGCTCACGTTGTCTCCCATAGAAAATGTTTGCAGAATGATGACAAAACGATGTGGCAACATCCGGTATGCCAATTTTGAGGCATAAACTGAAGACTGAATTAAACGCATTTAAACGAAATTGCAGTGTTTATTCAAATTTACTGATAGCTTCAAAATGAACGCTTCTGTCTATCTCGTCTTCCCACAGATATTGCCCGTTAATCATAGCTCAACCGTTAGAAATGGCATAAGAAAAGGCGTTAGTATTCAATCATACAGGAAATATATTAAAACTAACTTAGAATCATTTAAAGGATATGATTCAAACCAGGAAATATCAAATGGTTGCATCGAATTTAATGTTCATCAATTAACTTTGATCTAAGAAGAGTTGATCTGTGGTCAGCCCAATATGTACCGGGTTCACTCTAAGAGCTAACAACGTAAATTTTGTACTCGGTGCCTCCCCAGAACATAAAAACAGAGCAAGATGCCTTAGAGAGTTGAGCTAGAACGTGATCATATATCACTGTGTGCAGAATCGGTTCTTAAATGACGTTGGTAGTTTCACCGACTTAAACAAGAAGTCAACCAAGCTGAACATTGGATATAAACCGACAAGACAACCATGAAGTGATATAAATGTCCGACCAAAGAGGAGGAGGAAGAGGAGGAGAACAGAATCCTTCACATATTCGTTCGAAGAAAAATGAAATTTCGAAAAAGGCAACGAAAGTCATATACCTTCCACCGTCAACCTTAATTTTATAGAGTGGGCAGGAGAAATACGTCTCAAATATACCTCGCAAAAATACTCCTATACTGAAAACATCATTGCCAATAATGCCTTACCATCAGGTGGGAGATATTTGTTTCTTGGAGGTATATGTGGGAGATATTTCTGCCGCACTCTTATTTACATCTAGATGTGAAGAAACAATTATTTTACATATGAAAAATGTCGTCTCGTATTCTAACTTAACATTGCACATTTTATAAAAGCTTGGAGCTGCTTTTAAGCAAATTCCACTTCAAATTTTAAAGAATTGCAGTGTTTATTTTTTATAATTACCGTGTGATTGAATTCTATTGCGCGTTTGAACATTATATGCAAATAGCATACTTTAAAATGTCCATTGACTGACCACATCGAATTCCAGGAAATGTGACTAAAAGTTTGGTAACACCGAAGTGTAAAAGGTTCTGAAATGTTATTAATGTTCGCATTAATAGTAATTTTGGCTATGACTTCTTTTCGACTGTTCTAAATTGTATGCAGCAGGAACTGTAAAGCATTTTTGAGTAATTATGCAATGATGAAATTGTTTAAATGTTTACAGAAGGAAGGAAAACAGGAGATCTGGAATTATTCACAGAAAAGTGGTCCCAAGAACAGGATAAACGGATGATACTCGAAGGAATCTCCTGAACTTCTCTGGATCTGACATAATCAAGGGGACACAAAAACTTACGTTTTGAGTAGAGATTAGAGGAATAATTTGTTTGTCTATTGGAATTTACTGATAGCTTCAAAATGAACGCTTCTGCCTATCTCGTCTTCTCATAGATATTTCCCGTTAATCATAGCTCAACCGTTAGAAATGGCATAAGAAAAGGCGTTAGTATTCAAACAACGATGCTCCAGCTTAGACTGCTACTGCAATAGAAATTAGACTTTTAAAAATATCCGATTTATCAAATGAGTTGGGCACTATTGATCGCTCATTTTCACAAGATTTGGATTTTTTGATAATATTGACAGGAGATCTGAATCTCATGGATAATCTTTAGACCATTGTCAAAAGATTTGGATCCTATTGATAATCCTTAGAGCATCGTCAAATGACTTGCACCCTATTGACAATCTTTAGAGCACAGTAAAAAAAATCTGGACCCTATTGTCAATCTTTAGAGCATCATCAAAAGTCTTGAAAATACTTGCCGCTCAAATTTCATTTAGCAAATAAATTTCATCCAAGAATCAAGTTTATAAAGTAATATCAATTGTTTGTGAATTCTCCAATGGATAGTAAATTGTTTAAAGTCTTTGGAAAAATAGAAATTATATCAGCAAAGAATGTTGCGTTGCTACTGACATTTGACTAAAATTGTTTGTTTTGTATGTCATTTCTTGGAATAAATCATTGTTGTTTCTCTTTGAATTTCTAGGATAAGGAGTTACCATTATTTACATTATTGACTGTTGGACTATTATTCTCATCTTTGTTATTATAACAACGTTTCGGCCGTTGTGATCTCTCGTTTATCATCAGATGCTTGTCGATCCAGGTAACCTTCAAGGAATTTCGAATTAAGCTCAGTAGAAACAAGGCAAATAATAACTGGGCAGTACTAAGTAAGAACATGAAGAGATATCCCCAGACATGATCAGAGAAACGAGAACAATGTGCCCCCGTGGATTAAATAAAGGGTTACTCGGATCGACAAGTATCTGTTGAAAGCCGGATGTCACAACGACTGAAAGGTTTTTATAATAACAAAAGACAAGGACAACAGTCTGCATGTAAGTAATGTAATTAATGATAGCTCCTTATCCCAGAAATTCAAAACAGAAATTATCAATTTTCCCGTTTTCGTTTTTATGTAGCTTTCTTATCTTCACTTTTAGAGGGTTTAGTTCAAAATTTATTGAAGGTTACCCGGATCGGCAAACACCTGATGAAGGCTGGAGGGTACGACGACCGAAAAGTTTTAATAATAACAAAGACGGCAATACTTCGAGTGTAAATACATGTGTTTGGTCATTTTCGTTCTTAATATCAAATTATTTATTTTAAGATGAATATATTCAACCTCGAATGTTTTAAATGATCATATTTTAGAGATTCGAGTATAAATTACATTGTATATTATACGATTTTAGATTTTGTTATATTCTGTATATACGTGACATGTAGGTTTGTTGTTAGCAAAAGGGGCAGCCCAACATGAATATTCAAAAATTGGGGATACCAAAATCAAATTAGTACAACTATTTAAATATCTGACAGCGGACGGAAAGTGCGACACAGAATTCCAAAGGCGCATTGGGGTAGCAAAAGATGACTTCCAAAAGCTAAGCAAAAATTAAGAAACAGAAAAAAATTAAAACAAAGAAAAAGTACAGTTACATAATATCAGTCCTCCTATTTGGTAGTGAATGCTGGACACAGATGAAGAAGAGACTTGAAGTAACAAAGATGTGGTTCTACAGAAGGATGTTGAGTATTACCATAAACTGAATATATGAGCAACTATGAAGTTTTAAAGACAATGGTAATATAAAGGGTACTTATTCTTAACATCAGGAAGAGACAGTTGAAATTACTAGTGCACATAATGAAGAAAGAGGGCTTGGAAAATCTGATACTCATAGGACAGATTGAAAGTAAGAGGAACAGAGGAAAACAACGCATAACCTATTTAGCATGCTTCAGTATATGGATAGAAGAACAAGGTTTAGGAGAGATAAAAAAACACAAAAGTTATTAAGAGCTGCAAAAGACAGAAAATCGAGGAGGGCCAACATTTAGAATATACACGGCTCATAGAAGATGTAGTTTTGACTGAAATTTACAATCTCTACGATAATTATTTTTATTAAATTTATTCTTTTATTGGTTTGCATGTGATGTGAGAACGCATTGTATCAGAATAATTTTCTTTTTTTCGAAGCTGACAGCAAATCTAAAAACAGTAAAAGAATTCATATAACACTTGTGTAACATTGATATATCAATTAAAACGGTAGATCACTAAATCTGTAGACAGATACGTAGTTATTAACTAATTCATATCTGAAATTTTCACTCTATAATGTTCGATATATTATGTAATATGCAGAGAAGCGTTGAGTGAAATAACATGGAAAATGATCGCGTTGAAAAAGAAATATTTGCAGTGGGAAATTTAAGAAATTAAATTAAGGACCCTAGGTATTGCGTTATATCGCATCTCATTCATTATGACAATAACCGCGAGAGCCACTCAAAGTAGACGTTGAGTGACTCTCGAACTTTGCATTGGGTGAACTTTAGTATAAAATATAATTTTATGTGGCACTTATATAAACTGTAATATTTGCTCCAATTGTAGATTTTATTCTTTTATAGTTTATTTATATTTTTTCATATTTATTTTTTATATTAGATTTTAATTTTTATTTTTATAATTTAATTTTAATTTATTTTCAATTTTTATATTTTTATTTTGTATATATAATTTACTTTTTAATTTTTATACTTTATAATTTTATATTTCATATTTAATTTTATACTTTATTTTAGATATTATTCTTTTTATGTTATATTTTATATTCATACGTTATTTTTATATAATATATCATATTTTTATATTTTGTTCTCATATTTTATACTTTATTTTTTATATTTTATTGTTGTTATATTACATTTTATATTATATTCATATTTTATATTTAATTCACATTTTATTCTTATATATTATTTTTCATATTATATTATATATTTATATTTACTATCCGTTTTAGCCTATTTATATAATATTTTATTTTTATTTTTATATTTTTATTTTTATATTTCCTTTTGATATTTTACATTTTTATATTGTTTTATTTTTAAATATTATATTTATACTTTCTATATCTTTCTTTATACTTTATATGTTTTGTTATGGGTTATTTTTTTGTTATTTACACTATTTACATTGCTCAGTCCTCATCTTTGCTGCTTTTGGACAGACTTGCCTCGGAATCATCCATAGGAGAACGGTTCAGTATACCAATAGATAACCTGATGGAAATGCTGACTTTCTGTACACAAGCAATACACTTCGGAATGCGATTCAGACATATACCAACAGGATGAAGTCTTAGTAATGAGCTCGCCATTATCATGAGCAATGGCAAAGATATATTATATATACTTCGAAGAAATGGCATTAAAATCCACATCAGTAAAGCCAACCCTATGGCTGAGATACGTAGTGGATAAAAGCGTTGGTTGGATCCAGTAACTTGACCGAAAGAGTATTGAGTTCAATACCTGGCGACTGTAGTGGTGAGCAAAAGTTGAAGAGTTGAGTTAAAGGAAGATAACTGAGTCATCCAAAAGAGGAATGGTAGATGGAACTAGAACAATCTACCCCGGTGGTCGAAATAAAGGGTTCAGTTCAAAATTCCAATCACCTGAAGAAGGCCAAAGCGTACAACGGCCGAAACGTCGTGAATGTGACAACAAAGATGAAGAACAATGTAAATATTGTAAATAATTATAATACCTCATCTCAGAAATATAGACAGTTATTCTTTTGATATTATATACAAGGTAACCAAAAATGTTCTGTCCGTTTTTTGATTAGTCATTGAATGAAGTTGGAATATATACGAAATGCGTGTAGCAATTGTTTTCAAATTCGGACAACCGGAAGTAGGAACATCAGACGTTATAAAAAACACGCGTACCGTGCCCGGCCATCAGTTATAAGCCGGACAGCTGTGAGAAGAATGGAAGTGTCTGGAGATCTCGTTCAGGGCTGTTTACTTTACGACTTCAAAGTGGGATTATCAGCAGCTGCATCAAGTCGCCGCATATGTCAAGCGTTTGGGGATAGTGCTGTAGATGAACGTACTGCAAGGCGTTGGTTTCGAAAATACAAGTCGGGAGATTTGTCTCTCCATGATGAGCTTCGCAGTGGACGACCACTGAAGGCGGCCATTGAAGAGGACAATAGTCTAACGTGTGGTGAACTTGCAAGACAGTTCAACGTTTTCGATGAAACAGTTAGACTTCACCTGCACCACCTAGGTAAGACGTACAACCTGAGCAAGAGGGTTCCGCAAACGCTGTTGGAGGTCCACAAGGTACAGCGAGTGGCAGCCTGCGTATCGCTGCTTTCTCGCCACCGTACCGCATCCTTATTCAATCGAGTGCTTACCAGTGATGAAAAGTGTGTTCTGTACGGAACTCCCAAGCGTTCCAGACATTGGTTGTCTCCTCAGGATGCTGTCCCTCACACCGCAAGAATGCCTATGCACCCACGCAAGATTATGCTTTGTGTCTGGTGGACAGGTCGTCAAGTGGTTCATTATGAACTGCTACCAACGGGCCAAACGGTTACTGGAGACCAATACTCGCAGCAATTGAAACGTGTGCAACAGGCATTGCGCCAGAAGGAGCCAGCACTGGTGAATTGCAAAGGTGTGCTTTTCCTCCATGACAACGCCAGGCCGCATGTCGCGCAAGTGGTCGGGGATACCATACAGCAACTTGGGTGGGAGACTTTGTGCCATCCACCTTATTCACCTGACCTTGCGCCATCCGATTACCATCTCTTCCACTACCTGGATAATTATCTTCGTGTGAAATCCTTCACCAATGAAGCAGACTTGCGCAAAGCCCTCACGGACTTCTTTGCGTCAACACCCCCCTCCGAGTTCTACCGCAAGGGCATTGAACAGCTGGAGACACGTTGGCAGAAGGTGCTGGATGCCGATGACGATTACTTCGAAGACTAAATATAAGTTACACATACTGTGAAGCGTTTTCTTTTTTTCCTTTAAAAACGGACATAACTTTTTTGATTACCTTGTATTATTCTTTTAATTTTATATTTTAATTTTATATTTCTATATTTCATATTTCATATTTTATATTTTATACTTTATTTTCATTTTGTATCTTTTATATCTTTTTGTATCTTTTTTCATCTTTGTATCTTTTGTATCTTTATATCTTTTTGTATCTTTTTTCATCTCTGTATCTTTTGTATCTTTATATCTTTTTGTATCTTTTTTCATCTTTGTATCTTTTGTATCTTTATATCTTTTTTCATCTTTGTATCTTTTGTATCTTTATATCTTTTGTATCTTTATATCTTTTTGTATCTTTTTTCATCTTTGTATCTTTTGTATCTTTTTATCTTTTTGTATCTTTTTTATCTATTTTATATGTATAGTTTTAAGAAAAGAAAAGCATCTGCGTGGGTTATAGATTTAATCTTGACATAATTATTGAACTAATTTTTCCGACCTAGGTTTCAGATCGGAGATTTTACACGTATTGCAATGTTTCTTCAAGGTCTTCATGCTATTCGAACTATGGTTTTATTACATTTTGTAAGCGAACTCTCGTTTTTATCGTGTGAGCCATAATAACGTTATCTCTGTTTAGTGTTAAAAATAGAATGCATGTTTTTCTGATAACTTTTAACAACGTGCGAAGCGGCCAGATATCAAATTTTGGCGGCACAATGATGTTCATCAATTTAATAGCGAGAGAAAGGTTAATGATTATAGACAATTTCAAAAGAGATTGAGTTTATTTAAAGAGACAAAGGCAATTCTCTTAACAATAGATGGAAAGGATTCTGATTTCCGAATTTATAACTCGGCAAGATAAGAGAGTTTTTTTTTAAGAACGAAAAAATTAGCAAATGAAAATAGAAGAAAAATAAATCAAAATAATAAAAACAAAAACAAAACAAAAATAAATTAAAAAGAAAAAATATTGAAGTAAGAACAGAAATAAATAAAAAAACGAAAGATTGATCAAAAAATTGATTAAAGAAAGAATGGAATATAGAAAGTATATTTATAGAAGAAAGAAAGAAAGAAGGAAAGTAAGAAAGAAAGAAAGAAAGAATGAAGGAAAGTAAGAAAGAAAGAAAGAATGAAGGAAAGTAAGAAAGAAAGAAAGAAAGAATAAAGTTATATTCAGCAAAGAATTAATAGAGGAAAACGGAATATTGAAGGAAGATTTGATAGAAGAAAAAATAAAGAAGAAAGGAAATAGAGAAATAGAGAAAGAATGGCATATTTAACAAAGAATTAATACAAGAAAGAAATATTGAAGGAAGATTTTATAGAAAAAAGAAAGATAATATTTAACAAAGAAATAATAGAATAAATGTTGAAAGAAGACTTGATAGAAGAAAGAAAAAAAAACGAAAGATAGAGAGAAAGGAGAAATAAAGAGAGAATGAAAGAGAGAGAGAAAGAGAAATAGAGGGCGAGAGAGCGTGAGAAAGAGAAATAGAGACCGAAAGAGAGAGCGATAGAGAGAGAAAGAGAAATACAGAGCGAGTGAACGAGAGAGAGAGAGAGAGAGAGTGAGAGAGAGAGAGAGAAAACAAGAGATATAGACGATGACAAAAATTAAAAGATTTCATGGTAGTAAAAAGCATAAAAAAATGTAAAAACGGAAACAAAATTCGTTGCTTCTAAATGAGTTGAATCAACAGTGAATATTTTTGAAAACCAGGTGTGTGGCCACGAGCCAACTTAATCAGTCATTTTATCTTACCGCCAAATATTGTTATTCTTGTCTTATTTTTTGTCTCAGGGAAAGTTCACAGGTGGCATACTTGTAATGTCTAAAATCATTTGTAGTCCTCTGTATTCGCCTCTAATTACTACAAATTGAAAAGCAAAAACGTGAAACCGGTTGAAATAAGAAAATAAAAGCGGTAAGGGACTGAAAAATATTTAAACATATTTTAATAAACATTCGATGATCTAGGCCTGTAGACGTTAATTTAATTGTTTGCAAATAAACAAGGTTGTATACTCAGACACGTGTAATAATTAAAATAACGATTATGGTAATAATAATAATAATAATAATAATAATAACCCGGCATGACAGAGTGGGTCAATATCTGCACTGCGAAATTTGCAACTTCTACGGGAAAGAAACTGAAACTGAACACCACCCTGACCCGGTTACGGAGATAGGACCTGTTACAATTCTATGGGACTACACAATACACACTGACAGAACAATCAAAGCCAACCGCCCAGACATTTATTAAAGACCACAAACAAAAAAGTGCCTCCTTATTGATATGGCAGTCCCTGCAGACTGCAATGTATCTTTGACGATATTCAAAAAGCTGTCAAAATACAAGAACCTTGAAATCGAAATCACAAAAATGTGGCGCATGGGAACATCAACAATCCCTGTTGTAGTTGGAGCCCTAGGATTGGTTGGAAAAGATTCCAGTAGACTAATTGAAGGGATTCCTGGAAGCCCATGTCTCAAAGAAATAAAAAAAAATTGTTCTCACAAGTACAGCCCACACTTCACGAAGGGCTTTATCTATGTAAAATATTTTTTTTGTCAGTGGAAAGTGTCATGATGCCATTTCTAACCTTAAGACTCTGGGCGGGACCCGGATAAAAATGTGTACACGCCAGAAATCAAACGGAATATCAGCCCAGTGAGCGAAATAAAGGGTTCAGTTCGACATTCCAACCGCCTGAAGATGACCGGAGCGTACAACGGCCGAAACGTAATAAATATGGCGACAAAGATGAGGCCAATAGTCCGAATAATGTAAATAGTGTACATAATACCTCATCTCAGAAATATAGACAGATAATTAAATTTCGGCATTAAATGACCCAGGAAGAATTTGCGGTGTGTGAATGTGAGGAGAGAAGATGAGTTATCTCTAGGTTATGGCTTCCGCTGGCCGGTCCAGCTACATAAGAATGTTGGACTTTAATGGAGTCCAAAGAAAGCAAAAAAAAACAAACAAACAAGACCGATATATATGTACAAAACAAATATATATTAATACGTGAATTACAAATAGATTAAAACACGAGTTACAATACATTGAAGACATGAATAAAATGTTACAGTGTCTGTATGGAAAGTTGTGTGTGTGTGTGTTGTTTTGAATGTCCGTACGGGTGAATTTTGTTTTAGCGTGTTCCCAGAATATGGGAAACGCTGGTTGTGTATTAGAGTTCACATATTGGAAATTTTAAGAGAAAGTTTTTGTACCTCGCCCCACGTGCGAGGTTGCCGGCCCCAGGAGAGGCAGTTTGGCCGCGCGTGTGCGAAGCCGTGGAAAGAGAAAGAGGCGAAAAGTCAGCCAGTATTTATACTCCCGGGAGAGAGAGACTCTTGGTGAAGGGTTAAGAAAATGAAGGGGAGCTAACTGCGACAAATTGATATGCCGTGTGGTAATAAAATAAGCACATCCCATCTCCCTTCTCGCCTGTAACGATCCATCACAATTAAATAAACGTTTTTCAGCGCTAAAGCTGAATTGGTCAAATAAAGCTTCATAAGCTTCTACTTATAGTTGCTGCTATATTACAAGCCGTTACACAAATCAATTAATCAATCAATCAATCGATAATAATAATAATAATAATAATAATAATAATAATAATAATAATAATAATAATAAACGACACCCAAACCTAAAAGAACAGTTTTCAGCAATGGAGTTGAGTATCATGTATGACATCTTTATGTGATTCCGTATACGTGTAGCTGCTATTTCCCTTAAAACTATGTTAGAGAGTATATAAACTTAAAAAATCATAGAGGTGCTCTTGTGAGGTTCCCCATGAACTTCTCATAATACAATAAACGAATATACTTTTGATGCGTTATCATATTTCCCTAGACAAAGCGATAGTGGTTGAGAGACCAAATCATAGCGAGCAATTCCGCTGAAAAAGACAGAAAGGAAGAAAATGTTCAGTTTGTTCGCAAAGTGAGAACGTTCGGCAAAATAAAATGAGGCCTCTGAAGATGAAGCTAACAAGCTGCACACTGGCGCAAAAGATGTTCAATCTCCTTTTCGGTCTTTCGTCGACCTTGAAACAAATGTCAAGGGTTTCAATGAATCAGAGTCGCCGGTCGCGAAAGATAATGTATTTTCACTAAAGGGAACGTCAAATCCCCTGCCGGGACTGATACTTGACTCTTCCTCTTCTGTCAGGTGATCTTTTATCATGACCCTTCATGGTTTGACGTCCCTTCTCCCATCGACTGAACTTTGCCCCAGAATTCTAAGCCGGGCGCCGAAATCTTAGCACAAGAAGACAGATACCGGAAGTACATTTTGAGCAGATGTCACGTGATATCGGTTTCATTTTTTTTCTTTTTATGCATTCTGCTAACGCGATATGAGTGAACATGTTCCCATGCGTTTGAAAAAAAAAGAAAAAGAAAAAAAGAAAGAAAGAAAAATGAATAAATAAAATAAAAATGTGTACACACACACACACACACACACACACACACACACACACACACACACACACACGTGTGTGTATATAATTTATTTGCGCGTACCCCGACCTCCTACGCTAGTCTTCATGAAGTCACCATCATTTTCATTTTTTTTAATGCAACCGTAAAAGAATCGCTCAAAATAATTTATGGAGGTATTGTAAAACACACACACACACACACACACACACACACACACACACACACACACACACACACACATATGTAATCAGAGACATTTCTTCACGGATTTATTCATAGAATTATACATAGTGATTTTCCAAGCGTAGCTTAGATGTGGCACAAAGCCGAAAGTATGGGGCACCCAGTGAGGATCGAACTCATACATAAGAGCACTTTCAAGCTTCTTTAGTACCCTAATTATTTTATATTCAATGCGGAACAAAAGGCTAATAAAATATCCCTAAATTGACTAACCCAATGAAGCAAAAATATATATTGTCCTACAGACTAACTCTATACAACTGGAAAGTATCCATCTAAACTCACTATAAAACTTGTTACTGCTATATCTGAAATCATAAAAGACTTAGTCAATACTAAACAAAACAATAAGCTAAAACCTGACGGAGGAATTTACTCGATCCCCTGTAATAATTGTCGCAAAAATACATAGGAGAAACATCAAGAGGTCTAAATAAAAGATTATATGAACACAAAAGGGACATTTTACAAAACAATACATCAAATGCGTTGGTTTACCACTGTAACGAGACTGACCACAATTTTGAGATAAAAAATGCTACTCTTATCATTGAAGATAACAATTCACTATGACGAAAATGTCTAGAGAGTGCCTTGATCGCAAGGTCATTTACAGTAAATTTGCGCCCTGGCTCTTACAACATTTCACCATGCCTGGCAGAACTTATTTTATTACAGTGTGGGATATCTACTAACAAAAGTCATAAAAAACATAATCTAAATGAAATCGGCTAGATTAAAAAAAAATAATAAAATATTCAAAATTCCCAGCATCCCATAACAAATTTAGTTCAAGTCCTAAAGGACAAAACGCGTCACAAGAAAAATTTTTCCACTTTGTCATATACCCCCCCATATAGAGGATGCGATGAGTAAATTGTCGCTATTTTATATTTTTAATTTTGAACGCTACCGAAATCTATTTTACTTTTCATGTTTTTCAAAAGCAATGGAGGAGAAAATGAAAATTATAGAATTTAACTATGGAAACAAAGGAATTAAATTATTTTGAAATCTCAGCACTCTAAGGCATTCCTTTTGAGAAGCGTGAAAAGAGCAATAAATCTCGGGAGCGTTCAAAATAAACAGGCATACATTTTGAAAAACCGTTAAGCCTGAAACAGACTGTTAATAGGTGAGTAGAAAAATATTTTATGCGTATTACAAAGCTGTTTTAATAGTATTTAAAGTCGATCACTGTTATATATGAGAAAAATAATCTACACTATACATGCTTTTTTATTGCTCCAAACGTTATTTTTTAGTGGATAATCGTGTTTGAATAGATGGTTGCATTTTCAAATAGGCCTATTATGTCTAACATGCGTACTCGAAAGAAATTAATAAAGAATATTTGCTCTCTGGCAGGGTTTGAACGTGAGTCACACTTTGTAGAACTAATCAATGTCTTTCCCGGTGATATAAAAAGCAGAATTCTTAAATGAAAAATAGTTAACCGCATAGATACAAACACTAGATCACTTATGCAGGAAATATAACTAATGCAATTGTAAAATTACTTAAAAATTTAGTATAGGTGCACTAATATTATCTATGTGTATATCTGTATTTATGTATGTGTATGAATGTGTGAGTGTGTAGAAATAATATTTATTTACGTAAATATTTGTTTCACGCTTAGCGATTTTTAAAATTAGGGACCTGGGAATTTTGAACTTCCCTCATATGTATTTTCCTGTTTTTTTTTTGTTTTTTTTTAAAAAGAATGCATGAAAAAGGCTGTCAATAGATGAATCAATTAAAAATGGTATTCTTGTGTGCATTAAAAAACTTTTAAAAGTATTTGAAATAGAGCAGTACATAAAAAAGGTGTGTATAAGAATTCATTTATCGCATACACACCCCATATATATAGGGTGTGGTATAAATACCTCTAACATTTTAAAGGTTGTGAAAAAGACCGCGATAACTGTTATTAAAAAAAATGATTTCAGTGTTGTTTAAACAAACGACTACAGCTTTTATTCATTTGGTTTTAAAAATTATATTTTCAAAATGGTGACATCTATTCGCCATACACTTTTGTGGAAGATTTCGTTGAGTTTTCCATCACCCGGATGTTCGAGCGCGTCGAGGTTTTCCCGGGTTCTTTCTTTTAAGCGCGGAACCTGTGGCTCTGAAATTTGCAACCCATAGAATTAGCGATTTTCTATCCGGAACAGCATCATTCCGACATAACATGAAATGAGCAGAAGTCTTAAAAAAATCGTTTCAAAAGCAAGCGCACGGTGTGCACCGGTCCGTTCCATGATGGTAACTGTTGATATCTGAAATGAAAATGGTAAAACATTAGCTAGATGGAGACACCATTGCTAATTCCCTAAGTGCACTAGCAACACACAGATGAACGTTTAAAATGTAGGAGGTATTTCTGCCACATCGTTGTGTTTCAATCCTGGCTTGAGGCATTCGGAAGTCTAGTCGCACTGAGGAGCTGTGATACAGCGAAACAGTACTGTCTGTGAATGACATAATTTAGATCTTGAAAATACATTTCAATTGAGCACTGTTGAGTGATAAGCTAATTCTATAAACAACAGCCACCTGCATTAATGCAAAGCTCTTCAGTAAAATGAATGGAGCACTTTGGCTGATTGGCATTTGTTTACATTTGTAAAAACAATACGCTAAATTTAGTTGTGTAACTCTACCGAGTGAAGATAGTTCTGGCTGACACCAAATTAGTTGTGTTTCAATCCTGGCTTGAGGCATTCGGAAGTCTAGTCGCACTGAGGAGCTGTGATACAACGAAACAGTACTGTCTGTGAATGACATATATATATATATATATATATATATATATATATATATATATATATATATATATATATATTATGAAATGGACAAAGTTCGACAATTATTTAAAATCATTTTTATGCTTAACATTCTTTTTTATAGATACAAGTATTTAAGTAAATGCTTTGTTTTATAATAATCAGTATTAAATAACATTTACCGGCCTGAATCTCCGAGAAATTTTCATAGAAAATATTCGTCTTCGACAGGATTCGAACCTGTATCCTATACGGAAACGTCATATAGCCTGACGTGCCTTAACCGTTTCGGCCACTAAGGAAATTTGTCGGACATTCAGGCCGGTAAATGTTATTAATACTGTTTATTATAAAACAGAGCATTTACTTAAATACTTGTATCTATAAAAAAGAATGTTAAACATAAAAATGTCTTTAAATAATTGTCGGACTTTGTCCATTTCATAATGTGTGACGTCATTTGTTTACATTTGATACGCCAAGAGAAGTTATGAATGTACGTGAGAGATTCATGGAAGATTGAAGTTTATAATGCAGAAAATTCGACCTTGCCAACCGAACGATCCTTACACACTGTTTAGAATAAAAATAAAAATTGGGCGTCTATTTCAAATACGAGTATCCACTAATCATAATGTTTGAAGTAATATATATATATATATATATATATATATATATATATATATATGTATGTATGTATGTACGTGTGTATGTATGCGTGCGCGTGTGCGCACGCGCGTGTACAATGTTCATCCATTCGTTTAAATAAAAAAGAACAGAACAGATGGTTTAATATGCTTCTGGTTCGTCAAACTTGAAATACTGGGAGATGAAACAGTGATTAGATGGAGCTTGAGTTCATATTACTCGTAACCTAGATATTATTCGAGATACGCTTTATGTATTTAATATACAAAACGCACTTCAAAAGCATCAGAAGAAAATCATATTAGTGCACTTTTGAAGTAGAATATTTTTGATTTGCTTATTTGATAGGGAGAGAAAAGAAATACGGGATACTTATCTGTAAATGGAATTTCAAATTAATAATAAGAGATCTGAAAGCAGAAACGTGAAAAAAAAACGTAAGAAAAATTAATAAGGCCGCTTGAATAATTGTATTTTCGCAAAGGAAAATATTTTTAAAAACAGGTTGTTAATAATTTTCATGATGCTGCAAATTTTCAACATTGTCTGGTCGTTATCTTCCTCAATATTTGCAATTATGGCGTCAGAGAACCTTCCTCTTTTTCCTGCTAATGTTTTAATTGTTCTTCAATAAAATAATGTGCAGGTCGCCTACTGTAACGCGACAAATTTAGACACTCCGTTTATTTATTAAACAGAATATTTATCTTATACTTTTTAATAAATAAACGGATCGTCTACTCAAATATGGTTATCCACTTAAAAATAACCTTTATAATGATAATCTCTCTCTCCCCTCTCTCTCTCTCTCTCTCTCTCTATATATATATATATATATATATATATATATATATATATATTTAAACAACTTGTATTAAATTAAATCGACAAATTCTGTTTGTTTATAACTTTTACGTTTAAATCAAAGTTTATTGTGGATATTTATTGTGGATAATCTCAAAATTCTTTTTTTTTTAAACAAACATAAAAACCTCAATTACGACTCAGTTAAATAAAGACCTAAATGAAATTACGCGGACAAAAAACAAAACAAAACAAAACAAAAAAAACAGAGAACAAAATTATCAACATTGAACACTTTACCCACCATGTGCAACAATTTATTAGAAAATTCGAAAAATACAACATAGGATTTGACAGACAAATTTTGGCATGAAAGCTTTTGTATTCTCTCTGCGTAAGCATTTCGCAGGCCAATATGGTACGTGTCACACCTTCTTCTGGAACAGTCTTCAATTATTATTATTATTATTATTATTATTATTATTGTTATTGTTGTTGTTGTTGTAAGTATTATTATTATTATTAGTAGTAGTAGTATTAGTATTAGTAGTAGCAATAGTATTATTTCTTTTGATTTCTGTTGTATATACATTTCCTTCAGGATCCCAACCAGAGACCTAAGGTAAAAAAAAACAAAAAAAAACAAAAACAAAACAAAACAATTAAGGTCACACACATTCGTGTGCTCTACTTGTGAGTAATTTTTTTTGTATTTCTTTAGGGAATGGACTACCACGGAACCATTTCAAATCAACCCTAGGGCTCCAACTATAACTGTAATTATCGATACCCTCATGTGCCACATTTTTACCATTTCCACTTCAAGATCCTTGTATTATAGCTGTTGTTGTTATTATTATTATTATTATTATTATTATTATTATTATTATAGTTTTGATTTTAAAGGTAAAATAATAAAGAAAGAATTCTGACTAGGCAAGACAAGATTTTTTTTCAGTTGGTGATTCATCCGCTTACAAATCTAACGGAGAACTGCGAATTGTCAAAAAATGTCTCTTTGTTAATAAAGAGGAACCGTTTGTAGTTTTCTCTTTTAGAGCGTTAAGCCCGATTGAACCTGTGGAAAAGTGCATGACAGGTTGTCAAATACGTAAAGAAAAGAATTGTGGGCGGGTTGGATGAAAACGGAAAAAAAGAATTCGGCAATCGAGGTTAAGCATTTTTTTCTTTTACTTTCGAGTGCGTCTGCAAATTCATAAGAAATATTTTGAATTCGTGTCAAAATCATAAAAATTAGACAAAATGACGCACAGAATACACTCATGTTGCGACTTAATTATAGTCTATGAAAAGTTTCTTCCTTAAGGAAAACATGCTTATAAGATTAAAGTTTTCTTCGTTAGTTTGAAGAGGCAAACGTCAATTACAAGAAAACGAAATGCATGGCTGTTAGCAAAAGGAACAGCTCAACATGCAAATTACAAATTGGAGATACCGAAATCAAACAGGTGCAACAATTTAGATAACTGTGAAGCATATTATGTACTTTATCAAATATTTCTTGATTGCATAGTTTAACGTAGTCGTGGACCGTATGAAATATAGCTTATCATAATAATTAAAAAAATTGAAGACAGTGTGATCAACACGCCTCACTAATTGCGATTTGTTTTTAATTTATTGATTTGAAAATGCAAAAAATAATTTTTTAAACACAAAAGATATATTTTTTTCTACAGAGAATTTTTTTATGAACGTTTTCTGTTTCTAAATGCAACGGTAAATTCATCGTTACTAAAAATTGCTAATGGCATAAAATTCTGAAAATGTTAGCTTCAACGAAAGGTTTAAAAAAATATAAAGAAACATTGTATTTAATCCTTGTTATGCATGTCGTTGTCTATGAGACAGTATGAGTGAACAAGTGAGAATAACAAGAAACAAAATCTTAAGAAGTGTTATTAAGGCGTAAATTACGCGTGGCATTCAGAAAACCAATCGGGCCATGACTGATTAGCTGGTCAGTTTAGACGATCGTAAAAGTTAAACGATTCTTCCTCTAAATGAACACTCCAGTTCTCGTAAACATCAGTGGTATTTAATGGATAGAAATATTTTTATTAGTAATATTAGTGTGTCTTCTGGGTTGTTGTTATAAATCACTAGGAATATAAATCTGGCACAAAGCCATACCTGATCGAATTAAAAATCGAATTCACTATATAGTAGTAATGCCTTGCTAGTTTAGCCCGGTGACTTCACGGTGAGGTCACCCTTTTTGTTAGTACAAAGGCATTTTAAAATTCTTTTGAAAACATCACAAATTAACTTGGTTATATACGAGGGTCATTCGATAAATAAGGTGAATTTTTCGGTATAAGGACTTCTAATACAGAAAAAAGCTTACTTTTTAAAAAAAAATTTCAGCGTAGTCTCCCAGCACTGTCACACACTTTTCCCATCTGTGCACAAGCTTCCGTATTCCCTCAGCGTAAAAATCTTTGGACTGATGTCTCAGCCAGTCGCTCGCAACACTTTTGACTTCATCGTCACTTTTAAACTTCGTGCCTCTCGTGAACGCTTTCAAGGGACGAAACAGGCAAGGTCTGGGCTGTAAGGGGGATGAGGGAGCAGTTACCAGCCCAGCTCGTTGATGGTCTGCACCGTTTGGGTTGCTGGGTGAGGCCTTGCGTTGTCATGATGCAAGATGACTCCTTCTGACTGATGACCCCTGCGTTTGTCCCAACAGATAAGCTCAAAGTCCTTGCAATGTTATCCACTGTCACCCTTCTGTCAGACTGAATGAGGTCATTGACTGATTCGATCACCTCAGGAGACCTCACTTCTGTAGGCCTCCCAGGCCTGTCTTCATCCTCAACACTGCTCCGTCCTTCTTTAAACAATTTAGCCCACTTGTAGATATTTTTTGGCTGAAACATGTGGCACCATACACAGTTGACAGTTTCCTATGAATTTCAACTGGTTTGCACTCTTCAGCAACCAAAAACTTGATAACTGACCGCTGTTCAATCCTGGAGCATGCTTCTTGGTCGGCCATCTTTGTTAATCGCCAAAACTCTCAAAGATTTTTTTTAATCAGCAAAAGAAATTAAATCCATGTGAAAAAGAAGTAAAAAAAAAAATAAATAAATAAAAAAGAGTAAGCTTCTATCTGTATTAGAAGTCCTTATACCGAAAAATTCAACTTATTTATTGAATGACCCTCGTAATAACTTACGATTTGGGACTGAACCAAAAATATTTGAGCATCCTGTAACATTTTACATCCAGAACAATTCTATCCTTAAATTCTTACAGGAGTCAATAAAATTTTCCGGGTTCAGTGGTGACAACAAAAGTTACGATTTTAAGAAATTTCCGTGCCAAATGTTGACTCTTTTCAGCTGTTTCAAAGAAGACAAAAATTCCTGACTGATTTTCTAATATATCTTCCGTGTCTTTGTCTTGTCAAATGACCCAAGTGTTATTATATATATTCTCAATTTGAATCTAGTTTTCATCAATATATGGGGTTTACCCCAACATGGCTTCCAGGACTCCCGCTAGGCAGCATGACAATCAACAGTATAAAAGAAAGCACACTTTCCATCTTCCTCTTTTTGCTAACTCAGAAACAGGATGAAGTAGGCAAACTGACTACATAATTTCAAACAAACCACGTGAGCATTACACACACATACACACACTACAACTAGGCTTATCAATGTTGCTTTTTTATAAGCTCCAAATACATATGTAAATATCAAGTAAATATAATTTCCCCTTCTCTTCTTTAGCGAGTTATTTTCTCTTCATACAAACATATATGTTCAAAAATGTTGTATTCATTTACTTTGAAAGTTTTCAACCTCATCCTTAATAAGTCGTAACTCCTCTCGCTACAAAACTGGTGACCAACAGAAAACCTCCTCCGTTACAGTCCCGTAGCCCCAATTCTCTACAAATAACTTGCTATGGAGCATACTTATCGAGAACACAAATTTGATAAGCCTCTCCAACTGCAAAAAGGATCTAAAATAGCTGAAGCCCTTAACCCCTTAACAGCTGATGAACATGGCTACAATGGCTGTAATCATGGCTGTATTAGGGAATTTAAAATATGTCTACCATTAAGCAACATATATGTATATATTTGGGAAGTGCCTAAGAACTTATCACGAGTTGAACCAAGCAATGCGAATTCAATTGGGTAAACGGAGCTATTTGAGAACCGTCATCGTGACCAAGGGTTTGAAAGTGATGGCCTTGTTCAGAGTGTTGATTACACTAGATAACGCGCACTCTCCCAGAAATTGTGACTAAGGTCCGCTCAATTGCAGTATAAACTACACGTGAGCTCTGTGGGAGCGGAACAAACACAAATGTGCCTGAGCAGGCGTCTACAACAGGGACTGGCTAGCCGCCCTAGTAGACAGGCATACTCGGATACGAGCGGCCAACATTAGTTATATATATATATATATATATATATATATATAGAGAGAGAGAGAGAGAGAGAGGGAGAGGGAGAGAGAGAGAGAGAGAGGGGTGCGTATGATTGCGTGTAAGTTAGAAAAGGAGGAGAAAAGAAAATAAGATTTCAACGAGTAGGACATGTCGAATGGGAACATAGTGCGATCTAGAGAAGCATTCATGCACTCATGGTGAGAACAATTTAAATCGACCATTAAATATTTATGTCTTTTCGTTTCTGGTGATACGTCTGCTTTGGTCTCTCAGAATAAAAAGAGAAAAAAAACGGAAAAAGAAATAATCTATATTATTATTTCAGCTAGAAAAATTTTTTTTGTTAAAATGGAATTAAAAAAAAATGAAAAAGAAATCATGCTTTTATTTATGAGTTGTATTTTAGTTTGTAGTTGAAGAATTTTGTTTTCATTTATGGTTAAAAAATATGCCGCTTTTATTACTACTTTCTTTTCGCTCTTGACTCTCCATTCCACTTTTTGTTAATTCCCTATTATCTCCCTTGTTCTAATCTTCACCTTTCTCTGCTTTTTTAACCAGTTATTTTGATATTTGTTTACAAGTTCATTGTTAAGAAATTAATTAAAATTAATTAAAAATTTTCCTTAACTTATATATATTATTTAATATATTTTGTATAAGATGAATGATTATTTGTAAGATTTCAGAGCAACTCACATTTTTAATCTCTTGAGAAATTTGAAATACTTAATTTCAAACATTATTTCTTATCAGTTTTTTTCAATTAACATTCATTCATTCTTTCTTTCTTTCTTTCTTTCTTATTTTTCACCTTTCACTCAGAAAGTAAATTTATGATTTTTATTTAATTATCGGAATCATGCGTGTGACGAAGCTTAATTTTGGTTGCAATTAAGTCAATAACATATCACGACCATAAGAGCGTCAGGGCTGACATGATCAAATGACAGGTCTCTCTTATACAGTGACATGAGTTCAGAGGCCTAACTAGTTGTGCTCATGGTAAGGCACTAAAACTGTGTCCCAATTTTCACATCTGATACCCTAGCAAAGTGTAAAGTAGACCTACTAGTTCAAAGACAAATCAAGACTGTTTCTTTTATCTATAATGATATTCACCTTGCACAAGGCCCAAGAGCCACTCAAGGTAGAGCGTTACAGAGTAAGAAGCACCACCCCAAGCATGGTGGTAATGCCACCAAGACGCAAGGGACCACTGGATGTGAAAGAGAAGAAAACGACTTCAGACTGAACCGAAAACCCAATCCTAAACAGGAAACAATGGATAAAATTCTACTCCCGTTCAAAATACCGGGGAGGAGTGTGAACCGGACGATAGGCTAACCTATATACTCTTATTACCTATTTGCTATATTTTTATCTAAAGGGTATGTATATCTTGATAATATAATCAAGTAATGTATGAACATATTCTTTTAGAAAATTATAGCAACACAATTATAAAAAAAGAAGATAAACCACAGACATAATTTTATTGTCACATACATTCTTTTGCGAAAAAGTTTATAACGGATTCACAAAAAGACAGTTTTTAACGCATCATGGCGCTAAAAAATCATCTTTTAGCATTTTAAATAAAATAAAATGCTCCACGGCAAGACGAATATTTTTAATTATCTTTTTTCATTGAGAAATCATGAAATATAATAGCGCTTCAAGAAGATATATTTAAATAGGTTGTTTTCCTAATACAAGTATAAGTAAGGAATTAAGGAATATGCCAGTTGGCCTAAAACTGCATCTTTCCTTCAAGGAACGACGCAAGTTTGTCAATCACAACCACACAACATAGAGGTCAATTAAAAAACATTTAAAAACAAGTCTGTTGTCTGAAGATTTAGTACTTAATGTTTAATTAATGAATATTACACTCCAAATTATTTGTTCAGAAGCGTTGTGGCATCGCACCTCACCCAGTCCCAAGTGTTGCCCAACGGCACGTGCTTGCCCTCTTTGCCATAACGCTAGATGGGCCACTGCATGACTTGAGGAAGATACACCATGTCGTTAATCATGGGATTAAGTCCACAGCCCAGAATCAACTGAGCAGCTATGTACACATCGTCAGGTGCTGATGTGGAGTTGGCCAGAGACTAAATATAATAAGATATGCGACCAATGGAACATTTACGATGTTTTTTTTTTTCACAGATTCTTTACACCTATATCGCTCTTCTCTGCTGTGTAGGCGTAGTTAACTCAATTATTTGAAATAAAGAAACCTTATATCTTATTAGGCGTTCTACTTTTGCCCTCTATTCGATGTCTGACGTCCTGAAGATTTCCGGATTATATCAGATCGATATTATTACATGGTTCTCTCTTATTTGTAAATCTCATATTCATTTCGGTGATCCTATTAGTTTTAATTAAATGATAAAAAAGGACACTCATTTAAATCTTGCGTTAAGCAGCAGCAATAAAAATTTCTAAACTTTGAAAACTACTCAAAATCTTGTGTCAACGAACTAAAAAAGAAAAGATCATGTTTACTCTTATCGCATTTCACGTTTCTTTCTGGAATCTTATTTTTTTTGTAACCAAGTTCAATTTTGGGATAATTTGATTATTGCACAGAACAAAACAATTAATTTTAGTGCTGCCTTACATTCAAAGCATTCAATCGAAACTGGTAGTATTTAATATTCGAATTCTCATGCCGATTGCGCGAGATTTATGAATGAAAATTATGATTTCAAATGCAGATAATTAAACTTTTTTTTTTCTCCGGCAATGAGACGTGTCAGTTTATATCCAAATATTGAAAAAAAATATTTATACATCTATTTTTAGTTTAGATTCTTTAATAAAAAAGGGGTATTGAGCATTAATTGGCGAAGCCGTTAGTAAACAGCTTTCGATTGACGAGTTGAAACATTAGAAAATAACCGAACCAGTTATTCAATATCTTATTTCTTGGAACACTTGGTAAATATTGATTTTCTGTTCAAGATCATTTTCATCCCAACTATGAATACCTATGTCATCAGTAGAGCCCCCTCACCCTCATCAGTACATTGGCCCCCTCACCCTCATCAGTACATTGTCCCCCTCACCCTCATCAGTACATTGGCCCCCTCACCCTCATCAGTACATTGGCCCCCTCACCCTCATCAGTTAATTGGCCCCCTCACCCTCATCAGTACATTGGCCCCCTCACCCTCATCAGTACATTGGCCTCGGGAGGGAAACAGGATCGTAAGATGTCTTCCAAAATTTCATTAGAATTAAAGAAAAGAGTTCTGAACTGCCATCAATCCTCCTATATCGCAGTGAATGTTGGGTAATTTCCTCACGGAGATATGGTCCTACAGACAAAAATTTAGAATATTATCAAAGGAATATGTGAGCAACGAATGAGGCTTTAAGGCAAATGTGTATATAAAGGACATTTATGCTTACAATCAGAACGAGGAAAAGGGCTTGGAGAACCCGACACTCACGTGGCATATTGAAGGAAAAGAGACAGAAGGAAACATCGAATAACAAACAAATTTGTAAATTAATGGAAGAATAAAGATGGGGGGAGGAATAGTAAGGTGACAGGTATTGCTTAGATCTACAGAGGATAGGAAATTGTGGAACACCCATGATTGCTCACGTCCTGAAAGGACACGGCACATAAAAGAAAACATTCGTAATAGAAATGTTAAATGTAGAATAATCAGTCTTTCAAATAATTAGAATTATAAATATAAACAGCTGATAATTTTTTCTGGGATAACAAAAGTCATCAATTGATGTCTCATAGAATACCCGACGTGTTTTGTAAGATTATATTCTGTTCGGATTGCATAAAGAATAGAAACTTTGCTGCAGAAGACCGGATCAACCAATACACATACTGGCCAATATTTGCAAGGGAAAGATGGACAATTTACATAGGTGCGTTAATGTATCAGGTTCAGTGATACCTCTGTACCTGTTGCGGTGTCCATCCGGTCAGTTGAGCCGGCTTCATTTGACGGAGCCCGGTCAATCGACCGGCCGCATCCGAGCGAAAGCTGCCCAAGTGTAGCAGTGGTCGTATTCATTTGGACGTAAAAATCTACAGTAGGAATTTCAGTAGGAATTTGGGTTCACAAGCGATCCCCAGCTGCATGTATACGCACTTTAGGATAGTTTTCCTTCTCCTAGATTGGTTGCCACCCAAGGCTATAGCACCCAGTCTATTTTACCCATAGCTGGGGACGAAGAGATGGATTCATACCGTTCCCAAGAGTATTAGCACGTAAATAAATGTAATATACTAGGCCCTCTGATTCCTCGACCCGAGCCACTAACCATTACTTCACTGTACCTCCATATGTTCAGTGATGGCTGACCGTTTGAATAAAAGCCAGCAGCGTGCCGGTCTTATTGCCTGGGCATGTACTTAGTGCTGAGTAAGGCTAATAATGATTATCACTTGAAAGGAATCAGTGTATGTTAAGTCCTACCAACCATATCTTTGTATGCAGCAGGAGTAGTTAGGTAATTAGCCTTTTATGCAATTTTTTGCATATAACATTATTCTGGGGTTATATAATGTTGTAGTCGCAGTGCACATTTTATTTGTCTTCGATTAAGCTCTGATGTGAGAAAACCGATAAACCGGTTTAGTTGTTTTTAATCGTTATTGTATTTCGTTATTACAATTTTATAGTAATATATATATTTGTTCCCCCTACTTTTTTTTGTTATAAATTGTTTATTATTTGTTATAAAACGCCCGCTTTTATTGCTGTAATGAAATAATTATCGAAATCTTATAGATATTCAAATTTTACATTTTCTTCTTGTGTTTATTCTTTAGAAGAAAAAAAACATGAGTGCTGTCGAAGATTTTTGATGATGACATCTAATAAATATATTTTACACATGAATGTTAATATTAACAGCGATAATTATTACGATCTATTGCGATTTTCTCTGCACGTTTAACATTAGCTCTCCTGTGAGTTTGTAACATTCGTGTAATTCATTGAGCAGTCACTGGTACGTGAAACTGTTGAGAGTAGCATATCCTCTGGGAAGTATTGGACCGTAGGAAGAGAATGACTCAAATCTTGGTAATAGGCGCCTTATTATTCCGATTACAATTGAGTCACGCCTTGTGAAAAAGTCAATTGGCGTACAATTAGTCACGATGAGACTGTCTTAAAAGTCGCTAAGTGTTTGAAGAGCGAGACGCCATTTATTCGTTGGGCATCTCTCAGGGGTTGGGTGGGTACAGGAGCATATTGTTGAAAGAGAGAGAGAGAGAATGAGGGAAAGAGAGAGAGAGAGCGTGAGAGTGAGAGAAAGAGAGAGAGAGAGCGAGGGAAAGAGAGAGAGAGCGAGGGAAAGAGAGAGAGAGCGTGAGAGTGAGAGAAAGAGAGAGAGAGAGAGCGAGGGAAAGAGAGAGAGAGAAAGAGAGAGAGAGTGAGGGAAAAAGAGAGAGAGAGAAAGAGAGAGAGAGAGAGGGGATGAGAAAGGGAAAGGTGTGCTCATTTGTATGCATGTGGATGTATGGAATCGTTTTCAAAATTCAAAATTATTTGCAGAATTGCGTGTAATTGTGACTTTAAAGAGGCGGAGTGTGTCCTGCCGTAGATTTTTAGTTACGCCCTGACAAATGCACGTGAACACACACACATGAGAGAGAGAGAGAGAGAGAGAGAGAGAGAGAGAGAGAGAGAGAGAGAGAGAGAGAGAGAAAGAGAAAAACAGTGAAAGAAATTGCCTAAAATTACTAAAACGTGAAGTTCACAACTAACTAAAGAATTAACTGACATTTATGTTTTACGGTTTATCAAC
>OZ038486.1:34824150-34886650 GCA_964036315.1 Acanthosepion esculentum | reverse complement strand
ACTGGATTGAACCCTACCTTGAATAATTAAAACTAAAAGTAATCTAAAGTAGTTACGGTTAATTACAATGAATAATATATAAATTACATATAAATATATAATATATAAATAATATATAAATTACATATAAATATATAATATATAAATAATATATAAATTACATATAAATATATAAATAATATATAAATTACATATAAATATATAATATATAAATAATATATAAATTACAGCGAGTAATATATAAATTTAATTGCATATGCTATGTTTTAATTAAAATTTTGAAAAAAACCCTTTTGAAACCATAAATATTACCATAGAAGGTATTTTTGTAAAATGATTCATTTGTTTTTTACGGCTTATCAACCTTTTGCAGGTTATTTAAAGTCGGAGAATATTTTTCGATTTTAAGAAATTTTGGGTATGTTAATAATCTAGTGATAAAAGTCCTACTAATTAACCCATAGCTGGTGGGGAGAAGAGGTGGATTCATAACTTACCCAGGGATATTTGCGCGTAAGTGAATATAACGAACCTGACCGGAATTGGATCACTGCCATTCGATATCCATTACACCAGTCACACGTCCAAGCTTACAGTACCTGGTATTCTTAAGCAGTCAACCATCCATATATTGATCAGGCTCGACGCTGCTTATCTTCGGTGATCGTACGAGAATAGGTGTTTCAACGGGATATGAGCATAAGCCTTACTTTTCAAGATAAACAATGAGGTCCATAATGATAGTATAGATGAGATCGATTGCGATGATTGTTTTTAATTTCATTTGAGGTAAAACTACATGCGTCATGTTTTAAGTTCCGAGTCAGTCCTTTTTGGACGACTCGGCTAGACGGTCGAACTCTCTGCCTCTGGGCAGCGAGGAGCCCAGACGAGGCTCCGCCGAAGGGCAGAGCCTCGTTCGGGGAGGTTGACCAACCCGATCCCGTTTATATGGGTTCTACGGGCATTTTTTGGCCGAGCCTACGGGCTCGGTGAGCCCACATTAAACCGGCCTTGTGCCACATTCGACACACGTGGGCGTGTTGTTGAACATCGTCATGTTTTAATCAATGGTAGAGAAACCTTGCAAGAGGAGAGAAAGGCGAAAAAATCAAGGATTATAACAGATAAGACGGTTATAGGTATAGAACAATGGGCGGAGAGAGTCAAAGAGTCATTTCTTTTTCTCATTCTTTTTTAGGAGAGAGTGGTGGCAGCTTGGATTCTAAGAGGCAGCGGGAGGAATGACGTCACAGGAACGTATGTTGCATGTTGGCTCAGCGTCCGTTCACGGCTGGTCTTAGCCTGGGTGCAGGAGGCGTATCGACACTTCAGAATTCTTGCGGCCGTCTGTTGAATTCGTGCTGATTTGGACTTATATTCAAAACCGAGACAAAGGCAATCCATCACTCTCAGAATACCACGCCCAAGAGGCCCTCCGGCCAATCGCTGACCATTCTGGCTGTAGCCTACGCATTCTGTAACATTACCACCCCTTTTTCTTTTTCAAAATACGTAGTGTAACAATTCTGTAACAAAAGAGAGACTAAATGAATAGTTTGTGTGTGTGTGTGTATGAATGAGAGAGAGAGAGAGAGAGAGAGAGAGAGAGAGAGAAAGCAAGAAAGAAAGAAAGAAAGAAAGGAAAAAAATTGGGAATAAGTTGAGTAAGATTCCCTTTCCAAATCTTAGAATTGGAATTCAGAAACTAGAAAAATAACTTCTACGTAAACTCACAGAAAAGAATGCCGTCAATCAGCATTTAAGAACTTGTGTTACTTCTCTTGATGGCCAGTTAAAAACCTTATTTTTGGACATGATTGATGTTGGCGATGGAGTTTGAAATTTTTAACTTAAAATCTGCGATTTGAATGTACGGTTGTCAGCAAGAGGAACACACCAAATGCTAATTACGAATTGAAGATGCCAAAATTAAGCAAGTACAAAAATTTGAATATTTGGGTAGTGTTTCTGTTAACAGAGGACAGAAAATGTGACCTCGAAATCCGAATGCGCATTGGAATATCGAAAGTGTTTTCCAAAAGCTAAGCAAAGTATTAAAAAAAAAGAAAATGGGAAAATATCGTTAGAAACCAAGGACAGGATATTGAGATGTCCTGGGTATGACGATAAACTACATACAGTAGCAAGTTCTCTGATTGTTTTTTTTTCAAGAACTTGGAACCATCTCTTAATTGCTTTTGTTCCCAGTTCCACCCTGACCTGGGGTGGTAGCCCCTGTTAGGGTCCCAGCTATGAACAGATAGTTACCCTCTAAGTTGGAGTCAAAACAATATGAAAGTATAAAAATAGATTTTTATAGTAATTATATTAGCAATACATTTAAAAAAAATATTAGCAGCAATACATTTAACTCTCGACAAAAACCTTCTTTACAAAAATACGTCAATGAAACCTGATCTACAAACTGACTTTTTACAAATAAGAAATATTCTATGCATACGAACATATACTGAACATCTTGTCGGCATTAAATAACCCATTGAGGTTAATATATAAAATAAAATAAACCAAACCAAGCCCGAGCATTGAACTAATATAAGCTCTCCTATATAGCAGTGAATGCTGGGCAATCTTCTCACAGATGAAGATGAGACATGGGCCAATAGAGATGTGGTTCTACAAAAGGATTCTGAGAATGTCATCAACTTAACATGTAAGTAACGAGGATGTGTTAAGGAAAATGGAAACAAAAAGGACGCTTATATATAAGGTTAGAAAGAAACAGTTGGAATTTATAGGACACACAATGAGAAAGGAGAGCCTGGAGAATTTGACACTCCCAAGACATACTGAATGCATGTGGGGCAGAGGGTAACAGCGAGTAACCTACCGAACAATCTTGTGTAAATGAATGACAGACTAGAGAGTCGGAAAGTTAGTTAAAAAGTATACATTGCTAAGGACGGAAAGCTTTATAGAGACATGATCACCAACGTTCCAAAGGGACACGGCACATCGAAGAAACTTGTTTTCCAGACATTTATTATTCTCGTCAGTTCGTTATTTACTGAGTGCTCTTTTACCTGCTCCTTGGCTTTGTGTTAGACTTAACTAATCTGAGTTAGTAAAAATTTGTAAAGATTTATGTTTGTAAACCGATCATGGGTATCATTGGGAAAATAGATCTAACACCAGGTAACTAGTTTATGACAGAGTTACCGCATTTTTTTCATGGTTTTATTGCCCGGCTTTTATTTTCTTCTTCTTCGCTTTGCTCTTTTCTCTTTAGTTTTCTTCTTTTTGTTTTTTTCTCTTACATCCCTCGATTTGTCTATTACTCTTTCATTTTCTCCTCTTTCTCACTGATTTTCTTCTCTTTTTTTCTCTCTCATTTTCCTTTGTTCGTCTCTCTTATTTGCCGTCTCTCTTCCCTTTTCTGTCACTTCTTTCTCTTCGTTCCTTTCTCTTTCATTTTCCTATCTTTGTTCTTTTTTCTCTTTTTTTCCTTTTTTTTTTCTTTCATTTTCCTCAGTTTGTCTCATTCATTTCGCGTTTTTGTTTCCTTTTTCTTTCACTTCTCTCTCCTTGTTCCTTTCTCTTTCACTTTTCCATCTTTGTTCCTTTTTTTTTCCTTTTCTTTTCCCTTTCTTTGTTTCTCTTATTTTCCTCGGTTGGTCTCTTTGTTTCTCATTTTCCCCTTTGTTCATTTCTTTCTCATTTTTTCCTCTTTTTTTCGTTTCTTCCACATTTCCTACTTTTCTTTTTTCCCCCACTCATTGTCTTCTCTTTGTTTTCCTTTTGCTTTCCCTTTTCTTCAGTTCTCTCTCAATTTCCCTTTGTCATATTCTCTTTCTTTCCCTTTCACCTTTGCTTTGTATTCTTTTCTCTTTCACATATTCCTTCCTTTCTATTTCCTACCCGCGTTTTTTCATCTTTTCTCGCATATATGGCCTTCTTTTTTAGCAGATTCTCACAAACTAACATGATATCAAACAAAGAAAATTCTAATTTCCTGAAAGTCTGTGCCGTAAGGTAAGTTTTCTGCATTTGCCTCCCGATTCTTTCCCATTTTTCCACAGTTTGATGGCTTAAAAAAAAAAAGGCTCCTCCATTTCGATATGACATTGAACCATCATCAGATTACCGAGTCGTAATACATTCCATAGAATTCATGCAAATATTTCTATTTTTTTATCTACTCTTTCATTTTATATTTCATGACACGATCTTAAAATACGAACATTATGGTCGCATTAGTTAGTTACTCGATTGGAGTATCGTGGCTACTCAAGTACAAAGGTGTTCTTCAGCCTTTCTTTTGTTGCGTTTGAAGTCGTCATTTAAATCCAGGAGTCAGTCTTGTGCTGAAGTAGCATAACTTTGAGAGAGAGAGAGAGAGAGAGAGAGAGAGAGAGAGAGAGAGAGAGAGAGGGGGTGGGCGAGAGAGAGAGAGAGAGAGAGAGAGGGGGTGGGCGAGAGAGAACAAATGTGAGTGGATGAATAGAAGAAGAAAGAGAGGAGAATGACAGAGAACAACAAACGTAGCGAGCAATGGACAAAATAAGGTTTTATTATGAATATATGGGCCTTGGTTTGTCAGTCTAGTTTGCATTAATTCCTAAACATTGACAATTCTTTCCCCCCCCCCCGTAGAATATGAAGTTCCAAATTCCAGAATGACGTGACGTGTGCATCAAGCGTTGCAAAATTGTGTTCCTTCTGTAATTTTAACACGAATTGTTGGCATTTTCAAGAGTTATTCGGATTATTGAGCGCGCATTTTAAAAAAAACAAAAACATTTTTGTTGTTACTCGGCGTTTCGGTCGATCCATTTCACGGTCATTTTCGGGTGACATACCCCAATGGAAAGTGCTAAAATATACGAGCCTAAAGGCAACAGCAGACTTTGAGACATTCATTTACAAGCTCTGAAAAAAATAAATTTTCTCTTAGCTGCTGTAGTCCTTCAGGACGTCGGCGATATTGATTATCCACAACTTCCTATCCTTTGCAGATCTTAGCAACGTTAGTCTTTTTTCTATCCCTACAATTCCCTTTTCTGTCATATATTTACACAATTGTTAGGTTATTCGCTGTTTACCTTCAATATGCTCTGTGAGTGTCAAATTTTCTAACCCTTCTTTCCTCCTGATGTGTTTTAGAAATTTCAACTCTTTCTGATTCTAAATATAAATGAGCATTGTGTTTCCATTTTCCTTAAAACTTTCTTGTTCCTTACATGCTTTTTCATGATATTCTCATCATCCTTCGGTAGAACCACTTCTCTGTTGGCTGAAGTCTCTTCTTCATCTTTGATGAGATTGTCGAGCTTTCGCTGTCATATAGGAGGACTAATATTATGTAACATCTCAGCTCTCGTTTCTTTGTCTCTAACGCCATTTTCCTCTTTCTTAATACTTTGCTTAGCTTTTGGAAGGCACATTTCGCTATTGCAATGCCCCTTCAAATTTCGGTGTCACATTTTCCGTCCCCTGTTAAAACACTTCCCAGATATTTTCATTTTTATACTTTTCTGATTTT
Source organism: Acanthosepion esculentum (assembly GCA_964036315.1). Lineage (NCBI taxonomy): Eukaryota > Metazoa > Mollusca > Cephalopoda > Sepiida > Sepiidae > Acanthosepion > Acanthosepion esculentum. Next base: position 34,881,144 of record OZ038486.1, on the reverse strand, counting down.
AATATTAATTATTTTTTTTCGCTGACAACCAGACATTCTGTATTTTTACAACAGATTCTTCTTTATATACTGTGTCTCATCAGTATGTAGGCGATCATGGTTCTCCACAATTTCCTATCATTTGTAGCTCTTAGTAAATTTTGTCTTTTCGTTATTTTTCCTAAACCTTGTTCCGCCATCCATTTACTGAAGCTCGTGAAGGATGTTATGCGCTGTTTTTCTCTGTCTCTCTTGCCTTCAATCTGTCCTGTGAATATCAGATTTTTCCAAACCCTCTGTCCTCATTAACTGTTGCAGAAATTTTAACTGTCTCTTCCTGATGTTAAGTATAAGTTTGTTTTCTGTTTTCATTTTTTCATCGTATCCTCATTATCCTTCTGTAGAACCACATTTCCTTGCTTCAAGTCTCTTCTTCATCTTTGAGGAGATTGTCCAGCATTCACAGTTATATTGGAGGACAGATATCACCTAACAGTTCAGTACTCTTTTCTTTTGTTCTAACGAAGTTTTTCTGTCTCTTAATGCTTTGCTTAGCTTTTGGAATGCATCTTTGGCTATCCCAATACACCTTCGGATTTTAGTGGCGTACTTTCCGTCCTCTGTTAAAACACTTCCCAGATATTTACATTTTTGTACTTGTTTGATTTTGGTATCTCCGATTTCTAATTTGCATTTTGAACTCATCCTTTTGCTAACAACCATGCATTCTGTCTTCTTGAAGTTCATGTTTAATCATTTCTTCTCGCTTTCCTATCAACATTGTGTCAATAGCATGTCTTATGCTGTGAAGATTGTGGCCGCCAATAATGAATCCTATTAAGAAACCTAATTCTCTCAGAGTGCGATAAGAAGTCAGATTCTTTTCTTAAGCCTCTTTCTGCTGAACTCATTTTCTATCCGTATGCAGGCGGTTTTCTGACAGTATAGGTTCATGATAATTCTAATATCCTTCCCAAGATTTGTCAAGATTTCTGAGCAGTACTAACAGATCTTTATGGCGTACTTTATCGTAATATATAAAGCACAGGTACACGTCCTTATGCTTTTGTATTGCTCTTTCTGATACACTCTGAGCATAAATATTGTGTTCCTTGTTTCAGTGTTTTTGACGAACCCGCACTGTTCTTATCCTATCTCCGGTCTGATACTGCTGCGCGTTCTATTCCTCAGAAATTCGAATGATGAGTTTTTAAAAAAATATTTTTACATATTAGGCTGATTGTCCGATGGAGTCCACATTTGTCTTCATTTTAGGCAGTGCTCTGAAAATAGATCTACTTAGGTCTTCCTGTATATCCACACTGCTGTAGATTTCATTTATTATTTCGGTGATGTTGTCTATGCCGAAATCGTCTAAGGCTGCCAGCATCTCTATTTTTTTTTTAAGATTATCACCCCAAGCAAATCTGGAAGCCACTAGCACGCAGGGGGTTACAGAAGGTTTGGAGGAAGAGCAGATAGGAGTGATAAAGGAGAGGATGTGGAGAAAGATAGTGGATCGATCAAGGCTAGGGGGTTACAGAAGATTTGGAGCGAGAGCAGATAGGAATGAAAGGTGAAAGGATGTGGAGAAGGGAAGTGGATAGATCAAGGCAACTAGAGATGTCGATTGACGTTACACTTAAATAGTTGGAGATTACAATTCTGTCTCGCCATGTCGCTTTGTTTCTATTCAGTTTGGTCAGTGCTACTTCTTTGGTGACCTCAAATGTAAAATAAAATAAAAATATCAAAGTAGAATATATAAACAAAAAAAAGTACTAAAGCTGAAGACAAAAAAAGGATAATCTCAAAATTACATTCGAAAAAAAAAAATTCTGTGCTTACTCAGACACTTTTCGCTTTGATTAGACCAGACGACAAAGCGCCCATCAATCATTGAAAATGTGGAATTCTATCCCTGAAAAAGAAAAGAAAATGGAGATTACCAACCAGGATATCTATAGATGATATTTTTATTTTAGCTGAAGACAAAATGAACTTGATAATCTCAAAAGTGCATTCGAAAAAAATTCTGTTCTTACTCAGACACTTCTCGCTTCGATTAACCAGATAAACAAAATCCTCATCAAGTATTGAAAACAAAATATTTATTTATCTATTGAGAACTGTTCGATGGTTAACAATGTTGGATTGTTTCTATCACCAGCGGAAATGGTCAATCCCAGAAACTGGGAATTCAAAAGCAGAGTTTTAATGCTATCAAACTATTTCCTCTTGAAAGACAAATGGATCTTAGCTCCTAACTTTCGTCTCATCCTGCGTCATGCTAAATCAAGATTAGTGAATATTTATTTTTATCGACTTCGTTTAACCGTTTCTTTTTTCCAGTAAAATACGACAAAGCGTCAGCAAAATCAGACAAAACAGCATGTATTGTCTTCTATTGTTAGCAGTGATTTCGATTTAAAACAATAAGGAAGAGTATAATTTATTTGATTCTATTGCATAAATTGTCGTGCATTCAACAGTCACGTTTTGCCCAGTGCCTCTATCAGCTGTTGGCAGACATAGAATAAGACGCTAACTCTTAAAGAACTCTGGTCTAAATTATCTGATCCTCCTTTGAATATAGACTACAGCAGGCTTTATTTGCGCAACTCACATGACAAGAATTTCAATCCTTGTGCGTTTTTACTAGCTAACATATCAGACCAGGTTGCTAGTGGATGGGTGTTACCAACTGGTGGCCAATGAAGACTAATTAGCCTAGTCTTCCTTCTATTTAACCCATAGAAAGGGAAATGATATATGGATTTATACCTTTCACAATATTAATTGTACGAAAGCGAGAGTAATGAAATCAATCGGAATTCGAACTCAGCTTGACGATTTCTCTTCTCGAACCGCTAACTGTTACACTACCCACAGATTTGATCCAATTTTAATATCTTATTATTTTCCTTGATAAGACTACAACTAATTCTTTAAAAATCTTTGGAAGTTGATCTATGTTTTCTATTTGAAGGAGGATGCACACACGCACGCACACCTGACAATGTAACGTTCTCTGTACGCTTTGTCCAAGAACTTTTCTTACGTAACAACGTGTTAGTTTCTTTTTTGTACGTTAATAGTGAAAATTGTTTTTGTAAGGGCGAAATGACTAGGGCGTATCAAAAATATTTTCTTGTGTGCCTTTGAGGCTCTTCATTTTGTGTCTTTCGATAACGCTCATCGAAAGACATCAAATGGATCTCATGAATGTTTACTAGAGCTAGTCGTCTTCTAATTTGTTTTTAAAAGCGTCATAAATTGCCAACCATATCTGAGTCTTCTTTTAAGAAACAAACCGCTCTATGACATTCATATTAGATATTATTTCCTTTCATACTTGAATCCAGCCAGTAGCTTCATCGGCTTTAAAACCCAACTGAAAATAATGCCTAAAATTTGTCAGACTCTCAATATTAAACCATTACAAAATTTGAAGCAAAAAGATGCAGCTGAATATAATGGCGATCATGGCTCTCCAAAGATTCCATTTTCTTTAATGTCTGTGGAGTGCCTTCGTGAATTGTCTGTGAAGACGTCTTGGGAAAGATAAAGTAAGTTTCCCTGTTGTATTCTAAACGAATTAAAGTTCAGAATATTCTTCCTCCTAGATTGACTAATACCCAAGGCTAGAGTATACTATGTAACCTATAGCTGGAGGTAAATGAGATGGATTTATGCTTTTGATAAAGGTATTTGCGCGAAAGTGAACGCAACAGGCTAGACAGGAATTTGAACTCGGCTCGCCATTTCCAGTTTCCACGCTGATAACCGTTATATTAACACAACACATAATGTTAATAATTTCGTGTCGTTATAGATAGCCTTTAGATGAGTACGCTAAATCAACTCTTCAGTAATACCAAAATACTTTTCATTCAATCTAATAAAAGAACGTAACAATGTAGTGATTTTCCAAATGTAGCTTAGATGTGAAAGTAAGAGACACCCAGTGAGGATGAAGAACGTAACAATGTATAAGGCAAATAATTTCGCGAAGTCCAAACTGGGAACCTTGAGAGAATGCATCCAACATTGCAGTTTGAAATAAAATTTTCTTCTTTCGATATATTACGACTATTGTAATATTTTCAATTCTTAAACTTTATTCACTATTGTGTCGTTTAGTACATGGCTTGTAATGGGTGTTCCAATAACTTGGACCGATTTTAAATGTGAATTAAGTTTAAGCGTCGAATGTTTTTTTTCTTTTTCTTTCAGATTTGGCGGACATTTGGGCGATAGTATTTTTCACATATAATTGATATGACTCAAATAACATAATCCAATAGAGAAATAAATAAATTTTCACCAATAAGACTGATTTATTTACTACTGACTTTGATCCGTCTTAATGAAACACCCTTTATAACTATGACTTATTCAAATAGCGTACAGATCCGTTTTATTGGATTATGAATCTTTTAAATTTAATTGAGATTTATGAAAATAAAATGTGTTAAAAGGAAATGATAAATGGAGAACGAAACTCTAGCCAATAGCGTAAGAAAAATGCTGCCATCATTCAAACTAGCGAACAAGAGGAACGACCCTAGGCTTTAACGTATGGCTAGTTATGCGAAGTTTATAAACAAATGGTATAGATTTTTTTAAACATTTGATCCTAGGCAAGGCAATAAACACTAAAACGCAAGGGACGCGATTACTGTGTCTGAGAGGATATGAGGAAATGAAAAACACTATTAAGGAGAAAGAACAATAAAAGAACAGGAATTATGAAGGCAGAAGATAAAACTTAAATTTTTGAAGACCAAAGTGGACTGGAAAGCAAGAAGCTGGAAGTAAGTTCCACAAGCGAGAAGTGCGAGAGAAGAAACTGTTAGCATAGAACTTACGGTTACATCTGACTATTTCAATTGTAAAATGATGAGACCTTGCCGCCAATCTAGTACTGCAGTTAAATTCATAAAGTTCAGTTATCAAAGTTCATTAGAACAATTACCATGAAAATATTTATAGAAAAGTTATGCTAAGTTTATAATACTTAAGGCTTAATATATCATTATTTATAGAAAATCTATAAAATATATAGAGATTAATATTCGTTCCGCTATAATAAAAGCGTTCTAATATTTTATTATGGAGTGTCTATAAATAAAAGTATCGATTATAGAAAGTTTATAAGAAAAACATCTAATATTTTATTGTTTATGGAAAATCTATAAAAGGTCTGTAGATTATTATCATTAGTTATGCAAAGTTTATAATACAAGCGTCTAATATTTTATTATGGAAAGTCTATAAAAAAGATTATTTTTAGATATGGAAATTTGATTATACAAATGTGCAAATTATTATTAATTATGGAAAATATCGAATAGAAATTTATAATTTATTAAGCACAACAAACGAAACACTAGAAAGTCAGGCAGCCACAATAATCAATGAATGAGGCGAAGAAAGCAATTCTCAAACAACAATAAATCTTTGACTGCAAATATCAATGAAGGAACGAATGAATCACCTCTGTCCCTGTTGACAACGAGTGTAACAGCTCTTTACTGTTATTACAACTTAGGCGATACGTGAGAATAATTTGTCCGACTGCTTCCACACCGACTGCCTTTTATGTTGTAACGTGTCTGCGACGGAGGAAATGTTTCAGCTTTTATGAAGATTCCTGGCAATGGAGACAAAGCCCAAGAATGCAGACTTATATAGTTGCCTTTTTTCCAATCATTTCACCCAAAACGAGGCGATAATGTCATTAAGACGCAAGTAGTTACTGGGGGTTGAAGGGAATGAGAAGACTTTAGTGAGGAGAAAGGACAAAAAAAAAAAGAAAAGTTTTCAGGAATACAGAAGACGACGATTGATGTTGCATTTAATTTGGCAGGAATTGCTTCCCTGCCACGGAAATCGGAAAGAAGTCCACAAATAAGAAGTGCGAGAAAAGTAACTATTTGAATAGAACTTACGGATACGTCTAGCTATTTCAACAGTAAAAACGATAAAATCTTGTTGCCAATCTAATAGTACGCTTAAATTCATGCAGTCAAGGTACCAAGGAGGAGAGTTAGAACAACTGCCGTGAAAAGGCAGACGGATGCCGCATCACAGCGGCGGGAAAGTCGAAATGCCAGGTCAGGACTGATAACATTACAGACCCTTGTTTGGATTTTGTCGAGAATTTTGTGATATATAGACAGAGCATCAGACCAGATATGGCAGTAATATTCAATGCACAGACGAATAGTAGATTTATAGATTTGCAAGATGAATTCTAACGAGAAAAATTGCCTGAGACGACACAGTGAACAAATCTTCTTAGCAGCAGACTTAGCAATTGATTCAATAGTTCCAATTTAGAATATCAGGGCACAGTCTCGGATCTTGCATTTCTTATTACCATTATCAGCACTGTTAAACTTTACGCTCTCTCGCATGTCCACAGTAAATATAGCTTGAAAACCACCAAAAGCACAATTGCAAAATAGGCGTATATTAAGTAATCTAATATGATAAGAAGAATAACAATCTTTTTCTATACAATTGCTATTATAGAAAGTAAATGAGTCATAATGGATGTAATAGAATCACTGACTTCGCTTGGGAGAGTTATGAGTTATGGATGATGTTAGTTCTAGGGAGCATTCTCGAAAAACCTTGGATCTGCGGCCCAAAGAGTTATGCCTCAGTTGCTGATGGCGGTGCAGCATCTGTTATGGCTGTACAGGCTCACATGTGAGTGACAGTCTCCGTTGCAATGAATGCATGTGAAGACACTCTCTCCCGATTTCGCTTTGTTGTTTCCTTTCCGCTGAGCACGCTTCTCCCCTGCGGCAAGCCTTCTTTTCTCCTCTCTTCGCTCCGGCTCTCGGTGTAAATCGTGTCTCCAACGTATGTGATCGTTGGTGACGTCTTCCCATCTCTCGATGTCCATGTCCATCGTCTATGCCCATTTTGTCCTATTATTTTATCCATAGATTGTGGGGGAGTTAGAACTGAATTAATTGCTTTTTCCAAAGGTATTTGTTCGAGTTGAATGCAAACAGCTTCGGTCGGAATTTGAACTTATCTTCGAAATCCATTTTCGGCGCCGATAGCCCTTGTGCTAACGGCACATAAGACAATTATAATAATGATAATGAAATGCAAATAAACAATGATTAAACAAACGGTATCGGCATTATTTCTCCACAACAACAGCAATAAATAAATTACTAATTTAAATTAACTGTAAAAAAAAACTTCTACAGAAACAAAAATGTAATTTAAAACGTTAGCAATAACAATTGATCTAAATAAAGAATTCTAAAGTGTAATTTTCTTTTATTTTTTGTCAAAAAAGTGGATAATAATTGAAAAATTAAAAATGCAGATTTTTAGATTTTCAAAGCGAATTTTCATGCGATTCTAATTTAATAAAATAAAAGCAAGGAAAATATAAAGAAAACAAATGGAAACGACTAAGTAGGAAAAACAATATTTCAGTGAGGCAGACGATTCAGCGAGGAAACGCTTGTGACCTTAAAGGGAAAGAAAATGAGAAATGAGAGTGGAGAGTCTCTTCTCATTGTCTTCCGCTCAGTTGTTGGTCTGATAGAGAAATTTGAGAAGTCAAGTCTACTCTGGGCATGATGCTCTCTTCAGAAAGCACGGAAATGCTTTATAATTTCAGCGGGGAAGGAATCTCGAAAAAAACATTTAAAAAATAAAAACGGAAAAGAAGTCTTAATTGCGAATATAATTATAATCCTCAAAAATAACGATAATGCAAATTGTTATATTATTGCTAATTTTAGAAGCCATTATTTCTTTTCATTTTTCTTATTTGTCATGTATATTCACACCAGGTGTCTGGTGACAGTTGCAGGGGATCAATTGACAGCAAATTGCCTCAAGTCCTCAGCGTTTTCTCTAGTCTTTTCGTAGACTCTGTCTGGGCGAGGATATCGGCAGCTTTAACCCTTCCTATTATTGTCGGCGCTACACACTTTCACTCCGGTACACAATTTTAATTCCTGAGTTCCTATTTTTCCTGTCCTATGATGTATCGACTTTGTTATCGCCATAATTGTTACGATGATATTCTCTTGAGGCAGATTAAAGCAGTTCAAAAATTTTAAAACAGCGTTCAGTAAAAATAGCAATTAAACCGTTTAATAACAGCAAAAATACGACCGAGAGACATGCAGGGTCAAGCACATCACTACAGCAGGATAAAAAAATGCACTCTTCCCTACCAAGGATATATATATATATATATTTATATATATATATATATATATATATATATATATATATATATATATATATATAGTGTTTTGGGGCAGCAGATCATTGTTCAAACATATATAGTTAAATATAACAAATAATCTGTCTATATTTCTGAGATGAGGTATTATGTACAGTATTTACATTAGTCGGACTATTGTCCTCATCTTTGTCGCCATATTTGTCACAACGTTTCGGCCGTTGTACGCTGACATCCATCAAACATAGCACGTGGAACTAGAACAGTCTACTCCAGTAGTATAAATAAAGGGTTCAGTTCGAAATTCCAGGACACATGGCACAGTGGATAAAGGCGTTGGTTAGACCCAGTGACAGACCCAAAGAGTGTGAGTTCAATACCCGGTAAAGGCAGTGGAGAACTTTCAGAGGGAAAATTAGCAGGAGATAACTGATAATTGACATCCATCAAACAATGGCACGTGAAACTAGAACAGTCTACCCCAGTAGTATAAATAAAAAGGTGCAGTTCGAAATTCCAACCACCTGAAGAAGGCCGGAGCGTACAACGGCCGAAACGTTGTGACGAATATGGCGACAAAGATGAGGACAATAGTCCGACTAATAACAAAGAATGTCTATTATGTTTTATCATGAGCCTTTCCAGGCGTCGTATAATGGCTTAAGTTTCAAGAGAAAATAAAGACAAAAACTGTCCAAAATTTGAATATTTCTTTATCTGTTGCAATGTCCATAGAACTCTTATGATGATGGCTCATGTGAGCCGAAATCTTTGATCAACGACGGCCAATATAATAAAGAAATATCCAAATATAGATTCATTGTCTGCTATATTTAATATGTTTGAACAATATATATATATATATATATATATATGTGTGTGTGCGTGTGTGCGTGCGTGTGTGTGTGTTAGGCAGCATATCTTTATTTAAGCATGTTTCATTAAATAATATAGACATGTCTATTTATTTTTACAATAATCCGTACTAGTTCTCTAATTATTTTCTTGAAATTCATCATGAAAGGTACCGCATTTCGTGTTAACCCAAGTACTTTCGATCTCCTCCGCGATTACACGTATTTGAGTAGACCTACCTGTTTTTAAGTAAGCGTATACTTACGTATACTGGCCCGTGCATTCAACTGCCTTAATACAGAGAATGTGTTCTCCGGCAGGGCTCAAGTAAGGGGAAATCACATTAGATCCCGGTGTGCTTTATGCCGCTTAGCCTCAGGGAGCAAATCTCAATTAAAGAAATTCTTATTTCGTGTCCGGATCCCTCGAAACCCATATCTGTTAATATTATTTTCCTATCCGAAACGTAAGCGTAAAGTAATTTCTGAGGAATTAATGGATTTTATTTATAATCCGACATTATTGTGGTACTTTAAGAATTACATTTAGTGGATATTTTTTAAAAAAATGTGGATATTTTTTAAACAGTTTAAATTTACGTTTACCAGCCTGAATATTCTACAGTTACGGAATTTGTGCCATTTCCCTGAGTTTAGCTGATTCTGCTTTAAAGTCACCATAATGGTCCAACTATGGATATTATCAGTACGAAAACCGGAATCAGTAAATTGAATTCAAATTCCGGTTTTGTTTATTGCGTTCACCTTCACACTCATACCCTTCGGAAAGGCGTGAATTAATTTCTTCTCCTCACTCTCAGATATGGTTTAAATAAATTTAGGGGCTCTCTAGCCTTGGCTGGTAGCCAGTCATGGTGTAGGATAAATCCGAATCCAAAAATCGACTAGACAAGATCCTATCAGCTGTACCCTGTAAAAAAAAAATACTTGCCATGGAAATCACAACAACACCTATGGTAGTGAGGTTTTGAGAGTCTATAAGGTTGACGTACATGCATCTACGTCGGAGAAATGTAGCGGTCATATGTGGCTAAATAATAAGACACGTAGACCATTACTGCTATAATTAAATTGATTTTCGTTTGGTCTCCTAAAAATCCTATCCTTTTGACTCTAATATACAATATTAAGCAAGCATTTTTCTTTAATTAAGAAATGAATTGACTTGATAAGGAGAAGTGTGTTCAAGAGAATTTGTCCGTAAAAACTTGTAAAATATGTAATATGGAGATATGCATAATATGTCAGGTTATCCTATTGGTATCATGTAACCAGTAGTACTAACTGCTGCATGTTCAGGTTATCGGTGACTAAACCGGACCCCCACCAGACTTTTCTGGTCAGGAGGGTGGCGAGAAATCTAGCAGGATTAAAAGAAAGACCTGTTAAAGAATGGACGAACCTTCTTGTAATGTCAACGACGATCTAGCACAATGATGTATGCTGGGCTACATAGCTATGTATGTAGCCATTGCGGTGATCCCTGAGTGGAAGGCTTCCCAAGCAGAAGTCAACGACGAGGACAGAGGCCACGTGTCCATGACCAAAGTGAGTCTTAAAAGTTGCAGAACAGAGGCCGGCAACTGGCATTGGAGAGGAGTGGGCTCCATTGGGTGTACATGAATGAATATCTCTCCCTCTTTCCACCGAGGTATGTGGAAGGAAAGTGGTCTGTTGTTTGTTGTCCACATCCGGTTATTAGACTGATGATGATGATGATGATGATGATGATGATGATGCAAAATATCTCTTGACATACTTGTTTAAAAAATTAAAGTTCTTTTACAAGTTTGTAACGGCACTTTTTATTTTTTTAAAAACGTAGATGAAATATAATTTCTTTTGTGGCCATTTTAATTCTTTCACAATTCAAGCGAACGAAAGCCCTGATAACGATTTGATATATAAAAATACCCGCACTGAATATTACTTTTCTGTGTTACATTTCCGGGAGCCAAATCAATCGAAAGGCTTTGTTTTCATGATCGGCGAGACTTTCTTGTCTGTCTGTTTTAACTCTGGTTATCTGGTGATTCTGAATGGTAGAGACGCGTTTCTCTTCTGCTTAAAGGCGTGATCTAATAAATAGAATTGCACTTGCGTATTGCTAGCAGAACCGTTAGTGAATAGACAGCCGGGAAAAAAATAAAATAAAAAAAAGAAAAGAGTGGGTAGCCATCTTGAAGGAGAGTGGAGAACCGATTGGACAGAATTGGGGATGCAAAGACGGAAGAAATCACCTCAGACATTTAAGGAGAATGAGATGAAATACAACAAGAAAACAAAAGAGGCAATCAATAATAAAAAAAGAAACCAAAAGAAGAAAGAAAGAAGAAAAATAGAAAGAAAAAAGAAAGAATAAAAAAGGAAACAAAGAAAAAGAAAAAAGGAAAGAAATAAAGAAGAAATAATAATAATAATAATAATAAGAAGAAGAATAAGAAGAAGAAGAAGAAGAAGAAGAAGAAGAAGAAGAAGAAGAAGAAGAAGAAGAAGAAGAAGAAGAAGAAGGTAAATTAAGTAAGAAAAGAGTAACTGGGTTGGATGCGAGTAGGGGTAGGGTAAGAAAGACTTAAAATACAGAAACTGGTCGAAGTGTTCAGAAAGAAGGTATTGTGGGAAAAAAGAAAAAAAAATGAAAGAAACGGGAAGAAAGAAAGAAAGAAGAAAAAGGCAAGAAAAAAGAAAGAGAAAAGAAAGGAAGAAGAAAGAAAGAATAATAATACGGTAAATCAAGTATGAAAAAGAGTAACTGTGCTGAATGATAGTAGGGGTAGGGCAAGAAAGAGTTAAAATACAGAAACTGGTCTCAGAAAGAAGGTATTGTGGTAAAAAAGAAAAACAAAAGATCTGAGCGGGAACGGGCGATAATGAAAGAAAAGAGAGTAAATGGGAAGCAACAAAGTATGTGGAAAAATATATCAGATATAAAGGAGCCTAAAATAAATAACAAAGAAAAGAAACAAGGTAATGAATGTTAATCTTTCTCATAATAATTGATAAGTTTAGTGCATGAGATGTGAATGCAAATGTAGCAACTACAGTCGCCAGTAAATGTTTTAGACACCGAGTAGCAAGTGTATTAAAATTTACTTCGTTTAAAATTGTGATTTTAAATTTAATCTAAAATAAGCCACAAATCAAAGAACATATTAATCTAAATTTTTTTTTATGAAACGTTGTGAGACTAACAGTAAAGATGAGGCCAATGTAAATAATGTGAATTATAATTTCTCAGTTCAAAAGTTCAAACAGGAATTAATTTAGCATCGATTAGAAACAAATAATATTCACATTTAATTTACTTGTTTTATTGCCAAATGCGACATGTTTCAATTTAAAAAGCAAAAACAAATCATTATTACTTTTTGTGAGGGGGTTAAAGTCCAAATGGAAATTACCTCAATCCTAGGAGTATCGCACTGTTATGGTTAACAAATTTAGAAACAGTTTTATGAATGGTTATCTTTTTTACAGATTGTACAAATTCTGCTCATAAACGTAAATTATATTAACAAAAAAAAAAGAAAGAAATCTTAGAGTTAAAGAAAAACCCAAGCATCAAATCCTAAATGACTTGAATTTGACCAAGAGTGCTGAACTTTTATGTAATATAGCAATAAATGCTGGACAATCACCTAACAAATCTGGTTCTACAGAAGGATGTTGAGAATCTCATGGAGTAAATATGTGAGTAACGACTAAGTTTTAAGGAAACTGAAAACAAAATGGATGCATATCCTTAAAATCAGAACGAGACAATTGAAATGTCAAGTGCACATAATAAGGAAAGAGGGTTTGGAGAATTTGACAGTCACGGTAGGTAAGAGGGACAAAGGAAAGTAGTGAGTAACCTACTTAATCTAACTTTAAATGGATGGCAGAACAGAGAGTAGGAGGAATGGTGAAAAATTAAACTTTACCAAGAGCTATAAATGATAGGAAATTGTGGAGTGCCACAATCAACGTCCCGAAGGAACACAGCATATAGAAGAAGAAGCAGAAGACACTTAGCAAACGTTGTTTATAAATTGGAGCAGTACATTATTACTATTCCTTACTTACTTCCATTTTGTCAGTATATGCTGAACTTGATAAATATCATGTCATACAAGGTTTCTTAATAAAACTCACTCATAAGTTGTACTTTAAATATATTGATTCATTGATCTGTACATTTATTACAAAAGCTATAAAAATGATACCTTCATTAATTTTGAGTGACGTTGTACCGTTGTACAGTTTTTCTATTTGTGTCTGCGCGTAGTTCTCGATATAAATGAATTTAGGAGGAGAAACGCTGCTGATCTTGTTTAATCTTGGTCTATCTCTATTATAAACTTGTGGGTAATGAAATGGATAGCGGCTAGGAATGAAAATTCAGAGCCGATTTCGATTTCTACTCGGCTTCGTTACATTCACTTATACTCAAAAACCTTTGAGAACCGTCCCTTCATAGCTACTGGATAAATAGTATGACTTCGATCTGGAAAATCACTGTTATTCTCGAAGAAAATTGTAAATACAATATTTACTAGTAAAAACAAAGAGAATTATTCTTATAATCAAAAATAAGCTTCGACTTTAAATAACTCAGAAAGGGTTGATAAGCTGTAAAAAAAAATGAAATCTTACGAAATTTCAGCAACCAACATCAGTAGCCCGGGAGCGAAACCAAAACCTATATTTCTCACGTTGATCTCACTTCAGAACTATAATAATATCGACTATTTTCTCTTTAAGAGAAAACTTCCCAACATGTTTCTACAAGTTGGTGCTGAAAGGTCCTCGGCCCGATCAAATTTCGGATGTCTGGAAGGTAGGCGAGTCATTGGAAAGTGATTTTTCTGTATGTTCACGTGTCACCTCGTTCTCTTCTCCATCAACTACAGTGTGATGTTAGTGATGAAATATTTTGTCTGCCAAAGGGTCATAGCGTAGAGAGAAATGGCTTCGTACTCTTCTAAGTTTATTTGGTTTTATACGCGTCGATAATCGTTATGCCATCTTGTACCAGCTTCCCCGGTTAAATATCGTATCTTTAATATCTTTTCATACTTAGTTTTTGGAAGGTATCTTTCATTATTTCAATGCGCCTTCGAACTCTTCTGTGTCACAACTTCCGTCGTCTGTTGTGACGTTAACCACATAGTTAAATTTCTGTATCTATTTTATTTTTGACATCCTTAATGTCCAAAATGTTCCTTTTGATGGTTTTTTTTAATCGTTCACCCCCAGCAATGCAATGAAGGCACTAAGACACGAGGGGGTTACTCAGTGTGAAAGAAGAAGAAAAAGAAAAACATTATTAAAGAGCGAGAAGAATAAAAGAAGAGGAACCGAGAAGACAGTAGATAATGATTGACATTTTGAAAAACTTTTGAAAATCAAATTTGGTTGGAAAACAAGAAGTCGAAAGAGAGTACCGCAGGTGAGAAGTGTAAGAAAAGAAATTGTTAGTAAGGAATTTGCGGTTACATCTAGCCATTCCAACTAAAATGATGAGACCTAGCTGCCAATCTAGTACTGCGCTTAATTTCATAAAGCCATAGAGGAAAATTAATCAGAAGAATTACCTTGAACATATTTATAGAAAATGCGCAGGGAAGTTATATTACGGCCGTGGGAATGTGACTGAAGCCTAGATGCTAGGTGAGGACCAATAATATTGCAGATTCTTTGGAGTTCATCAAGAATCTGTAAATATATATCAGGAGCACCAGAATGTTCGAAGCATGGACGAATTGTAGACATCTAAATATGTAAGATAGATTCTTTGGAGGATTCTGTCTTTTTACAGTTAATAATTAGGAAAGTTAGTTTTGGCCTTTAGCTTTCCTTTATTACTTTGTGTAAGAGTTCTTTAATTTCCCTCTTCGAGTGTACCATCGAAACAGTGACATCCGCCTATCGAACAATAATAAATCCTTTTATGTGTTCCAGTTTGGCATATTCGGGAAAGACATTAGAATAATTAAAAACCTCTACTGGCAGCAAACTGCCTGCATAAAGATAGAACTAATGAGTTCAGCAGATATACAAAAATAGAAAGGAGGGTAAGGCAAAGATGTGTCTTCTCACCGGACTTATTCAACTTATACAGCGAGGCAATTCGGAGAGAACTGGAAATCCTACCAGGATTCATCATTAACGGCCACGGTCTTAACAACGTAAGATGCGCAGATGACACGGTGCTGATAACAGGCACGAAAAGGAAATTACAAAACCTCCTACAGAAGGTAGCAAAGGAGAGCAAGAAGTCGAGACTAAGCATAAACTACAAGAAGACAGAATGCATGGTCATCAGTAAAAAGATGAGCCCAAAATGCGATTTGCAGGTCGGGGACACTAAAATCAAGCAGGTGCGGAAATTTAAATATCTGGGAAATGTTTTGACATAGGACGGTATGTGCGACGCTGAGATCCGAAGACGTATTGGGATGGCCAAAGACGCATCCCAAAAGCTAGGCAGAGTATTACGAGACAAGAGTATTTCGTTGCTAACAAAGAGTACTGAACTGTTACGTGATATCTGTCCTCATTTACGGCAGCGACTGTTGGACGGTATCCTCAAAGATGAAGAAGAGACTCGAGCCAACAGAGGCATGGTTCTACAGAAGGATGCTAAGGATATCATGGGCCGAATGTTTGAGCAACGATGAGGTTTTGGAGAGGATGCAAACAAAGAGGAAACTAATACTTAACATCAGGAAGAGTCAGCTGAAATTTCTGGGATACGTAATGAGAAAGGAGGGCTTGGAAAATCTGATACTCACAGTACAGATAGAGGGAAAGAGAGACAAAGGAAAGCAACATACTTAACTTAAGCAAGTGGATGGCAGAACAGGGTCTGGGAGAAGTAGCAAAAAGACAAAACTTATTGAGATCTGCAAGGGATAGGAGGAAGTGGAGAGCTATGATCGGCTACGTCCTGAAGTGACACGGCACATAAAAGAAGTTCCCTTATATAAAATAAATAAATACCATATTTAACAGCATATAAAGCGCCCCCTTTTTTTTTTACTAAAAATATCTTTTAAAATTCTCTTGCGATTTATATGCCATATGTAGGTTTACTAATCTTACTAAATTTTTCTTGATTTGTCCTGCTGAAATTGGGGTGCGTCTTATACACCCGTGCGTTCGTCTTATATGCCGTCAAATACGGGACTTAAGACCTACACAAGGTGTAGACAGAACAACACATTTCGAAAGGACGCCTGTCTAGCATCCTTTAGGAGGTAGCAAAATCTGCATTAATATATCGGAATGACGGAATAATTGAAGTAGAAGACAATCTATATAGCTTGCTTAAATTGTCCAATCGGAATCATCCGGATTTGAAATTGACCAATAACTGGAACGAGAAAGGCAGCTAAGTGCCTTTCTCCGGTTTTGATTGATCGTGAGCAGCGTTCCCTAAGCTAAGACGTCACTTTACTTGGGACGGTGATCCCTTCATAGAATTGCACACTTCTAAGTTGTCACACCGTGTTTAGTACAAGAAATGGACATCGAAAATGTTATAGTTTCGATTAATTAGCGTATTTCTAATTTTCTACCATCAAGATTAATTATTACTTATTTAAGGATACATTTTAGGACTATATAAAGCATTTTATAAATTAACCCTTAAATTTCATCACCTCATAAGCCAATGTATAAGTCAGCACGTAAAATTTTATCATCGTATGAGCCAGTGTATCAATCCACCCATACAATTCTACCACAGCATAAGTCAGTGTATAAGTCTACCCTTAAATTTCATCACCTCATAAGTCAGTGTATAAGTCTACCCTTAAATTTCATCACCTCATAAGTCAGTGTATAAGTCTACCCTTAAATTTCATCACCTCATAAGTCAGTGTATAAGCCTACCCTTAAATTTCATCACCTCATAAGTCAATGCATAAGTCGACCAATAATGTATCAATTGAGCCATAAAATCTTCTCTCTGCGTAAGCCAGTGTATAAGTCGGCCCTTAAATTGATGCATAACCAGCTCGTACTGCAAGATCAGAAGTTGGATTCGGACGAGAACTTTTCCAAATTGGATCAATTAAGGCAGCAATCGATAAAAAGCGCCTGGAATTGGCTAACCGAAAAGAGTGACGTCTTGCATCAGGACAACACCAGACGTTACATCTTTTTGCAGACCAAGTAGAAATTGATTCAGTTTTTCTGATATGACCTACTACACCCGCCGTTGTCACCTGACCATGTACTTTCGGTTTGTCACTTATTTCGATTCCTGTAAAATTCTCTTCACGAGAATAATTTTAATTCTCTGGAAGCCTGTATAAACTACTTAAACCACATCATCATCATTCAGAAAGATGCCATGTTCTGGGAGGACGTAATTATGAAGCCGCCTAAAAATGGCAAAATATAGTGGAACCAAATGACACATGTTAATGAATAAATCTATGGACAAATATTCAAATATTGTCTTTGACATTGTCTTAAAAACGAAATGAGTTTTTTTTTCTGATCCAATATTTTAATTTTTCAAGAAAGGTTACTTCTCAGTATATCCTGATCGCAATTCATATTCAAGATATTTCCTCTTTTTCCAACACTAAACACAAAAATTTGGTCTTTGCAGTTCCCATGGTAATGATTTGCGATTTTATTTTTCCTGCAGCTCAACCTTTTCCAGAGACCGAATTTGCATCCCAGTGTGATTGTTCAATTTCTGATTCTGATTTTAGTCGGTCATATCGCTTACTTCAGTTTTTTTTGGATACTAAAATGGAAATCACAAGAAATTATCTATAGCAATGAATATTTTCAAATTTAGTGAAAACAATCAATCTATCTATCTATCTATCTATCTATCTATCTATCTATCTATCTATCTATCTATCTGTCTATCTATATATCTATCTCTCTCACTCTCTCTCTCTCTCTCTCTATATATATAAACAATATATTATAATACGAGATTAAAAGCCTGATGGCAGTAGGAAGATCGTTGATGAATATTAAGAAGAACGTAGGTCCAAGGATACAACTTTTGGGTGGACCTACATTGGTGTAAAAAGACTTAGAAGTGTGACCGTTCAAGATAATTTTTAGAAGATGCCTTGTATATCTAACACATATTTGCGTATATTTACGCTTGAAACATCGACCCTGCGCATACAGGGTGCCTATTATGGCACAGCATGTTCGATTCGTACGAGCGCCTATACTTGTTGACTTGTGTCAGACGAAGCTATATTTAGTAAATAAGCATGCATGGCAAGATCGTTAAGATGGTTCAATTTGAGTTTGATTCTGAGTGTTTTTTATATGTGACCTTTTGCCAGAACAAATACACTAGTATTCTCGTATAGTAACTCGAAACCCTAGCTACGAATGCGTATACACCCACACACCTTTTCTACTAAAAGAAAGGAAGGAGCTCCGAAGCAACTGGAGGGCAAGTCATCGCCTCCTGTGAACAGAGAATTTCAGTGCACAGTCCATATATAGCGAGATAGGCTGCGAGAATAATCTTGGTGATGGTGAATCAAATATATGAAAAGTCATTCATTTTCGTGGAATGTATACTTGATTCTGTATAGAGTTATAGCACGGATCGAACATCGGTCTCTTAGATTAGATTGTCACACATTTAGTCAATGCAAGAAAAATCCGAAAAAAATATCTTCCTATTGACGAGAAATAAAAACTTTCAATTTTCATTTTACGCATGCGATTCTGGCATTATTCTATAGTTTTACCCAATAAAACGTCCCGTGTGTTTAATTAATTTTTGGCTTCGAAATTAATAAAGTAGTAACGACATAAAGAAACACAACGAGTACGCTTAGGAAAAAATAGGTGACTATTTAATATGACCGCAAATTGAACTAACAGAACACTAGAAATGATCGATTTGAGCAGGGGTGGCCAAACTTGCTTAATGTAAGAGTCACATACGACCGTTCAGTTATTTGAGAGCCGTAAGACATGAACAAAATTTACACATACTTTACGTACACATTAACATCAAATTTAATTTTTAATCTAATGGGGTCCCAATTCATAGCCGGTAAATAATTATAAATCTTGAATTTTTCCAATTTAACTTTTACATTAGCTGTGATAAAAAAAGGATGTCAGACAACATATTTCCACGAGCCGAATATTAAAGGCCAAAGAGCCACAGGCGGATTAATAGCCGCGGTTTGTCCATCCCCAGAAATAGAACACGTTAATCATTAACGCTCAATAAGACTATTTTCTCGTTAGCTTTTTTTTTAGTTTGAAACCCAGTGAGAACTGAACTCACTATATCTGCTAAGTGTGTTAGAATCAGAGTAATACTACTGCTTTTTAATTTTACTAAACATATCTTAGCCTGGTATATGAGTATAGGTGTCGGGTACCGTATGAGGGTCGAATTAACAGTAGCAATAGTATGGAGACTAGCCAATCACTATTTGATTTGCCAAACTATTCATGAGAGTAACACTATCAATTACACACACATACAAACACACACACATAAACATAGAGAGAGACAGACAGACACATGAAGATATATATAATAATTTTAACTTAGCTTCGCAAAAGGCCAGAAGTAGTAATCTTCTAGAGACGAGCTTCTGAAACGTTTTTTCATGATGAGGACTGATTTGCTTTTTACGGTTTATCAACCCTCCCATAAGAAGCCTTGCCATATATATATATATATATATATATATATATATATATGAAGAAGTCATGGATTTTTTTATTTTTTAATTTGACAGATTTTACTTAAACGTTATTTTTAGTGGATACACCCATATTTAAGTATCCACAGTGTGCCATGGATAAATTGTCATCTACGTTACACAAAAACACTGACATCTCATTTTAATAGATTTATTTACCAAAATTACACAAAAATATCTTGAAATACTAAAGAGTAAATTTATTCAATAAAATCGCCATTGTCTTCAACCACGGCCTCCAGACAACTTCGCAATCTCCTGCAATTCTTCTGGACAGTCTCCTTGTTTAAGTTGGCGACTGCTGCCATAATCCTTGCCTTCAGTTCATATTTGAAGGAATTTTTTGGTCTATTGTTCAACTGCTCCCCACTCATAATAATCAAGTGGGTTGCAGTCTGGGGAGTTAGGTCGGCAAATGTAAAGTGTGATGTGGTCGCAGAAATTGTCTGACAGCCATGAATGGGTTCTCCTTCTTGTGTGGCATGGTCCAGAGTCCTGTTGCTCGACATAGGGTCTTCCAGCAGCCACTCTCTTGACCCAGGGCACCACGACCTCCTCAGGGGACTTGATGTAGGCCTCCGTGTTGTGTCTGAGGCAACATAACATCGCCATCACTAGTGATCCCTTCAAACACCATGAAGTTGCCTGGATATTTGGTTTTCATCATTCTCGGGACATCGTTTGGGGACACAGCATGCCAACGGTTGTTCTGTGTAGTCCCCATCTTATCGTGGCAGAAATTTTTCTCGCCTGAGAAAAACCAGAGCATGTTCGATTGGAGGGGATGCTTGAGTTTTTGTTCCAAAGTTTCGTAGCGTGGTCTTTCCTCTTATCTTTCATGGCTTTGGATAAAAATTGTCCCTTTCTCATCTTGAACGAGAAATACCGAACGTCTTCATGTAGTACTTGCCTGATAAGAAACTCAGACACTCCTGTGTCCCTGGCTATGGACCTGATTGACTTGGTGGGGTCGTTGTCAATCATGGCCTGGATCTCACCAACAAATTCGGGATTTCTTTTCTCATCAGAACGATCAGAGTGAAATTTCCATGCTGCCGTACCTTCGTAATCAGCATTAGACTCATCCAACTCTTTCCAAATCATCGGCACTGTCCTCAAATTGATACAAACATACAATGTTCGTATTAGAGCTTCCGGCGTGAATGCCAAGCAGTACAGCTCGCCATATCCAAATTTCTGGCGGAGTGAATTGCATCATGGTGCTCTTTTTCTCGTAGACTGTCCCTACCAAACTGTGCAGTCGACAAAATAAAAAACAAACAAAAGACATGCGCGAAATAAAAAAAAAGGCGACAATTTACCCATCGCACCCTTTATAAATAAAATAAATATACTGCTTAATAAATAAACGAACCGTCTAGTCAAATATAGTTATCTACTAAAATAACGTTTAAGTAATATATATATATATATATATATATATATATATATATATATGTGTGTGTGTGTGTGTGTGTGTGTGTGTGTGTGTGTGTGTGTGTGTGTATAATGTATCAAAGTGTAGGAGAACGAAAAGTAGAATTACAGCGTTCAAAACATTAATTTAAAAATAGTGCTCAATACATAAAGTAGAGCCGTAAATATGTATTTATCTTATGCAGTGTTACATTAGAACATGCACATATCAAATTGTATATTTTTGTTTCAACGTCCCAAAAACGAAAACCACCAGGTGGGGAATTACGGTGTTACAGTAACATCGTAATTCCCCGCTTGATGAGACGTCTAAAAAAGGGTTTCCCTTTTTTGACGTTGAAACAAAAATATACAATTTTGTAGTGGATATGTGCATGTTCTAATGTAACACTGCATAAGATATATATATATATATATATATATATATATATATATATATATATATATATATGTGTGTGTGTGTGTGTGTGTATATGTATATATATAAATATTGTTATCTACAGACACACTGTTTTGCTGTACCACAGCCTATCGGTGTGGTTAGAGATCCGATATATGTATGTATGTATGTATATATTAAATATTCACTTATCTGTCCTAACTCTGAGTTTCGGGGAGATTACGTTTACTTAGAATTATTTACACACATCCTATAACGGAATTACTTTGTTCTACATATAATTCACCTTAAAAGTCGAGTTAATATTTAACTTACAAATAAAAATTAGAAAATACATATAACTGAAAAAAATCAAATTAGTTTGTATCATGCAATAACATTTTTAAGAAGGAACAAATTCAAATAACCTTACGTCATAAATTAACATTAACATCATAAATTAATTAACGTCTTTGAAGAAAAATATGATTTCTGTAAATAAATTCATTTTCAAAATCAGTTGCTCCAACGAGTGCATGTAATCTCTGTGAACTCCAGAGTAGAGTGCAGATAAGGGCACATTTATATTTATTTGTTGCTATGAAACCCATACCTCTGCATATGCTATATCCCCGATACTGAGTTTTCTTTCATTATAAATATAGTAAATTTTAAACAGTATATATATATATATATATATATATATATATATATATATATATATATATATATGATGTATGAGGGTCAAGCGGCTCAGTTCCTAGGAACCAACAGCCGAACACCAGCACATGAAATTTGATTATAGTGGTGAAGGTTTTGTGCAGAACCAACCACACTTTTTGAAGGGTCGAATACAGAGACGTGATTCACTACGTGCCACAAGGTCCCCAAACAAACCTCCGCAGGTTTTGAATTCAGACTTGTTCTTTTCCTAGACCAGTTGCCATCCAATGCTATAGAACCCAGTCTGTCCTGCTATTTACGCATAGCTGGAGGAAAAGAGGATTAAGACCATTCCCAAGGGTATTAGCATGTAAGTGAATGTAATGGATTCGACTGGATTCTTAAGATTACTTTAGGTTCGCTCGACTTAGTGTATTGCGCACTTTACGTAGTTGTATTTTACCCTTTTTACTCGTTTTTTTTCTCTTTTTCTTTGGACTTGGAGCTTAAACACTTGACAATTGTTTTCGCCTTGTTTTAATGTTCTTGGGTCTTTATTTTTTTATTTCCCATTTTTCCTCGGGTACTGATGTGTGTGTGTGTGTGTGTGCGCGCGTCTGTGTGTGTGTACGTGCATATGTAGATATGAATATATATGAGTCAGTGCTGATTCTTTCTAAGCTCGTCTCTCTTGTAAAATCAGTAATTTATTGACCAAACCTAAGACTAATGATTTTCGGAAATGGGCTGGACTGTGGAATTTTCAACGCGACCATATATATATATATATATATATATATATATATATATATATATGCGTCCTATGAAAAAGGTATCATAAAGAAGCGAAGATGAAAATTGGTATAATCCGTGTTCTTGTTTCTCTCCTTGTAATTTTCGTTTCCTTTCTTTGTGTTATCGAAAGTCTTTCCATCGAGAAAGATCAAAAGTCGTAATGTCCCCATTGTCCTTTCATAGAAATAAAGAAATACAGCGTGCATATTCCGCTAAAATATTAAATACTTTAATCATTTTTTTAACAATCAACTTTTCTGTTTATTTCACTCACTTTTTCCTGACTTTTTTGCTTCTCTTTCATGCCTTTCTTTTAAATTCTTGATCTTGACTAAGCTTAGTTTAGCATGACACAAGTCTAAGTAGGATTAACTAGGACTGGAAGATTGTGTTACGCCAACCTTTAATGTAGCCTAATACCGTTTCTTTTTCATTTTCATTCAGCCTCCTTCTACTTCGTTGCTTGTTTCCTTTGTTAATTTTTCGTCTACATTCTTTTATTTTCCTTATTCTTCATCCCTTCTCTTTCTTTGTTTTTCAGATCGTCATTCTTACTCCTCTCTGCTTGTGGTTTCCTCTTGCCCCCATATCTCACACCACACCAGTTAAAATGTTACTAGGATCTCTGGGTACGACAATAGACTAAACCCGACAGTAAGACCTCTGATCGGGAGACTGGAGTTATTTTTCAGGTGCTTGGAACCATCTCTTAATTGCTGTTGTTCCCAGATCCTTCCAAACCCGGGATGGTAGCACCGGTTATGGTCCCCACTATGCGTAAATAGTTACCCTCCAAACTGGGGTCAAAAGACTATGATAGCATAAATATACATTTTTATAGTAAAAATACCAGCAATACATTTTCATAGTAAAAAAGATTAGCAGTAATACATTTTTGTAAAATATCAAAATTAAAAAAAATTACCAGCAATATTCTTTTGAAAAATTAAATGGCCAGCAATACATTTTTGTGAAAGAAATTACTAATGCTCCAAAGAAAATGAAATCTTCGGTATTATGCCGCTCAACAAATTTAATTTTTCGACATTTTTTCTCTTTGCTCCCTTATCTTTCTCAAAATTACTTTCATTTTTCTCTCCTTCGCCTGTTTTGTCTTTCCACTTCATTTCATTCTGTCTCATCTCTTCTTCTTCTTCTTCTTCTTCTTCTTCTTCTTCTTCTTCTTCCTCTTCATTTGCTTATTTTTATTTCACGATATCACTTGTTTACACAGAAAATAATTCAATATGCAATCATTGGGATATCGTCTATCACCTTTTTATTACACCTTTTAGCATCCACCTTCCGTCGATATTTCAAAGCACGCACATACACACACACAAGAAGGTCACTCCGAAAGTGATGCCAACTATTTTATTATGTTGTTCCATGACTTCGTAGGTGGATGTTGTTGGCATGCCTGTAGAGATAGAATTTCTATGCATAATTCTATTGCCTTGTTACAGATAAAAGCTGAGCGACAATCTGCTAAAATGTCATTTGACATGAAAGGGCATACGAAAAATGCGGCTTCCATGCGGAAAATATTGCATACGTTGACATTATCACAACTTGCTAAACGTTTCCGAAGGCCAAACAATGTGCGAGAGCACAGTTAAACGGTTGGTAATTCACTATAGCTGTGATGACTGCTATGAACACTATAGATCAAACGTTTGCAGCCACTATCTGGATTTAATAATTAGTAAATTTTATACATTGGTTGATGTAATTAACTCTTACTAAGCTAAGTCAGTGAAACTATTTAAATCACTAGGGTATGGCGTTTAGTTTTTAGAGTGGGGGTTACCTAAAATTAGCCAGCATGAGGCGAAGAGCAGCGAAAATCGTAAGGGACCTAATTAATGGGTTAATTTCGTTATTATTATTATTATTATTATTATTATTATTATTGAATATATGGTAAAAACCCTCCATGAAAAGAAAATCCCTTTGGCCGAGAGTAAACTAGTAAGGTACTTCTGAAAAAGACACGAAACTTTCATTTTTTATGCGATTCTAGATTGGCGACAAGGTTTCATCATTTTAAATTTGAAATGGCTAGATATACCCGTAAGTCCTATGCTAATAGTTTTGTTCTATCGCACTTCTTGCTTGTGGAACTCTTTTCCTGCTTTTACTTCCCAGTTAAATTTGATCTTCAAAAATTTAAATGCAATGTCAATCGTTATCTCCTGTTTTTTTTTAATTCTTGTTCTTTTATTGTACTCTCTCCTTAATAGTATATTTTACATATTCTCTAACACTCAGTAACCCCTTGCTTCCTAGTGGCTTTATTGCCTTACTTGGGGGTGAAATGATTGAATAAAATCCATAGGGTATCCCCAAACTTTTGGGCTATAATTTATAAGAAAATTTTGTGCCAATGAAAATGGACACACAGACAACAATTGATGATCTTTGTGTGTTTCTACGTTTGTTTTTATGTTATATTTAAGGAGTTTGAAATTGCGGCCAATCGAGTCATCAATAAATGCGGGTGACAGTTTCAAATATTAATAAATAAAAACATAGATTCGTCAGCAATTAATGATGGGCTAGAAAGAATAGATCGGTTAGAAAGAATTGCTTCTAATTTTTGTTAATACTTTAATATTTATTCTCACCATTTTAAGAATCAAGAACAGATATTTCTTTCTGTCTGAATTTTTGTTATATGAAGTTATTTACATCATTTACGCATATTGTCCTCATCATTGTTCTTGTTCTCATAACATTTCGGCCTTTGGTCTAACGGTCTTCATCAGGAACTTGTTGATCCAGGTAACATTTAAAGAAATTCGAATTGAACACTATTTAATCTACGGGGTAGATTTTTCTCGTTCCACTTCTCATGTCTAGGGATAACTCGTTTAGTTTTTATTTAATGCGCCTCAGTTAGTGTTCGTCCTATTTTGTATTGAGTCTACCCGGTCCAGGGATTGAAATCATAATTACGATATAACCAACTTCACGAATTAATGCTTTAATCTAATCATTGATTGTTTAGTGATCATTTTGTTTGTTTGTTAACGAAATAGTGATTTGCTGCAAATTTATCTTTCGAAGTTGTCTTGACTTACTGATCGTCAAATTTTTGTTTTAAATCCATAAGGCTTATTTTAGTCCAATACTAAATTCCTTAAAATCGTAAATTTCTTAAGTACAACATTTCAACAGAGTAATGGTTTCTAAATAATTTTTATTCACAGATCACGACAGCTATTAGGGAGATGTGATTAAATATATTTTAATGTTTAAAAAAATTATTCAGTTTTCTTATTGTTTAGGTAATAAGCATTATAACATAGCACAAATAGCCATATTGTGGAGAAAGGAATTTTCGACAATATACACATTTTTTACGTATTTATGGTTATTTTTTTGAACTTTTATCAAAAACGACATTCTTGTGCATGTAGTTATGGGTAAGATTATACATTAATTAATAATTTTCTTAATTAATAACTATTTGTGCTCAGTTGGTGACATTAATAGCTATCTGCTGATGTGTTTAAATTTTAGAATATAAACTAAATGGCAGTCTCTAACTTTACAACACTGGTATATAGAAAAACAAAATTCAACTGAAACACCTTAAAGAAATACCGCCCCATGCAAGCTGATAGATATCTTTTTGAAAATAATAATATATTTGCTCTGTCAGATATTGAGCATTTTTTTTTCTTTTCGATGTCTATTTTCTACTCTATAGTGGCTAATTTACTATATATATATATATATATATATATATATATATATATATATATATATATATATATATATATATTGCTTGAAATGTTATTTTTAGTGGATACTCATATCAGTAGACACTCTGTTTATTAACAGATCGTGACAGCTGTTAGGGAGATTTGATTAAATATACTTTAATGTTTAAAAAATGATTCAGTATTATTATTGTTTAGGTAATAAGCATTATAACATGGCACAAATAGCCATATTGTGATGAAAGGAATTTTCGACAATATACGCATTTTTTACGTATTTTTTAAAACTTTTATTAAAAACGACATTCTTGTACGTGTAGTTATGGATAATATTATGCATTAATTACTACTTTTTAAATTAATAACTATTTTTGCTCAGTTGTTGTCATTAATAGCTATCTGCTGATGTGTTAAAATTTTGGAATAATGCAATAATAAAAATTTAAATTTCATCTTCCTGAGAGATGTCGCGATCTGTTAGTAATAAAAATAAATAAATATCTAACTCAATTTTGATACTTTGTAATTCTTAAAGCTAAGTATTTTAAAAAAATCATATCAACCCATACAAAGTAGTAAAGACAGAAGTGATTGCTGGGCGTGAAAGAACAAGAAAAAACATTAGGGAGCGAGAAGAATACAAGAGTAATCAAGAAAGTAGATAGCAGTTGACATTGAATTTAAATCTTTAAAGATCAAAGTTGGCTGAAAAGCATAAAACCGGACGGCAGTTTCTCAAACTAGAAGTGCGAGAAAGTCAAGTGTTAGCCTAGAACTTACGGTTACATGTAACCATTTCAGCTGTGAATTGATGAGACCTTGCCTCCAATCGAGTGGACAATTACCATGAAGGTATTATAGAAAAGGCACAGGGTAGTTACATTACGGCGTTGGGTAAGTGATTGAAACAATCAATTTGCTTAAGCTTATCAAGTACGTTACGAGCTGCTTTCCTCTGGACCCCTTGCCCTCATTCTGCGCTGCGAGTATCAGGTTTTCCAAGTCCTTCTTCCTTATTACGTACCCGAGGAATTTTAACTGCCTATTCCTGATGTTAAGTATAAGTTTCCTCTTTGTTTCCATTTTCTCCAAAACTTCGTCGTGGCTCACATGTTCGGGCCAATGTATCCTCAGCATCTTTCTGTAGAACCACACTTCTGATGCTTTAAGTCTCTTCTTTATTTTTTTGAAGATTGTCTAGCATTCGCTACCATACAGGAAGACATATATAACGTAACAATCCAGTTCTCATTTCTTTGTTTCTAACAGTAGACCCAAATAAATAAGTAGAAATATTTTTTTAAATCTTCGCACCATTGTCTTATGAAAAGGCTCGCACCATCGATTGAGAAAGTCTTTAATTTTCAAAAATTATAATTTCCAAAAAGTCATCGACTTTCGAAGGGTTACCATGAACACGTTGCTTTTAGAAAGTTTCGATTAGCCTTTGATCTTTACAATTGATGATTTTTTCAGTGAACAGCGATGCCATTTCAATACATATAAGCCGATACCTACATCTGGGCGTCAATTCTCTGTAGCCATTTTTTAACACGAAAGGAAACTAAGTAAGAATATGCCGTATCTTACTTCCTCTAATGAAAAAATCAACATAGAAACTTTTATCAGTTAAAAAAAACTGCTATATCTAATTTAATTACCAGTAATATGATTGAAACGAGCCATTTTCATTATTGCACTTTTAGATGTGTTCTGATGATTGCAGCATTAAAAAAAAAAGCTGTAATGATATTCAAAGATGTGCTTCACTTTTTAAAAGATCGATTATTTTTTTCTTTTGGAAGTTATTGTAAACATCCACGTGTATGTTTACATATACATATTTATTTTGCTGACTTTAGTCTAGCAACAGAGCGCACCCTGTTTATAGCTTGAACTCTCCATGCTACGTAAACGGAATCGAATCGTCAACATTTTTTCCACAATCCAATTGTAAGGAGGAAGTTCTACTCAGACAATTTTTCTTGAGAACTGCACCTCTGTAGAACAATTCATTGCGTGAATTCTTCCATGAACACTACAATCTTAACCTCATCAAGTCAAGGTCAATTACTATCTATCCTCCTTATCTTGACAATATTCACTTTCTACTTCCTCTTACAAGTCATATCTAACATCTCATCCAGTAACTCGCTAAAAGAGTCCTGGGTATGATAATAAACTACATCCGGCAGTAAGGCCTCTCATAGGGAGATTGGAAGTTTTGAGGAGCGTGAAACAGCCTCTTTATTGCTGTTGTTCCCAGATCCATCCTGACCTGGGAGGGTAGCACCTGTTAGGGTCCCAGAAAATAGTGAACTCCCAAACAAAAACAAAACACCATGAAATTATAAAAATACATTTTTATAGTAAAATTACCAACAATGCATATTTATAGCAAAATGACCTGCAATAGATTTTATAATAGAATTACCACCAATACATTTTAACTGTAGTTGAAGGCATGTAATTGCGTTCAAAATATATATAGTTGAAGACTTTAAACTGTGTTCAAAATATTTAGATTTCGACATTAAATAACCCATAGAGATGTTGATATGCTGCTAAACAAAATCAACCAAATCAAACGGCTACTAAGAACGACTGTCTTGTATTTAGCAAACTTAGAAAGAAAAAAAAAGCTTGTCGATTCGAACAAACTGCCGGCAACTATAAACTGAACACTTCATTTAATCTACGGGAATATATATATATATATATATATATATATATATATATATATATATATATATATATATATATATATATATATGATTTAATTTAAAGAAAAACAGACAAATTTAAGGTTCTATGGTTATAATTTATTTCCCCAGGTAGTTTCTTTTTCCCTGGATCATCAGACCTCACTTCCAAGGATGAAAAAATGAATTTAAACTTACACTTTTCAATAAAACTTAAGACGACATATCGCTTAACATTGACAACGGAATGATATTCCATTGTCAATGTTGAGGGATATCACGTCTTAAGTTTTATTGCTCAGTTATCTTCTAGCCTTTTTACCCACTGAGTCTAAGTCTGCACAATCCAATCCAGGGATTGGACTCAAAATTGCTATATCACCAAATTCACGAACTAACGATTTAATTCATTAGGCTATTGTATCGTGGGACTATCCCTTGTCTCGAATTTGCGATTACCCTTTTCTTACTATCTCTGATCTTGCAAACATTTAGCATTCATTGACTGAATAGTTAGTGATTTTCAGTTGAAATTTACAAAATTATTTTATATAAAAAACATTTTTCAGGAAATTAGACTTCAGTAACTTTTATAGCTCTTTCTATTGCTGATGGGATTTCTAGTGGAACATTTTGCTTACCAACTTGATTATATCGTTTTCTTTTCTCGTTACACGTGCTTTGCCTTGTTGCATTCAACAACTATGAAACTAATTCTGAAATCACCTGAATCTGATTGGACACTGATCTGTCTTATTTTACCGCTGATAAATAAATTTTAAACCTAATTGACGGAGAAACCACTGAGGATCCAAATCATTAACAACGGTCTTCAAGAGGAGCTTGCTAGCCATTCTTTACAATATTATATCTGTAACTTATCTTAAACAATGAAGTTTATGAACTTTAATGTCATTTAGAAGATTGCATCTCTAATATCAATGGATGAAAAAACAGCATTACATTCTTGCATTGGCCACACAAGTACTACACTCTCTCGTAGGTTAAACATGTACTTATCGAAACTTAGTGCAATTCGCACAAATATCGATTATCGCATCTCAAACAGCCAAGATACAACTGATAACAAAAGACTATAGTATATAACACTCAATAAAACGAAAGATTTAAAATACTCAACGCTATTATTACACATTCGAAAGAACTCACATTATATAAGGGGGTAACATATAAAGCGCGTGTTGTAATGCATAAATAATAATAATAATAATCATAATAATATTTGATACATTCATTTTCTGGTGCAGTCGAGCTTTGGGAATACGATGCACTTATATTTGAATTTAAAACCTAGCGTACTATAAAATATCAGGTCGTAGTCAACAAAATCTTGTTTACCATACTGACAACATTCAGTTAGTATTAATTACTGAGACGGTCGAAAGTACTCGAACACACTAGTAAATATCTGATAAAATACTGGATAACCATAACGTCATAGTGAAGTGCCATGTGTTTGTCAAATATAATGAATAGTATAACTTTTTCTGTATGTTTCTCTTTTTTCTTTCTTCTCAACTTGAATTGCGTGTTTCGTCATTGGCAGAGTAAATGTAATGATTGGAATAACCGTTTCCATACAGGAAATATTTGGTTTTCATTGTCAGTTAGTATTACTGTCGGTGGAAATTTATAAAATCTTTCTCTTAAAAAAAAATTTCCGGAAGATAGGTTTCTCCTATCATCTATTATCTCTCTTTCTTGTATTTATGAGGAATTTCCTTTCAAGGCTTTTGTTTTTCTAAGTGAAGAAACTTAACAGAATGGTTATATCATTGATTTTTCTTCAAGTTTTGTTGTTGTTGCTGTCGGAAATGTCCGAACAATGTCTTTTTAAAAATTGACCTCGATCTTTGTGGTTATGTGGGGCCAGATAATGGGCTCGGAAAAACGATTATCTTCTTTGAGATTTGAAGGATGTATCGTTTGAAGCCATTTTTAATCATTGATCCAAGAAAACGGTTGTATATCGATGATGGTTTAGGCATTTCTGAACGAGTCGAACGCCTTGCATGACATCCATGTGAAAGTAAGACCTACCCAAAATTGACCACCTTCTGGGTACCTCCTTGTAGATTCGGGTGGAACATTTTTGATTCTTGTCTTATATCGAACCTATCTACCTTTTTGGCTCGAGTGCAAACCAAGCCTATGTTCACGTATCTATTAATTAGTTGTGATTTGTGTCTTATTTATTGTCTTATATATTTTGGCATTAAATAACCCAACACGATATGATATGTCGTCAAATTAACAATCCCAGATCACACTAATGGAAAGAGATCAGTAAAATTAACGAATGAATTTTCTTCCGATTCTAACGTTTTCTAGCGACATATCCAATAAGACAGCCTTCTGCTGCTTGGACAGCTTGGTAAAAGACATTTGCAATTATGTAGACAGCACGCAGATACTAGACTGATCCTAAATAGAGAACCTGAGAGCAACACTTAGATTTGAAGCAATGATACTCTGATCCAAGAGAGAAATGCCGACCCATATGTAAAAAAGCACGGATTTATTTTTACGGGTACTATGTTCGTGTCTACGGATATAAGTGTCTGTCGATAAGCTTACTAACGTACTAGAAAATAAATATATATATTTACGCACGTGTAAGCATTCGTATACTAATTTCTGTCAACACGCATAACTTTTGAATTACATCTCTGTTAAACAAAGTCTTTATCGAGGGGGAGGGGCAAATATCCAATAATGGCATATGTCCAACGACGGCCATTTTTTTTATTCTTCATAGCTTGTCTTGCCTATTTCTATCAAAAGCCTTTCCTCCTCAAATTTATTCAGCTCTCTATTGCAAACCAGCTGCTATTATTATTATTATTATTATTATTATTATTATTATTATTATTATTATTATTACTTGAATTATTCTGTTTGGTTGGTTGTTCCTGGCAACAGGCACAGAAAAAACAACATATGTCCATCGACCGACACATTCGATGCGAGAATTCGCATCTATTTACACAAGACATTGTCAACTAGTGTGCACAGACGGCGAACTGATCGTTAAGAATGAGCGGTGGAGGGGACACCAGCTTCACCTTCCTCTGCTCTTATCGATGAACAAACATAAACGCACTACCTCACAGATACAAGGACATAGTTACATTTACATTTGTACCACACACACGTATACGAATGGACTTTCTCATAGTCATGGATATACACATATCTACATATTTTAACATACCATTTACAATATTTAAGTACAATAGAACACTTGTAGAGACCTCTGTGAGTTTCGAAATCGCAACAGCAACAATAATCTTCGAGATGAGCTCGCTAACCCGTGCTCCAAGCCGAAATACCCAAATATTTATTTTGTAAAGCTAAGGACAAACTCGTGTAGCACCCAGTGAGTGTCAATCTGTTAATTTTTCACACCATTAAAAACAAAAGTCTTGGGAGGAAACTCTCATCAACAATAGAAAGAGCGATAACAGTTGATGAACTGTAGAAGCCTAATTTCCTGAAAAAACTGTTTTAAGAGAAAAACAATTATAAATATCAATTGACAGTAATGCTAACTGTTTCTTCAATGAATGTCAAATGTTTCGTGAATGGAAACGCTTAATCTCACCATTATCTTTACTCCGTCGATAAGGCAACACGTAATTGAAGTTGCGAAGAAAGAAAAAAAAGAAACATATAGAAAATGTAACACCATTCATTATATTGGATAAGCAGAAGGTACTTTATCATGATGCTATGATTATCGAGTATTTTATCAGTTTATTACTAATGTGTTCGAGTACTTTCGACCATCTCAGCCATTATCATTGATTGAATGGTGTTACCATGGTAGACAAAATTTTGTTGACTACGTCCTAGTATTTTATAGAACGTTACATTGTAAATTTCTTATAATTGTCCTCATGTGTAGAGCGTTTTCTCAAAGCTTGACTACACCGGAAAATGAACGTGTGAAGTATGCGTATTATTATTATTATTATTAGATTTTAATTATTATTATTATTATTATTGTTGTTGTTGAGGGATCTCCCCTTTTTATACAAATGGACTCACCCAGGGTATACATATAATACCGCCAGTGAATACCCGAAGAGTAGTAGTGGAACGTTGAATCGGTCGGTAGAATAACATAGCGGCAAGAGTCACAGTAACGAGCACTTAGACTCAGTAAGGAGTCATACAGCGATAGGTCGATACCAAAGACTATATATATTTGTCAACTAACCCCGCATTCCTGGAACTACTAACCTGTATTACCAGTTTGTATTATTACGTTAATACATTTATTTCCTATATTCATTCTTGGCGTTTGTTATTATTTGATACCGGATTTCATCCCGGAATCCACAACAATTATTATTATTAGATTTTAAACAGACTTCAAAAAGCTGCCGCCATTATTTAATGTGAATTTGAACACGAAGTCCCGAAGGTTTGAAGAAACTCTGGTTGGTGTCTCAAACCACGAGCATTATGTGTCATTCCTTTTTCTTTGTCACATTGGAAAATGTCGTGTTAATGCTCTCAATCTGTCTGAAAGACAAATGAAAACGCTACTCATTCTTCGTTCTTAACACTTTATATATATCTTATTATATATATTTGTGTATATATATATATTTATATATGTATCTTATCATATATATCTATGTATATATATTATCATATATACTTATATATGTATCTTATCATATATATTTATGTATGTATCTTATCATGTATATAAATGTATATATATATATATTTTCATATATATTTATATATGCATCTTATCATATATATTTATGTATATATATCTTATCATATATGCATACACAAGATCATTGAAAAAAGATTCTTACGCGCATGTCTAGTATATTTTAATTTTCATACAATTTATTCAAAATATTGTTATCATCTTCATTATATTACTCATTGCAGTAACGACAGCTTGATGTGTTTATAAAATATTTAATATGCATATGAAATAAAAGTATGTATTAATATCTCATATATTCTTTTCCGTTGAGGGCTAGCTCCGTCTAACCATTTTATACATGTTTCACTTTATGCTAATTTGAAATCAAGTGTTCAAAAAAGAAGAAATGCCAGGATGTAGTCCACAAAATTTTGTCTACGAGACTGGCAATATTCAGTTCTAGATTCTGACGGTCGAATTCACTTGAACAAAAAGAGAATAAAATATAAACTTCGGACAATTTATGTACAATTTTGATCCCGATATACAAAATCTTATTCGAAAATTGGAAAAATATAATGAAAAACAAAAAACAAAACAGATGTTGTGAGACGAAAATAACTAAATATACTGTTTAATAAATAAACGGAACGTCTACTCAAATACGAGTATCCACTAAAAATAACGTTTAAAGTGATCAAAATCTGTCGGATTAATAAATAAAAATCTATTACTTCTTTAGTAAATACATACATACATACATACATACATACATATATATATATATATATATATATATATATATATATATATATATATATATATATAAAGAAATATAGTCTTAAGATGTGCTATATTTATGGGATAAAGAGCTCAATATCAGAGATAGAGCGTGTGTAAATATAAAAGTGAACACTGAAGTCAACACTTAGAGGCGACAGTCTGTTTCATGCGAGACGCAATCGCGCGTGCGAGAGAGAGATTTGCTGACGGAGATTTGACTGAAGACTAATGAAAATTCTTCAAGATATGTCGGTTAATATATGAGATTCGTGATAGCTGAATATTTGATTAAAAACCAGCAGTGTGCCCAGTCTGAAAACCTGAACATGATCTTCGAGCTGAATAGCGATTATACACTTGAAAGTTGGGAATGAATCAGTGTATATCAAGTTCTACCAGACACCCCTTTGGATTGTCAGCCTTAAAGGTAATTAACCATTAATATTGTCCCTTGTCAGCTTTTTGTTATATATATATATATATATATATATATAGTTGTGAAATATGAAATTTAAGCATAGTGCTAGATTGGCAACTCTGCTCATCATTTTACAGTTGGAATAACTAGATGCAACCGTAAGTTCTATTCTAATTGTTTATTCCCTCACACTTCTCGCCTGTGGATATCTCTTCCCATTTCTTGCTTCCCTGTATCCTAGGATCTTCAAAAATGTAAATCCAATGTTACTCTCCATCTTCTGTCTTCCTGAAATCTCTTATTTTATTGTCATTAACCCCTTGAGTCTTAGTGGATTTATGGGGTAAAATAGTTGAAAAAAAAAAAGGATTATTACTCGCGCCGAGTACATTCCAGCACCCATTTGTATTTGCAAATTGATAATTGTAAGAAGAACTTCTTAAAAATACTGTCTGGCGCACTAGCAGAAGCATTTACTGAATTCTTTCGTATCAATTCATTTGTACATTTTATCATACACTTGACGAATTTTTATTGGTGGAGTGTTTGATTTTTTTTTATTATCGACATTGAAACAAAACGACATTTAACGAAATAGTTCAAAGTGAGAACGTACCGTAACTGCCGTTGTTTCGCAAAATGACATGAGGGACCGAGCAGTGCACTCTGACGACCTATTGGGTCATGGGATAATTGCAGTTTTAGATATCTCAGACTTTTAGCACATCAGCTCCAAATTCAGCTGCCAACAAATCTATTTGTTACTCTGCTTCGAGCTTTTTGATCTTACCGGGTTTTCAACATTTCTTAAACACATTAAATTGAAATAATTTCCATTTTTGATTGTCAAATTTATCTCTCTATCCATATCTATCTATTTATATATGTATATTTCTGCTTATACGTTATTTTTATACATACAATGTATTTAAATAAATGCTCTGTTTTTGATGATATTTACCGGCCAGAATGTCCAAGAAATTTCGTAGAAAATATGCGATCTCTGACAGGACTTGAACCTATATTCCTATACGGAAACCGTCATTTAATCTGACGTGCTATACCATTTAACTACAGAGAAACGTCTGGTTAGCAAAGTCCAAATTACTGTTTATAAACACACAATCTTCGACGATATATATATATATATATATATATATATATATATATATATATATATATATATATATAATGATACAATATGGTAATCCGTATGGAAATTCCAGGTGGATATAGATCCACGGAAAAGGTCATTGCATTTAATGTTGAATATATACTTGTATAAAGTGTAATTGTACTTTATATTTTGAAGAAATTGGAATTTTTCGCAAAATTTCGTGTATTGAAAAATTATTATTGATTAAAGAATATCAAACACTTACAATCCCATCGGTAATAATTTTTATTTATTTTTATATATTTAAAAATATTCCGGGTTAAAATCAATTGATATTACTATATATATATATATATCTGATATTATTAGTGACGACTGGGAACAGACCAGTTGGCAACCAGGGAATAGGCCTGGTGACGGTTGGAGAGACAATTGGCAGGCCGGGAAGACGGTTATTGGGGCAAGTTGGGTTAGCTACCCAGCTTGCATGTTCCGCGAGGAGCAACCCAAAAAATGCTACGAAGTACCAAAATGCATCATACCCCCAGGGGATCCCGAGAGGGGGGGCGAAAGAGATCCCCAGAAGGACGGATTTAATGGTAACGGACGGAAATGCCCAATCGATTATGAGAAGATGCATATGCGGCAAGATTTGCAAAAATCAGAAAGGCTTAAAAATACATCAGAGCCGGATGAAATGTCTTGAGGGGGAAAATCAGGAGCAACGTGCAGGTACATTACCTGGTAAAACGGAGGAGGTGCAGGTCCAGGAGTCATACCACAGTGTCCAGTCACTCCAAGCTACGGTTTCTCCCACTCAGAGCACGGAATCCAAAAAGAAGATAAAGTGGCCCCCAGCGAACAACAAGGGGGCATGGCAGAATTTCGACACGGATATTTGTGACATACTCCAGTCAGCTACAAAGGGAGACGTGGATAGTCGCCTGAAGTTCATGACCACAATAATAACTAGCATGGCTTCGGAGAGATTTGGTTTCCTCGAGCTACGCCAGCCAAAGACGACCTACACTGCCAACCGTAGGGAGAAAAGAATTAAGGAATTAAGGAAAGAAATAAGATCCCTTAAGAAGATCTTTAAAAGGGCGAACACAGAGGAGCGTCAACCCCTCGAAGAGCTGCGAGGGATTCTCAGAGAGAAGTTAAAAACCATAC
The DNA here is from genome assembly GCA_964036315.1 of Acanthosepion esculentum. Taxonomy (NCBI): domain Eukaryota; kingdom Metazoa; phylum Mollusca; class Cephalopoda; order Sepiida; family Sepiidae; genus Acanthosepion; species Acanthosepion esculentum. Next base: position 34,843,460 of record OZ038486.1, on the reverse strand, counting down.
GGCGCGCTGAGTGGCATAGGAGAAGAAGAAAAGAAAGAGCAAAGAAGCGAGCAAGTTTTTTGTCCAACCCTTTTGGCTTCGCAAGAGCATTGTTAGGAGATAAACGCAATGGAAAATTAGAGGCATCTCAGGGAGAAATTAACAGCTATCTCCAAAATTCCATGAGTGATCCTTCGAAAGAGGAAGAACTAGGTATAAATACCAGATTGATCACTCAGGAGCCACCAGTGTTCCAATTCGACATTGGCTTGCCCACCTGGAAAGAAATGCAAGAAGTTGTGAAAGCAACCAGATCTGCCTCAGCACCAGGACCGAGCGGAGTGCCCTACATCGTGTATAAGCGGTGTAAAGGTATTCTCAAAAGGTTGTGGAAAATACTAAAAGTAATCTGGAGAAGAGGCAGGATAGTAGAGCAGTGGAGATTCGCTGAGGGGGTTTGGATCCCGAAGGAGGACAAATCAAAGTCGCTGGACCAATTTCGTGTTATCTCCTTGCTGAACACCGAGAGTAAGATCTTTTTCGGGTTACTGTCAAGACGCCTATCGAAATTCATTCTAAGAAATGGCTACATTGACACATCTGTCCAGAAAGGCGGGGTCGCCGGAATGCCGGGTTGCCTTGAGCATACAGGAGTATTGACACAACTCCTAAGAGAAGCTAAAGAAAGCAAAGGGGACCTGATTGTGTTGTGGTTAGATCTTGCCAATGCCTACGGGTCCATGCCACACAAACTGGTGGAGGAAGCTCTAAAGAGACATTACGTACCTCCATCGGTTTGCGATCTCATCGTGAACTACTACGAGAATTTCCAGTTGAGAGTTGGCGCAGGTACCACGGTCTCGGAATGGGTGAAACTGGAAAAGGGTATAATAACAGGTTGTACAATGTCTGCTGTCTTATTTTCTTTGACCATGAACATGCTGGTAAAGGCAGCAGAGGTTGAATGTCGAGGCCCCATGTCTAAATCAGGAGTTCGCCAACCACCGATAAGGGCCTATATGGATGATTTAACCGTGACAACGACATCTGTCACGGGAGGCAGATGGCTATTAAAGGGCATCGAAGAAAATATGTCCTGGGCCAGAATGAAATTTAAACCAGATAAATCTAGGTCTCTAGTATTAAAAAGAGGCAAAGTCATGGAGAAAGTCCACTTTTCAGTTGCAGGAGCAACAATTCCGACCCTGAGCGAAAAACCTGTGAAGAGCTTGGGAAAAACCTTCAACTCTGGTCTGAAGGATACGGCCGCAATCCAGCAGACTAAAAAGGATCTTGAGGAGTGGCTTACAAAAATAGACAAATCAGGATTGCCAGGGCGTTTCAAGGCATGGCTTTTCCAGCATGCAGTATTGCCCAGGATATTGTGGCCGCTGCTAGTTTATAATGTCCCCATTACCACCGTGGAAATGTTAGAGAGAACTATAAGCAATCGGTTGAGAAGGTGGCTCGGTTTGTCGAGATGCTTAAGTAGTGCGGCCCTCTATGGTAACAGCAACGCATTGCACCTCCCCTTTAGTAGCATTATAGAAGAATTTAAAGTCACAAAAACAAGAGAACAGCTGCTATATGCAGAATCCAAAGATCCAAAAGTGGCAGCAGCTGGAATTCAGACTAGATCGGGCAGGAAATGGAGCGCTAAGGGAGAGTTGCAAGTGGCGGAAGAGAGACTTAGGCATAAAGCTATACTGGGGTCAATAGCTAGAGGCAAAGCAGGGTTGGGATTTTTTCCCAGCAAACTAAACAAAGTTGCAAAAGGTAAGGAAAGGCGACAACTCATCCAAGATGAAGTCCGTGCAAGCGTAGAAGAAGCACGGTACTGCAGAATGGTCGGCCTAAGTCAGCAGGGAGCCTGGACAAAATGGGAGAACATTGATCGGAAAAGAATTACCTGGTCAGATTGCGGGCGATCAGATTTCAGCCAGATTAGATTTCTGATCAAATCGGTCTATGATGTTCTTCCGAGCCCAACTAACCTGCACATATGGGGGAAGAGCGATACCCCCAATTGCCAACTGTGTGCAAGGAAAGGGTCACTTCAACATGTCTTGAGTAGTTGCCCAAAAGCTTTGGGTGATGGTCGGTACCGGTGGCGCCACGACCAAGCCCTTAAAGTGATTGCAGAGGAGGTGACCAAAGCAATAAGGGCTAATAAACATCAACCCGGGAAGACGCTAAACCGAATTAACTTCATCAAAACTGGAGTAAAGGTTCAGAAACAGAAGAGAGAGAGAACGAGCCTGTTAACTACCGCAAATGATTGGCAGTTGATAGTGGACCTAAAGACCCAGCTGAAATTCCCCAAACACATAGCCGAAACATCACTCAGGCCAGATCTGATATTACACTCCGACAACACGAAGCAGCGTATAATTTGGGAACTGTCGGTGTCGTGGGAGGAGTTTATCACACTGGCCAATGAGAGGAAGAGGTCCAAATACGAAGAACTTGTCGAACAATGTCGTCGCAAGTCATGGAGAATACACTATGATCCGATAGAAGTTGGTTGCAGGGGCTTTGCAGGTCAGTCACTGTGTAGATCTCTTGCAAAAATAGGCATAGTGGGTACAGAGAGGGCGAGAGCGTTGAAGGACATTACCAATGCAGTTTTAAATGCTTCAAAGTGGATTTGGCTTAAGAGATCAGAGCCATGGAAGAATTAAATGTTCCAAACATGCTTGGGGAAATGGAGGAGGGCCAATCTATAAGGTAACATTGAGGAATTTAATTTAAGGTAGTTAATCCAGCAAGGAGGGTGTTGAGAAGTGTTAGCGCACGTTGGGGGAGGGTCATAGGAGTTGTTTTTTTTTTTTTTTTTTTTTTTTATCAATTTCAATTCTTATGTATGTAAAATTAGATCATAGTGTTCATAGTTTAAAAGTTAGTGGTAATACTAGTATTAATTTACTAGATTCATGTCGAATAATATTTATAATTAAAAGCGAATATGTTACTTATTTGAGTAGTTTAGGTTTTCTTAGATTTTTTTTTTTTTTTTTTTTTTTAATAAATTAAGTATATTTAATTATTATTCCTTGCTTAGATTAGGTCATCGTATTATTTTAATTCATAGATTACAAACTAGTAATAAATCTCAATAGATAGAACGACGAGACAAGTTTGCAATGAACTGTTTCGTAAATTCGTCTATATTACTTTAGCTTTTTAGGTGTTAAAGTAATATTATTATTATTTTTCCTTGCTTAGATTAGGCCATTGTTCTGTTTTAATTGATAGGTTACAAAACTAGTAAGAAATTTAAAATAAATAGTACAAGATAACTTTGTAATGAACGGTTTCATATAGGGTTAGACTTAAAGATTGTTATAGAATAGTAAGAATTATTGAGGGTTTTTTTTTTTTTTTTTTTTTTTTTTTTGGCGGGGGGTAACGTAAGTGGTAGTTAAGTTATTGAATTAGTAATTAATGAAATGTAAAACATTGGATTGAACCTTGCAAGAACGAGTCCAGCTTACCTCGATACGAATTCCAGGAAATGGCGCAAAAAAAAAAAAAAAAACCGGATGTAGCAAAATGCAAGACTATATATAGGAGGGAAGGGGGGAAAGTCCTTATTTCATTGGCTGATGTTGACTGACGTATGTCAATAATAACGGTCGGAATCCTAGCCATATTTTATTTATCTTTTTTGCAATGTCGAAGTGCGTAGCAAAACGCTATCAAGGAGGCGGCCTGAATCTTGTGGAATTAGGTCGGGGTTGCTGTTGGAGCCGATATGATGCAAAACCCGAAATCGGCTATGAAGACAGTGCATCACTGAAGACCTTCCTTGTTGCATCTGAAATGTATTACTCTTTTATATATATATATATATATATATATATATATATATATATATATAATTCTGAAACTTCCGTTAGTCAATCTGTCCATCATTGCACCCTCTAAAATAACCATACATTGACCAATCTAAATCAAATTTTGGGGAGAAGTAAAAACAGGTAAGGGTATATAGCTTAGTACAATCAATTTCCATTCATTTTTTAGGGAAAAATATTAAAAATTATATTTTTATCATAGAACATACTCCTACTATTATAGAAACTATTTAATTAACAATACTAAATACTGAGTATTTCAATACACGAAATGTTGCTAAAAATTCTAATTCTTCAAAATATAAAGTACAATTACACTTTATACAATTAAATATTCAACATTAAATGCAATGACCTTTTCCCATTTATCAGGCAAGCTCTTCGATATCTTTTGAGTAAAATGCCGCAGGTTTTGTGAAAAGGTTTTCGACGAATTCTTGAACGTTACAGAAAGTTTTCACCATCGAAACGTAGAGGTAATAATCGGTTGGTGCAAGATCAAGTGAATACAGTGAGTCGGGTATTACAGACCAACCAAATTCAAACATTTTTCTGCGATATTTTTGCTGTTTGCGGCGTTGCGTTGTCATGGACGAGAACATTTTTTGTTTAATCTACTATGTCCGCTGACACTACTGTGTACAAAGTGGAGATCTCATCAATTTATAGCTCAGTTGGCTAGATGTAACCGTGAGTTTTATGCTAACAGTTTTTTCTCGTACTTCTCGTTTGTGGATCTCCCTTCCGGCTCCATGATTTCCAGCCAATTTTAATCTTCAAAAATTTAAATGCAACGTCAATCGCTATCTACTGTCTTCCTGGTTACTCTTCTTTTGTTCTCGCTCCTAAGTAATGTTTCTGTTTATAACCCCGCCCCCAGTAACTGTGTCTTAGTGCCTTTAGTGCCTTGATTGGGGTGAACTCGATTAAAAAAATAAAGGTATCCGAGTGTCTTATTCTTAACTGTTACGTATGATGTTGTAACCTGGGAAGGGTTACTAAATGAGAAATAACCAAAACGGAGGTTGGAAAGGAAATAGTAATCTTTATAATATCAACAAAATACAATACTCGCCAGCGGTGTGAAGTAGGTAAACCACTGCTAGTGATGGACCACTTAGACAGCATATTGTCTCTACTTACCGTAGTGTCCAACGTATTTATGAGGTTTGGGACATACCCATTAGTTTTCATAGGTACGGTATATAACATAGGATTAATAGGTTGGATGATACAGCCAACTTTACAATTTCTTACCTAAAACGGAAGTTACTTATGGCAGCCTAATACTTGCATCTTTACACGAAAAACATGTCTGATGATCAGAAAAGTTAAAGAAAAAAAACTCTATGCGAAATATTCAATAGTTCTAATTCTCAAATCCAAGAGGATTTATTGCATTACAAAATAATGTCGCTGCTTACTGAGTGGCTAAAAGATGAGGAATAATTAGCATGCACCTCAAGGATTACAAAATATTTTTGGAAAGTGTTATGGAAATTTGACAAACGATGTGCCTCGTGTGTTAATCGACTTTCACCCAAATCTATTGTTTCATGCCATTTTAGGGTTCATTTTAGGCAATCGATGATTACATGGAAGCCACTTTTGCAATCCTGGAATTTGTGCTGAAATCAAATGTATTATCGCAGTATCCCCGCCCACGAATGGCTGAATATCAGAATAATTTTTTGTAATTGCTGAGTGATTTTTCTTTTTTACGGTTCGTCAACTTTTTGTGGGTTATTTAAAGCTGAAATATTTTCGGTTGTATGACGTACCAGGTGTTATCAAGTAGTCACCCATCTACGAACTAATCGAAATCGACATTGCTTAACTTCGGTGGTCGATTTCTTTATTCGTAAGCATGAAAGAAACTTGAGAAATTATATGGCTAGAGTGTTGAACTTCTTAGGTGAATAGTATATATATTTCATGGCTTTAGATCATTTTTTCTTGATTTCCCTAGAAATTTCCAGTGATTCATATGCATAAATCATTTCAGTATATTTCCGTGAGGCCATTTTGATGTTGAGTAATGGCTAGCAAGCTAGTCTCAGCCATCATTAGTAGTAAGTTCTTGTGACCTTATGTCAAAACTAAGCTAAATAAATAACTATTTCTACTCTAAATAATTCAGTAGTTCATATTCCCAAATCCAAGAGAATTTATTACGTTATAAAATAATATAAGTGATTACTGAGATGAATAATATTCATGTACATCGATGCTTATAAAATCATAGTTTCTGGGAATATTATAGAAATTTGACAAACGATGCGCCAAGTGTGTTTGGTCGGACAGAGAACTTTTCAGCTACCTCTCGTAATAACGGCCAACTATCATGCTCACCATATGCCTGCGCGTTGGCTTATTGATTAATCTTAGTTTAATTTGACATCTCGCTAGAGGCCAGGGTCGCCCGGTGAGTATCGTATTCAATACACATGTGAATTGGTCTATGAGACGAGCTTGCTAACCGACAACATTATGAATATTTAGCAGGCATAGCTTAGTCTGCTACAAGGCCACAGATATGGGAAACATAGTTAATTCTCTAACTACAGTAGTATTCAGTGCTCCATGCCAGGGCATCTGTATGTAGATATATATGTATACACTTGAAATAAAGGCAAATCTACACATTATTTACGTAGGAATCTATGTTTACCTACAAGCGTTAATTATAATTAATGGTGGCGGATATACACCGATAATCCTGCTAGTTTTATTTTATTTTTTAATACAAAAAAAAAAAAAAAATACGGAAGAAAAAATGGCCGACCATCTTTGTTTCTTTCTTTTGAGTCCCGGTTGTTGTTTCACAATTCGCGACACTCCAACATCTACCACCATTTTACTACGCTTTGGTATTTTTTATGCTTTTCCGATGGCGTTTGTGAATTTCTTTCTTTATTCTTTTTTTTTTTATAGCAACAGGCACTCACTAAAAGCCCCGGTAAACGTCGATTGCTGAAACTATAGCATAACAAATGGATTATCTGAGCCCAGCGCTTAGGGGAATAGAGACAAAACAAATAGTGAGAAATTGCACAATGGAATCACATCCAACGAGCGCACATACATCCGCACGTTTTTTTTTCTTTATATATAGATACGCACACATACACAAAACACATGCAAAGTTTCTCAGGAAAAACATTAAAGTAAATCGGCCTTTCGAAAAACATTTCTCCTCTTCTGATAATTGGCAGTAAGACATTTAAGATTATGGCCAATTTCCAGGTGTTCATAGATGTGTAACTAATATCAACCTGCCGATGAGGGTAGCCCGTAAATTCAAGTGTTCAACCTGTAGATGTGTCCCCAAACTTCAAGGATTTATAAAAGTGTGGCCAATTTTCAAAAGCTCTTTGAATTGTGACCTCTTTTAATTGCTGTTGTTCTGAAATCCACCCTGATCCGGTGTGGTAGCACCTGCTAGGGTCCCAGCTATGGGCAAATAGGGAATCTCCCCCACAGCCCGAATAAAAATCATAACATTAAGAAAGTATAAAAATACATTTTTATAGTGGAATTACCAAAAATACATTTTATCTGTAGTTCCAGGCAGACAATTGAATTCAAAATATTTAGATTTCGGCATTAAAAACCCATAGTGATTGATATGCAGTTAAACAAAATCAACTAAAATTGAATTGTGACCAGTTTCCAAATATCCATCGGAGAGCGGGCACTTTTCAAAAGTTCCTTGAATTGTAGATATGCGGGTGGTAGATAGCGGCTTGGAATGGGAAATTGGAGAGTTGAGTTCGAATTCCCGTCGCGTCCGTTACAGTTACGCGCAAACACCCTTAGGAAAAGTATGAATCCATCCTTTCTCCCCCTCCAGCTATCGGTTAAACAGAAGAACAGACTAAACTCTTCAACCTTGGCTGGTAGAGAGTTTAGGAAAAGAACAACTCCGAATTCAAAACTATATGTAGCTCTGGGGAAGCACATACTAATGAAAGGATCGTGGTATTAGGTTGGTGCAAAAATAATGTCGTTTTTTGACGTTCAACTTGTGAGAAAACGACATTATTTTTGCACCAATCTAATATTTACAATGACTCTAGGATATCAACTACAGTCGCACTCCTTTGAATCTTGGCCATTTTCCAGGTATTTATAGGAGTACAGCAACTTAAAAATTTAAACATTTAAAAAAAAATTACACACTACAACTTGTGAAATTTACAGAGAAAAAAGTACACAATATCAGAGGTGTGGACATACAAATCAATATCCATGCTGACAGTTTTACGCCTCAGTTGTTTCTGATCAAGTCTTAAGTCTATCTATCTAGCTAGCTAGCTATCTGTGCTGGTCAAACTTTCTGCATCCGGGCAGAGAGGATCCCGAGACGAGGCTATGTCGAAGGGCAGAGTCTCGTCTCGGGAAACAGCTACCCGACTCCGTTTTATATGGGATCTACGGGGAACTTATGGCCGAGTCTACGGGCTCGGATACCCCACATTAAATTCGGCCTTGTGCCACATCTGAACACGTGGGGCGGTGGGTAAATGTCCTGCAGTTGAAGATTCGTCCCCAGCTGTGCTGGTCAAACACTCTGCTTCCGGGCAGAGAGGATCCCTAGACGAGGTCATGTCGAAGGGCAGTGTCTTGTCTAGGGAAACAGCTACCCGACCCCGTTTTATATGTCCGAGCTTACGGGTTCGGATACCCCACATTAAATTTGACCTTGTACGTGTGGTGGTTGGTAGATATCCTGCAGCTGGAGATTCATTGTGAAATTCACTTGACTCACTTCTAGCAGTTGACTACTTCTTCTATGCGCCGCTGGTGAATCTTATGAGTGTTGTTCTTGTTCTAAGTATTATCGTTCATTAACAATTCTCGTGTGATTATTTTATTCAGTAACCTTCTCTAGGTTACAACACCCTCTACCTTGAGTGACCCTTGGGCCTTGTATTGAGTGAACATTAGTAAGGAACAAAATGTAGCATTCTTGATTGCACCCAGGGCTTCATTTATAGTTATAACTAGTTTGAAGTTGCCATATATTTTACAATTTCATTTACAAAATCGTTATATTTACTTATTTTGTCATATTCTTTAACTGATATATTTTTATTAACATTGTTCAGAGTGATATCCTCATCTATGTAAATAGTGTAAATATGCCTCATCTCAGAAATATTGACTGATATGTTTTTATCTCATGTCGCTGCCATATCTATAAAACACATTTTGTTTGTATATAATCTTTAACCACAATGTCTAGTTTAATACATTTTATGTCTGTCAGTATAAACAGTAATTTCTCTCAAAATCCTATCTTCATGGCATTTTCGACGTGCGGTGCAATATAATAGCAACATATCTACCAATACTGTCCGTCCTTATGCTGATCTTTCTATTCTTTCGGTAACAAAATTGTAAAACCAAACACCAAGTGACTAGTAATCCCTTAAAATTATGTTCACATAATATAACAAGGCTGTACTATTTATTATTATTATTATTATTATTATTATTGTTGTTGTTGATGTTGCTGTTGTTGTTATTGTTGTTGTTAAATGAGTATGTGTAACAGTAATTCCCTTGAGTTCTCCAGCACCTTCCTTAGTATCCTCATAAACCAAACCCCAACTACGTTCTGGTCTGTTCACTCGGATTTCCAACTTGTTCAAACGCGATTTCAGTTTTTTGGGCACAGTTCCAAGTACAGCTACTATTAATGGGCACGTCTATAACTTTAAAATACCAAATCTTTCTCAGGCCACGGGCATAGTCTTTGTATTTCTTTCACTTCTTACTCTTTTCAAATTTGTTCTATAGTACGTCCATGATCTAGCAGGTTCTTTCTTTCTTATTCCCCATCATCAGACCTGGTCTTCTTATTTGATTCTCCCAGCCCTTTACCCCTAAGACGAAAAATTAACTAGTTAAGTCCAACCACAGGGGCCGGTGTCTCCCCAGTTACTACCACTGTGTCAAGAGTAGGAATAGGGTCAATACTTGGCTTGAGACATCTCTGAAAGGTGAACTACTAAGGTCGTTGCGTTATTTTTGGTCTCCGGTCCTATTCATGAATGAGACCCCCACTTATAATTCGACCTCGTGCCAAATTTTATTCGAGTGTGCGTAGTCGATTTGGGTAGCAAAATCCTAAAGTTTTTTGATTTTTGTTTTCTAGGGTCGAATCTTGTTCCGTTTATTTCTACAGAAAAAATCAATCATTCTCTCGCTCTCTCGCTGATCCGCGTACACGCATACGCACACGTTCTGAACACTTCGGCGTGGTGTTATGGTTAGCACGCTTGTCTCGCTAGAACAGTTACGACTAAATAGTGAAATCGATCCTCACTGAGTACCTCCATACTTTTGGCCTTGTGCTACATCTAACCTAAGCTTAGAAAATTTCCATACACACACGTCTTTTTCCAACAACAACAATTCATTTCTTTCTTTCAGAGTTTGTTGTCAGCAGTACATCTGCTTACTTGTAAAATATTCTTTAGCCTGAACGGAGAAGCTATAAACATTTCCAAGCGAAAATGATCATCTGATCAGAAAATCTTTCCCACAGGGTACAACGCCATAAATGATTTCACATTCATTAACAACGTTGAAACGGATCTAGAAATGGATTCCCATCATATTTAAACCGAATGACAACTCAGCAGACTTATGTCAAACCAGGAGAGTATTCTAAGCTCAGATCTCGTGGGTTATTCGTGCAGTCACGTCTGCTTCCGATAACGTCCGTGACTTTATCTCATTCGCGCAGTGATTGTGGCTCATCTCATTACCTTTTGAACAATCACGAATTGTTTTTTTTTTTACTCTTAGTATTTGTTTATGATCGTTTCTGTAGCTTTAGTAGATGGTGTACTGGCTGTATGTGGGTGCCTCTCATTCGACGATGTTGGATTGTAGCCATGCTCCTCGGAGGGCGAATGAGAAGTGACGCGAGATCAAAAGGAAAGAATTGGCAGATCAATGAAATTTTGTGAGTCTGCATGATGTGGATCAAGCCGCGAATGGAGGTTATTTGGAATATGGAGAGTTAGAAAGAGCAGGTTGCTGCTGCTGCTGCAAAAAGCGGGGAAGTGAAAAACAACAAAAAACAACAAAAATAATCAAGAGATAGAGAGTGAGAGAGTGAGAGAGAGAGAGGTCATGAAGATAAAGTAATCGGTAATAAGAGAAAATAAGCGTGTGAGAGAGAAAGAGTAATAAATCTCTATTAGAGCTAATTGAATAAGAGAAAGAGAGAGAGGGGAAGGGAGGTAGGTAGGGAGAGAGAGGGCGAATGATTAGAAAAGAGAAAGAGGAGGCAAGTAGGTGTATAAAGGTTAGAATAAAAATAAAGGCTTTTAAAGAAAGAAAGAAAGAAAGAAAGAAAGAAAAAGAGAGAAAGAAAGACGTGGCATGGCAAGTCAAAGAAAGAAAGAAAAAGAGAGAAAAAAAGAAAGACGTGTCGAAGCAAGTCAGAGAAGAAAGAAAGAAAGAAAGAAAGAAAGAAAGAAAGAAAGAAAGAAAGACAGACAGACAGACAGACAGAAAGAAAGACGTGGCAGGGCAAGTCAAAGAAAGAAAGCAAGAAAGAAAGAAAGAAAGAAAGAAAGAAAAAGAGAGAAAGAAATAAAGACGTGGCAGTGCAAGTCAGAGAAGAAAGAAAGAAAGAAAGAAAGAAAGAAAGAAAGAAAGAAAGAAAGAAAGAAAGAAAGGAAAGAAAGAGACAGTGACGGGGAAGAGATAGAAGTTTTGAGATTAGAGAAAGAAGAAAAGGATTGCGAAGGACAGCGAAATGAAGAGAGAAAGATGGCTCTTTTCAGAATAGGAGTGAATTGTATAAAAAGAAACGATTGTGAGAAACTAAGTGAGGTTTGGTAGAAAAGGAAAAGACAAGGATAAGGAACCTTAAAGATGAAAGGAAAGGAAAATGAAGCAAGAAGAGGATCACAATAGAAATTGAGAGGGAAAAAAGGATTGGGATGTGAAAATAGGATATTTAATCAACTTAGTCTGGCACAGGGAAAAAAGAGTGGAGTGCTCTGGGTGGATTGATTGAACTCGTTACATGGAAGAAATGCTCTGATAGATCAGCTCTTGAAACGCGTCGAGGCGGGCGTGAAAATGAAAATAGATAGGGGCTGAAAGAGGTGAGAAAAACAGACTGACAAAGGCGGAATATAAGAAACGGTAATCGGTTTTGAGCGTGGGATGAGAAATCACTATCTTTATAAAATAAAAACAGAAAACTACAAAGAAATGGCTGTTTAACACCCTTTCTACTTCGTCAAAAAAACTACCATTCTTTCGCCGTTTTTATTTTTATTGAACGTCGGGTAAAGATAGGGAGGTTAAGCGGGTGAGAAAATACGAGGTGTGAAAAGAATGGAAAATACGAGCAACAAACCGTAAGAATAAAATCGAATAATAATAATAATAATAATAATAATAATAATAATAATAATGATAATAATAATAATGATAATAATAATGGATACCTATGCGAGCAACGACGAGGTTTTAGAGAAAATGGAAACAAAAAGAAAACTTATACTTAACATCAGGAAGAGGCAGTTAAAATATCTGGGGCGCGTAATAAGGAAGGAAGGCTTGGAAAATCTGATACACACAGGACAGATTGAGGGAAAGGGACAAAGGAAAACAGCGCGATAGGCTTGTGTAAATGGATGGTAGAAAAAAAATGACAAAACTTATTAAGGGTTACAAAAAACAGGAAAATGTAGAAGGCCATGACCGCCTACGTTCTCAAGAGACATGGCTCATTTTGAAAAAGACCTTTGCGGGAAGTAGCTTGATATCCAATAAGTGAATCAAAATCTAGTAAAATGTGCAATTAATAATGATAATAGTAAAGAAAACAATTCTTAAAGGAACGAAATATCAATTTGGTGGAAATAAAAAAAAGTACCCGACAAATGCTGCTAAAGTTGAAGCACAAAGGTTAAACAATTTACAAAACACATGGGAACAAAAAAAAAGAATTCTTATTTCAGAAGTAATGGTACGGATATAGATAAATACAAAACCCATCAGTGGCTGGAGAGCGCAGGGCTAAAAATAGAGTGGGAGGTATTTATAATGGCTTAACAGAACCAAAGACTATTTACCAGAAATTATCAAGCAAACAATAAAGAACTGTGAAGACCTATTATGTGAACAATATGTCGAAAGTATTGACTAATTTATTGTTCAGTTTTGACACCGGTATCTGTGAGGTCTACGAAGATTAATATGAAAACATTGTTTAGCTCATCGGAAGATATGAAGATATTACAGTGTACTACGCGCTGAAAAATGCTATGAACATCACTATTCTTTGGGATTTTACAATTCATACATACAGGAATATAAAAGATAACAGACCAAACATTATGATTTAAGACTTAAAAAAAAATAGAAATAAATGTCTTCTCATCGCTATGGCAGTGTCATTAGATAAAAATCTGTTATAGGATATGACAAAATAAGTAAATATAAGGATCTGGAAATTAAAACCGGCAAAATGTGGTACCTTAAGATTACCGTTTTACCCATAATAATTGGAACCCTGGTTATGATCAATAAAGATACAGCCAAGCAGAAGAATGAGTTCAATTTTACGGGAGATTAAAGTTTCACTGTGTTGAACTGCTCATCTACTCAGGATAATGTAGTGTTACTCAATGTTAAGAAAATATAAGTAGTCTGCATGTTTTTCATTAATTCAATTGGCGCATTTAGCGCCGCTGTAGTCACCACTTCCCTTCATCTCACAATTGTGGTTCATGGTGACATTCAAGGCAGGTTCCTTTTGCACCAGGAATGATAAGGTTATCCCGTCCATCCTCTCAGAGGTTAAGGAAGCAAGACCTACAAGGTAGTAGGTGGCTTTGAATTCAAGGTTTTCTTTCTCCTAGACTGGTTGCCAACCAAAGCTATAAGGCCCAGTCTGTCCTGTTATTTACCCATAGCTAGAAGAAAGAGATGGATTTTACTTTTCCCAAGAGCATTAGCACGTAAGTGAATGCAATGAACTCGCCTGGAATTCGAACTCGGTTTTCTGATTCCTCAACCAGAGTCGCAATAAGTTACTCCATCGTCCCTCCACGTCTACATTTTAAGTATCAATAAAAAAACACACCAGAATTTGTGAAAACAAAATGCATATATTTACTACGTTGCTTTATCGTAGGTCTCGCGTAATAACCTGGTCAGAGGTTCTACTGAATAAAAGACAAAATAAGATAGTAATACTAATACTACAACTATTACTAATAATAATGTACGCTATTGACGGAACAGTTGATTTACTTTTGTGTATAACAATTTGTCAGTGACTGCACCCAGTTGATGCAAAAACAGTAAAGGCAATACCGTGACAAAATTGGACCCAGAATGCATTGCGAACTATGCAGGAAGTGTGACGCCAGGTGCGCAGGGAAATGATACGAACATTCAACACTTTCAGTAGATGAGATTGTGCAAATGAACCTCACGTGGAATACGACTATCTTGAATGACATGGGCTTGGAGAGCAATCGACCTGATATCTCACAGGACCAGTCATGAATCGATCCTGATATTGCGATATCTTGAAACAGGAACATCGCGAAAGCAGAGCAGTCGAAAATGGTAAGACTTGGCAAGATAAATCAGAGAAACATGCCGAACAGTAGCCAAAGTTGCCCTTTTTGTGACTTTCTGTGTACTTCTAATTTCCGAGAGGTTTGTTTCTGTTACGCAAGGCGCCTTGGGGATATCTGACACCGCTGGGGGTCTTCAGGTGGCAGCACTGCTTGGAAGAGTTCATGTGCTGAAAAAATGTTGTATCTGCCGGATTAATGAATAAGACATCTATATCTTCTTTAGAAAATTGTACATTTATTTATATTTATAGCATATTTATTTATTTACATCTACTGTCCTGAATATTCAACACAGATGGAAATAAATAAATATACTCGTTTAAAAAAGCAGAGCATCTTCTCAAATATGAGTATCGATTAAAAATAACGTTTAAACTAATAAATTAAAAATATGGCTGAATTAATATATATATATATATATATATATATATATATATATATATATATATATATATATTTATATGTATGTATATGTTTGAGTGTGTGTGTGTGTGTTCTCCATAATAAAAAGTGTTAAAAATTAAAATTTCAGACACACTGGTTTGTAGATTACTATTTTTGTTTTATTTTTTAATTAGATTCCTCGACTAGTTTCGGCCAGCATGGCCATCATCAGGTGAAATAAATCATGCTTGTTAGTAGCCGTGAACTACAAGGATGAATGACTGAGGAAGTTGAACTTAGCCTGCAGTTTTCATTTGTTTTTGTTTTTCCATAGTTAATTTTGGATCAGTTTTGGTATAGGTTAAATATATTTTTGAAGTTGTTTTTAAGGAGAGGTTGTGTATGTGTGCGTGTGCGTGTATGTATGTATGCATGTGTGTGTGTGTGTGCGTATGCGATAAACAACCCACAAGTTGTACTGTAAAGATTCACTGTATGGCATAAGTATTTCGAATAAAATGTGTGTTTTTGTTTACAAGTCAAAACCTGTAATATCGGCATAATCGTAATTTCTATTAAATCCCGTGTAAAATTCGAATGGTTTTCAAAGAGTGCCGTATTGTATCTATGGCTGGATTTTCAATGAGGCTTCTTGTCTTGAATGTCTATTGGGACTCAATTTCTCCCCAGACCACAAGTGGAACTCATATATAGCGTCCACATTTAAAAACTATGGAAAATGGCCGGCTTCTTGTACAAGTGTCAGATTAGATCAAAAAATGGAGTATTGCTGTTATATCTGGGATGGAGCTGCCTAATTCTCACTTTCTAGTCTTCACAACGTTCAAAAGCATCTACTTGGCCGTCTTTTCCACTATACACTCCCTTTCTCACAGATGCAACGTCGTAAGCCTATTGCTACTTCCATGGTAAATGTTCCATCGAGCTCCATTCTGTAGTGCCACAAGCTCAGATATCTTCAGCCAATACGCACCTTGCTACCACCACAAACTTGAATCACCCACATTCCCTATGTATTCCTTTGGTAAGCAGGACGTTCCACTCCGAAAGCTTCTTCCCAAGAACCGCTACTCTCTGGAACAGACTCCCGCGTGGATACTTTCCTGAACACTACAATCTTAACCTCTTGAAATCTAAGGTTAACCGTTATCTATTCGCCATATCTTTGTAATCTATCTTCCTCTTCTTACATTCATATTACACACTTCATTCGGTAACTCTCTACGTTGAGTGGCTCTTGAGCTTTGAAGCGGGTGAACTTTAGTAAAATAAAAGGGATATTTTGTTCAGAATAACTAATCAACAGCGTGTATCTGAAACGTTTAGAATGAGGTAAGGCCTTTTAAATATTTATTCAAACTTAAAATAAATTTAGGAAAGTCTATTTTATAAGCATCCATCTATCTTACGATCAAGAATGCTATAATGGAATAGGGTTGTTGGGTTAAAACATACGGTGCAATCGTAGCAGTAGTGATATGTCCAGGTTAAGCTGGCCTGACAGAGACAATCCCTCTTCAAGCTGGTGTTGAATTCAGAGACTTATTTGTCTTACACTGGCTGTCACCTAAGAAAAGAGCGCTTAGTATGTACTTCTATTTAACTCATAGCTGGAAGAAGATATACTTGGTCAAGATTTGAACTCGGCATGCCGATTCTATTATCCGCATCAATAACTGTTACACACACACTCTCTCTCTTTCTCGATAACTATTACACTATATATATATATATATATATATATATATATATATATATATATATATATATATATATATATATATATATATATATATATATATATATATTATAATTTTTATATACGGACAAAACACCTTACTCACTACAAAGATGGAGGCATTCTTGTTTTGATGCGTATGCATCGCGACTGGTGAGAACCAAAAATGGTTATCTCTACATAACATAAGGTAATCATTTTTGATTCTCACCAGTCGAGATGCATGCGCATCGAAACAAGAATGCATCTTTGTAGTGAGTAAGTTGTTTTGTCTGTATGTAAAAATTATAATAAATAATTATTGCTCTACACTTGGTATTGAACCCTCTTTTGAATTAATGCTGTGAACGTTAGAATTTATATTATTTTCGTTCTCAATACATTCGAATATATATATATATATATATATATATATATATATATATATATATATTATAAATATATATATATATATATTATAA
Organism: Acanthosepion esculentum; assembly: GCA_964036315.1. Taxonomy (NCBI): domain Eukaryota; kingdom Metazoa; phylum Mollusca; class Cephalopoda; order Sepiida; family Sepiidae; genus Acanthosepion; species Acanthosepion esculentum. The sequence goes on along the minus strand of OZ038486.1, from coordinate 34,826,389 downwards.
ATATATATATATATACATATATTATAAATATATATATTATAAATATATATATATATATATTATAAATATATGTATATATATGTGTGAGTGTGTGTATGTGTGTATGTGTAAACAGAGAAAGGGTCGAAAGAAATTATTAACAAGATAGTTACATCTATATGCACGAATATGTATACCTTGCAGAATAAAGAAAGAAAGACAGAGAGAAAGAAAGAATGTATTTAAAATGGAGTGGTGTCAAAAGAATAACACGAAAAGGAGAGAAAAATATTGAGAAGAATAAGAAAATATCAAGATGGTAGAAAGAAAGAAAGAAAGAAAGAAAGAAAAGGGAAGATAACAAATGTCCGATCGAAGCTCAATGGTGTCAACTTACATGCATAGAGAAAAAGACATAAAAAGTAAGAAAAAATGTCGCAACATAAGATATAATGATGGGAAGGGAGTAGATCGAAATTAAAAACGAAAAATACTAAAATAAATGGCTAATCTTCCAAGTGATTAGAACCGAAAGGATCAACAGATTTACGAAGGGATTTCATTGACGACGTTCAAGAAACAAAGGAATTAGGAAGAGAGGATTAGATGAAGCAATGAAAGAAAAACAAAAACCGAAGAGGAGTAAATGAGAAAAGGAATAAAAGGAAGAGAGGAAAAAATACTGGGAGGGAGAAGCATTGACATGGTGGAGAAAAGAGAGAAAAGTGGAGGAAAAAAAGTGAGAGAAGTGATTCATGTGAAAAGAGAGAAAGAGACAGAGAGAGATGAGGTGTAAAAGTGAAAGAGAAAAACAAAGAAAGAATTACAGAATTCGAGAAGAGGTTAAAAATATAAGAGAGAGAGAGAGAGAGGGGGAGAGAGAGAGGGGGAGAGAGAGAGGGGGAGAGAGAGAGGGGGAGAGATAGAGGGGGAGAGAGAGAGGGGGAGAGAGAGAGGGGGGTAATGGGTAAAACTGAAAGAAAAAATGGAATTACAGAAAGAGATAAATGGGTCAGAAACAAGAGTAGGCGAAAAGAAGAGTAAAAGTGAAAGAGAAAGAAAGAATTACTGAATGAGGGAAGAGGTCAGAAAAGAGTGAGAATAATAAATTGAGGCAGAAATAATAGTGAAGGAGAGAGAATATATATATATATATATATATATATATATATATAGTTTGTGTGTGATTGTGTGTGTGAAAGAAAGAGAAAGTGAGAGAGGGAGTGAAAGAGAGAAAGGGAGAAATAAGGAAGGAGCAAAAAAGAATAAAATATTGATAAAGGCGGTTCATGTATGCAAGAAAAAGAAACAGCCGAAGGAGAGAGAAAGAGTTAAAGAGTGAGAAATTAAAAGAAAGAAAGAAAGAAAGAAAGAAAAACTAGATAGATAACCAAAAACATTGGAATGAAATGTTAGTAGGGAATAAATTAAAAGACAGAAAGGAAATAAAGAAGGAAATAAAGAATGAAAGAAATAAAGAAAGAAAGAAAGAAAAAAGTCAGAAAGAAAGAGAGAGAAAGAGATGGAGGGATTTATTTGAAACAATAAAAACGAAAAGAAGGTGGAGAAAAAAACCCCGGAAAGCTTGTATGAGGCAAAAAGGAAAGAACCTCACAGAAAAGAGTGGTGCAAAATTAATTTTTACGAAACAGGGAATCAAAAACAAGAATGAGTAAGGGGAAATTTCTACAGCCAAAAAGGTATCAGGAAAGAGAGGAATTGAAAAAGAGATATGAACAGTTAGAAAAGACCAAACGGGAAGAAGAGCGACAGAGAAGTAGAAAATAAAGGAAAAAATCAAGAAAACGAGTGAAGTAAGATGGCAAATGTAAGGTTTGTGAGATTAGATCTTGAGAAAAAGATATTTACAAAGAGACGAGAAAGTCGGTCAAAAATAGATAAATGAATAAAAACGGAAGAGGAGAAAGAAAGTCAGCTGCCATATCTCCAAAGAACGGAGGCAACCATGAATCAGTGACAAAGTAAAAATCTGAGAGGAAGACAAGAGAGTAAAGATGAAAAACAATTCGAGAAGTGTGGGGTTCAAGAATAAAAAAAAATCGAAGACAAAGAAATCAGACAGCGTAATGAAACGGGAAAGAATATTCAAGAAAAGAAATTTTTGAAAAATAAAGCGGAGTAAAAGCATTGAGTGTTAAAAAACCATAAAAAGAAAGTGGATAATGGAAAACTAAGCGGAAAGATATAAAGAAGAATAAAAAGAAAAAGAGCAGGAAGTAAAATATATTTAAATAGTTTG
>OZ038486.1:34756650-34819150 GCA_964036315.1 Acanthosepion esculentum | reverse complement strand
GTTTCTCTCTTTTTACACCTTCGTCGACTTTTGTTTGTTTTCTTTTCTGTTCGTACTTCTATACATCTGTCTATATTTTTTGGTTTTAATCTTTCTTTTTTACTCTTCCCCCGACATGCTTGTTTTTTTTTTCTTTCTCCTCCTTTATGCTTTTTTCATACTCCACACAAATTATTTGACGCGATTTTTAACTTCTTTCTCCTAACCTTTTTTCTTTTCTTTTTTACGCTTTCTCTTTGGCGCTTGAACATTTTCTCACCTAATTCTCTTCTTTTTTCACCCCATCTTATTTTTCCTCCTCTTCTCCTTCTACATTCATATCTTTTCCTTACATCTTTCCTTTCTTCTTTCTATTTCGTTCACCTTCTGCAACGAAAAGAATGCATATTTCTTTGTCGTTAAACATATTCAACAAAATCCACCATTTTCTTTCTCTAAAATTTTATAGCTAATCTCTATGATGATATTCTTTTTCTAGATCATTCTTGATGCTGATTTGGGTTGTTTTTCTTAACCCTATTTTTCTAGTTATTTATTTTTTGACAGACTTGTTGTTATTGACCCCCCCCCTTCTCTTCTTCTTCCTTCTTTAATAGTGTTATTGCTTTTACAGACGTAATGCTTGGTCTGTTGTTGTTGTGGAGCGGTGTTGTTCTTGTTATTGTTTGTCTTCTACCGTTTCTGTTTCTCCTTTCTTGTAATTCCTTTGTCTTTCGGTTATGGGCTGGCTGGCATGTTGCGTGCGCCAAACTCGACAATTTCTATCGATTTTGTTGGATGTAAAGGAAACAGCAATGACACGAATGGCAGATATCGGCTGCCTGGCCAGTGACTTGCACGACACGATAACTTGTTCGTACTTGAATCGTGTAAAAGCTAAAAGAAATGGAAACTGAACGAAAAATGGCGTCAAACGGAGTAATGTGACCGATCAAGTATAAAAAAGAAGTATACACACATATTAGTATATATAGTATTGTTAATAGTAATATTTGTAGTTTCTTTATAAGGAAAGATACAGTGTTCACTGACCGAGTAGCCAACGTTGCTTTCGACTGAAATTTCTGACATTTTACAATATAAATCTTTCAGGAAAATAGGTTTCGTTTCTAAAGTCTGATAACGGTTATCGATCTTTCCAGAGTTGAGGGGATTTCCTACCTAACCTTTTGTTCGAAGTCTTGTGTAACGTCAACATTTTGATTATGGCGTTATTCTCCATTGGAGTTACGCGTCCTGTCCATATTATCCGTTGCTGCTGTTGAAATTCTCCAAGTGGTGTGGACTGTTATTTGGTAAAGTTCTTTGTTTGCGATTATGTTGCGCCAGCATCGTCCTCCCTAAGGCCTAAAGGTTTCATTCACCCAACGGAATTTTAATAACTGACCTGAGGAAGCGGTTGTATATAGCTGATAGTTTAGATATTTATTTTCTGAAAGAGTTTGGCGACATCCATGGCATCCTTATGAAAATCTCGATCTGACGAGGCTATTTAAGAATATGACTCGAACATTTAAAGTGAAAGTTATAGTTTTGGATTTTTAAGAACTGAGCCAGGCCGAGGACTTTTCGCCATAAACAGACCACCATCATATATATATATATATATATATATATATATATATATATATATATATATATATATATTATAAATTAACTGATTTAACAATATGGTTCCATCGCTGCACAGGAATTACCATGTTTCAAAAACAGAAACTAACAATTTCAAATTCAATTATATAATTAAATTAAAAGCTTTTAATTTAATTATATAATTAAATTTTAAGTTTCTGTCTTTGAAACATGGTAATTCCTGTGTAGCGATGGAACCATATTTTTAAATCAGTTAATATATATATATATATATATATATATATATATATATATATATATATATATATATATATATATGTAAGCAAATATGTGGATATAGATCCGACAGTATGAAGAAAAATATGAAAAAACAAAAAATCCGAATATGCAAGTTTACTGTTTTTAATGTTGTTTCAATGTCGACGCCAGACGTTTCAGTCTAGTAGACCTTCTTCAGGACATAGTTATTAAAACATAATTAAAATTAGACGATATTCAAGTCAACATGAAAAGACGATAGACATAAGAATAATCAAAACAAAATGACTGAATTTTAAGATCAGCGTTCCGTTTTGAAATGCGATCACGCCGGCCTCACGTGGGAATCTAAAGTTTATAAGTACGTTCGTGCAGCATTAATCTTGCCAGAAAAGTGGAAATATAAAAATATCTATCGTCAACAACGAACTGCCTCAGGGGCTTCAACTCTGAATATTGTAGCTGTGTATTTTGTGCTACGCCAGGGCTACATAAAGTGTTGACTTCGATGTTACTTTTTCCGGTTACCGTCTAAAGCTATAGCACGAAGACTGTCCTGCTATTTGGCGATAGCTGGGGGAGGGGGAGAAGAAGAGGGTTCATACCTTTCCCAAGGGTTTTAGCACATAAGGGAATGTAATGGATCCAACTCGAATTTGAAGTCGGCTCTCCAATTCCTCAATCCGAGCCGCTATCCATTACTCCACAGTGCCTCCTCTTATAAATGTAGCATAACTTAAAACTATAGTTTTATCTAATATATATATATATATATATATATATATATATATATATATATATATATATATATATTGAACAATAAAAATATTGAGAAATTAGAATCTTCAGACACACTGGGTTGTATATTAATATTCTTTCGTTTTTATTATTATTTCATTTAGATTCCTTGACTAGTTTCGGCCAACATGGCCATCATCAGGAGAAAAAAATTATGCTTGCTGGTAGCAGTGAATTACAGAAATATATATAAACACGTGCAATATCTGGTACAAGGCGTTACCCGAGTAACTGTTGTGATAAGTGCTTCCTTACTACCATGAATGAACTGACCCGTTCATGATAAGTAGTCCTGGGTAATTGTATGGAAAGAAAGAAGATAATACTATTGCAATAACTTGTCTAGCTGAGTATTGTTACTACTGTCACGACTGATTCTGTTGAGTTAAGTGTTATGTCTTGCCAGACCCCATGAACATTCTTTTTCTTATCAAGCGACCAGATATTTACAAATAGCCCTGCATCAGACACCTACATTGTATTTGGTGAAGCTTAGTTTGAAGATTGAAGTCAGCAAGACAAATGGTTGATGCTGAGAAATTCAAAGCTCCAGAAAACCCAGCAGCATGTTCTGATGGTGCGCCAATTCCTCTGTCACAGCCAATCCTTGAAGAACCTGAAGAGGAGGAAGAGATTGATGAGATTCGTGTAGAACTCAAAGATATTGAACTTGTCACAAGCTAGCGTATCTCGGGAAGAACAATAATAATGACATTGTGAGTGCAATTATGGAATTAACAATGTAATGTCTGACCTGTGCTTGGAGATTGTTTACAATCCGTCTCCATAATTTTATATATATATATATATAATAGAAATTATTAGGAGGATTTGATAATTATAATTAAGTAATTCATTGAGTCTGAAAGAAACCTCAACAGAATGCACCGAGAATTGAAACCCTGACAGTTAGGTTGTCAAGCAAACATCATACTAACTGTTCCACCGGGCCTCGGTGACGAAGAGATAGCAAATCAGACTCAATATTGCGCCGCTCGCTTACATATTCCGTGGTGGAATATATGTGTATGTATGCATGTATGTGTGTGTGTGTCCGCGTGCTCGCGCACGCGCGTGTGTGTGTGTGTGTGTGTGCGTATTACAAAAACTCTAGGAGTGGAAGCAGTCAATTGTTGATACCCACTGACGAGTGGACGGACGGGTCCGTCAACGAAACACTGAAGTTGGGATGCTGAAAGTAACATCAATCACCTCAGTGACAATCCTTTTACATATATTAATTCTCTCTCTCTCTCTCTCCCTATCTATCTATCTATCTATCTATCTATCTCCCTCTCTCTCTCTCTCTCTCTCTCTCTCTATATATATATATATATATATATATATATATATATACAGTGGGGTAAAGAAATATTCGTACGCATACAAATTTTAAATTTTATTTCCAACTAATGAATAAAAATAATTTTCATATAATTAACTGTACACTGATGCATAATTACTAAATATGCAGAGAAAACAGAAAAGAAACTTGATTTAACAGAAATAAATCCCATTTATCCATTTTAATGGGTGAAAGATGTATTCGTACAATCCAAAAAAGAATATATAATCTTCATTTAATACTTTGTAGAATGACCATTATTCACTTCTACAGCAACCAACCTCTTCTTGTAGTTCTCAATTAATGATTTGCAAATTTTAGTTGGTATTTTTTCCAATGTTCTTCGTATATTGTCTTCAGATCTGGGATATTTGTTGGAGCTCTCGACTGGATTTGAATTTTCAAATAACGCCACAGGATTTATATTGGGTTTAAATCTGGGGACTGATTTGGCTATTGCAGGATATTTACATTATTTTTAGCAAGCCATTCCTTCATAGATTTTAAAGTGTGCTTAAGATCATTATCTTGTTGGAAGATCCAATTAATTGGCTTCCAAAATATTTTGATATGCTGCGGCATTCATTCTACCATCTATTACTGATATGTTGCCAGTACTTTTTGCAGAAAAACATCCACAAACTATGATACTGCTCCCGCCAAATCTCTGTTGGTACTGTGTTCTTTTGTTTGAAGACATCGCCATCTTTCTTCCATGATTTCTAGAATTACGTCTAAACAACTCAATTTTGGTTTTGTCTCTCATAATACTCTTTCCCAATACGATTTTTCCTTATCCTTATATTCACGAACGAATTCAACCTGGCATCTCTATGTCTTTTCAATAGTAGAGGAGTTTTCCTTGAGGAGGGTGACTAGATTGTTCCTATGAATTCCCTTGCTTATTATCTAGTTTAGTGATACAGATTCCTGATTAAAGCAAACCATCCTGAAACTCTTGACATAAAAACATTGGATTTTGTTTAATTTGACTCATTAATTTCCTCGAAGATATGTATATATATTTTTCTGTCATGCGGTTTTCCCACGCTCGCACGTAGCAAACTTTGTTAGGCTGATCTTTCCCTTTTGCACAAATCCTAGGAGCAAAGTGTATGTCTCTTCTTTCGAGGCTATGGGAGAGAAGACAGCCTCTTTCTCTTTGGTTGGCGAGCAATCTAGAAGAGGAACACTGTGAATTAAAACCTCAGATTTGATGTTTGGAGACTTTTGTGTTATCAAAAAAATGTGTGGCTTGCTCGACACAAGCCTTCACCACTATAATCTTTATAGTCTATATAATCATGATTTGATTATGCGTAAGCAGTCAGGTGGTTCAGTTCTAAAAACTGAATTGTTAGGCCATATAGAGGGTGTCATGTGTAAATTGTCGCCATTTTATATTTTTAATTTCACGCATGCACTTTGTTTTTTTATTTTGTTGACTGCACAATATAGCAGGGTCAGTTGGGCACCGTTGGTGAGAAAAATAGTACGATGACCCAATTCACTCCAACAGAAATTTGAAAACAGTATGCTGTACTGCTTGATATTCGCGTCCGAAAGCTCCAATACGAACATTTCAGAATGCTTGGGTGTCAATCTGAGGACAGTGCAGAGGATTCGGAAAGAGTTGGATGATATATCAAATCAACATTATGGTGTCTGGGGTAATCACTATTAATGGCGACGTTATGACTCCAGTCTTCTCCCCACTAGGCCTCAGACTCAACACGGAGGCCTGCATCAAGCGCCATGAGGAGGTAGTGCTGCTCTGGGTCAGGGGGGTGGGTGCTGGAAGACCCTATGTCTGGCAAAAGAACTCTGCATCATGCCACTCAAGCAGGAGGACCCATTCATTGTTGTCAGACAATTTCTGCGACCACATCACTCCTTACATTTGACCACCTAACAACCAAACTGCAACCCCCCCTTGATTATTATGTGTGGGGCGCAGTTGAGCCAGAGAGCAACAAAACTCCTTGCAGCACCAAAGATGAACTGAAGGCAAGGATTGTGGCATCATTCACCAACAAGTAAACCATCCAGGAGAGTTGCAAGAGATTCCGAAGTCGTCTGGAGGCCATGGTTGAAGCTATTGTCAGTTTTATTGAATAAATTTACTCTTTAATATTTCAAGATATTTTTTGTGTAATTTTACTAAATATATCTGTTAAAATGAGATGTCAGTCTTATTTTCATTTTTGCGTAATTTAGACATCGCATCCTTTATATATATATATATATATATATATATATATATATATATATATATGCTCTGTTTTATAATAAACAGTAATATTTACCGGCCTGAATGTACGAGAAATTTTCATAGAAAATTTTCGTCCTCCGACAGGAATCGAACCTGTATCCTATATAGAACCGTCATATAGCCTGACGTGCCTTAACCGTTTCGGCCACAGAGGATCGTTCGGTTAGCTAGGTCGATTTTACTGTCTTTAAACTTTAATCTTCCATGAATCTCTCACGTAGATTCATATCTGCTCATAGCGTATCAAATGTAAACAAATGAGGTCACACATTATGAAATGGACAAAGTCCGACAATTATTTAAAGACATTTTTATGTTTATAAATTCTTTTTATAGATACAAATATTTAAGTAAATGCTCTGTTTTATAATAAACAGTATTAGTAACATTTACCGGCCTGAATGTACGAAAAGTTTTCATAGAAAATTTTCGCCCTCCGACAGGAATCGAACCTGTATCCTATACGGAACCGTCATATACATACATACAGGTTCATACATCTATGAACATTTCTCGAAACGGTTAAGGCACGTCAGGCTATATGACGGTTCGGTATAGGATACAGGTCTGATTCCTGTCGGAGGACGAAAATTTATAAATATACACTTCACTTTGGAACTGCGAGACTGGGACTTGTACACTACAAAGAAAATCTTATTCATAAAATCGTAATAGTTAGCCATGTCCAGTTTAACTGCTTCATCGACTTTGAATTGTCCAATAACAGTTTGATCGACAATCCCAGCTCATATCATAACACTACCGCCTCCTTGTTGCTTTATTTTAGCTACAGGCACGTCTGAATTCATCCTTTGGCCCATACATCAGGTCCATTAAATGCCATTAGAGATTCGTCCGTGAAAATTACTTTAGATAGGTCAATTTTCATGTAGTTCTTGGCCCAATTTTGACGCTTTAAAATATTTGTTTTAGTGAGAGGAGGTTGGCTAGGAGATTCTTTTACAGATCCCAGTTCAAAAAGTATTCTACAGCTTTTGTCCTTCTTGACTCCCTCAATTCCAGCCTTTTCAAAGATCTGAGCGCTGGTCAAAAGTGGGTGTTTCTCCATAACACGCTTTAGTTTACGTTCATCTCGTGGAAGCAACTTCTCAAAGCCCTTTCCTTTGCTTCGAGCTCTCAACTTACATTTTCAACATCCTTCTTTATCGTTCGATGATCTCTGTAAAACTCCTTTGATATCTCCAATGTGGACATTCCCTCACTCAATAATTTTAATCAATAACGTTATTATTTTCTGTTTTTAAGCAGTTGTCAGATTCTTCCCTTTACCCATGTTTCAACATAGAGACAAAAAGAAAAGAGGTTTTATTAGATTCCAGATCTCTTAAGCTAATATTAGTTTAATCTGCATACTTAGTCCATTTTCCTGAATTCCAAATATTTAAAAAACTAACCATTAAAAATTTTATTTAAATTTAGTTAAATATTTTGCTAACGACGGAAATGGATGTTTAAATTTGACAAATATTGCTTTGGAACTTTTTGAGTTGTTGAGGTTTATTTGATTTGCATAATAACTTCAGACAGGCTGTATAATCTATTTATCTATCTATCTATCTATCTATCTATCTATCTATCTATCTATCTATCTATCTATCACCAGTTCATTATCTATCTATCTATCTATCTATCTATCTATCTATCTATCTATCTATCTATCACCAGTTCATTATCTATCTATCTATCTATCTATCTATCTATCTGTCTATCCCCAGTTCATTATCTATCTATCTATCTATCTATCTATCTATCTATCTATCTATCTATCTATCTATCACCAGTTCATTATCTATCTATCTATCTATCTATCTATCTATCTATCTATCTATCTATCTATCTATCTGTCTATCCCCAGTTCATTATCTATCTATCTATCTATCTATCTATCTATCTATCTATCTATCTATCTATCTATCTATCTATCTATCTATCACCAGTTCATTATCTATCTATCTATCTATCTATCTATCTATCTATCTATCTATCTATCTATCTATCTATCTATCTATGCATTTTTGTAGGACACATAATAATATCCGAAACAAAAGTGAAGATGATGAGATAAAGTGGAAAAGCTATTAAACGGCGCGTTTCGCCGACGTGACGTATGTTGGGTTTGCCATCTTCTGTTCAGAATCTGAGACAAAGCTGCGTGTAAAGAAAATGCTTTGTTCTTTTTTTAGGATAAAAGGGGCATTAAATTCAATTACCTTATCAGCTCCGGCGACCAGAGAGCAGAAACAGTTTGTTTGTATTATATATATATATATATATATATATATATATATATATATATATATATATATATATATATATATATATATATATATATATATATATATATATATATATGATGTAATTTTATAATTAACTTACATTTATATATGAGAAGTCTTTATGGGGACTTGCTACACCGACCGCACCCATCGAATTCAGCGCAGAATTATTTTTTGTAATGCAGCAAATCATTAAAATTAGTTTGCAGCAAGATTAGCGTTTTCCCTGCTTTTTTGTCTTCACCGTCTCTTTCAGACTGTTCTTTACTTCTCCTTCCCCTCCATATCTAGCGTCCGTGTTATTTTGTCAAGCTCTCCAACACACGCAAGTATATAATCAAATGCAAATATATATCAGAACAATTTAGTAGGGAAACGTCGGCCTTTGATTAGGACCACCTTATGTGCTCTCTCATTAAGATCTCAAATAACCATAATATATCTTCGAGACAAGTGAAACGCTCGAACTGTTACGATAATTGTTGATTAGATGATCTGATTGTTTGGAAGCAAGCCTTTATTAAAATCATTCACTTGTTGAGGGTTCATACCAGTATTAACTGGTGGCATTACGCTGGAGAATAAGTGACAACAAGTTTGATTAATACTCCAGCAGTCTTCTCAATATTAGCTGTTTTCAGTTATGCTGTCGTCTCGACTCCTCTGTCAAACTAATTTCAATTCATTCAGCCTTTTTCCCAGGCTCTTTGGGACTGATTCCAGTGATCCGATAACTACTGGCAAGATTGAGGTACTCATTATTGCTATTATTGAGCGAGTGAGCAGCGTGCCAACAAAACCAGACCTGAGTTCAAATATACGATGCCCAATATACTAAATATGATGGGGGTGGTAGCATCTGTTAGTGTCCCACCTATGGGGAAAGAGTGAACCCACAAATGGAGTCAAAACAGTATGAAAGTATAAAATAGTTTTTATAGCAAAAATACCAGCAACACATTAACAAAATATTATCAGCATTACATTTGACTTCCAACAAAAACCCTCTTTACAAACATACGTCAATGAAGCCTAATCTACAAACTGATTTCTTAAAAAGAATCCATATTATATTCTTTTGTAATGGCAACGAATACTCGTTGTCACTTTCGTAATTATCGTTGTAGCAGAGACTTTGTAATCACAGATACAAGTATAGTAACGCCGTTGAACAATGCTGGTGTCAGACGCCTTCGAATATCACTCGCACTAATAGAAATTGTTCGATGATACTCGCTCGAAGAGTAATCCGTATAGTGATCTGAATAAAGAAATAGTATAGTGGATAGAGTAGAGAATAGCGGTCCGTATGGTAACAGAGGATAGAGTAGAAATGGTGATCAGAATAGTAATAGAGGATAGCCTAAAAATGCAGATCTGTATAGTATAGAAGATAGACTAGAAGTAGAGATCAATCTAGACGTCACGCGACTTCCTATATATGCATTTCCTCTATTGTTACGGGATCCACTTAATTCAATAATGGGATCGCCTGTGTTTGCTCACTGGCGATCTGTGTTAAAACTCAAGTGTCGGCAGCGACACTTTATTCCTATATAACATTCATACGAACCTATCCAAAAATTCTTGTCGGCGTTGAGGCTGATATGCCGTAAAACAAAATAAATCCATACCCCATTATAACAGTCAGTCTTATAAGTGTATACCAGTCACCTGCAACGTTGCTCGATATGGTGACAGGTTTTGGTAAAAGTAGCGTGTATCATTTATCCCAGTTTGAAATATCTTCAGGTCGAGTAACTCAGTTCGCAAGAGATAGTCTCCGTTTGAAGCTGATCCCAAGTATCTAAATGTGATTCCTTGGATCCTTTGTCCTTCAAACTTGAAAAAATAAAAACAAACCTCACGACATCCGGTTATGAATTTCTGCAGAACTCCCGCTCATGAACGGAAATGCATGGTGCCTCTGTTCCTAGGGGATATGCCCAACTGGTGAAGGTCAGAAAACTAACAAGCAAATCTGTGGTACTGAACAAAATATTCATTGTACCCTATCTTAATTTACCAAGACGAAATGCATACATGTTAACACCTACCGGGTGTAACAGCAAAATTGTCCAAATTGTGTTACAGCATAATTTTCCATCCCACAAAATATCTAAATTTTTTCCAGGTTTTCAGATAAGACTTTAGTCATCGTGATACCATTTGTTGTAAGAATCACTTAAAATCCCTTTGAGTTATTCAGCTAGAAAGAGGACAGGCTAAAATCGTTTCGTGTCAGACACACTGCCTTCCAAACTGAGTAAGAGTGTGAGAAAAAAGATCATTCAGGCCTTCATTAATGGCACCAAAATTCATACTCTGGCTTCCATCTTCAAAGTCCATTCAAGAACCATCAAGAGAATGGTGAATAAGTTTAAAAAACAGTAGAGGGGGAAGCTGGATCAGTAGGTTACAACAGCAAGAGGGATCAACGTTTCAACTTAGAGCTAAAGAGATAAATCAGGAAAGATTCAACTCAACCTATAAGATGTTTGGCACGTGAGAGAGGAGTTTCAGCTATGACAGTCCAAAGAGCAGTGAAAAAAGACTAAAAAATGAAATCGTACGTGAAACGTGTGAGGCATATTGTTACTTCAGGAGATATAGTTAGAAGTTTAGAGAGGGCGAGGATCATCTTGAATAAGTTGGAAAATGATTGTGGAATAATATAAATATATATATTTGAATTTTATTTCAATAATTCATGAACTTTCGTTCTTTAGCTATGACAAATTATTGATGAACATCTCATTTTTGTTTATGGTCGATTTCATCACGATTCTTCGGTTAAACTTGGAGAGTAATTATACATTCTTATTGGTCAAAGTATAGCCCAATAGTGTTAAAAAAAGCCTCGGAGAATTCCAGTAAGATATCTCTAATCATTTCTAAGATACAACGGTTCAAATCTTAATGTAGCAAATGGGAAATTTTGCAGTTACACGATTTGGACAATTTTGCTGTTACACTCGATACAATCAAGATCTGAAGCCATGAAAACCATACCTGGTATAACATCCAATCATTTATTATTATTTTTATTTGCTATATTCTTCGAACTGTAGATGTTTCAACCGGGTGCTGACGATCATATCTCAGCCCTTTTCCACAGCAGAGACACAACAGATGAGCTGAGGCACAACAGAGGATCTGTACAAGCAGTTCTGCCACCAGCATACTCCCAATAATGTCAGGTATTCCCAAGGTGTTCTGCGAGGCAGAAATCTTCCTGTAAATAGTTTCGAGTGCGTCAACCAAAAAAAGGGACAAACTGAGCAGTTGTTCGGTATATTTCTCTGATTTACCCTGTCAGGTCTTGATGCCTCTGTATCTTCTGCCTATTCCGCCTTCACGGTACTACCGCAACGTCTATCAGCATCCATTCATCACTGCTGGTGTGCATAAGTTTGATATCAGAGCGATTGCTCTCCAAGCGCTTGTCAGTCAAGATCGTCGCATTCCACGTGAGGTTCATTTGCCCATTCTCGCGCACGGACGGTAAATATTCGCACCAATTCTCTGTGCACATGCTTCCTGCATAGTTCCCAATTTATTCAGGGGATTAATTTGTGATAGCCTCATCTGTACTCTTTTGTGCTAGCTGGGTACAATTATTGACAAGGAGTTGCACACTCCAAATCGCTTTCCCGCTCAAGGCTAAACCAATTGTTCTATTAATAGCGTACTTCATGGACTTTGTTCTTAAAGTCGGTTCTTGCGTTGCACTGATCATCCCTTCGCTTTACTTGTTCAGCTCATTATTACTTTTATTATTATTTTTATTTTTATTTCCTTTGATATCTGGCGTTTACACATTTCTTTCCGGGTCCCGCCCAGGGACCTAAGGTTAGAAATGGCATCATGACACTTTCCACTGCAAAAAAAAAAAAATAAAATAAAATAAAAAATAATTACATAGATAAAGCCCTTCGTAAAGTGTGGGCTGTACTTGTCAGAACAATTTTTTGTATCTCTTTGAGGCATGGACTTCCAGGAATCCCTTCAATCAGCCTACTGGAATCTTTTCCAACCAGTCCAAGGGCTCCAACTACAACAGGAATTGTTGATGTTCCCATGTGCCACATTATTATTATTATTATTTTTTTTTTTTAAGCGTTTCACCCCAAGCAAGGCGGGAAGCCACTATCACGCAAGGGGTTACAGAGTATTGGAGCTAGAGCAAATAGGAGTGATAGAGGAAAGGATGAAGAGAAAGATAGGGGATAGATCAGGGCATCTGGAGACGTCGATTGACATAACATTTGAATAGTTGGAGATTATAGCTATCAGGGAAACAGGAAGAGGGGAGGGAGTTCCACAGGCGAGAGGTACGAGACATGAATCTATTGGAGTAGAAGAGACGGCTACATTTAACAGTTTCGACAGTGAAAGGGTGTGAGCGAGATGCCAGCCTAGTAGAACGCTGAAATTCATGAAGTTTGGGAACCAGCGAAAGCAGTTATCTCTGTGTGTTCATACCAGATATCAAAGGGCAGCAAATCTTCGTAAGACGCTAGCTATTTCATCAATATACAATCTTATTTTATAATGTTGTCGTCTAGATGACGTCACTTCTTTCTCTGCTTTCCCATTCTTCCAACCTTTATTTTATACATTTTTTCTTTCCTAGAGTCCCATGCACGGCGTTAAAGATTTATACGAATACCACTTCTATGTTTCAGAATGTTTGCACCTTTCTGTCAAGTTTGATAAATCTCTCCATCTATTCAGCTTCATCTTTTTTTTTCTGTGGTTAGTTGAAGCAACGTCATTTTATTCTTATTTTACGATGATCAGATCAGGTTTTCTAAAAATGGACTGCGTAATTCATCTGAATTTTGAAAACCAAGGGATATTTTTTATTCTTTAGAACCGTTTCTGACTTGGACATATGCTTTGCATTGTCAAATCCTAACAGTTTGCATCATTCTCGGTGGATTTCACTTGTAATCCAATGTCTATTTTTTATACTTCCTGAGCCAATTTGCTGAATTCATTATTACAAGATTAATGGTCTCCTGTTTATTTTCTTAAAGTCTACATATCCACTTATCTTGTCCAGTCTGTTTTATCCTGAGTGGATGGCCATTAATTGGATGGCCAGTGGATTGGTTACTTTTTTAAATGGTCTCTTCGCAACCATGTCTGTGTCATCACATTTACTATTTATTTTTTGTCTTTTTTACGCTGTTCTTCAGCTAAGACAAGGCTCAAGAGCCACTTAAATTAGAAAGTAACTAAATTAACATAAGAATTGCAGATTATGAGAATATCTAGGATAGATAACGGTTGACTCTTGACTTGAAGAGGTTAAGATTGTGGTTGTTGGAAAGCATCCTCTTGGGAGTATGTTCCGCAAATGAACGATCCTTGAGAATTATCTTTCCAAATAGAATTTTTGATCTTACTAATGGGAAACGAAAGAAATGAGAATGTCTCGTCCCTGTGTACCTGACTTAAAGAGATTTAGCTGTAAAAGACTGAACTGGCGAATTTAAGAAATGTAGCTTGTTAGTACATTTTCCATGGAAATAGCAATAGAGCATCGATAGCCTTGCTAAGTTGCGTCAGTGAGAAAAGGGTTGTAGGGCATAATAAATACTTCATTACCAACATGGTCACGTAAAAGCTTTTGAACTCAGCCGTGGTTCGAAAGAGAGATTGAGAGGCTCCAATCAAGATATGGCATCAATACTCCATTTTTGGTTTAATCTGACTCTTGGCAGATGGTTTTAGATACTTTTCCAGCTTCTTTAGCGACGGCTCGTATATATGTCTCACTTGGGGTCTGTGGTGAACTTGAGTCCCAGTAGACGCTTGAAATGTTTTCTTCTCAATTTTGACGCTTCATTAAAGATATTCCAGATTTCACATTTTACTTTTGTCTGATATATTTCAACTCGTGGCTGTCATAATTATCCTTTTATGACGCTATTGTTCTCCACTTTTTTGATAACAGAGTCGACTCAATTCCTTATTATTACTATTACAGGCTGGACCCGAGTATATTCAACAGGTGTTGATAACTAAGATTATCCATTTTCTCAAGCTTCTGCTCTTCTTTCACCCTTTAACTGTATCTTCTTCTTCTCTCCCTAATCCAGTTCAATCATGCTCGCCAGTTTCCTTTTTTCATAAATGTTATGAAAATGTGAATTAGTAAAAAGATTGAATGAGGCATGAGTGGATATTTTTTTTTATAGCATCCTCTCTTTTATTGTTCTTTTGCTCTATCTCTTTTAAACAAAATGTAACGTGTCAAAATTCTTAAGCCTTTCCACTCCTACATACGTTTTACGCATTCGCTTATCGACTTTTGATATCCAGTCAGTAGCCTTTATCTGTTTCATGCCTTGGTATTCGGACCAACATGCTCTTTGGTTGTTAAATTCGTAATGTTTCGACTATTGTACCCGCCTGACATTATCAGGCGATTGCCGTTGTATTTAGTAACCATTGAATTTTTAAGCAAACCACTAATTCAATCCCCGATACCATATAGACCTCATCTAAATTTCTGTGCTTAGAGAATATTTCAGATAACGCAACACCCACCAGTTTTAACTTTGTTCATTTGTCCACATGTTCTATTGACACCAGAGCCACATGTGTCTTGACCAAATCCAAATAGCAAGGTGTACAATAGTCGTTCATATAAAGAATTATGATGTCTCTCCTTTCCCATTCTCTTTATATGTAAATGGTGTTCCAATACCTTGGAGTGATTTAAAAATTTTTAAGCGTCTAATGATTTTTTTCTTTTTCTTTCAGATTTAACAACTTAAGTCTTTGGCAATTTCATCCATGGACAGATTAACAACCAAATAACGTGTTAAAGTTATCGAAGCCTATTACGAAAATGGACGTTCAAACAGAATTTAAATTAAATTAAAGTTCCCAAGTCGCATCATCTCTCGAAACAGCGAAGTCAATTGGCCACCACGATCGTGCGACTTGACGCCTTTAAATTTATTCCTTTGGCGTCATCTCAAAAGTAAGGTCTCTGCCAACAAACCAACAACAATTCAACAGCTGAAGGATGACATAATAAGGCATACTGGTTAGATCAAGGAGCAACTATACAGAGACGTCATCAAACATTTTGACCATCGAGTGGAGGTGTACCGCCGAAGCCTTGGCGGATATTTGGGCAATATTATTTTTCACATATAACTGTCATGACCCAAATAACATGATCCAATAGAGAAATAAATAAATTTTCACTAATAACACTGATTTATTTACTGTTAACTTTGATCCGTCTTAATGAAACACCCTTTATATACAGGTTGCGGCCTCATTTCAGGACACATCTTTAGAAAGCCAGGTGAGCAACTTTAACTACAAATCTTTTTCTGCCATGCAAGAGAGGTTTCGACTCTAACACAGGTGATGAAAGGCATACTGTTCGCATTGCTTCGGAAATTCGGAGATTGCAGCCTTCTTAAATGAGCCCAGGCCCTTCGTGTTTAAGATAAGAAAAAAATTTCCAGGTCCCTGAATGTGTTGTCACTAGACAAGTGAAAAATAAACAAACATTTTCAACCGTCGGGCATAGTTGGTAATGCCGATTTCGTCTATCAAGTCCAGGATTTCATCGACGAGAACCATTGCCATTTCAATTGTCGCAGTCAACAATCTGATGCGTGGTGCACAAATACATCAGATACAAATCCTTCGTTATGAGAAGAGGGCAGATCATGTCGTGTAGTACCTGGGACAGATCTGTATACGGTCGAAGCGCTTGCTAAAAAAAAAACAGTCACTTTCACGGTTATGATACCCCTAACATTTGTCCTCTTTGCTCCCTTGTTTAAAACCCTGTGGATTATTACTCCTGGAAAATAGGTGAGATGGGGACCATAAGCATAACAACAATACCAAAAAAGTCGCTGAGGCTGTTATGTCATGACGTCATGACCAACATGAATTAAAAAAAACAGCTGATCAACGCTTGTAACCGTTTTAGAGTATGTATCGAGACCCTAATTGAAGCTGATGAGGTTGATTATCGATTTGATTTTTACGGTTTATCAACCGTTTGTTTAAAGCCGAATATATTTTGTATGTAAGATTAGTTTTTTTTTTTACGCATGTGACTATTGCAAAATTTAGGAAATAATATCGATTTTTTCAGATACAAGTCCTAATATTTCACTCATAGCTGGAGAGAGAAGAGATGCATTTATTCTTTTCCTCAGGATATTTTCCCTTAAGTGAATATAACGAACTTGACGGAAATTAAAACTCGGCTCTCTTTTTCCGCCTTCCGAGCCGCTATCCATTGCCCACTCGGGAATCTTCAGTATTGAATAGACCTGTGCTCTGTGTATGCATGTAAGAACATGTGTAAAAAATATATTGTTTTCTGTGCTAAATAATGTGGTCGACTCAAATTAAAATCTGCTCTCAAATACCTGACGCATATCGTATGTCTATTTTTCTTTTCCTTTTTTCTGCAGTTAATTTAACCCTGCTTTTCATCCTCTGCCTCCTCCACTCCCCCCTCTCTCTCTCTCTTCAGTTCTTAATGTTATTATTTAGGTACTTTGATTGGAAAACGTAACTGATTAAGAAAGGAAATGAACAGATCGTACACTTTGATCCTAATTAGAAAAGTGTAGCGGTCATCAAATATACGGAATATTAATATAGAATATGGAATACAGTGTCAGCAATTGCCTTAAGCCGGTTTTGCTTCTAAAAATGGTTATAAGTTGACCGCAAGATTCCGACACGCTCATTTAATGATGCTTAGACATTGTTGCCATGGTGACAGAACACCAAGGAAGCATTGCCTCAACTCGCTGATTTGTTGGTGTATTTTGATACAACGATTAAAAAAGAAGTTATTGACGCAAACTGATCCCATCAGTGTCGTAAATCAGCGGGTGTCGCTAGGCTGCTAAATGAGAAGTGATCGTGTTTTTTTATCAAACGCCAGACAATAATGCCATTTTCATCCAAATATCAATAAATAAATAAATAAATAAAATAGAAAAAAAAAAAAAAATCGAAATATCACCCGACAATCATCGTAAGCACGATTTTTGATTGCGATATCGGTAAGTGTATTCTTGTAAGAATTGTTTTTAATACATTTTAGCAGAGAATCGCACATGAAAATAGAGTCCATCAAATGTTTTTCTGTTAAATCGGGAAGCACTCAAACATCACAAGGATTCACGTATCCTAATGTAAATGCCTTACAATGCTCATCAGAGATGTATAGAATATAGTTGCGATGTCCCATGTCGTGTGACCTGGATTGTTTTTAATTGGCATTTCGACTACAAGCTGGTCGGAACGTCTTTAGTATTCCAGATCACTGCTGAACGGCAACAGGCCTACCGGAACGTGTTCAGTCTTTCAGATCGAAATATCCACTGGTGAACAACTACAGGATTGCCGGAACGTTTTCGGTCTTACAGATCAAAATTTCCACAGATGAACGACTACAGGCTTGACGGAACATTTTAGGTCTTCCACATCAAAATGTCCACTATTGAACGACTACTGGCTTGCCGGAATATTTTCGGCCATCCAGATCAAAATGTCCACTGCTGAACGACTACTGGCCTGCCGGAACGTTTTCGGTCATCCAGGTCAAAATTTCTACTGCTGAATAACGACAGGTCTGCGGCAACGTTTTCGGTCTTTTAGATCCAATTGTTCACTGCTGAGCGTCTACAGTCTTGCTGGAACGTTTTCCGTCCTTCAGATCAAAATGTCCATTGCTGAACGGCTACAGGCCTGCCGGAACGTCTTCGTTTTTTTCTGGATCAAAATGTCTACTGATGAACGACTACATGCCTGCCGAAACGTTTTTTCACTCTTCCAGGTCAAAATAACAACTGCTGATGGTCTACTGACCTGCCGGAACGTTTTCAGTCTTCCAGATCAAAATGTCCATTATTGACCGACTACAGACCTGCCGGTACGTTTTCGGTCTTCCAGATCAAAATGTTCACTGCTGAACGACTACTGGCCTACTGGAACTTTTTCAGTCTTCCTGATCAAAATGTCCACAGCAAAACTAAACGAACCACTTACGGACATTACTTTCCAGGGTACAATCCCCATTTTCACTTTACAAACATTTAAAATTCATTTTAGGAATTGTAGATAATATGTGTTGAAAATTTCACCCTTCAGAATATGTATATATTATAAATTTCAGTCATACGTGAAACAAAATCATATGTTCAAATGACACTTATTGAAAAAACGCTAGAAATTTGTAAAAAGCCAATAAGATAACACAATTAAGTAAATAATACTCAATATCAGTGTTTCGACAGCATTCTTGGGCGTGGTTTTTAATTGCTATCTCGTTAAGCACCTGAATATTGCCGTTACAGAATCTTTTGGAAAATAAAATAAAATAAAACAAAATAAACTGCTAAACTAGTCTAAACTAGTAAATTTTGGGTCGTCGGGAAAGTGAAAGTAATCAAGCGCATTACTCATGCACTGTCGATCATCGGACATCTTATAAACAGCATCAAAAGATATTATGTAAAGATATATAAGGATAACGTTATTGTCGCATAGACTAATAAAATACAAGACGAAATCTCTGCTACGACAAATTATAATGCCTATTTATCTCCGGACTTCTCCAACTATTGTCGGCGAGTGGGTGTGCAAAAATACAAGCTCTCTCCGAACGACAAATATTTCCAGGACTTGAGAGACTATCTTTCGTTTCCCACTTAATTGCGTATATATATTGAAATGACAACCGGTTTTTCCCACGCTAGCAGATCACATACGCAGTTAGGATAGTGTTATGGGAACTTTCCCATAATAATAATGGACTATTCCAGACATTATAAATACTGCGCCTCAAGAGGGAGCAGAGAGGATTATTGTAAGAACATTGGAATAGTGATACTTGTCGAGACAACATAGTTCACTCTAACCAAATCTGATAGTCATTACTAATACTTCTTCTTTGTATATATTTCTGTTTGTAATATATCTGTGTTATTCCATACCTGTGTTCAAGTTATTCTTCATTGGTTCTACCTTGGACCATCACCGTGGTACGAGAAACTTGGACCATAACAAGTGGAGACGAGGAAACCCCAGGAAAAAACGAACTCTCTACGCGGAGGACATACCTTTTTTTGCTATCCGTCGCACATAACAGGGTCGACGAGTAAGCTGTAAGAAATAAGTTCTACGTTGAGATTTATAAACAAAAAAAAGAATATTCTTTATGGACATCAATTTTACAGGCAACAAAGGAAATTTAATTTTTGGCGTACACATGTTTCATAATATCAGGTTACACTAAGGTAAAATACCTGCACAAAATTACGTTAACATGGAAGATTTTAAGTCAACCATTTTGGAACTTATCAAAATCCAATTTGAACAGCAACAAAAAAACGTACAGAAACATCTTGAATTAAAAGAATTATTGCTATGTGTAATGTGAAATAAAGGGCAAAATTCCGAGAATGAAACAGTTCTCTCACAAGACGCTATTTGGAGCACTATCGAAGATTTCACGTATACACCCGACGAAGACAAAACCTTTGCAACTTACTTCCGAAGGTACGAAGATCTATATGAATTTGACTGCAGGGATTGGTCAGATGCACGAAAAATACGTCTATTACTAAGAAAATTAGGCACATGCGAATATACCAAATTCGTAGATTATATCCTATCGAGGAAAACAAATGAGTTAACTTTCAAAGAAGCTATAAAACTGTTAACTGAACTTTTCAGCCCTAATACCTCACTATTCCACAAAAGATGGAAATGTCTGAACCTAACAAAAAAGGACAGCGAAGATTACATAACTTTCGCTTCCATTGTAAACAAATATTGTGATGACTTTAAACTATCGGAACTCAGCGCGGACAATTTCAAATGCTTAATATACGTCCAAGGCCTGGTCTCAACCAAAGACGCGGAAATTAAACACAGAATCCTTACAAAATTGGAGAGTGAACATGATTTGACACTTCAAAAACTGGCCGAAGACTACCAGAGATGCATCAGTGTGAAGAAAGACTCAAAAGATATGGAAGAAGCTGGCATCGCGCACATACGAAAAGTACGAAGACAAACCAACTTTCCCTCCTCAGAAACAAACCAAACCAATTTTCCCTCCTCAAAAAAGGTAAAACAAAATTTTCTACTTCTAAAAGTCAATATCAGAAAAAACTACCACCCACTCCATGCTATCACTGTGGGACTTGGCATTGGTATAAAGACTCTCCATGCCGTTTTAAAACTTGTCTATGATGCAAAAAAATAGGACATAAAAGTTCTCATTGTTGGACTAGAAGAGAAAGCAAAAGCAGAATAAGAATCACGAGGACTGACCAAGTGGATGAGACTAACATAAGAAAATACGTACAAGTAGAAATGCAAAACAGAAAAGTCAGACTACAGTTGGATTCCGGAGATTCGAGTATGCGCTGATTTCTCAACGGGTTTGAACGCAGCGATAAAAGATTACCACTATCCTTTACCCAGTCACTAAATTAAATGGCGGAAAATTTTTTAAAAAATAGATTTAAGTGAAGCGTACCTGAAAATTCCAGTCGATGAGGAAAGTTCAAAATTACTGTGCATAAACACACACAAAGGATTATACAAATACCAAAGATTACCATTTGGGATTAAGGTTGCGCCGGCTCTATTCCACTATATAATTTTTATACATTTTTACACACTTGCATTTTAAACATGAATTCAAATATTTGCTATATAGATATTTGCAAAAACTTGCTTATTCTTGATTATTTACAATTGGTGACGTATCAGGCAATCGAAGAAAAATAAAGAATATCGATGTTTCTAATTCAGCGAGCTTCTGTAGCTAAATTACCTAGACAGCTGTCACTATAAGATTTGTATAAAGTGATAAGGAATCCAAGTTGGAGCTTCACCTGTGGCCTCTTCTTTATTTCTAACCTGCGCTGTTATCTCACAATCTTAGAATGACGATTTGACTGCTGCAATAAAAAGCAAGTGAGATTAAGATAAAATAAATAATAGTAAAAAAGGTAATAACAGACAATGCGTAATCTAATAAATTTCGAAAGAGTCAATTCAGCACTAGCTTTTCGTCTAGATCACTTTCAGTAGATAATTACAGATTTTTGATATTTGTTAATTATAATTATATTCCGTCTCCAGAAATGTAACTTTATTTTTTCAATCAACTGGTGAGTAATGGAAAAGAGCTCTAAAAATCTATAGACCAGTGTTTTCTAAATACATTTTGGCCGTGAGTTTTAACACAATAATAAACTCGTTATTGTTTTCATTGAATTGATAGAAGACAAAATTTAAGACACTATTTTCAGATGTCTTTTTAACCTGCCAACCTCAATAAGTAAAAATGAAATTTCAAAGCCAGAAATAAATACAAGCAAACTGAGTTTTTTCATAATAGTTTCCTAATATCGTAAGGAATGAAATTAAAGTGTCCAACTCATGCGTTTTCAATATGGTCGTTAGCCATATAGTATTTATTGAAAAAACGAGATTTATCAACCGTATTTAGTAGAATTAAGTATACTTTATAACAAAGTGTGCGACAACCAGACTAGCGGAAACCTATGATTTTCAAGATGGTCGACAAGGTTATTGCGATTTAAATCCTTAAAAATCCTAATTATTCATTCAATATTCAACATGGACAAGGTTATTTGACGGCATTTTGTAGTATCAAGTGTACTTCATAGTATAGTAATAATCAACTGCAGTTTAATAAATGGAAAGTTTTAATTTCCAGTATGTCATCCACAAAATATTTTCATCTATTTATGAATTAGTTTTATTGCTTTCAAAATGTAGGCAATCAATTTTCAAAATGGTTTCCTTGATATACTGAAAAATATTGAAATTCCCCAGATTTATTTTAATGCCTTATTTATGACTAAAATAATGCATAGCTGCTCTTGGGAAATGATAACGCGTTTTACCTCACAAAATCGCCAACCGACCAACCGTCGTGGCTATAACGATGAACTACATCCGGTATCAAGGCCTCTGATCTGGAGGTTTTGATGAGCGTGAAAGCACCTCTTAATTGCTGTTGTACTCAGGAATGGTAGCACCTGTTAGGGTCCCACCTATGGAGAAATAGTTAACCCACAAACTGGGGTTAAAACACGATGAAAGATTAAAAAATCTTATAGTAAAAATCTCATCAATACATTATCATAGTAAAATATTACCAGCAATAAATTTTTGTAACAAAAAATTTCCAGCAATACATTTTTGTGACAGGAATTATTAATGCTACCAAGAAAATTAAATTTCGGCATTAAATGACCCATAAAGAGTTGATATGCCTTTAAACAAACAAACAAACAAACAAACAAACCTCGACCGAAAATCATTAGTAATAATTAATCTTAATATTATTACAGCAGTCAACAATTTTTCCCTACTTAGTATTAAAAAAAACTATATAGTGTATTTGACTTCAGTTATAGATTATATGGCAAGACGAACAAAATATAAATGAATATATGTAGGAAGATATATGAAATAAAAAAGATACGAAGCCAAACCTTCTTCTATGTGTCGTGTCCTTTCAGGACGTGGGCAACCTTGACTCTACCCAATGTTCTGTCATTTGGTAATTCTTAAAAAGGTCTTTCTTTTTGCTATCTAACCTTTCTTTTCTGAATATGTGCTCTAGAAATTCCAAAAAGCTCTTTCCGATTGTACGTGCATCCTTTTTGTTTACATTTTCCTTAAAACTTCCTCGTTAGTCTCATGCTCCTTCCAAGTTATTTTCAGTATTCTTCGGTAGATTCACACCTCTGTTGCCTCAAGTTTCCTCTTCATCAGTGAGGAGATTGTCAAACATTCACTGCCGTATAGGATGGCCGATATTACATAACAATTCAATATGTTTTTTTTTTTAGCTTCTAACGAAATTTTTATGTTAAATTACTTACGGGTTGAAATGCGGCCACACAGCTGGATCATGCTATGGTATCTATATCTGTGCAAACCATCCCTGCATTTCCTATATCCTGCTCCTCTGTTCTTTCAGTTCGGTGTCAAAGATGGCCGCCAACCCTTAAAAGTGCTCATTAGTTCTTATTATTTACTGTAGACGGCGTTCCTCAGCGGTATTTAACAATCCTCATATCGTTGATCTTTGTCTATAAACATCCTGTTGGAGAGGCACACTGAAGTGCTACACTCTTTTATATAAGAATTGTTTTGCCTTTTCTTGTTTGTTTTTCATCTTTTTTCTAAGACGTAACTCCAGGGCAGAGGTAAAAATGAACTCGCATTGACACCGTCCCGACAGCTATTGTACTGATAGCAGTTTGCTTCCTTTGTTGACCAGCAAAAGAAATGTGGGTAGTTGTTATGGTCACACGTCATAGTATTTGATATGTAGGGGAATCAATATAAAAACGAAATATAACACTTATATATATATATATATATATATATATATATATATATATATATATATATATATATATATATATATGTGTGTGTGTGTGTGTGTGCGTGTGTGTGTATTTTTGAGATGAGGTATTGTAACTATTTACATTATTCGGACTGTTATCCTCATCTTTATTGTCATATTCACGACGTGAGATATCAAGGCGTGGAACTAGAACAATCTCCCCTGGAGGACGAAATAAAGGGTTCGATCGAAATTCCAACGTATATATCACCTGAAGAAGGACGGAACGTACAACGTCCGAAATGTCATATATATATATATATATATATATATATATATATATATATATATATATTGTAGTGAACCACTCATTCTCTTTGTATTCTAATGGTGAGATGTAAGTTCCATTCGAGCAGCGTCTTTCTACGAACCGCTGCTTTGTGAAGTCAACTCCCAAAGAGGATGCTTCCTCGATAATTACAATCTTAATCTGTTCAAGTTTATTTTTAAACGTTATTTTCTCCACATATCCCGATAAACTGTGTCTCTTACTGTGTAATCGCTACCTCGAGTGGCTCTTTGTTGTGACCTTGTTAGGGCCAGAAATAAAGACACAAAGAGAGGAATTGAGTTAAACAAATATATTTGCAGAAGCATTAATACAAACATATACAAACGAGAGTGTTGCACCAAGAATATTCGGTCCGACTGTCAGAGCTGACTACTGGAAACTTCACCCTCCAAAAAGGCAGTGCCTGCTCCTGTTTATAACTGAGAGTGTTCATGTGTGTGTGGGTAAATTACCATAACACTGTTGGTCCTTATATAAGGTGAAAATTATTGTAAAAAATAAATACAATCACTTTTTTGGAGGTAAAATAAGAACTCGTTCAAATATAAAAAAAGTTAATTGTATTAGTCAAAACATAGTCCTCGTTATTAGCAATGGAAACGGCACAACCGAATAATAAATATTTTGTTATTTCTTTAAAGAAGCTGAAAGCAAGAACAAAAGAAACAATTCAAGATATAAACGAAAAAATTCCACTCCTTAGATCTCAATAAAAAGTTGGTGGAATATGGTTGGTGTAATATGAGTTTAAAAAACAAAACAAAAAAAAACACAAGTCTATTAGCGCAAATTGTTGTCAAGATTAGTGAATGCATTTATTTTGTAAATAGCAACACGAGGTAGCACTTAATAAAATGAATTCAGGATTGAATCGTAAGAGTGTAGCATCTATAACAGCATCTACATTAAATAAATTTAACTTCTTTAATTTAATAAGAAATATTCCAATCACTAGAATAGTTTTATGAGCAAAGCTTTGAAAAAAGGAAAACGTCAGACCAGATCAAAAATGGAGTACTGCTGCCATATCTGGGCTGAAGCTTCTTAAAACTCACTTTCCGGCAAAACTGTCTATATGACCTTGTGAGTGATGAATTAATTTCAATCCTATAACCCCGTTCCAACAGATGAAACTCTATAGCTATTGCCATGGAAATGCTTTGATGAGCTACATTACTTCCACCAGTCCAGACCTTTACAGCTAAGACCCTCTATGCCATGTACCCGGGGTCGAATCATCCTCATTCCCTTTCCTGTTTCATTGGTAAAGAGGAAGTTTCATTCGGACAGCTTCTCCCCAAGATCTCATACTTTCTGAAACAGACACCCAAGAGATTGAATCCGCAATCACTTTAATCTTCACCTTTTCAAAGCTAGTATCTACTTACAGCATCGCTCAGTAACCATCTGCGTTGAGAGACTCTTGTGCATTGTATTGGATGAATAACAGTAAACAAAGTTATAAATTTGGAACTGATAATTCGTTCAGAATCCAAATACATACATATATTCGGTTGAGGCAAAGTTACAACAGTATTTGAACAAAATCCTTTATTTATTAGGTTGGTGCAAAAATAATGTCGTTTTCTCACATGAAGTTGAACGTCAAAAAACGACATTATTTTTGCACCAACCTAATATTTAAATCCGTGGCATTTATTTAAATTCATTTCCATCAACAAAATATTCTCACTGTATTTTTATCACCTCTGCCATTTTAAAGAACTTGTCATCCTAATTCTATGATCGTTTACTGCTTCCCACTTGTAATTGGTGAACGAGTGTCATCATGTGGCGCAGCGGTGAAGAAAAATTACCGGTGGATTTTCCCACTCATATAAAAGTTAGTATCTCTTCCAATCTTTCAAACGAGCCAGTTGCTCACTGTCGTAAAGTAACAGTTTGTCAGGTGCCAGCTATTCGTACTAAAGACATGTATTTGAACGCCAACAAACCAACAAACACAGGTTAAAACTATTTTTTTTACGAGATTCAGGTTGAGATATTGAAGCACGTGGGTTCGGTTTATGATTTTGATTCTCATAATGAATAAATTTCTCATCGCCACTGACTATCATGAATAAGACGCACGGGAGTTTAATAATCCTACAAATATTGTCCTAAAATTGTGCCAAAGATGGCGCTTGGAAACATTCGGATAACTACAACTATGTATATATATATATACATATATATATATATATATATATATATATATATATATATATATATACATATAGTTGTAGTTATCCGAATGTTTCCAAGCGCCATCTTTGGCACAATTTATATATATATATATATATATATATATATATATATATATATATATAGAGAGAGAGAGAGAGAGAGAGAGAGAGAGACAGAGAGACAGAGAGAGAGACAGAGAGAGAGAGAGTTGTAGTTATGCGAATGTTTTCAAGCGCCATCTTTGGCACAATTTTAGGACAATATTTGTAGGATTATTATATATATATAAAAGTGAACATAGAAGTCAACACTTAGAGGCGACAGTCTGTTTCATGCTAGATGTAATCGTGGCCTGACGATTGCATCTAGCATGAAACAGACTGTCGCCTCTAAGTGTTGACTTCTATGTTCACTTTTATAATTACACACGCTGTATCTCTGATATTGAGCACTTTATCCCATAAATATAGCACACCTTAAGATTATATTTCTTCATATATATATATATATATATATATATATATATATATATATATATATATATATGCTTATTCTATCCTGCACGGCACATGTAACACGAACACTATGTCAACATTTACACACAAAGTAACGGTGAAGTGATGTGTTCAGCCTTTAGTACAACTCCATTTTCTACATGAGTTAGGTAGAAAAAGTTTCCAATAATTACACCCAACCTCCATATAAGCACGTTATATCGACTAAATATTCATATGGACAAACAGCCATGAAATAATAAAAACTGAATGCATCCTTTGAGAATATCTTACACTTTATTACAAACTCAATATTAACAATAAAATTCCTTTCCTTGATATAGTAGTCGATACCACCTCACTTCACAGAGAAAAGAACCCTCTATCAGAAAACTCATGTTTATTTAAATACAAAAGTGAATGTCCTCACAGATAAAAAATATCAATTATCGAAAACATGATTTACAAGGCCAAAATGATCTTTTCTTGGGACATATTATTCTATAAGGAACTTTGCAACATTAAACTATCTCTAATCAAAAATAATTTCCCGAATCAGGTTGTTGACGAACAAATAAAATTAGCCTTAAAGAAATTTAAAAAAAAAATGACACCCTCGAATAAATGCACTACTAACTTTTTCTATTGTAACCAAATGCACCATAATTATAAACAGGATGAAAAAGCTATTAGAAACATAATTCACCGGTACAAACCACTCAATGAAAAAAGTTTACGACATCTAACCTAATTATCACCAATAAAACTTGGCCTCATAACCGCCCTTACAAACCTCCCCCCCCCCCGATGTAAAAATAATGTTGTCTACGAATTCTCGTGCCTTATGGGAGATTGCATCTTCAACACTAATAATTTAAACAACATTAAATAATTTCATTGGGCACACACGCATCATACCCTCATCAGATTGTCCTGCCACCTGTCGGAACTCAATTCAATCCATGCACACCTCGACCAACACATCATAAACAACGAAAATGTAATTATTAATATAAGACAAATATTGTCTGACAACACCAAATTACTCTACAGAATCAGTTGCAAGGAAAGACACAAAACTCTAGAAGCTATTAATATACAAAATAAACAGTCCACATTAGATATCATTCACCACAAGAGATGTTACCTTGAAATGCATAAAACATAATTGATGTGCGCACATAGTATATTAGTATTAAAAATTAACAAATAAATTAATAAAATTAAATAAACTAACTAAATAAAACTTATATATATATATATATATATATATATATATATATATATATATATATATATATATATATATATATATATATATATATATTAGGCAGCATACCGTCATTCAAACATGCTTCATTGAATAATATACACATACTGCGTCTATTTATTTTTTATACTCATCCTTTCCACTTCTCCAATCAGTTTCTTGATGTTAAGATGAAATCCATCAAGGATCGGTCCGTAGTTTTTTCCTACCCAAGTAATTTCGATCTCCTCCACGCATGTTGTTTTTAAATCATTATCACAACGAAATGTAGACTTTATCACAGTTACAATAAGTTTGTCTTTGTAATTCATGCCTGAGGATAGTCTTTGTAGTGTTGAAACATAATTGCAATTGTGTAGTGATTTTAAATATATTTTTGTTTTAATATCCTAAAATAAATAATATTTAGTTCTACTCTGTATTGAACCTTCTTTTAAATTAAATGTTACGAACATTGGAATTATACTCCATTTGTTCTCATTTTACCTATATATATATATATATATATATATATATATATATATATATATATATATATATCGAAAGAGGGAGAGAGGGGGAGATAGATATCTACGTGATAGCAAATTTGTTGTTATCATGAATAATACTGTTCTGTTTTTATCTATACATTTTGTTTAGATTTATGTAGGTTGATTTTTACGACATGTCAGCAATTTGAACATTTATTTGAACTGGATGTGTTTATCCTTAAATTAACTGCATGTTAAAAAGTACAGGAGTATATGCGTTCAGTAGAAATATATTCGGAAAAGTGAGGACATTTTTTTAAGTTTGTTCACAGCTGAATTGGATAAACCAGGTGGCTGTTCATTCAGATTCGTGGGAATACTTTGACATTCAATACTAAAGTGCCCTCTGTAAATTAAGCACCAGATAGTGTTTAGCAGTAAAAGAGCAAGATTTTATTGCATGCTTTCGCGAATTGAATATGTATGTGTGTGTGTGTAAAGGGAAAAAGACAATAGGAAAACTGTAGTTTTAGCCGATGCGTTTCGTCCAATGTTGACTTTTTCATGCCAGAAAACGAAAAGAATTTATTGAAATAAACAAAATGTCGTTAGCAACTAAAAGACTTTAGAAAAGCTGTTGTATATTCATATGGTCAACTGAAAAATTACTTCAACCACTTTATGTTTAAAGAGAATATTTTCACATGTAGAAATATTGTTTGTATTGTTGTATGAAAATATTCTCTTCAAATATAAAGTGGTTCACGTAATTTTCAGTTGACCATATGAATATACAATAGCGTTTCTAAAGCCTTCTAGTTGCTAACGACATTTTGTTTGTTTATAGATACATGGTTTCAATAAATGCATTTCGTTTTCTGCCTTGAAAAAGTCCACATTGGACGAAACGCGTCGGCTAAAACTACACTTTTCCTGTCGTCTTTTTCTACAGATTAATTCTGAGAAATTTTTACACACACACACACACACACACACACATATATATGTGTGTGTGTGTATGTGTGTATGTGTGTGTGTACTTATACTACCAATAATAAATTTGTACGTTGCCGTTTAGTACAATAATAATTTGTTCCTTTCCGTTTAGTACAACTGCTAGGTCATGCACGTGGCAATCATCAAGTGGAAATTAAAACTGACCGTTGTAAAATTTTTCTATTAACATTTATAAAATACTGTTAAGATAATAGAAACAGCTCATTTGGTCATGAAAAAATATCCGTAAAATAAATAAATAAATATATTTGGAATAAAATAGATATATTTATTTAAAGAAAAATACTCACATTGCGCTATTTTATTTACCTATCTATCTACCGATCTCTCACTCTCTCTCTCTCTCTCTCTCTATATATATATATATATATATATATATATATATATATATATATATATATATATAAAGATTAAAGAATAACTAGTAATTAATAAATTGAATTGTTTAATTTTTTTATTTCAGCGTTGACATTTGGTTACATTACGTGAGCATTTTCAAAACAATTTAATAACTCAGAGGAAAAGTCGTAACCATAGCAACACAGCTGCATAAAACACTGCGTTTAATTTGAAATATTTTAACAGTTAATAGAAAATTTCTAAATATATTAATGAACGAATCAACGTGATTTTTACATGAGATACGTTGAAAACAAAATGTAAAAACGGTGATTAAATTATGGAAACTCAAAAGAAACGAGACGAAAATTATGTTGAGAAAAATAGCGTGCCTATAACCAAAGAAAATGTTTTATAATTATATAACTAATATATATAATTGAAAAAATATTATTATATATTATTTATGCGATAAGGAAAATACACAATTTACTTAAATTTTTATTAAGATATTTAAACTGTGTCTACTTCAATATCATTTTCGTCAAGTATAATAGCTGGTGATATGTCATAACAACTTATTTTTGATTAAGCGAATTGAATTCAGTAATTCTTTTACATGATTTATAATGAGTAAATTTGTTTAATTTATTGTTTTTCCGTTGATTTTGAGTTATGAGAGCGAAACAGTACATTTTAAAATTGAACCACTAGACCATGCGGGCAGACGATTTGTATATCGTCATGAAGTCTGATTTAATTTCATAACAATTATGGATAAACAATATGCATATATATATATATATATATATATATATATATATATATATATATATATATATATAAAGAGGGAGAGGGAGAGAGAGGGAGGGAGAAAGATATATATATATATATATTGTGTGTATTTAGGCAGCATTTTTTCATTAATACATGTCTCATTATATATATATATATATATAGCCACAAGTTGATCACGCTAGACAACACACCCTCTCCCAGAAAGTAAGTAAGGTCTGCTCAGCCTAGTTGCAATATAAACCACAGGTGGGCCCTGTCGGTGTTGAGCGAACACAAATGTGCTTGAGCGAGTGTCTTCAATAAGGATTGGCTAGTCGCCCTAGTAGATGGGTATCCTCGAAGACGAGTGGCCACCTATTATATATATATATATATATATATATATATATATATATATATATATATATATATATATATATATATATATAATTGTGTATTTTGGCAGTAATCCTTCTTCTATATGTTTCGTTAAAAACGACTGACAAGATACAGCGGTTAATTTTTTTCATTTAACTTTTCGTGTGTTGTTATAATATTTTTTCTTTTGATGTCTATATCACTTTAAACGTTATTTTTAGTGGTTGCCCATATTTGAGTTGACGTTCCGATTTTCTTTTAAACAGTATTTTATTTTGTCTACCGACAAGAACGTTTAACGTTTAATGTAATAATAATGCTGGATTAATAAATGAAAATCCATTATTTCTTATATATATATGTATATATATATATATATATATATATATATATATATATATATATATATATATATATATATATATATATGTGTGTGTGTGTGTGTGTGTGTGTGCGTTTGAGTGTGTGCGTGTTTTTGTGTGTATAAATGTGGTATAAATGTGGTATGTATATATGTATGTGTGTGCATTTGTATGTGTTTGTGTGCGTGTGTGTGCATGAACTATGAATGTTTATAAATGTGTTTTGGAGTGAGCATATTGAGAAGAAAGAGTAAATGGGATATGAAAATTAAGAAAGAAACAAACAAACAAAAAAAGAAAAGAATTGAAAGCCACCCCACCGAGAAAAAGAGCGAGAAATAGAGTAAGAACAAATGTAAAATTGTTTGACCAACAGGCGAAAAAATGTCACAAAATACTTAGTGCAATAGTATTCAAGCTTTTGATGAGTTCATTTCTGAATTGGTACATTACTAATGTGAACTTGTAGAAAACTAAGTCATGTAGATAACCTCCGAACTTGCTCCGTGACTGAGAAAGTCGATTATTTCTCTGACTAATAGATTATAAAGAAACGAGAAACGAACTCTTTAAATGAAAACTAACAATAATAGACGGAAAAGTACAAAAGAAGCTGTGCCCATGATTTAAATAGGTAATATATGAAGAAAGAAATCATCTAAATAAAGAATATTATAGAAAACGAGAAGAGGTCTTCGATGCAAGATCGTTGCTTTTAAAGATGGAAACAAAAACAAACAAGTAAACGTAGAGAACAAAGATCGTCAATGGAAAACTGAATGTAGCTGAGAGGGGCAAAAAAAAAAGAAAACATTTCCAAAGCAGGCGTCTCTTCTCATTTCGTTTTGATTCTATGTTAATGGACAGCAACCTGTTTCTTCTTCACCCATCAATGATCTTGAGGAAATGGCCAGATACATAATAAACTTAAACAAGGATCTTACTTTTAACGTTAGCAAGACAATGACTCGGAATATCAAATATACAATTTCAATACTGAAAAGAGCTCTTGAATATTCACTTGCAACCCGAGCCAAAAGCCATTTAGCGAGCGCAACCAAGCACCACGAGTTCATAATAACCCGTTTTCGGTCTGACGGTTCTTTACGGAACAATTGTAGTCGTATTTTTGCCCAATTACGGGAAATGGATGAGACATGGACTAACTGAAACTCATCCATATATATATATATATATATATATATATATATATATATATATATATATATATATATATATATATATATATATATATATATATATATATATATCCGATGAAATGAGAACGAAAGTAATATATAAATTCTGACGTACATAGCATTAATCCAAAAGAGGGCACGATACCGATAGTAGAGCGATAATTATTTATTATAATTTTATCATATAGACAACTGTGAGTAAACTGTTTTTGTCTATATGATAAAATTATATATCTATATCTATCTATCTATCTATCTATCTATCTATCTATCTATCTATCTATCTATCTATCTAACTATATATATATATATATATATATATATATATATATATATATATATATATATATATATATATATATATATATATTAGTGTATTGGGGCAGCAGATCATTATTCAAGCATATATTGTTAAATATAAGAGACAACGAATGTCTATTATGTTTGATCCTGAGACGTTTTAAGCTTCGCATAGATGCTTTAATTTCGGGAGAAAATAAAGACAAAAATTATCCAATATTTTATTTATTTTTTATTACACTGTTCTACGATCTAAGTTTTCGGCTCACATGAACCATCATCAGAGTGGTTATATGGACATTACAACAGAGATATTCACCATCAAAGATACATAGAAGTTTGCTATGCGACGATAACGGTCACGGAATAGCAGACGCAGATCGTAAAATCGTGATACGGTTTTATGACGTCATAGCACGTGAGAGAACGAAATATTAACAGCATATAATATGGTTGTGTTGTTAATATGCCAGAGAACGCATATTTTTCTAACAAGATTTCTAGAAATATTCAGGCCGGTCGATGTAAATAAATATACTGCTTAATATATATATATATATATATATATATATATATATATATATATATATATATATAGAGAGAGAGAGAGAGAGAGAGAGAGAGAGAGAATATAGATGTTTGTGAAGGAGAGGAAATATATTGAAGGAATTGTGTGTGTGTGCGAGAGAAAAACTGCATCTGTATGTTTGTGAGAGAGACAGTCAAAGTGGCGTGTATGTATCTCCGTTTGAGAGAGAGAGGAGGGAGGGAATTGGGGAGAGAGGGAGTTGGGGAGAGAGGGAGTTGGGGAGAGAGGGAGTTGGGGAGAGAGGGAGTTGGGGAGAGAGGGAGTTGGGGAGAGAGAGAAAGAATCTGTGCGTACAAGTGCGCGAGAGAGGGAGAAAAACAGGTTCTGTCTTTATGCGTGTGAGATAGAGGAGGAGTGTTTGTGGTTGCGAGTGAGAGGAGTGTGTGCGAGAGAGAATGACAGAAGGTGTACGTACGTATATGTGTGTGTGTCTGTGTGTGGCACACAGAGTGAGAGAGAGAGAGAGAGAGAGATGGAGGGAGATAGGAGGAGTATGTGTGAGAATGAGATTGCAAGTAAATGAATGTATCTGTACATGTGTATATGAAAGATATATATATATATATAGAGAGAGAGAGAGCGAGAGGAAGACAGAAGGTCAGAGAGGCAGAGAGACAGTGTGTAACTCTCCGAGAAAGAAGAAATCGTCAAAGCCTTTGGTTAAGAATATTTCTTGTCGACAGATTGGAACTTTTAAGACGACATCCCATTCTTCAGTTCGCATGTTATTTCCGTGCTCCTGAACTTTGGAAACAAAATTAGGCTTTAACAACTGCCATTTTGAAAACGAAAGAAAAATAAAGTTATGTCTGTTTTTTTTTTCTTTTATTCCTTGTCGCGAAAATATATATTTATATGTCTGTCTGTGTGTTTGTGACGTATGGATTTTCTTCGCTCTATTCTATTTTAAATTGTTCTTCATAGTTTGAGAACCAGTTTTCGTTTTTCTCCCATCTCCGTTGAGATTCGTTCCTCATTCTCACATTCTTGTTTTCATTGTTTATAAATGTCGTCAAGTGAATCTCCATCGTTGTTTTTTGAGATTTCAAGTTCTTGTATCTTTTTGTTCATTTGTGCTTGCTTTTAATTTCATTCATGTTTTCGGGAGTTTTTTTTTTTTTGTCGTACTTGACTCGATCGGTTTTAGTTCTAATTTCATTGGTAATATCAAAATGGCGTTGAGTTTAGCCAACGATTTGAATTTATCCAACGATATCTGTCTTGTTATTATTTTTTAGTATGTTCCAGAATGTGAATTTTCTGAGGTTGAGGTTTTTGGTCCATATATTGTTTATTCGTTTTTTTTAAAGGAAATTAGCTCTGGAGTTATACTCAGATAATTTTTTTCAGTGATGGTTTATCTTATTGTTTTGATTGAACGATAGTTTCTGCGTTTTTCTGTCATTTTTCATTTGACTGCTGTCATCCTTCGCTGTATTCTTTTCTGTACTTTCATAAAATCTTTCCAATTAGAGTACATAGTTTTGTATTAATTTATTTCTTCATTTGTGTTTTTATATGTTTTTTTTCTATTTTAGGTGACATTTTCCGTGATTTATACAGTGTTTGATAGGTTAAAATCGTGAAATTGTTAGAAAAGTCTGTACAAAAATTTGTATTGAGAAAATAAGATTTGGAAAAACACCTAATATTTATATGTAATATTTATAATGAATGTATTTTTACCGAGAAATATTAAAATTAAAATTGTATTACTTACAAGTGGGTTTGAAGAAAAAATTGTTTTATTTTAACCTGTTTCGCTTTTAGCTTTTCAAAAAGTTCGTAAATGTTTATTTCAAACGTGTTGACGGTTGTGTCTTGAATAAAGGAAAAAATCAAGGGGCGTAACTGGTTTTATATGTTGCTTATGATAAGAAAAATATGATAGAATCTATTTTGTGGAACGTGCCTTTGATTTATGTAATGCATTGGGCATTGCTTCATACTTGCTGATAAAAAGTATTTCTTTATTGATACGCTTTTGTTCGGTGATTTTGTAGTCACATTGGTAGAATGAGAAGATATTAAATTTGGCTGATTTCCTCCTCCACATTCCTCTATATGTTGGCTAAGGAGTATTTTTCTGGTGTGGGGATGCTTAATTTGTTGGCGATGAACTCTGACCCTTTTTTGGAATATCTGTCCGGTTTGGCCAAAGTAATGTTCGTGGAAGCCTTTGCAACCTTTGACCCCATGGTTGTCCCTGATTTTTGTCGGTAGGGTCTTTCATTGAACATGAAATAGTTGTTTTAAGATGAATTCAAGGCTTTCTATGATGAAATTTCCTTTGATGCCATTTGGTAACTCACGAGGGAAAGTTTCTAGCCGGTATTTGATAGTCTCTATTCCGTAGTCATGAAACAAAATTGTAAAACAAAATGATCAGGCACAAATCAAGGACCACACATGATAGAGTAATGGAAATTAAATTTATTGAAAGGTCAACATTTTAGGATCTGCAACCATTTAGTCTCAAACATGGACCCAAACTATCAAGAGGATCTCTAGAATACATGCTCCATATGTCCGCCGTTCAGTTAAAAGCATTGTTGAATGCAAAGTTGTTGATAACGCGTGCACATCCCTTCTAGATGATCGCTTAATTTTTTTCAGTGATGGCTGCTTTCAATGCAGCAATGGCGTAAGATTTGCCATGGTAGATGTTGTCCTTGAGAAACCCCCAGAGGAAGAAATCGGGTGGGGGGAGGCGGTCAGGTCAGGCGAGTGAGGTGCCCATTCCACTTCAGCTTTGTGGCTGATGAGACGCTCCCCAAACTTTTCACAGAGTCATGCCATGGTAACATTAGCAATGTGAGGAGGAGCATCATCCTGCTGGAACCACTGTTCCTCTCCATCAAGGTCCTTATGCTTTTTGAGCTCTCCCCATTTGAGAGTCCGTTGCTTTGTTTCAACAATTGTGAAACACACTGTATAAGTGAAATTGTCGCGTATGTTTAAAATAATTTTATGACTCATTTTGTATTTGAACTGAACATATTTTCTAATAAATGTAGTCTTTTAAATGAGCAAGCAATTTAGATTTTAAATTTGATCATCTTGCAAAGCGACATGCATCGAATGAATCAGCTTTATAAGCCATATGAAAGTTGATTTCAGATAGATAACAACGGCAAAGTCCATGAGATAAAAGCGTTGTTTATAAGTGACTCGTCATTATAGCCTGAATTGTTTGGACCAGTATCCATATCATTTCTGTTTCGATCTCTACGTTTCGAGCAGTGTGCTCCACTGCCTTATTCTATTGTGTGATGTGTAGAGAATCCCTTATTTCCTTTCAGGTTTTTTAAAACGTTGCTATCATTTAAATGAGAACAATACACGGAGCCAAGCAAGATGTTAAATGTTTTATTAAAAGGAAAAGCAAAAAGAAAGGACTACTAGCTGTAAGAAAACAGAACGAATGGTTGTTAGTAAAAGAGGCAACCAATGCTGTTAGCTACGTATTGGGGACGTCGAAATCAAGAATGTTCATAAATTTAACTATTTGGCGACTGACATTGTGATAAACATTACAAGGAAATTTACGTCTTCATTCATAAAGAGAGAACTGAAACTTCATGAAGAATATAACAACCGCAGGGCATTAAAGGCAAGAGAAACATGGCGAAACAGGGAATAACGCATTTAACGAGATCGAGTGAATTGATAGCATAGCAAGAACAAAGAGGGATAGTAGAGGGCCAAAGTTAGAGCATTAAAGACCTAAAGGGCCATGGCCATCCACATCCCTTAAAAGACATAGCAGGTAAAAAGCTCATCTCAGACGTCAACCATATATACAACAGCTATTAACTCTAATTCCACCTTTTCTTTGCTTTATAGTTATGCAAGGTATAACGCTTACTTTTCATTGGGAGAATCAAGTGAGTGCCACGCAGAGCTGAGATGGTTCTAAAGCTTTTGCTCGGCATACACTCTTCCTTTAATTGAGACAGACCACAACGCTGGGCTTCTGCCATTGAGCTATTTCAGATGGTTAGTCGATTTTTAGATGGTTAGCCGTTTTAGATGGTTAGCCCATTTTTAGATGGTTAGCCATTTTTAGGTAGCCCATTTTAGATGGTTAGCAATTTTAGATCGCCTATTTTTAGATGGTTAGCCGTTATTAGATGGTTAGCCTGTTTCTATTGTAGTGAGTCCTTCCCTGCACCTCAAGCGATTTAACTTCTGCAACCCAGTGTCAAACTATGCCAAATTTAGCAATTATCTCCTCAATCACAATGTTGGCGTAGAGGCTAAGGTGTATCAATAAGTTCATAGCCTGGCAAATAATTATTAGCTGAATTTTGACCTGAAGATTTCACTGTATCATGTTTGATCTATAAAATTAACATTTATCACTGAATTAAGTGTATTGACAGAGAAAGGGATAAAGCTTTCTTTGTCATTAGACTTCGGATTCGTTGATGTACCTAACGAAGTAAATGTATATAACAAGTCTTTTTCTCGATGTCTTGTCGGTGGGGCAGAGAATACGCTGACTCTATCCCTTGCAGAGGGTAATAAACTAAATAAATAGGCCACTTTTCGGGTGGGCGCTTGAGGACACGGATATGGCCCACCAATGTTTTCCTATAATCTCAAATATAATAATAATAATAATAATAATAATAATAATAATAATAATAATAAAAAGACTGCAATGTGTCTTTGAAGATATTCGAAAAACTGTCAAAATACAAGGACCTTGAAATCGAAATCTCAAAAATGTGGCACATGGGAACATCAACAATTCCTGTTGTAGTTGGAGCCCTTGGACTGGTTGGAAAAGATTCCAGTAGGCTGATTGAAGGGATCCCTGGAAGTCCATGCCTCAAAGAGATACAAAAAATTGTTCTGACAAGTACAGCCCACATTTTACGAAGGGCTTTATCTATGTAATTATTTTTTTTTTTTTTGCAGTGGAAAGTGTCATGATGCCATTTCTAACCTTAGGTCCCTGGGCGGGACCCGGAAAGAAATGTGTAAACGCCAGATATCAAAGGAAATAAAAACAATAATAATAATAATAATAATAATAATCGTTTGAAAGGAATGATCGTTTGGAATCCGTGGAGATATGACGTGTTTTTCGAGGCCCCGTAGAATGTCAAATGTATAACAGATTTAACGTAAATTTTTCAGCGTAAATTATTTACCTAATAAATTTTAACGTAATTATTTTTAATGAATTTTATGTAATTATTTATTTCCTTTCTGATATTATTTTAATTTTTGCTGTAATTTTATGTTTAATTTTAGTTTATTTTTTTAATTTCATTTTCTGAAAGATATAATTCAACGTAAATATAACTCAACGTAAATATCCAACTGATACTAATTTAAATTTATGTGACTATAAATCATAATTTATTTAAATTCTTACTATTAAAAAAAAGAAAAACCTTTAATGAAAGGAATTACATTTCTTTTAAAAAAAAGTATTTGGTGTATATGTATATATATTAATTTGCACATTACCGAAAATTATATTTTAAATTAATGATATCTTAAAGACATGTTATTAAGTTATTATACCTTTTAATAGTGACCGATGCCTTATTGTTATTTGTCATTGGCGTTGCCATCGTTGCTGTTATTGTGCAATTGATCTGCATATTATGTAATTGGTATTTACTGGCATGATTGCATTGTTATTGTTTAAATTTTTATGCAAATCTAGATTTGTTTGAATTTTGCTTTCTGTTAACGGCGTCTTTGTTTGAATTACAAAAGCGTCTCATAGTAGCAGACATTTAAGCAAAATAACTAATAATAACAAAACAAAAGTCATTGAATCAAAGCAAGTTCAGTCGACCATTGATGACAATTCCAGAACAACGTAACTATAAACAATTTTTTCTATCCTCTGCCAGCCGCAATGATGGAGAAAACATTACCTCGAACCGTCGCCAGTGAGACACGCTGCAAGAGCCATTCCGTTTCGCGAGGCTCGTTCCTTAATCGAGACGCAATCGCGCCAATCCTCCGAAGGAACGCCATCGAACGAGGGCCAATAACCCCTGAAGTCTCCACATTTTTTTTTAAGCTTTTCACCACAAGCAAGGCTGGAAGCCACTAGCACGCAAGGGGTTACAGAAGGTTTGGAGGAAGAGCAGATAGGAGTGGTAAAGGACAGGATGTGGAGAAAGATAGTGGATCGATCAAGGCAAGGGGGTTACAGAAGATTTGGAGCGAGAGCAGATAGGAATGAAAGGTGAAAGGATGTGGAGAAGGGAAGTGGGTAGATCAAGGCAACTGGAGATGTCGATTGACGTTACACTTAAATAGTTGGAGATTATATTTGTCAGGGAAACAGGAATAAGGAAGGGAGTTCCACAGGCGAGATGTGCGAGACATGAAGCTATTGGAGTAAAAGAGACGTCTACATCTAAAAGTTTCAACGGTGAAGGGGTGGGAACTGGATGACAGCCTCGTAGAACGTTTAAATTCATGAGGCCTGGGAACCAGCGAAAGCAGCTCATCGGAGCAATTACCGTGAAAGTATTTGTACAAAAGACAGAGCGAGGCAACGGCGCGTCAGTGAGAGAGCGACTGCAGACGAGATGACAGATCAGGGCCAATTACATTGCATACTGCCACAGGAATAAAAAAAATCTATCAGCAAGAGAAGAATATTTAACTATTTTTTTTTTTCATCTCTGCGTCTCGGGCGACGGACCCCGGCTTAACCGCGGAACCTGATCTAATTACCGGCCGAAAATGTATCTGCACAGGTCGTATCCCAAATGACTGAAAGTTACAAGACAGATACTGCTGATAGGAAGAAGAAATGAAACAGAATGCAATAATAATAATGATAATAATAATTGTAGTAATAGTAATGATGATAATAATATTATATAATTTATATATATGTGTATGTATATGTGTGTACTTGTATGTATAGATGTGTATCTGTATGTATATAAATATGCGAATATATGTACATTCATTAGTATAAAGCGTAAATTCAATTTTAGATTAATAATATTTTAATTTTAGAGACATGTTACTAAGTTATATTATTTGCTGATATACCTGATACGTAATCGGTACCTACTAGTTTTATTAATTTTTGACGCAAATCTTTATTTTTTTTTACCAGATTCGGACAGAGCATTCGATAGTTATTACAATCTTATTACTGATAATAGGAAGAAGAAAGAGAAACAAAGAGGACTGTAATACGAGTAGTGCTGATGATGGTGGTGGTGATTGTGGCGATAGTGACTTATCGGTTATTTTTTAATGGCCTTTTATTATCTATTTATTTATTCATTAGTAACTTATATACAATTTTTATTTTCTAAGCCATACAATATAAACACTTTTAATAAACTGTTTTTTTTTTTTTAATATTATTATCCCTACACGCAAGCCACCAATCTGCCACTGGGTGGCATTCCACTAGCGTTTACCACAGTCGGATCGGCGGCGTGTTCCTCTCGGCAATGTTACCACTGGTGGACCGCTGCAAGCCGACCAGCGGGCCACTAGCGGCTTGCGTGTTGGGAGTAACTATATATTAAATGTATTTATGGGTAAAATATATTCGTGTAATAACAGGATTAGGGAGATTTGAATATAGTTTTATATTATTGAACATAAGAAAGAAAAGGAGCAAAAGTCAAAGAAAATTCCGTTGAAAATTGAAGTTAAGTCGGAGTCTCGTGAAGCACGTTGTGTCTCCTTGGGATCAAACCGTTCATAAATGAAGATTTTACCTTTGTTAATAATAGCAATAGTAAAAAGAAAAAAAAACTAGCAGGAAGAGGCCTGGCCCGCTGAACGTGATGGCCCTCCATGATATTGATATTGTCTGGTGCTCACGTACCAGCCGCCATATATGGGTAAATACGGACTAGCTATAATGCTGACACGACGAAAAATATTTCTGTACCGTATCGGTCGTCAC
The DNA here is from genome assembly GCA_964036315.1 of Acanthosepion esculentum. Lineage (NCBI taxonomy): Eukaryota > Metazoa > Mollusca > Cephalopoda > Sepiida > Sepiidae > Acanthosepion > Acanthosepion esculentum. Next base: position 34,777,514 of record OZ038486.1, on the reverse strand, counting down.
GCGGGTCAACAAGCACCGCGATCCCCGGTTAGGAACCAGATTGGGACTGAAAAGACTGCAACTGGAACAAACTCTATCCAAATGAGAACAAGAGGAAAACCACGCCGAGGACAGTCCTCACAGATGCACTCTTTTTTCCATTAAAAGAAAATCTCACAAAAAGAACAATAAGTAAATGGTTTAGGGAAGATTATATTGAAGTAATGATAACATTTTAAATTCCTACGATAAATCCGACAACAACGACCAAAGCCGCTTATAATATCTGGCGAGAAAAACACCCTTCAAACAGACTAAACCTCGATGCCAACAAATTAGCCAATGCCAGGAAAAACGAATACCTGACATAGAACTCGAAAGAATCCGAGAAAACATCAAAAATAGATTAAACGTTAATATCGAGGAACTGAATGCCAACAAACCAGAGGAGATAAATGCAGAGAAAAATAGAAACCAGTTGTAATAATCCCTTTGAGATGCACAAGCAAATAGAGGAAGATAATGACGACACTAAACCTAAATCATACAAGCGGGTCATTTATATGGAGACCAATGAACATCAAAAACGGGATCTTCCAAGGAGATTCACTGTCACCACTACTCTTCTGCCTTGCATTAGCGCCACTCAGCTGCCTGCTGAACAACAGTAGCTATGGATAGAAGTCATAGAATGACAAACTGAATCACCTATTCTATATTAATGATCTTAAAACCAGCAGAAAGCCTATTCACCATTGTCAACACTTTCATTAGGATGGAGTTCGGAATCGACAAATGTGCCAAAGCCACCTTTAAAGGCGGTAAAGCTTGATATCAACAACAAGATTAAGAAACTAGACCAAGAAGGTACATACAAATACTTAAGAATTAATGGAGGAGGCGGAATACACATTCAATTATGCAGGAAAAAAATCCGAGAAGAATATTATAGGAGAGCGCGTCTGATACTAGAAAGCGAACTTAATTGGGCCAATAAAATGAAGGCTATCAACACCTTAGCTATACCTGGAGTAACATACAACTTCAATATTATTAAATGGAAGTTGAATGACGTTAACAGATTGGACGCCAAAATCAGAAAAATCCTTAAATGAGGATGTACCACCCGAAATAAAGATGTTGATAGGCAGTACGTGTCAAGAGCTTTAGGCCGAGTTCAAATCCAACTTGAACTAACTAAAAACTACAACAATCGGATAGGAAGCATACCTAACAAAAACCAGTGACCCTCTCCTAGAAATAGTTAAAGACTAAATCCACTCCATCAACAAAGAAGCTGCACTCTTTAAGAAAAAGCTTAATGTACCTGAAACCCTACCAACAAAAAAGAAGCGAATACCAACTACGCGAAACAAGTAAACCAGAAGGCAAAACAACATGGCCAAATGAAATTAGAAAAAAAAAAACTGAGAGTACAATGCATTGCATGGCAAATATCTAAAAAGAACGAAATTAGCAGATGTTGACCAACAAAAAAACATCAGTGTCTGAGGAGCACTGGGTTGAAAGCTTAGACAGAAGACCTAATTATTGCAGCTCAGGACCAAAGCCTCGCAACCAGATCCTTTCACTGTCACATAATCAAGTATGGAATTAACCCTAAATGCAGAATCTGCGGAAAATATGATGAAACTGTCGACCATATTATCTCAAGACGTCCGGAACTAGTAAAAAATGAATTTACCCTGAGACATAACAAGGTAGCGACATATGTACACTGGAAGATATGCAAGAAGCACAAAATCAAAACCATTGAGAGATGGTATGACCACCAACCAGACACAGTTACCCAAAATAACGATGTAACTATCCTCTGGGATATGCCAATTCAAACTGTCAGGGAAATAAAATCCATCAGATCTGATATTATCATAAACGACAAGAAATGTAGGAAGTGTATGCTTATTGACATAGTAATGCCATCTGAGAGAGAAACATTTCCATGAAAATTATCGAGAAATTGTCCAAATAAAAAGATCTGGAAACCGAAATTAACAGGATGAGACGAATGAAGACTGAGACTGTACCAATAGTAATCGGAGCTCTGTGAGAAAAGGAATGGACAATTTTACTAAGAGTGTCCCAGGTAACATCAACATAGAAGTTTGCCCTATTAGGAACATCTCATATACTAAGAAAATACTCTCAATTAAATGACAATTCTCCTATAGGGCCTAAGGACCATATTTTGGACCCGGCTCAACTGGATACAAAGTAGGAAACAAAACATACACAAATAATAATAAAACAGATTTAGACATTAAATGATCCTTCAACGGTTGACATGCCTTGAAATTTGTTTTCGTTCATTGTCTTTCATTTTTAGTTTAAATTGATTCCCAGATGTAAAGTATTTGCTGTTAGATGTAATTTACATGTTTCCAGATGTAAATTATTTGCTCGTATAAAAGACGACATAAATAGAGAAAGAAGTGTAATTGAATGACTTCAGAAAGAAAATAACGCAAAGATCGACAAGTGAAAAATTAGGAGGAGATAAAAACATAAGAAGGAGCGAAGAATGAAAGGCAGACATACCTGCGTAAAATACAAACTTAGAAAAAGACGTGAATGAAGGAACTTAGTTGGAAACGACGAATAACACGTGACTAATCACACTCAGCGACTGTATAAAAAATAATTAAGACAAAACTCTTATAGGAAAATGTATCCGTAATACGAATGAAAATGTCAGCTCACGTTCAATGTCTGTTGGGGAATTGATTAGTTGTGATGGCATGGGAAGACATTTTTTATTAACTTTTCGATTTTTGAAAACTAATTTTTCGATTTTCTAATAGGTGTTTACCAGGGAAGAGATACAGAGGTTGCTGACTGGGTGATAGACACTTTGGCTTACTGATACAACAAAGATGCCGGAAGTTTCCGTTTTAACAGTGTCCACTCCTTTATGTTTTTTTTTTTTAATCTAGCTAATCGCTGCGGATGGATAAATGCCGCAACACATTGTATCAGGATTCATGCGTGTCGATTGTTCACCGTGGAAATCATTCAAATACCATTATGACAAACACTTTTCATTTCACATCTGCAAACAACAGTGGGTTTTTTCCACTGCTGTTCAGTTGTTTTCTTTGCTAAAGAAAAACAAAAACGAATCTAACATATGTTTAAGCAGATTTCGATTGCTCCTTTCAAATGTGTGCACACAAAGTTTGTCAAATTTGATGATTCAGACAAAATGCATTTCCATTTCAGTATTTTCCAACGTCAAAGGTGAACAGGTTAGACGAGATTTTTACTGACGGGTGTAACTCTATTGGAGAGCGCAAGTGATTACACAGGATGTGAGTTCAAGCTTCATTGGCAGCGATTTCTACATCAAGTGACATACTTTATCGAATTGTCTATCTATGTGTAGTAGACTCTTCTGATGACGCAGTAGAAATTCCAGAACATTAATTTATTTGAAATATTATCGTAAAGAATCTATTGAATTTTAATTTTTTTTCGGTAGAAAAATACAAAATTAGAAATACAGCAATGAAAAACAAAATGTATATCCTTTACGCCCCACCAAAAGAAGACGTCCATGGGAGTGAGATCCCTGTACTTTCCCCAAAAGTACTCAACTCGTCCTGATCTATATTTACAAGAGCAAGATCAAATGAAAAAATGGAGTACCACCCAGTCTACACTTTCCAATATTGATAAGAGTTGAAACTGTCTTTACGACTTTGTGAGTGATTAATTATTTTCCATTCTACTACCACTTTTCTCACAGACGAAACGTCGCAAGCTTCTCACTATTTTATTGTTATTTCCATGGCAAATTTTTAAATAGTTCCACCGGTTCAGACCATCACAGCTAAAAGTCGTCATGCCACGTACACTGATACGAATTAATCATCTCGATTCATTTCATATTCCATTATTAGGGAGGGAGTTTCATTCGGACAGATTATTCCCAAGAACAGCTATTTTACGGAACAGACTCCCGCGCGGATGCTTCCCCGATTGCTACTTCAAGTCTAGGTTCAACCGCTATATTTCCGACATATCCTCATGATATTGTACTTCCTTTCTCTTCGTCACAGAAAAACCTCATTCAGTAACACTCTACCTTGAGTGGCTCTTGGTCCTTTTATTGGGGTAAACAATTAGTTAGAAAGGAAACGAAATAAATAAATAAGAAAGGTTTCACCTTCATATCCACCAAAAACCAAACCCCGTATAGAAATATAACGGATTTTTTTTGCAAGCCAACGGATGATACGGCCGTTCTAACAAGAAATGATATAGTTTGCAGTTCCTACTTATAAGGAGGACTGACATAAACAATCACAATGAACAAAAACGATATGAGCGCCATCTTTCCTTCTCTGACATCCCTGTTATTTCAAGTTGACAAATCCTGTCTAAATCTTACACTTGTCATATAAAAATAAAAGCTAAAGTTGCGCAAATAGGAAAAGATAAAGCGAGACTTAGTGTTAGAACGAGAGAGAGAAAGAGAGAGAGTGAGAGGGAGAGAGTGGGGGGGGGCTCTATTTGGTTTCATCTTTATCTGTTAACCACTCAGACATGATCACTTGGAATGTGATTATCGACTGAGCATATGCATTTAACAACAGACAACTGGCAATCTAATGCACGTAGACGTACATACACAAGCGCGCGTGCACACATCAACATCCAAAGACACACACGCATACACATATACACGCACAAATGTATATATATATATATATTTGTGTGTGTGTGTGTGTGTGTGTGTGCGCGCGCGCGCGTGCGAGCGTGTTTTGGGTGTTTGCATGTATGTGTATATTTAAACATTTGTATGAATACGTAAGCAGATCGTTGTCATTTAATATCTGTATCTCAAAGTCTTTTCACAACTATGACACTTTACATATCTATCTATCTATCTAGCTATCTATCTAGCTATCTAGCTATCTAGTTGATATTCATATCCATCTATGCATATATATCTGCTGATAAATATATTATATATACAGTGCTTAACTGGTATGAGTTCCAATAGTTATACATGCACTTTAGGAAGATTGTTTTCCACCAACTTTTAAAATGGCATTCATCTGCTTTGAAAATCCTTATATTTTACACATATATATAAGCATTTATGCGTGTATATGTGTATGCGTGTGTCTTTGTATATGTTTGTGTGTCTGCATGTTCATGTGTGTGTATGTGCGTGAAACATTCTGTCATGACTTTTTTACAGATTTGAGTATCCCACATCATAGAAATGCAATGCTCTCTGATGAATCTGACAAGAAAATACGTTTACATATTTCATCAAACATACAAGACGATGAACAAGAAATGACCATTTTTATTTTCTTCTTGGTTGCCACCCCTAAAAAGGTTCCTATTTATTGGCCGTAACACATTTTTAGCAAGTATCGGCAGCTACAGACAATAATTTCTTATTAACCAACTCATATACTAGTCACCCCCCCAAAAAAAAAAACCCAACTGTTTTTGACGAATTAAAAGACATAAAGACTATGATATATTTTTTCTGGATTCACTGTGTTGACAGACACGCGTTGCTATTCTAAATTTCATTACGAATTGTTCCTTTTGAATTGAGCGCGAAGCTCAGCATCTGCGTCACAGTCATTGTCGTCTGCTGCGCTTATTTTGCTGTTCACTTTCTTTATGGTTACACGAATAACGTTTTGTCATTAACAATATTACCAGCGACTAATTGTCTGCAGTTAAGCTAACGTTTTAACCCTTAAATCTGATATCGCGCTATTTTTATTGTGTTCTTTTCCATCACAGATCTTAATCCATTTTACATCACTTATTATTATTATTATCATTATTATTATTATTATTATTATTAGTTTCTTGCCTGCTCTTTCATTTTGTATTGCTTTTGGTTATTTTCATTTTTACTTACCATTTCATTTTTATCTTCTTCTTCTTCTTCTTCTTCTTCTTCTTCTTCTTCTTCTTCTTCTTCTTCTTCTTCTTCTTCTTCTCCTCCTCCTCCTCCTCCTCTTCTTCTTCTTCTTCTTCTTCTTCTTCTTCTTCTTCTTCTTCTTCTTCTTCTTCTTCTTCTTCTTCTTCTGCAATAAAAGTAGACTTTTTCTTTTCTCTGACACAGAATCTTCTTCTCCCGTGAACGTCCGATTGTCCTCATCTATAATTTTCTTCATGACCAGATTGCTTACTTTTTTATTTTATTTATGGTCGCCACGTGTAACACCACCACACCACCACGGCCAGAAATTCATCCATCTCTCACCCCATCCCTCCGTCCCTGCGTCCGTCCGTCCGTCCCTCCCTCCCTCCCTTCCTTCCTTCCTTCCTTCCTTCCTTAATAGGAATCAAGTAACATCTCTCCTTATTCAAACACTCTCCTCAATAACGCTTGTCTAGGCGGTTTCAATTCTTCTTTGGGTTCTGTCTTTTTTCCCTTCTTTAGATCAACATTTCAAGGCTATAAATAATGAATACAACAGTGTTCAGAAATTTAGCCAGTTTTCACTGAATCCTAATTTCAATCTATAAAACGCAATATTTACTGGCATTTTTCTGTTACTTTTTTCGTGAATTCTGGTATATATATATATATATATATATATATATATATATATATATATATATATATATATAAATTTATATTTATATATTTATATATATATATATACATATATATATATATTGATCACTAATATTATCTATCTATCTATCTATCTATCTATATCTCTCTCTCTCTCTCTCTCTCTCTATATATATATATGTATATATATATATATATATATATATATATATATATATATATATATATATATATATATATATATATATATATATATATATATGCCCAAATACACCCAAGATCCCCAAGTAAAATGTGTGTATGTGTGTTTGAATACGGTAGAAAGTACAATATGTGAATTTTGTCATAGCATTCAACAATGCATTGTGACTGTCAGTTTCACGCCTGAGTGGTACTTGGTCTGAAGGTTTCATTGAAGCGTGAAGTTGTCAGTCACCAAGTTATGTTGATTCCTATGTCCACACCGTCTATGTCAAAGTGTGTGTGTCTGAAAGGTGAGACACTTATTCTGTCTGTAATGCTTGCCTACATTCTTGACTACGGAAAATCTCTTCTTTCTTAATTTTCTAAGAATTTCTATTATTAAAATGTTCATGTGTTTTTTTTAAAGCAAGATCATTTTGAAACAAATTTACACTATCCACGTCATTGTTCTGTTCATTTTTGCATTAACTCTTGGCCACAGCCAGTTCCTTTCTTCAAAATTTACGATGTAAATTGCGAATGCTTAAATCTGAAAACAGAACGTTTAGCAACAAGATATTCGGCAAGGAAATCCTGAAATTCCATGTTTATGCACGAATGGCAGTGATTTTCATGCATTAATCGCCCAACCAACTTTTTCATTTCGTCCCAATACACACCATACCTCTTTAAGACAACGGATATTAACGTACGATAAAATCGTGATAAAAAACTACACTAAAAGCAATTATGAGGAAATAATGAATTTGAGTTAAAATGAAACCACTGAAACGGGTAAGGCGGTTTGAAGGAAACTGAAAGCTTTTGACCAGTCTTTCTAAGTTCTTTACTAAAAATAATCTTTCTAAGAGACATAAATGGCTTTAGGCGGGAAAATGCGACGTCAATGAGTAAATCGCTGAAGTGTGAAACATGTTGGTTAAGTTAGATGAAATTTCTATAATAATACTGTTCAGAAAAGTGTCAAACAGCGAGGCAACGTAAAATGATTACACAATATTTAATGACAACTTTTGATGCAATCACGCGGACTCTCAAATGAATACGAGCGAGACATATGCAAAGACAGATTGAATATGGAAATAGGTCAACATGGCACTCAGTTAAAAGCTTTTACAGAAGTTATATGCCACAAGGAAAACGGGATTAAGCACTAAAAGCATAAAACTAATATTTACAATGACCATATACATTGCTATGAAAATAAGTTTCTTTTAGACGCAAGTCCTATTCTAGAATCCAGTATCTTGTTAAGAATCACATTAAGTGGATAAAACAAAGAACACAGAAAAGTAGCGCATCATCATTAAATCTACATGTATGTGTGCGTGTGTAATCGAAATAAGAATTTTGTTCCGTAGTCAATTTTTCTTTATATATAATGTATGGATGTAATAGTAGGTAAATAAATAAAATTATTACTTTTAGTGTTATCGCCAGTTTGTTGCGTTTCTTAAAATTCATTTATTTGTAATAACTCGATCGTTACAGTAGCTATATTATTGATTTTTGGCCCAGAAGTATCGTAGCAAATGAAGTATCGTAGCCGAGGAAGTATTTTGCAAAGTTTTAGAATCCAAGTCCTTATTGGTTCTGAAATCTTGCCATAAAAATACGAACTTTTGTAGCAAGATTACTGACCTTTTGTTGTGAAACAATGAAAACCACTACACTAGCTTATTAAATATGTTAAGTGTCTTTAACTTTTCAATGTCCATGCCAAGTTTTAGAATTATCTCCCTTGTATTAGCAGTGTCTTTGTTTTGACAATGGCGGAGTGTTCCAAAAAGTTTATGAAGCCGGAAAACGAAAATAATAACTCCGCGCAAGATGATGCCACAATAATAAACTGAAAAAAAATATATTTAAAAAATTGTTATATTTTACAGCACAGACAAGTTAGTCTATCAAACATTCTTTTAGACAATTTCAGCGATCTTTACAATGTATATTTTGGATAGCTTTACTTTAGACTCGCTAGATTTCTTATTCGGTTAAATAAAAAAATTATCACATCCAATTTTTTAAGGCATAAATATCTGAAAGACAATAACCTAGATTTTGCGTAATTTGAACAAAGGTAAATTTAATTTTTGTTTTTTCTTTTAAATACATTTTTTGAAGATGGATGCGTTTTATAAAATTATATCGTATACAATAATGTTTTCTTGGGCAAATTCATTCTTCTTCGTAGTTTTTTTTTATACTTACCTGGCTTTTGCCGGGAAAGTTTCCAAATAATGTTAGCTCAAGTGCTAGGAGGCCATCCTCCACCCAGGAACTACCAGATTCGGGAGGAGGCTGTGGTCATTACCCAGTGCCCGCGGCTTACCCAATCGGGGAAGTGCTGAGGGGGCGAAGGGCATTTTTTCACGGTATTGCCGGTAAGCCATCTTTAAACTCACTTTGTGTCACATTCGATTGCGATGTGGGCGCTCTGATAAATACCTATATAGCTATAAGAAAGTTAACTTGTCGTTGTCTAATGGTCGGTAAACTTGTTTTGCCAAGGATTATTAGATCGTTCGGGCACCGTACCTGTGACAAAAACGAAGTTACATTTATGACTATACAGGGGCGGATGAAAGTCGGTAAGTTATTAACTGAATTTTGATCTGAAATTTTCACTGTATAATGTTCGATTCATCTGAATAATTGAGAAGCGTTGGTTTAAGGGAATTGACAAGAAACAAGATTATGAAGAAATAAATATTTTCTGTCTGAATTTATGAGAAGATATTAATATTTAAATTCGGGGCTAAAGTTTTTATTTTTGTTGTTATTATCCCATCGTTTCGGTCGATGTGCTCTCTGGTTTTCTTCAGGTGTATGTCGAACCGGGTAACCTTCAGGTAATTTCGAACTGAACCCCTTATTTAATCTACAGGGATAGATTGTCCACGTCTTGGGATATCTCATCTATTTTTGTGCGTTTTAGTACTGTTTAGTTATTGCTTTCCTTGTTGTTTGTAATAATTGCATGTTTTTATTTTCACTATTTAGATTGTTCGGACTATTGTCCTTATCTTTATTGTCATAGTCTCCTGAAGAAGGCCGGAGCGTACAACGGCTGAAACGTCGTCAATATGACAATAAAGATGAGGACAACTATACGAACAATGTAAATCTTCTAGATAGTTACAATACCTCATTTCAGAAATATGGACAGAAATTGCATTTTTATTGGGTGCTCTGTTATTTTTTGCCTTGTTTCAAACTAAACTAAGCTTAGCAAACAACTGCTATGTTACCAGCAAGATTTTGTGGCCCACCTCCTGTGAGTAACTTTATACACATCTCTACAATCTGCTAAAGCATTTAACAGAAAGCGTGGATATGTTGAGTATATGTGTTTGTGTAAGATATAAAAACAAACTCTATCTAGGTACACGTCACATAGTTTTTAAGCTAGAAAAATTATTTTTATAGCTAGGAAGTTTGAGTTAATGAGTTTTACCAAACTGTAGCCTTTAGGTTTTAGAACTTTGAACGAATCATAGACACCGAGCTTCTTAGCGCTGTGCTAACGGAATTCCCCTAAGAATGTGGCAATAAAAGCAGGTTAACGTAAGAATATCGCAAAACAGATGGATCAAGGGATTTAGAATTTTAATTACTGCATATGATATTGTCATGGGATTAACATTATCAGCCGTCCAGCAAGAAACAGACCAGGACAAATATACGATTTATAACATTGCAAACAGTATATTCTGGTAGCAATCCCTCACTTAAAATACGTTCTAACAAGCGATTTGGTTAGTTTCTTTTCTAAGTCGTTTAATTTATTTGACATCAGAAGAAATAAATCAAAAGGCTTTACACGCACCCCGTATCCGTTGTATTTAAATAGAATATATATATATATATATATATATATATATATATATATATATATATATATATATATATATATATATATATATATATATATATTTTTATGTTTATACATTCTTTTTTATAGATACAAATATTTAAGTAAATGCTCTATTTACTTTTACCGATTTCGCCACAGAAAAGCACTTCGGTTAGCAAGGTCGATGTTACTGTTTTTAAACTACAATTTTCCATGATTTTCTCCCGTACATTCATATCTGCTCGATGCGTATCCAAATGTAAACAAATGACGAAATCGGTAAAAGCACATCAGGCTATATGACGGTTCCGTATACGATACAGGTTCGATTCCTGTCAGAGTACGCATATTTTCTATGAAAATTTCTCGGACATTCAGGCGGTAAATGTTGTTAATACTGTTTATTATAAACAGAGCACTTACTTAAATATTTGTATCTATAATAAAGAATGTGTAAACATAAAAAATGTCTTAAAATAATTTTCTGACTTTGTCTATTTCATAATATACATATATATATATATATATATATATATATATATATATATATATATATATATATATATATATATATATACAGAGAGAGAGAGAGAGAGAGAGAGAGAGAGAGAGAGAGAGAGAGAGTGGACACTAAAGTCAACACCGAAAGGAAACAGTCCGCTATATAAGTGCTAAATTTCTGAGATAGAGGCCGTCATTTGGTGTTGACCTCAGTGTTCACTCTTATATTCAGACAGGCTCTATCGCTGGTATTGTGAACTTTTATACATAAATACAGCATATTTTAAAGTATATCTTATCATGTATATATTCAGGGTGCGATGGGTAAATTGTCACCATTTTATACTTTTGTTAATCTTGCGCATGCGCTTTGTTTGGTTTTGATTTTGTCGACTGCACAGTACAGTAGTGTCAGTTAGAAACCGTCGGTGAGAAAAAGAGCACCATGACGCAATTCACACCATCAGAAATTTGGAAACGGCATGCTGTACTGCTTTGCATTCGCATCGGATGCTCCAATACGAACATTCAAAAGATTGGCTATCAATTTGAGCACAATGCAAAGAGTTGGTTGAGTCTAATGGTGATCACGAAGGTGCTCTGCGTGATCACTTTGATGGTGACGTTATGCCTATATTTATCTTCCAACAGGGCCTCAGACTCAATACAGAGGCCTACATCAAGTGCCTTGAGGAGGTAGTGCTTCCCAGGGTTAAGATGGTGACTGCTAGAAGAGACTATGTCTGGCAACAGCACCCTGAACTTTGCCACGCAATCAGGAAAACTAGTCATAGATGCTACCACATCACTCCTTACGTCTGGCCGCTTAACTTCCCATATTGCAATCCCCTTGATTATTGTGTGGAGAGCAATTGAGCGAGAAACCAACAAAACTTCTTGTAACACCAAATATGAACTGAAGGCAAGGGTTATGACAGCATTCACCAATTTATTCAAAAATTATAACATAAACATGTTATAACATTACTACAAAAATAGCTATTTTTTCAACACTTCTCGTGTCTTATCAAGTAATGATGAATGTAGAATAAAGAGTTTTAAAAGGTTCAAATCAACCAAACAGCCCTCAATAGTGGAAACGCTATTACATAAGCTACAACGACCAATCAAAATGCAAGTATATGAAAATTTAAAAACCTTGACAACGGACCTTGCTTATAATTATTAATACCTTGATGTTAGTGTTAGACTAAAATAGAAATCATTCTGATTAATTTTAAATTTTACTATAAAATTGAAAATAAAAATTACCAATTTTAAATTTAAAGATTGCACATATCCAGGCTAATGCTCTTTGAATGTGTTTATAGTACTTCTAATGTAAAATCTTTTAATATTGGGGTTTTCTAGTGTAGAAATTTTACTAAGATAAACTAGAGAACTAGTTAAACATTTATTCTGTAATGGGCAATTATTAGGATTCCTACAATTGCACAATTTATTATTAGTGTCATTATACTTAGTTTTACTCACTGCGATTAGTCAAGGTTTTGAGTCCTTAACTTGTTGAAGACTCTGTTATTATGTTTCTTAATTATTTTTCCAGTTTATCAGCACAACTATAGCTTAATTTAAGGGTATTATAATTGAATATTTTACTGAGTGGATTAGTATCAGGGTCGGGGAAATGTTTTTGATTAGGTTCAGAAATGTATGTATTAGTTTAGTTTTAACCATTAGGTTGAAAGGGGGAGCAAACCAAATGATCTTCCTAGATCTTCTTTTCTTATTGTGGTCATAATTAACAGGATTTCTATATTGAATAGTGGTACCCTTGTAGCCACTATTTCTAAGGGTAGAGGGATAAAATTCACTCTGTTTAGAGGAGTTATTACTGATCCTAAATTCAATGGAGGAGGGCATGTGCTTAATAACAGAAGGGGGATGGTTGTAATTACGATGTACATATACCGGGTTAGAATTAACCTTCATATAAGGTTGAAAAGAACTACTATTAAAGTCTAGGGTGACATCCAGAAAGCCTACCTGTTTAATGTTAGTCGTAATAGTCATAACTATTGTTTTAAGACCTACAACAATCCTATATATATATATATATATATATATATATATATATATATATATATATATATATATATATATATACATATTAAACATGTAGTATTGAATGTTAAAGACAACATAGTCTTGCATATTTTCTTTTGAATTTTCTCATATTCTCTAATGTGACTTTTTATTTGAAAATGATTTCAAAATATGTATTGTCCATACGATGACCTAGCGCTTTCGAACATCATTGTTCATCTTCAGGGTCAATATTTTTAGTCAAAAAAATATATATAGAATATAATGTTTATATATAATGTGTATAATATATTTATAATATATATATATACTTTTAATACACACACACATATATATGTAATTTTAAACAATATATATTGTTTAAAAGTTGCTATATTTATAGCGAAAGAGTGTTCAATATTAGAGGTAGAACTGTTTACATTTTTTAAATTTTTAATTATAATAATTTATAATATATAAATCTTTTAAAACTCTGTACTACTTTTATTTTATTAATCAAAAATTGAAAAACTTAATGCAAATCATTTTGCACCAATATTTCTAAATTATTTTTTAATTTTTTTTATGTATATAAAATATTATTTAACGTGCCCATTTTTGAAAGTATGGTCGACCATACACAAAGTTATCAAAAAATAAGAGCGATGACTGTAGTAAATTTAATGTCATCATTCCTAAAATTAGATTACGGAGAATATCTTCCAACATTTTTAAGATAACTGAGTACTTAAAAATAATATAAAAAAATCTCACACAACATTTTCTTAAATTATGTTTCAACAGATAAAGTTTCCGTAGACTTTATCTGTTAATAAATTTGTCAAGACCTTTATCGGCACATGGTACGTGATTGATTAGTTTTGACAAGTACGTAATCACCGCTACTGTTTGTTTTAAAAATCTATTTCTCTGTTATTTTAATTAAAATTATTTTAAATAAATTTAAAGTAAATAATTTTTTTTCAAATCAGATTAATTATGCTTTAAATCAGCTAATATTCCTCAAATATAGTTTCAGAAATGTATATTTTATTTTGGGAAGATTTTTTAAAACGGAGAATTACACTGTGATGGAAGGCCACTAAGATGATGTAGAAGGAACGCTAAGCTATTTTAGAAAAAAAATTAAAAACAATCGATTCCAATCAAGATAATTTCTGTTTGAAATACACCAGTGTATTTTGCTTACTGGAAATAATAAATATAATCTTTTGCCTTTCAATTAAAACTTCAAGAAAGCTTTTGCATTTATTTTTCAAGGTTACAGTGTGTGGAAGAATTAATAACGGAAACATTAGTAAGGAGTAGAAAGAGGAAAAAGCAATCATGAGGACAGTAGATAGCGATTGACATTGCTTTTAAATTTTTTGCAGATTAAAGTTTGTTTGAAAGCATAGAGCTGGAAGGGAGTTCCACAAAGGAGAAGTGCGAGAAAAGAAACTGTCAGTATAGAATTTACGGATGCATCTAGCTAGCTCAACTGTAAATTGATGAGATCTCCACGCCAGTCTAGTATTGTGCTTAAATTCATACAGTGTAGTTACCATAGCGAAGAGCTCATCCGAACAATTACCATGAAAGTATGTATAAGAAAGACACAGAGAGGGTAGCTTACGCCAGTAGGCAAGTGACTGAAGCGAAGCCGCCAGATTAGGACCAATAATATTGTTGATTTTTCTTTGGATCTTATCAAGGAGCTCCAGGTAAATAGCAGGGGCACTGGACCATTTAGGGCATCAATATTCAAAGCATGGATAAATGGTAGACTTATAGATATGCAAGATAGATTCAGGAGAGAAGAATTGTCCCGCCTGACACATTGAACCGACTTTCTTAGCAGTTAACGACGGTTTTGACGTCGTATTGAACATCAGCTGCCATCTTGACTTTGTCGGTCTGATCAGCCTTACTAAGGAGGCAGGAGTAAATGGTAGTGTCATCAACGTAGATGCTAAGTTGAGAGCTGATATTATTGGGAAGGTCGTTAATGAAGATTAAAAATAGCGTAGAACCAAGGATAGAGCCCTGTGGAACACCAGCTGTAGTACGAAAGGATGTAGATGAGTGGCCCTTCAGGATTGCTTTCATTTAACAATTAGATAGGAACGACTGGATCAGCTCAAAAATCTGTCCGGGGCTTGTGGAGAAGAGATGAATGTCAGACCCTGTCAAAGGCCTTCGAGATGTTCATTGCTGCAGCCCGAGCTCACCGTCTTTATCTAGAGCATGATGGACTCTTTCGATAATCACTAGTACATCAGAAATTGACCCGGTAAAAACGAAAGCCGTATTGCTGGTCAGAAAAAGCCCGTGCGATGAGTGATGGTGAACCAGTTCAGCATTGATTAGGGCCTCTAGGAGTTTCCCAAAGAGAGGTAGAAGAAGGTTCATTGGACAATAGTTTGAAGGATCGGATGGTTCATCAGAGTTCTTAAAAACAGGAACAACAGACGATGACTTCCATGCAGGCAAGAAAGCAGGAGGTAGGCAGGTATTTATTATGCAGTTTAGAGAAAACAGAACCTAGTTCAGGAATACACTTTTAATGAGAATTACAGGGTTACCATCGGGTCCACATGCTTTGTGGAGATCCAGGTTAGAGATGATAGTAGAAACCAAGGAAGGGGTTATATTCATATCACTCAACAGAGAATTAGTGGGATGTTAGGCACGGATATTCCAGGTGAATCAAGAGTAGAATTTGAGGATAATTTACGTGCAAAGCATTCAGCTTTATCTGCAGAGGATGATAAAACCTCATATTGATTGAAGAGGGGGGGAATAGAGATCTTTACATATTTAATACTCTGTTATAGAGACTCTAGTAATCACGAGAACCAAACTTTTTAGAGGCGATGCGGTGCCCCATTCTCTCAGCAAACAGGAATATTTGTTACGAACAGTAGCGAACAAACCCTTGTTATGTAGGGAGCTGTCGCGCTGATATAGCCGGAAATAGTGTTTTCTGTGTGCTATGGCGGTCGAGCATGTTGGTGTGACCCTGGAGAGGATTGCTGTTTCACCTGGTATTTCCGAGAAGGAATGAAAGCGTCCATGCTGGCTTTGACCAAAGAAGAAACCTCAGTGGTGCAATTTTCAATTTGGAGGTTGAAGGAAGATACAGTGTAACCCGGATATAAGAGACCCGGATATAAGAGAAACCCGGATATAAGTGAGATTTTTATCAAATTAACGCCTGTGTTAAAAAAACAAAATAGACCAAACCCGGATATAAGAGAAACCCGGGTATAAGAGACTTATTCTCCTGTCCAGACAACTCTCTTATATCCGGGTTACACTGTATCAGTCCAAGGGGCGTCACGAAGAAAATCGCTGAAGTAGACCCAATCAACATGCTGGTAACAGAAAGAGGTCTAATGGATGGAGCTTCCTGCTTAATGGATTCTTGGAAGAAGATATTAATAGCTACCATCGAGTGATCCGTGTTACCAAGAGGGCAGTATTGAGAAGCCCGGCAAGAGCGAGGAGAGGAGGTAAGAATTAGATCCAGTTCGTATGCTAAGGATACCGTGGACCGAAAATGTGAGCATCGATGAGATTTTGGAGAGAATGCAAACAAGGAGGAAGCTTATACTTAACATCAGGAAAAGGTAGATGAAATTTCTGGGGCACATAATGAGAAAGGAGAGTTTGGAAAATATGATACCCACAGGGTGGATAGAGGGAAAGAGAGGCAAGGGAAAGTAACGTGTGACATACCTAGCAGGCTTAAGCAAGTGGATAACGGAACAGAATTTGGGAGAAGTAGCAAAAGAACAAAACATATTGAGAGCTACAAGGGATAGGGGAAGTGGAGAGCCATGATCACCTACATCCTGAAGGGATACGGCACATAAAAGAAGAGAAGCCTGTTGCTCGGTTTGGCTAGGAAAACGAGTAGGGAAGTTCACGATTTGAGTGAGGGATTGGGCAATGAAAAAATTTAATGTCTGTATACCGGCAACATCAGTACGTTTAGAATGTTTCAACCACGTGAGAATTAAAATCACCGAAGACAAAGATTTATAAATATTCATTTTAAACCAGTGTATCGAAAATTAGCGAAGGTATCTGCATTTACACGTACGTATTAGCCGTAGCGAACGATTTGTACTCACGCTTACGTATATGTTAGCTCCTTGGTAAGACGCAAACGTGATGTTCGCAGACTTTCTTTTTTTATAACTCGTTCAAGCACACACATAAATACACGCCTCCGGGATTTATACTGACATTTAAAGCAGACCTGTGCAAAGATTTCTGTGTAATATAACACTCGGCACTTATGACACATCGTCTGATAGTTATAAAAACATATAATACGCGTAGAAGTCATCAAAGTCTTCAAATCTGAACATTATTAAAATAACGAAAGCTCAAGACATTTTTTTAATTTTTACTTTCGTTCATCCAATACAAGAGCCATGAGCCACTCAAGGTAGAGGTTTACTGTGTGAGGTTATTATAAGGAAGAGTGAAGGAGGTGGTAACAGATGCATATTATGAGGATATGTACGATAGATATAGGAATTGAAGATGTTAAGATTGTAGTGATCAGGGAAGTACCCCTCTCGGTGTCTGTTTCACTATGCAATAGTTCTGGTGAACAAGCTGAGTGGAATTTACTCCTTACCAAAGGAACACGAAGCGAATGAGGATGTTTTGCCAACGTGAACATTGCTTACCGGGTTCGAGCTGTGAAGTTCGGAGCTGGTGGGACTAAGGAATTTTATTTAAACATTTTTCATAATAATAGCGAGAGAGTAGGGAAAGTTTTTCAAAGTTTCGCCTGTGGGATAAAGTTGCAGAGTGCATCATAATTTATCACCCACATGGCCGCGTTATCGCGTATGAACTCTGTCGAGTATGGACAGTGAGGTTTAGGCAACACTAGCCCAGATATGGCAGCAATATTTCATTCTTGATCTAATCTGACACTTGTAAAGACAAAGCAGGGCAGCAAGTTCGGTATTTTCTGGAGCGATACGAGGAGTCTATCATTCTTCCAGTATCGTTAGCGATGGCATGGATATAAGAGTTCCATTTGAGGTCTTTAGACCCAATAAGAGTTCATAACTCGTAGGGTATAACTGGTCATCTGAATTGAACTGATTTATGGTCTGCTCGGTGGTGATCAAACTTTAAGAGCTTTGGTTTAAAAGCATTGAATGACACGAGACTTTTGAAATCTAACAGATCCGAAAAAGTAAACCTGCCAACTACTCATGGAAAGGTCCTCCAATCAGTGGTTAACTGGGGCAAGAAATGGCTTGTAAACTTCAACGCCTCCAAAACAAAACTGCTTCAATTTAATCACCACAGAGAATCTTTTTTTACCATCAGTATGACTGAGACTGAACTCCAGGAGAGCTACACACTACGGCTTCTTGGTTTCACGTTTTCCACTGACTTGAAGTGCAACGACTATATCTTCTCATTGTCTTTCACTTTCACTCCCTGTAACCCTCAGCATTGTCACCTTGTTTGGGGTGGGGGTGAAACGATTGAAAAGATTCACTCCACATTTCAAATCGTATTTATGGGGGTTTAGACGTTTGCAGAGGAGGTGATCTTCATTTTGCAGAAGAAATCATTTTTTTCTACAAAACTTTAACCAGAAATCAAAGGAAACAATAATAAAGGCAGCTAGATCGGTTCTTGAATGATAGGGTTGAAAATATGTAGGAAAAATGGAACTATGAAGTTGCTTTAAAGAAAACAAAAGATAAGTTGATCAAAACGGTCATTATGTTATTCAGCAAAGTTAATGTCGAAAACAAAATTGAAAAATTTCTACTAAGCAAACCGAGCAAACTTTTTGCTTACTCAGTACATTTATTATTTGAAAGCTATGGTATAATTTAGAAAAAAGCAAAAAAAGGCTACCGGTTGGCTAAAGACACTGAGAAATCCCACTGGAACCTCTTGTCTCTGTAAATATGTCTGACTTAATTGGGGTCAATTTTTTTACAGTGAAAAAAATACTGAAAATGGTTCTCAGATTACTGGAACACTTTAATTAAAATTTAAGTGTCATAAACGGCAGTACAGTAGTCATAGGACTTCAATGTAGTAAAAGTTTTATGAGGTCTCAACCACAAGTGCTGTCATGCGTCCGAATGGCAAGTATTTGGTTATCATGTTTTAAAGAGACAGACAGACAAATAAAGAAAAAGATAAATAGAGATATATAGGGAGGGAGAGAGAAATAGAGCGATAAAGAGAGAGAGAGAGAGAGAGAGAAAGAGGGAAAGAAAGATAAAGATAGAGAGCAATAGAGAGAGACGGAAGGAGATAAAGCGATAGATAGACAAAGAGAGAGAAAGAAAGAGTTTGATAGAGATAAAGAAGAGAGAGAAAGAAAGTAAGCGATATAGAGAGAAAGAGACAGACAGACAGATGGACAGACGGATAGATAGATAGATAGATAGATAGATAGATAGATAGATAGATAGATATAAAAAGAGACAGAAATAAAGAAAGAAAGAAAGAAAGACAGGGTGATAAAGAGATAAAAAAAGCGATACAAACATGTTTTTTTGGTGTAGCACAATCAAGAAAAACTCGCCATTATTTTCGTTTGCATGTTTTAGATGGTGACATGCAACACAATTACTTAATCTCTGCAATTATTTAAAAAAATAAATTTCTACTTTTTATGTGCCAAGTACTTTCCAGTTGTAAGCGATCATGATTCTCCATAACTTTTGTTACTCTAAATAATTTTTGACCCGTTATCATCTCTCGTTTTCCTGTGTTCTGTTCAATTGGTTACTTTCTGTTTTCCACTTACTTCCCTTGCATTCAGTATGTCCTCCGAGGGTTAAATTCTTCAGACTTTCCTCAATATGACTCCCGGAAATGTCAGGTGTATCTTTCTGGTTGTAATTTTCCTTGTTTTTATTTCCCTTAATATTTTAAATCATTTCATGTATAAATCTATTATTACTGTTATGTACCGGTTGTCTTATGGCGTATCTTGGGACGAAATGAAAAAGTTGGTTGGGCGATTAATGCATGAAAATCACTGCCATTGGTGCATAAACATGGAATTTCAGGATTTCCTTGCCGAATATCTTGTTACTAAACGTTCTGATTTCAGGTTTAAGCACTCGCAATTTACATCGTAAATTTTGAAGAAAGGAACTGGCTGTGGCCAAGAGTTAATGAAAAATGAACAGAACAATGACGTGGCTAGTGTAAATTTGTTTCAAAATGATCTTGCTTAAAAAAAAAACAAAAACAAAAAAACCCAAAAAAACGCATGAACATTTTAATAATAGAAATTCTTAGAAAATTAAGAATGAAGAGATTTTCAGTAGTCAAGAATAAATGCAAACGTTATAGGCAGAATAAGTGTCTCACCTGTCAGACACACACACTTTGACATAGACGGTGAGGACATAAGAATCAACATAACTTGGTGACTGACAATTCAATGACACCTCCAGACCAAGTACCACTGAGGCGTGAAACTGACAGTCACAGTGCATTGTTGAATGCTATGACAAAATTCACATATTGAGCTCTCTTCCCTATATATACATACTTACACACACACACACACACACATATATTTGATATAATGTCATACACAGAGAGACTCTTTCGCAGCTCATCAGTGTGTCTAGACATCCGATTGCCTCAAGCCGGGATCGAACCCCAACTGATTTGGTA
>OZ038486.1:34681650-34751650 GCA_964036315.1 Acanthosepion esculentum | reverse complement strand
ACTTTGTCAAGGCTGGAGAGCTAGGATTGAGCGTCTCCTCTCCATACATGACAGCAATGGTCTATTTTTAGTCTAAGCTGGAGCTAATAAAGATTAATCATAGCTAAAGGGGTCTGGTACTTTCGAGAGGGAAAGAATGAGCAAATCATTTTCCTAGAATCCTTAGCAATGGATTGTATATATGAGTTCCACTTGAGCTCTGGAGTTAACCCAACATACATTCAAAAGCTGGAGCCTCATTGAGAGTTCGACCAATTCATCAGGACTGAAGAAGACTAATCAGTAATAATGAAACGATAGTAATTGTTGGGGCGCACCCACCTTCACAACCACAATAGACTGATCCTATTATTATAAACAGAACAGTAGTTCTAGAGACTGTGAGGAGTGTAGCAGTGTAGTGCAGTGCAGAGTGAGACTTCTGTAGTGATCAGTTACACTTCTGTTTCTCGACCGGAAGATACCGTTGGACTTTATTACTATTACTTATTGTAACTACTAACCTACGTTCGTTCTACTACTAATCTCTCTGATGTAAATACCTCTCTGAATATACCAGTATTTTTCCCTACGACTGTGTTTGTTCGTTATTACCATATACTCACGTGGAAACACTCAACATCTCAACAGTGGCGACGAAGGATGTTTTATTGATCTCAACAGTAATTTAGTTTTTGAGGCATTGAAAGTTACAAGCCATCGGGGGCTGTGAGACGAGAGGTCAGAGAAGCGATCAACTGCAAGGCTACGATCATCTGAGGTTTTTGGTAGTTCGCTCATAAATCGTGCTATCATCTGCATAGATGTTTGCTAATTATCTGGGGATGTTCTTAGGCAGATCGTATATAAAAAAAATAAGAAGACAGTGGGTTGAACCGCGAAGAGAGCCTTGGTGGACGCCAGTAAAATTGTGCAATTGCGTATTTCCTCGCGCCAATGTCAACTCGGTGTTGGGTAATGGCTTGGGAGATAAGTATTATTAACTATTATTATTGAGTAGTAAGTTCGATCCTCACTGGGTGTGCCAAATGAAATTTGATATCGATCCTACATGGTCTGACATGTCATGAAATAAACCAAATATGAACCAGTGGCAGGACAAAGGTCTATGTTTTGAATGCTAATTTTCCAAACTATCAGGTACATAATACTTTGGATATTGGCGCAATACAATCTTAAAGTTTAATTCCTTCGATATCTATCTATCATGGATATTAGATCAGAGATGCTTGATATGACTTTTCGAATTTAAACATTCTTGGAGATTGGTGAAAGATCGTATCTATCTATCTATCTATCTATCTATCTATCTATGTCAGTCTGTTCATATCTATCTATCTATCTATCTATCTATCTATCTATCTATCTATCTATCTATCTATCTATCTATGTCAGTCTGTTCATATCTATCTATCTATCTATCTATCTATCTATCTATCTATCTATCTATCTATCTATGCCAGTCTGATACTATCTATCTATCATGAATATTAGATATGTCTTTTGGAATTTATACAAATTAGGAGATTGATGGAAGATCACATCTATCTATCTATCTATCTATCTATCTATCTATCTATCTATCTATCTGTCTATCTATCTATCTATCAGTATGAGTATTTGTTATTGTGAGTAAATATTAAAGTAATTCTAAAGTGGCACATTAATAGTCTTCTGCGTGTTTGTATAAAATTTAATGTGTATTTTAGATTGAAAGACAATATCATGCGACTTTCGTAATAGATCGTCTGCGGGCTATTAATATGTTCGTGAATTTTACAAAGTGTTTTAATCGTTATATTGGAACTCGAGATATGCTTTGTAGTAAAGGTTACATGTGAAGACACATTAAAAGTTTTGGTTCACGAGCAGAGTAACACCCGAGATGTCAATCAAACATTATATTCAATGCTTTAAGGAATATATATATATATGTATATATATATATATATATATATATATATATATATATATATATATTAATTTGTCTTCACATGTAAACTTTACTACAAAGTATATATATATATATATATATATATATATATATATATATATATATATATATATATATATATATATATATATATACGGGCGCGTGGCCGAGTGGTTAGAACGCTCGCTTTCTGATCATTCCAGGAAGGCACTTCTTGATGTTAGCGGTGCGGCATCTTTGGAAAGTGCCTGAAAACCATACCATGGGCACGAAGCCACAAGTCAACGTGGTTGAGGGCTTGAGCGTGCTGGTCTTGTTCAAATTGTTGATCACGCTAGATAACACACTCTCTCCAAGAAACTGTAACTAGGGTCTTCTCAGCATAGTTGCATGTTTCAGTTGTGCAAACCCAAATATGCCTGAGCGCGCGGCTGCAATAGGGATTGGCTAGCAGCCCTAACAGACGGATCACTTCGAATACGAGTGGCCAGCTATTATATATATATATATATATATATATATATATATATATATATATATTTGTAAATTAAAACACTTCATATATTCTGCCGATTATCCTACGTTATCATAAAAGTAAGTTTATTTCATTATTTTGTCTGATGACGAGATGGATAATTGGCAGAGTATCTTAAAACAGAAATGAATGTTCGAAATTAGCTTATATATTTACCATTCCATCAGATTTGCATCCAAACTTTACTTATATACATACATACGAGGTATGGTAAAAAAAAATATGAAGACTGTTGCTATGGCAACAGAGCTAAAGTAATGAAATGAAACCGCTTAGCACAGATTGACTTTGAACTCTGAACAGATACAACCTTCTTATTTCTGTTCTTTATCGCAGTGCTTGGAAAGAAAGTGTGTAGAGTGTGGTCGTCACACCACACCACAGACTGACCATGGCTTGTGCATGCAATCTTTAATCAAAAACAAAATTCCCCAGGTTTGACAATGACCATAATCCTCAGATTTCGCCCCTTGAGACCTTTTGCACTTTCCAAAAATCAAATCCAACTCGAAAGGAATAATATTTTAAGGCGTCAAATAAATCCAAGAGAATGCGACGAGGACGCTGCTCGCCATGCCAAAAGAAAAAGTGAAGAGTGGAGCCGTTTCACTTTGAACAGTATCGTGCATATACATTAAGTTACTTGCTTACTTCTGTTGTTTATATCTTAGCTTAGAAGGTGTTATATACCATACATATGAACACTAATGGGTATGTCCCAATCTTCATAAATCATTGGACATTGTAAGTGGGGGGAATATGCTGTCTACGTAGTTCACCGCCAGCAGTGGTTTCCCTACTTCACGCCGCTGGCGAGTATTGTATTTTGTTGATGTTATAAAGATTACTATTTCATTTCCAACCTCCGTTTTGGTTATTCCTCATTCAGTAGCCCCTTCTATGTTACAACAGAAGGAAAATGTGAAAAGTGTGGTCGTCACACTACACCACAGAGGTTCCATCAGTGGCTATGGCTTCTGCAGCAGTTTTTGACCTAGCACAAATTTCCCCAGGTCCGAAAACCACCATATTCCCAGATCACGCCCTTTACGACTTGAAAGGAACAAGATTTCAAGACGTCGAGGAAAGCCAAGATAATGCGACAAGGCAGCTGCTCGCTATCCCTAAAAAGGAGTTCCAAGAATGCTTCCATCAATGGATACGACGCTGGATAAACTTTGTGGCTCCAGAAGGGGACTACTTCGAAGGAGATTAAATGCCGATTTGATGCATGATGTATTTTTCCTTTTATAGCACCAGTCTCGATATTTTTGATCAGACCTCGCGCGCGCGCAAACACACAAACGCATACACACACAAGAACACAAACACACTCTCACACACACACGCACACACACACACACGCACACACACACACACACACACACACACACACATATATATATATATATGGCATATTTTATAAAGCACAATGAAAGACGATGGCGATTCTGATGCGTGTGAAATATTTGCATGCAGTTGGGTATTAGATATTCTGATAAAATGTTTAAGGTTTTCGGCCATTTTGTGGCGTAATTAAACTCATATGCGTGTATTTTCTGCGTCTAAGCTTTACACACATAAAACAAGACACAGCAAATGACAATAGTGCAGTAAAAGCAGGTGGCATGCTACAGAGACGCACACATACCCCAGTTGTTCAATTAGAACTATTGAAATTGCAAATTGCGGTCGGATTGCGGCCCTGCAAGTGGCTTGATGGTCGGACGACTACTGATCATGTTGGAGGTGATGTATCGGTGGTGTTCAAATGAACGTTCCTACATCCGTGACCTAGATCCTGAACGACCGCACATTGCAGATGCTCGCCAATATCAACGCGTTGTAAGGTCGGCAGTGGCAGACAGCACGGCGTTAACAACACAGATCTGAACATAATATCAACAAGGACTGTTTGGAATCGTTGATTTGCAGCAGGACTACGAATGCGCATGACTTATTCTTGACTTCCGTTTACGCCATGACACCATCGTACACGTCATACATAAGGGATTGAATGGGGTTCTGCAATATAAGTGATAAGAGTAGATTCTACTTTCGAGCAAATGATGGTCTTTTTCGTGCGTGAATTAGAACCGGAGAGAGATATCGTTCACTATATATTCGTCCAGGATGAACCTCTAGGACAGTTATGGGAAAACATGCGGCCCGTTTGGTCTTACTGAATAGCACGCTTAATTTCATAAGGAAAATAACGTTTGTAGAAATTTTGTTTTGTTTCATTCTCACTTGTTCACTCACACGCTCTCTCATACATAACCACGTACATAAACAATCATTACGTACAATGTGTCTTGAATTTTGTAAATTTTCGGGGAAAGTGACTATTCTACTTGTAGAAAAAACACTGAACAGCGCCGCATGCAAGAACTTTTCTATGAAAAAGGCGATGTAATGTTCCATCAGGAACAATATCCGCCCTCACGATTCTTTTTTATTCAATAGGCTCAGCAAGTTATTCCACAAATTCCTCAGTAAGCAGGAATTCCAGACCTATCCCCCTCCCCGTCAAGCGCATAAAGGATATGATAGTCTAGGAGAAGGTTGATTGTTTTTGATTGATTTCTTTTCTACGGCTTATCAACACTTTACAAGTTATTTAAAACCAGGTAATATTTTTAGATTCTAAGATTGTTTTTGTGAGCGGGGTAGATACTAAAGATTTAATGATACAAGTCTTACTAATTAAACTATAGCTAGAAGGATAAGAGGTGGAATCATACCTTTCCCTAGTGTATTTGCGCATAAGAGAATATAACGAACCCAATTGGAATTGGAACACAGCTTTCCTATTAACAATACTGAGCCATTATCCATTATACACATCCAAGATTACAGCACCTGGTATCCCCAAGCGGTCACCCATACTGACCAGGCTTGACGTTTCTTAACATCAGTGATCGTGCGGAAACCGGTGTTTTCAACGTGATGAGGCCGTAAGTCAAAATATTTTTTTAAGATCGATCGAAGTTCAGTTTTATTATCAACCTGATTTTATTTTTGGATAAAAAATGTCTATGCCATTTTATTTAAGCAAATGAGTTTCCAAAGTCAAATTGTTGACATGTTGAAACATTCTTGTAAATGACCATATATATCCACTTACTTTATATTGACTTATGGACAATCTGTGTTTTAAAATATAAGTGTTAACGTGTGATTTAAGGAAGAGAAACCAATGTTGCAAAAAGAGGAGGTTATTTGTAACGGTGAATAATTCACGAAGTCGTTGAAAGCGAAAAGTAAAGATTTTCATCACCGAGAGACTAGAAGCATGTCAGAAAATAAATGAATACTTCTAAGCGAAATCCTCAAATTCAATTTTCGACAGGGGTAGCTTATTTTCCCTTAGCCGTAATATTCTTCGGAAAGGCTTGAAACCAACACTCCCTGCATTGTAGATATCTACTGTATTGAAGTGCAAAGGAACATAAGGAATACCGAATCGACAAGACAAACACAGATTTCGATGTTTCCTTTTTTTTTTAAGCTTATCACCCCAAGCAAGGCTGGAGGCCACTAGCACGCAAGGGGTTACAGAAGGTTTGGAGGAAGAGTAGATAGGAGTGGTAAAGGAGAGGATGTGGAGAAAGATAGTGGATCGATCAAGGCAAGGGGGTTACAGAAGATTTGGAGCGAGAGCAGATAGGAATGAAAGGTGAAAGGATGTGGAGAAGGGAAGTGGATAGATCAAGGCAACTGGAGATGTCGATTGACGTTACACTTAAATAGTTGGAGATTGTATTTGTCAGGGAAACAGGAATAAGGAAGGGAGTTCCACAGGCGAGATGTGCGAGACATGAAGCTATTGGAGTAGAAGAGACGTCTACATCTAACAGTTTCAATGGTGAAGGGGTGGGAACAGGATGCCAGCCTCGTAGGACGCTTAAATTCATGAGGCCTAGGAACCAGGAATAACGTTCTTGGAAAAGGTATAAATCCAGATTATCCTCACTATCGACTACAGTTTCAACTTGAGCTCTACCGTAGGCAGTCTGGGTCCATCCACCAAGACAGTCTTATGCACCAACCCGAGGCTAAGGCAGTCACTTCGTAGTACCAGCCGTAGAAGACATCATGGTTCGTGCTAACCATAAATGTGGCTGTAACTAGGTACCAAAGCGAGACAAATCAACTCTTGCTCGAAATACATTTACAGATTGTACTGTGGAGATTTTTTTACAATTTTACCATCAACATAAAGAGTATAGCTAAAATTAAATCTAATATTTTATGGTAGCAAGGTTCTTCATTTATGTAGCATGTCTCTTCAGGTTGTTGGCGATTATGACTCTCCACAATTTCCTCTCCTTTGTAGCTCTTAGCAATTTTAGCTTTTACTATCTTTCCCACTTCTTGAGCTACCATTCATTTGCACAAGTAGGTAAAGGTTATTCCCTCTTGTCCCTCTTACCTTCTGTATATTTTGTAAATGTCAAATTCTCCAAGCCTTGATTCCCTCGTCGTGTGTCCAAGAAATTTCAATTGTCTTTTTTTCTGATTTTTAAGTACAGGGGTTTTCTTTGTTTCCATTTTCCTTAAAACTTCCACGTTGAACACATATTACATCCAGCAATCTGTAAAATCATATCTCTGTCGCCACAAAGTTTCCTCTTCACCTGTGTGGAAATTGTCCAGCATTCATTACCATATAGAGGAATTGATTTAACATAGTAGGTCGGCACTATTTTTCTATGTTTCTAATTAAATTTTCCTGTTTCTTAATATATGAAGATGGCAACTGAAAAATGAGTGTAATGGACGAGTTCACCCATTGTATAGAGTCAAGTTGTATATCTAGACCACGAAAGGAATTTGTTGTGGCGTGCCCCCTCTAATGAAGCTATTGTGGACTCTTCCAATTACTATAATGTTAGTAGAATAAGTAGGCCTCGGGGGAACAGTGATATAGACTGAAAACTGGTCAACCGACACACACTCCCAAGTCGTGTAATACACTTCTGTTGTATTTACTGTTCAATACACTATATATCTGCAACCTCTTGTTTTGTTATTTCTTAACCATATAGTTGGTCACAACAGAACTATTTAAGAAAGGCAGGTGTCTTGAGAGTCAACCTCCAATCATTATCATAGCTTAAATACCAGTCTTAAATCAAGCAGCATCATAGTTTGAGGGACTAGCCGTACTCCAGTCTTTGTCATAAGAAGCCTAAAAACCAGTCTTACCCCAATCAATATCAAAGATAGGTTTAAATAGTCTTACTTCAATCAGTGTCATAGTCTTCAATTATCATCATAGATAGCTTGAAAACCACCCAACCATTATCATAGAACGCTTGATGACCAGCATTACTCCGATCAGTATCTTAGATAACTTGAAGATCTGTCTTAATCAGATCACTATCATAGATAACTTGCAAACTAGCCTTACATTAATATCGGCTTTATGACATATACATATATACTTTTACACAAAAAAAAATCAGCTTATCACCTCGACTCGCTGACAGTTCAACAATTTGAAATTGCCTTCTTCACGCAACCATGCGCAAATTTACTGCGTCTTACACCCATTTCTGTACTGAATGAGCGATAAATATCTGAGGAATGAATGTCATGAAAGCCCACAGCAACGTTTATTGTAATTATGATGAAGTGAAACCATAAAGTCATCAGAGCAGCAAAGATGTCATGAAGATGGTCACCCATGGCGAAGGAAGACACGTAAGATATAAACCATGCAATCTTAAACAGCCAAAACATATAGTCCCCCTTTCTCAGATACGGTCAAATCAACTCAGTGCATGCGCACTTATGCACTCTCTACAACGTAGACGAAATAAAAATAAGAACTAGTCATTTTAAATTGTGCTTCTGACAGGAGTGTCTTTCAACAGCCTATTAGTCAGAATATGCTACCTGACAAGGGTTGGATGAAAAATTGCGTTTTTTTTCGTTGAAGTAGAGCGAATAGAAAACACAATAATAAATAAAAACTTACTTTTGTTGTAAGTTTTTTTTGTTGATATATGAAAAAGAGATAACAAAAAATAATGGAAAAAAATGTAGGAAAGAAAAGAAAATTTCATGAATTAAAAGAAAGACAGACATGAAAAATCCGAATGTGAAGAAGTGAACAAAATAGAAAAAAACGAAATCAAAATAAAAAAGGAAAAAGATGAAAGGATTCCGAAAAAGGAAGGGAGGAAGGAAAGAAGGAAGAAGCGAAGGAACGATGTGTAAGAAAAGGAAAAAAAAGGAAGGACGAAAGAAACGAAAGAAAGAAGAAAGGAAAACGAAAGAAGGAATGAAGTAATGAAGGTCGTGAAAAAAAAAGAACGATGGAAATAATGAATGAGGGATGAAAAAAGGTAGGAAGGATCTGAAAGAAAAAGTGAGAAAGAAAGAAAGAAGATGGGTGACAATGAGGAAAGGAGTTGAAGAGGAAGAGAAAGTGATGAAGAAAGAAAAAAAGGGGAGAGGAATGAATGAAGAAAGAAGTTAAAAGAAAGTGTGGGGCAACGGAGGGTGTTGTGGTATAAAGAGAAAACGAGAATGGAAAGTAAGGAAAGAAAGTGAATTGTGGAAAAAAAGAGAGAAATAAAAAAAAAGATTATACGGCGAATTGGTAAGAAAGGATACAAAAAAAGAAAAGAAATAGTGTAAAGAAAGGAGGGAATGAATGATGAATGAAGTAAGAAAAAATTCTAAGGATATTTGTAATAATATGAAAAGAAAATAGAGAAAGGAAAGGATGGATTGTGAAAGGATTAAGAAATTACAGAAATAAATTAAATCATGTACAAGAAATAAAGGAAATCGGCAAACACGAGAAGAATATGCAAAAATAAGAAATAAAGAAAAAGAAAGATAAAAGAAAAAGAAAAGGAAAGAAATAGCACAAAAAAAAACAAAGAAATAAAAGAAAAAGACGAGAAAATGACGAAAATGCACAAACCGGAAGTGTAAATCATTTTTGAATGAGAATAACGAAGACATTAACTCGCATTTTTTGTAATCTAGAATAAAATCGGAAAGCGTAAAATTTAACAGAAACTTTCAGTGAAGCGAAACAATCACGATATGTCACTGAAGATATAAAAGTGAGAGCCTCACTGTTGGATGAAAATAAGAAATAGCCTTGAGAGCATTTGCACATGAATCTTATGAAATGCTGCCCATTTTGCGTATATACTTTCTGCTTTTATTTCTTATATTATAGATTTTAATTCCTTTTTCATCACGAGAAGTAAAATATTGCGTATATTTCAAGGTATCATTAATGTTTTAGGATGAATACTTAAAACTAAACTCAATTTTTTCTAGAATTATTTACTCTAAGAAATTTTATGCTGAAAATCACATAACGGGCATTTGAAGCGTTAATAACAAATTTTCTATTAATTTTTATATATAACTGATAAATAAAGCTAAGTAAATCCTCTTATAAGAGGCCTCAGCGTGGAGCAGTGTTTATCAAGCTAGTCTTATAGCCAATAACGACTGTAATCATTTTAATCTTTAATGTGTTCCATACAATAGTTATTCTGAGCTATTCTGCGACAACCTTAGTAAATATGGAGTAATCTGCTATCAACAGGTACCAGAAAGAGTTTTTCTTCTACGAATCTTGATTGTTAAGTATCCAATCATATTAAACTAGTTAAAAAAAAAACTATCAAAAAGCAAGCAAATTGATTCTTCTTTCATAGGAGTAGATAGGTTCGCCTATCACCTGTTTCCCATTTCTTACGGTGTTTTGAACAGAAGTAGACGTTTATCACTTGTTTCTTGTTTAGGATTGGGTTTCTGGTTCCTTCAAGAGTCTTCCCATTCTCTTTCACTCCCAGTAACCTCTTGCATCTTAGTGACATTATTGCCTTGCTTGGGGGTGAAATGATTAAAAAGAAGTAAGGCCACAAACATTTTAAAGACCAGATAGAATAATGGACATGAAAATGAAATAAATTTATTTCTCTTCAAAATTATGCGGATAGATTGACGAGTAAGATCCCCGGTCTTTTAAAACAAATTTTAGACCAGGTAGAATAACGAAACCACTATCAAAATGAATTGTTTCTTGTTTAACTTGAAATTTTTTCGATATAATCATTAAAAATGAACACAACTTGAAAACAGAGCCGGGGCGTACAACGGCCGAAACGTTGTAATAAATATGGCGACAAAGATGAGGACAATAGTCCGAATAATGTAAATAGTTTACTTGAAAACACTCCTCTTTTTTATTTCTTCCCATGAACATGTTTTTGGTTTACTTTCGATTCACAGTAGTGCACAGTTTTATCTTTTATTTTAGGATGGAAAGAAAATTGACTTTTAAATGCTTCTTTCGATTTCAGGAATAATCAGCAATTTGATAGTATCAAATCGGGAGTGTATGGAGCATTTGTAACAACCAAATTTCAGGCTTCACGTCATTTACACGGTTCCTTGATAACTGTGCATACGTTTGTTGTCACGATGCAAAAATGTCCTCCCTTTAGGCAATATTCTGCAGATGCATTGAGTGTTTTATTGCTTTCGCATGTCTGTAAATATCGGTTCGCAAGAAAATGTATAGTTCCAAAAATGTTCTCATAGATCGTTGCTTTAAACGTAAATTGGACGTAGTAATCCAGGCAAACAGATGAACTTACTAAATGACAATACACAGCAAACGGACACTCAGCATATTTGAACAGGACGTTATATACCGTTGAATATACAGTGGGGAGACAGATATTAGTATACATACAAATTTTTAGTTTATTGTATTTCCAGCTAATGAATAAACATACTTTTCACATAATTAACTGCACACAGATGCATAATAACTAAATATGCCTAGAAAACAGAAAACTATTTAGTAGAAATAAATCCCATTTATCCATTTTAATGGATGAAAAAAGTATTCGTACAAAAAAGAATACACAATCTTCATTTAATACTTTGTAGAATGACCATTATTCACTTCTACAGCAACCAACCTCTTCTTGTAGTTCTCAATGATTTGCAAATGTTAGTTGGTATTTTGTTCCATTCTTCTTCGTATATTATCTTCAGATCCGGAAGGTTTGTTGGAATTCTCTATTGGATTTGAATTTTCATATAAAGCCACAGATTCTCGATTGGGACTGACTTGGACATTTCAGGATATTTACATTATTTTCAGCAAGCCATTTATTCGTAGATTTTGCAGTATGCTTAAGATCATTATCTTGTTGGAAAATCCAATCAGGAGGAAGTTCAAGATTTTCAACCGAAATCATTAAATTTGCTTTCAAAATATTTTGATATGCTGCGGCATTCATTCTACAATCTATCACTAATATGTTACCATTACCCTTTGCACAAAAAACACCCCCAACTACGATTCTGCCACCACCAAATTTCACTGTTAGAACTGTGTTCTTTTGTTTGAAGGCATCGCCATCATTCTTCCATACATGATTTCTAGAATTACGTCTAAACAACTCAATTTTGGTTTTGTCTGTCCGTAATACTCTTTCCCAATACAATTTTTTTCCATATGCTTATGTTCATGAATGAATTTCAACCTGGCATCTCCGTGTCTTTTCAATAGCAGTGGAGCTTTCCAAGGGGAGGCGTGACTTTAGAGTGTTTGTATGAATTCCATTGCTTATTGTATGTTTAGTGACGCCGATTCCTGATGAAAGCAAATCATCCTGCAACTGTTGACGAGTAACCATTGGATTTTGCTTAATAATGATGCATTAATTGCTTGAAAGATCTTCCTTAGAGCATGGGAGTAAATGGAATATGCAGGTTGTCTTGTAACTTATACCTTCTTTCCAGAGATTAACAATGAGTTCTTTTTCTGAATTTGTGAATTATTTACCTCTTGCCATGATGATAACCTTCTTTCACAAATATCAATTGCAGAATACTCTGTTTGTATTTTTTAGGCTAAAAATAACTACTGATAACATTATTTGAACATTCTAGAATATTCCACTTGAATAAAGGTCACGGTATTAAGGCGATTTAAAAGATTTAAAATCTGAAATTTGCATGGTACCAATACTTTTTCATTCATTAAAATGGATAAATAGGATTTATTTTTATTAAATCAAAGTCTTTTTTCTGTTTTCTATGCATATTTAGCTATTATGTATCTGTTAATTATATGAAAAGTATGTTTATTCATTAGTTGGAAATACAATAGATTAAAAATTTTATGTGTACGAATATTTGTTTCCCTCCACTGTATGTTCAAAATATGTTTCTATCAAATCCATTCATATACGTCTTAAAGTTTTCAGTTTTTAAATTTTGATAATTAATAAAACATTCAACCAATGATTATTTAAGATTTTAAGACTTATTATCTAAGACGAATCTTTGCACAGATTTTTGGAGACTAACCGTCATACAGAAAACATGAATTTGAATTGCAGTTTTTGCGGCAAACTATGAAAGTCTCTCGCCGGCTAGTCCTCGGGTCCGGGTGGGCCTGGGAACACCAGCAACTAAGAGGTGGTTCCACGCTCCTCAAAACCTCCAGATCAGAGGCCTTGCTGCCGGATGTAGTTTATCGTCTTAACCAGGACGCCCATCATGCATATCTGTATGTATCAGTTATTGTGAGCATTATGCGTCTACCTCATGGTGTAAATGTGTGCCTTTAATTCTTGAAATGTTAGCGTAATTTAAGTATTATTATTATTATTATTATTATTATTATTATTATTATTATTATTATTAAGTATTATTAATTATTAGAAAATAGAGTGTATTAATACATTTAACATCCATTTAACTATGACGAATGTTGAAAGTGAATGAGTGACATGAATCTAATTTACTGTATTAAGTAAGAGCTGGTTTTATATTTTAATTAATATTGTTTTATTAGGTTGCGTCATAAATAATTTCCACTTATATGAACCAATTGCAATGACGAACGTATCATTTTAACTATTAATCAAACGTGGCAGTTAAGAATGAATTGGTGGTACACTAACATATGACAATATTCAACCCCAAAAACATTGGGTTTCCAATGATAAGTCTTCACGTCGGAACCGAAAATTTGAGCTCTATGGAAGGAATTCATTGTAGGATCGTTAGAGTATTATTCTTTTAGAGTTCTTAAAACGCAGTGTAACACTAAATATCCATTTTAACTTTCAGCAGCTGCAACGTGTGCATAAAAGTTTAATCGAAAAGCGCTAAAAAATTCCGTTCTCCACTACAGCAAAGAGACCGCATACAAGAAAACATTTAGGTACTCGATTGGTCATATTGACCCGACCTTTCACCAACTGATTATCTTCGGCGACCAAATTCTCCCAAGATACCAGACATAACCCCGCCAAGAACCCTTTGGCTGCAAAAGGCTATTTACAAGAAACGAATTGTATGCAGCAATTAAATCCATGAAAAGCAATAAGGCTGCAGGCCTCGACGACATCTTTGTTGAGCAGATTAAACACCTGGGCCCAGTTGCCCTCACATGGCTCCTAGCGTCTGTCCCTGTAGTGCAACCACCTTAACAACGTGGATCACAAATTTCTCTCTCGGCACTACAGAATACCTCCCTCTGTTTCTAGAGATGTCTGACCCTTCTGGTCCTACCTAAATCGCCTCAGAACAACTGTTGGTCGCTGTAGAGCCAACCTTCAGAAATGGGGATATTTAACAGATGATAATCCCAACAGCCAATTCGGGTAATCACAGACTATGGAAAATCTTTTAGTTTGCCCAAATCTTGAAGATCCACCATAACTGAGACCTTGAAACCTTAACATCCCAGGCAATGCTTTGTGTGCAACATTGGATGGGTGTGGTGTAAGAAGAAGAAGGCCAACTGATTATCATCATTTTCGATTGTTATAAAACGCATTGATGGGGAAAACTTTCTCTAATTCAGACCAAAACCTGCGGAATTCTATTCATAATGTATCAACGATGAGAAATAAAGACAGCAATTTTTTTGGACCCAGACTTCACATAAAATTGCGATAAAATTTCATTTCTAAAAATCACAAAACCCATAAGTAAAGAAAGACATTCTTTTGCCCAAGCGCATTCCATAGTTTAATACTGATTCAAGAGAGATAAAACGGTCACTTACTGTTTCCCAGATCAGCTAGTGCTATTAGTGGATTTACTTGTCAAGCGATCATCTCTCATTCCGCATTGGACGTCTGATTTACTACCTCAAACAATCCGTCCTGGGTATGACGATAAACTACATCCGGTAGCAAGACCTCTGATCTCCTTTGAAGAGCGTGGAACACATGTTAATTGCTACTGTTCCAGGTCCACCCTGACCCGGGATGGTAGCACCTGTTAGGGTCCCAGCTATGAGCAAACACTATGAAAGTATATAAATACATATGCATATTCATAGTAAAGGAATTACCAGTAATAATTCATAGTAAAGGAATTACCAGTAATACATTTTTGCAAGGAAAAATATTACTAGCAATACATTTTTATAAACAAAACAAAACAAAAAGTAGTAGCAATAGATTTTTGTAAGAGCAAAATTGCCAGCAATATTGTTGTGGCCTTCTTGGGGCCATGAATAAAGACACATAAGAGGAATTGGGTTAAACAAATATATTAACAGAAACAGTAAACGAGAGTGTTACAGCAAGAATGTTCGGTCCGACTGTCAGAGCTGACTGCTGGAAACTTCTCTCTTTCCAAAAGGCAGTACCTGCTCCTATTTATAGCTGGGAGAGTTCATATGTGTGTGGGTAAATTGCCATAACAAATATGTTTTTGAAGAAAAAAGAACTAACAGCAATACATTTTTGTAAAATAAATGACTAATGCCAAGAAAATTAAATTTCGGCATTAAATGACTCACCAGGAGTTGATATGCCGTTAAACAAACAAACCAAAAACAAGAACAAACCTCAAACAATATCTATCTATCTAGCTGGCTATTCATTCACTTGCATGTGCAGCTTGCGAGTCGGAATAAAGGATTACAAAATGAGAGGTTTTCTCTCATGTTTTCGTTAGCGGACCGGTGATGTTTGTTATGCGAACCAAATCTAAGGAATATAGCTAAAACAATATTTTCAAACCAGCGTAAAAGCTTTCTCTTGAAATCAGTTTCGTGCTTTCGAAAATCGCAATAATGGAATGAACATCGATAGGCGAATTCACTTGCCTACTTACAACCGAGAACAAAGTCTACTTAGGCTGTCTGCGAACGCAGGTGTCAGGAAGTATATATGCGAGAATTCAAGTGCTAAGAGAATAGATCGTAAATGCGTAAATACTTGTTATTGGTTGCGATTTTAGGTCTGTTATGATCATGCATCCGAAAAATAGACATTACTCTCTAACTACTTAGTAAGCAACGTCGAGCCTGGTCAGTACCTAGATGGGAAACCGCTTGGGAATACCAGGTGCTGTAAACTTGGATAGTCGGGTGGTACAGTGGTTCGAATTTGTTAATCGGAGAGCCGAGTTCTAATTCACTTACGCGCAAATACTCTAGGAAAAGGCATGGATTCACCTCTTCTCCCGCCAGCTAGGGGTTAATTAGTAATTCACTAAATGATTATTATCTAATAAAGAAAAAAAATCTTGCCTTTAAATAACCTGCAAAGGGTTGATAAGCCGTAAAAAACAATCAATCGATCAGTATCTACCTAACAGTCACTCTGATGACTCAAATCAGATGTACTTACTTAATTGCAAAAACAAAGAACGATTTTGATGTCCCTTTTTAAGACGGAAAACCTTTCTCCATTATGGTACATTATAATACTAAAATTCATGCACTGCAAGGCTTGAGATCCACTCAAGGTAGAGACTTGCGGTTATGATGAATGAGGTGTGTGATAGGTGGAATTGAAGTTGAGGAGGACGGATAACGATTGACCCTTGACTTGAAGAGGTTAAGGTTTTAGCGTTCAGAATTTGTCAGGTTCATGCTGGTTCAATAGAGTTTGGTTTGATTTTGTTGTGTTTTACGGCATATCAACCTCAATGGGTTATTTAATGTCGACAAATTTTTCCTGGTAATATTTGTTTTGTCAAAAATTTATTTCTGGTAATATTTTTTTCCTCAAAAATGTATAGCTCGTAATATTATTTTAAATAATGTATTGCTGGTAATATTTTTTCTTCAAAAATTTATTTCTGGTAATAATTTTTTCCAAAGTATTTCTGGTATTAAAACCTATTTTTACACTTTTATAACTGGGACCCTAACAGGTGCTACCACCTTGGGTCAGGGTGGACCTGGGAACACCAGCAATTAAGAGGTGTTTCCACGCTCCTCAAAACCTCCTGATCAGAATACTTGCCGTTGGATGTAGTCTATCGTCTTACCCAGAACTACTCATAGGGGGTCTTACCCCTCTGCAGTGGTGCAGTCGGCCTATTCTGAAGCCCTAGACAACAGGGCGTTTGTTTCTAAAGACAGTTTCATTTCCCTTAATCTCTTGCTCAGTTTCTGAAGAGTATGCTTTGCTATTTTTATACCACTTTTGATTTTTGCATTGAGGCCTTGATGTGGGACGTAGTTTATCGTCTTAACCAGGGTGCGGAGGTAGTTTATCGTCATATCAAGGACGGGATTCAATAGAGTAGCGATTACCTTAAACGTCTGTGGGGACAAGATTGGTGTATTCTCACCCTTTTATTTCTCGACATTTCGTTTCTAATTTGAATTCAGGTTAAATTTCTTCATTCTTGTATTTTTTTCAACAATAATATCGGCTGTTGACTTTCTGGTGCCAGTGATAGTTGTAAAAAAAAGAAAAAAGAAAAAAAAAGAAAAAAGAAAAAAAAAGAAAAAGAAACAAAAAAGCACAAACGGGTTTATTCATTACTGAGAGCCCTCCGTTTGCTCAGTGTATTGAACGTGGAATAAAGCTTCCGTATTTCAGTTCGTTGAGATCATGCAAGAGAGAAAGCATCTTGGTTTTCAATCGTCTCTGCCCGTTCCGAAGATGAGCACGAACACGAATGCTACATGGTAACATGATTCCGCGTGTATACTATATATATATATATATATATATATATATATATATATATATATATATATATATATATATATATGGATATACATATATATGGATAAAATAACTGAAAAAAAATTGGGTGTTTTTTTGCGAAAGTATTTAATTCTATATTTTTATATATATTTAATATTTCAGACCACCTCGGTCCTTCCTCAGAAATTATTTTATTTTATCCATATATTATATACATATCAAGAAAGTATACGTGGCTTCTCATCATGCTATATATATATATATATATATATATATATATATATATATATATATATGTATATATGTATATATATATATATGTGTGTGTGTGTGTGTGTAGAAAGAGAGAGAGAGAGATAGAAAGTGACAGATTGCTAGAAAAAGAGCGAGAAAGATTTAAACAGCCTGAGATAAATGGTTAAGTCTCTTGAGTTTGGACATTGGAGGTGATAAGGTAATTTAATTTAATTTGATTTATGGTTGCCACTTATTCACAAGGGTCCCAAGACATTTTCTTCATATACATTTTTGTCTTTCTTTCATTCTAACCTCAGGTAGGCAAAGAGATCAGAAATGCGTCGTCAATGAATTTTACACTTTTTCTCATCATCTTCACTTTTGTTTCGGATACTACTATGCATAAGACAAACACAGACACACGCACACAAACACACACACACAAACACAAACACACACACACACGCGCACACACAAATAAGCTTACACACACACTCATCACGCACACACACACGCTCTCACACATACATATATGTATTCTTTTCCCTACTTATATAAAAGAGTTCAGCTGAAATATTTTAGAAAGATTTTGATATATATAAAAAATGAAATTTATTTATTTACTCATTTACACCCTGTCAAGCGATTTTTACAAATGGGCGTTCGTTTTTCAAAAATGTTAATAAACAAATGAATGAAATTATTTCGAATCGTCAGTATGCCGACGTATTTTTTTTAAAAACGTAAAAAATCAACAAAACAACAGATATCAGGAGCGCCCAAGGTAAAACAAACGCCAATTTTGAAAAATTGCTATGCAGACTGTAAATGGGTAACTTTCTTTCTTTCTTTGTGTGTGTGTGTGTGGGGGGAGAGATAATATATATATATATATATATATATATATATATATATATATATATATATGCTATAACGCTTATATATAAAGACAATGGACATAAGTATAATCACTGTAATGTTTTGGAATGTAGATTGCATCGAAGTGTGAAACTGACAGTTATGTATTGATTCATATGCCCATATATATATATATATATATGTATATATATATATATATATATATATATATAATTATCTATTTAAATATTATAACATAAATATGTTATAAAACCACTACAAAAATAGCCATTTTGTTTCAACACCTCCGGTGTCTTATCAAGTGATGATGTTGAATGTAGAATAAATAGTTTTAAAAGTTTCAAATTAATTAACGATCCTTCGCTAGGGGTAAACGCTGTTACTTAAGCTAGAATGACCAATCAAAATACAAGTATATGAGAATTCAAAAAATGTGACAACGGAGCAAGGTTATCATAGATATTAAAAGCTTTAAAGTTGGGGTTCTAGTAAAATAGAATATGTCCTAAATAATAGGCATTAAATTATATGATAAAATTGGAAATTAAAATTAAAATTAAAAAATTACCCATTTAGAAATCTGATCTCTATTAAATTTAGAATTATAGAATTACTGAGGAGAAAATAAAAAATACATATGTTATTTAATTTATTTTTTCATTGAAATTACGTTAAAAAGGATGTTGATAGCTCTAGACAAAAATGTATACATTTTAACATTTTAATTCAACGAGTGTAACTATGATGATCACCTCTCACGTATGACAATCCAAACACACTCAGGTTATAACCTGAGTGTGTTTGGATTGTTTTATATTATAACCTTAGGATCTTTCGCCATCTGATCACTCACCTTGGGAGAACATTTGCCGATGGTTTATTGCACAAACTGCCAATCCGTTGTTTGTCTCTTTAGTCTTGTTTATGGATGAAGCAACATTTGGAAAAGATGGAGTAACAAATTTGCACAATCAAAATTTGTAGGTGTATCGAAATCCCCGTGACACAATACAGGCTAGACACCAACATCAGTTTACGATTAATGCGTGCGCTGGAATTGTAGGTGACTGTCTGGTAGGTCCATATATTCTCCCAGCTCGTCTTATAGGAGATGTCTACATGGACTTTATTTCGACCGTACTTTTAGACCTGCTAGAGGATGTACCCTTGCTAATACGAAGACGCATGTGGTTCATGCATGATGGCGCTCCAGCACATTTCAGTCACATTGTTCGCAATGCACTGGCTGACATCTACCATGAAAGATGGATAGGTAAGGGAGAACTGGTTCTATGGTCTGCACGTTCCCCCGTCCTCAATCCTTTGGATTTTTATCTCTGGGGCCGCTTAAAACAATTGGTTTATGTGGCAGACATTAATAATGCAGAGACGCTTCATCAACGTGTCATGGAGGCCTGCGGAACCATTCCATACCGTGTGGGAGTATTTGAAAGGGCTCGCCGGTCAATGATTCAACCGGTGCATGCGCGTGTAGAAGCAAGCGGAGGACATATTGAACATTTGTTACGAGTTGCTGTGCTGATGTAGAACAATGGCCTTTTGGACATATGTTTATATGGACATTTTACCGTGTTTTGGTGTGAGGACCCGCCCCCTACACCCTGTAGATATATAAGGGCGACCCCTATTTATTTCCATAGAAACTGAAGCTGGACAACAGTATTGCATAAGAACTACTGCATAACACTATTTTCCCATATCATCCTCAACATTGGTTATGCATTTTTGAGGCATTCGTCACTTCGGGAGTTGACAGCTGTGTCAGGCCGTCCGGAATATTGTTATTGTCATATACCGTACCTATGAACAATAATGGGTATGTCCCAATCCTCATAAATACGTTGGAAACTACCGGAAGTGGGGGTATATGCTATCTACAGTGTGAGTTCAGTCTTTTTTGGACGACTCAGCTAGCCGGTCGAACTCTCTGCCTCTGGACAGGGAGGAACCCGGACGAGGCTCCGCCGAAGGGCAGAGCCTCGTTCGGGGAGGTTGACCAACCCGATCCCGTTTATAAGAGTTCTACGGGCAATTTTTGCCCACATTAAACCGGCCTTGTGCCACATTTGTCACACGTGGGCGTGTTAATGAACATCGTATATGCTATCTACGCTGGCAGGTTGAACTGTTAGAGTGGGAAGCTCTTGCCTTGTAGAACTCTCTGCCTTAGAGGAGATAGACAGAAGCAGAGTAATAGATAGATGAAGAGTCTGAGATAGATAGATAGATAGATAGATAGATAGATAGATAGATAGATAGATAGATAGATAGATAGATAGATGAAGAGACTGAGATAGATAAATAGATAACAACTTGACACTTGATCTTGTGTGCGTTAGGATCATTTTGCAAAGAGAAGATTAGATTATCTGCAGGTGTACACGTGAATAATAAACCATTTCAATTCTTAGAAAAAAGCGTAGGTCGCAATATTAACTGGAAAGCGCTGGATATATCGCGATATTATGTCAGTCTAAAAGACAATGGAGTACTTACACAGAACTGCAACAATAATAAGTTGAAAACACACGACTTAACTTCGATATTATTAGATGCCTTTCCATTCGAATTAGTATCCAAATCTTGATTGTTATATTCACAATGTTTCAACCGTTGTACGTTCTGGCCTTCTTTAGGCATATGTTGTACTTTGTAACCATTTTTTAATTTTGAACTGAATCTTTTATTCAGTTTTGTAGTCAGATTGTTCACATTCTGCTTTACATAATTAGCATATTTCCCGAATTAGTTAATACGCTCTTGCCTATTCACCTTTGTCTCTATTGTCTTTTTCTTGTTCTGAACCAAATTATATGACTTTCTGCACTACTTGACCCAGAGATTGAACTCACAACTGCCAGAGAACCAGACGTTTTGATCCATCATCAAAAAGTGCACGCCACTGTTTCAAAGTCGTACTTTTACTGTTAAGTAGAATTGGAAAACTTAATGAACCTAAAGAATGAATAGAAATTCGAACGACACTCGTATTAGACAATACTTATTAATTTACAATGAATTTACATAGCAAACTGGCCAACGCCATTAACTTTTATGAAATTTATAACATGAAATATTCAGCTATTTTTAACCTTCGTACTCGCAAAAAAAAGTTCAAACGGACGGTTATTCCCGTGACACCGCTATTACTGTATACACTTTTGACTCCCTCGTAAATGTTTATTGTTTTAAAAAGCAATTTGTTTTAGAAGAATTTTAACAAAATCCAAACATACAAAAATGAGTTTATACATATTACTTATTCTTGAGAATTGACAACAATGGTATTAAACATTATTTGTTTATTAGATTGCTTATTTACAAGAAATATATTTATAAGAGTATAAAAATATGGGAACAAATTATAATGAACATTTTCATAGTTATTTATAAAATAGTAAATAATAAATGTTGCTTTGTAGTTGGTTTTTCATATTTTGATAGTTTTCTAATTTTGTTTTATACATTTTTGAATGAAATGATTTCTTTTTAAATTTATTTTTTCATAAAAGATAAATAATAAATATTTATACAAGGTAAATAATAAATTGTATTTGGTTATAATATTTATATATACTGGCAGGACCCGTGGAAATTCCACGTAACGACTAATAGAATGTTTAGTAAACTTTTTCAATATATATGTATGTATAAAAGTAACGCATTGAAGAAGGATTAATTAAAATCTCTACATATATAATAGAATGACATACTTAGGCAGCAAATAGTAAAATTGCGTATATTTGTACAGGTATATTTACAAATACATAAAGTTTAGCTGTTAAATCTATCCGTTTTAACATACAATACT
Organism: Acanthosepion esculentum; assembly: GCA_964036315.1. Taxonomy (NCBI): domain Eukaryota; kingdom Metazoa; phylum Mollusca; class Cephalopoda; order Sepiida; family Sepiidae; genus Acanthosepion; species Acanthosepion esculentum. Next base: position 34,729,256 of record OZ038486.1, on the reverse strand, counting down.
CTTAGGCTGGCAAAATAAACAACACATAGAAATACTTGGGAGTGTCCACTATGTGTGCAAAGATTGCCAATGCCAATCAGTCCGTGATATTCCCCCTCCCAACACAGAGCCTTGCCAGTTTCTTCCCATATGAATACAGAAAACGGTAGACCTATACATTTACAAAGCTATATAGTACATGCCACATATAAATAGTTTCCTCTTTTGAAAGATATTCATTTAATATATATATATATATATATATATATATATATATATATATATATATATATATATATATATATATATAGAGAGAGAGAGAGAGAGAGAGAGAGAGAGAGAGAGAGAGAGAGAGAAACCAGAGACACATACTTAATGTAATCAAGGGTTTCTAGAATTTCTGAAAACACTCCACTCTTTAAAGTCAGTAACTCTCGACAGACAATGATCTTAGTAACAGTTCAGCCTCTTCTTCTTTCTTGTCTGTGTGTTTCCATCACCTTAACCCTTACATCTGAGAGTTTGCGAGCTTTAGAGTATGCCACATACAATAGACCGTGGCTGGACATTGTCTGAGGTAAGAACAATCCCACCTTCTCAAATGTTTGCCCCTGTTACTTGTTAATAGTCATGGCATATGTCAAGCGGGAAAGAAACTGGGTTTCTCTCCAAGGTGAATGGCAAGTTAGAGTCGCTTTGAGCCAGCTTTATGAAGACAAATCTGCCAATTAGTGAGCCGCTAATCAAGGAAGCCTCAAATGAATGTTGATGCATGTCCACAACTTTCAGTCGAGTACCATGGCAGAGTCCATTCTGGATAGAAATGTTACGAAGAAACATTACTATTGAGCCGGGTTTTAAACTCAGTTTATGAGGTGGTATTCCTGATGGTGTCAAATAGTTTAGAAATTCAAGTGGGTAGCAGGATCATCTGTCAAAACTTTATCTGTACTATAAATTGTCTCAAAACTTCTTCATTGATCAGGAGGCAGGCTTCTGAGTTCTTTGGCGAAATAATTTCTCTGCCCCTTTTCCCTTCCTCAGAGGTATTGTTGAACATATAATCCACCAGAGAACCGTCAGCGGGTGAATTTGAGGCACTTTTATATCATCAACAGCAGATTGCTGATGTTCCATTGCCGAGATGCATGAGCCATGCTGCAAATTCTTATTGATCTGCTGCTCTCCTGATGTTTTGGCTTTATCTGTATTGCATGAAAATCAGACAGAGTAGAGAATTTTAAATATAGATTTCAATGATTGCCTCACAAGTTCCTCTTGGCAATATAGGTAGGAACTGCCTAAAGTCTCTCTACCATAAAAAATTTCTGAGGGCAATTTAATTTTTCGAAATTTCATGAAATTAAGTAAGTGGGTTGTAACATATGTAAAGAAAAAATAATGTTTACTACAATTTTCTGAAAAACAAAGAAAGCAACAGTAATTTCATTGGTTTCCGAGTAAGTACTGAAAGTTACTAATTTCAAATCCGAATGAAATAATGTCTAAAAAATAATTAAATTAGTCATTAGATTTAAAATTGAATTCAAATTTATGTTTCAAACGTCTTGTTTCAAAACAACTCTAAAAAATTAGTAAAAACTAAAAACTAAAATAAAAACTAAAAAAAAACTTTTAAATATAAAAATAATTTGAAAGTAAATTGCAAAATTACATGCAAATTAAAAAAATAAAAATTCAAATACAAATTTAATAAGAAAGGTAAGTTAAAGTAAAAATTATTTTTTCTAGAATTGGGTTCTAATTAGTTAAGGGAAACTAAAAATAGTAAATGGGTTGTAACATATGTAAAACGAATTACGTTTACTACAATTTTCTGAAAAACAAAGAACACAAAAATAAGTTCCCTCATTTTCGAATAAGCCTTGAAAGTTTCATTAAAGTCCGACAATTATTTGATTTTTGAAAGAATTTCAAACGAATGTGTTTTTCACCTGAAAAATGGCGCAAAGCACTAACGTAAATATGACATGGCTCGCCGACTTAAGAAAAAAAAAAGATTTTACCAAAATTTTGAACCTCTAGAAAGGATAAAAAATTTAGTAAAATAATAAAAAATACTTTGGTCTTTCCTCTTAATAATAACAAAGATTTTGACGATAAAAATTTGTTTTTATTAAGTTTGGGGCCTTTTTCATCATGCTATGCTGTTTTCGGCCAAAAATTGGAGGTCCATACACAAAAATACAAGATAATATATATAGAAAACACGAAAAAAAAATGAAAAAATAGCATCCTCTATTGCCGCTCTTCTAAATGTTTTGGAGTGGGTGAAGGTGTTTCTTTAAAAATCGCCGCCAGTGAAACGCTGAATACAGATCAGTACTGAAGGGTTTAGCGGACGGACGAACTAAGTAACTAACTAAGGAAAAAACAAGTACAATTATAATAAGATATATATTTTTATATATTATTTTTATAAATAAACATTACTGAGGGAGTCAAAATTTTATACAGTAATAGGGCCATCAAATTAATAACCTTTTTTTGCGGACACGAAGGTTAAACATTGCCAAGTGTTCATATTTGTGATATCGAGTAGTTAATTTGTAATAATATGAGACAAAGTATGAAAAAAAGATGATTATTTCTTGTTGCAATGACTATTTCACAACTCCACCGACATGTCTCTTCAAGATTCCTTTTCTTTTTTATTGGTGAATTCTTTTTCTTTATTTTCTTTGAATCGTCATGAATTCTTGACAAGAAAACGGAGTTATTGCCTATAACCTTCTTGACCATTTTGAATTGAGAGCAGTCCATCTCCTATTTTGTTTAAAAGCCAACTTTATAAAGCGTAGTTAACTCTGTTATTTAATTCATAGATGGGTGGAGAAAATTCATTCATTTCTCCATGGTATTCGTTCGAAAGTGAACGCAACAGACTGGTCCAAAATTTGAGCTCGCCTTTCTGAGTCTACTTTCATTGCCGATTCCATTTTTCAATTAGATAACCCTTACGCTACTTGCACGTCCTGCTTTAAGTTCATTCGGTCTAGTAGAATTGCAAAAAAAGCTTTTTGGTTATTAATTTTATTGAATAACATATTTTCTGTTTTGTTTTACAATATATTACCATTTTTCAGTTGATTTATAATTTTTCAGGAAGATGAAGACATCTTGATAAAAAAGAGAAAAAGACTTTTGAAATCCTTCATGGAATTGACAGTCATTTTCGTAAGAAAATTCTTTGGTGATCGTAATAAATTGTAACTCCAATATGCAATATTTGGTAAATATGGTAGATGAATGACAGCTTCTCGGGCCAAGTTATAACAATTTATAACATGCAGCACAATATTATTCTAAAGCAATATGATACCCTTTTTCTTAATTTATACTAGTTCTTTGCCAATTACAGATTTCAGATGATCTAGCTGGACGCAGTAATCATTCGAATCAATCATTCAATTCTCTAGAAAGAATTCGTAACACAAAAACGCTCTTCTATCACCCATGGCATGGTTCTTGGTCAGTTTTCTTACTTTTCCTGCAATATCTTGTATTGCACGTTGTTGTAAGTTAGTCACTTTTCATCGTCTAACACAAGTAGTTTTCTTTACGATTGGGTAGTAATTAGCTCATGAAAATAGGAGTCGGTAGTTCTTTTTTCACTTAACCTATATGGAAAGCACACATCGAAGGAACTAACATGATCAAGCTAGTGCAACACTTGAATTGGATATTTTACGTCAATTAGCTATTTTCCATGTTGTATAACGCAAATTTTTCTTGTGTCTTTAATTGATTGTTACTAATCTCGCATGTTAAGTAGACTAGTTGCGTTGTGCAGTGGTAAATCGCAAACGAGAAAAATAGTGAGCATTTTTTACACGTTTTATAAACTCAGTGCATTTAGTAATTCATCGTAATGATACTGACTATAAATTTTATTCAAGTCAATTACTAAGGCGGAAATGTATAGAAAGTGCTCTAATTTCTGAATTTTCCATAGTAAATTTCCATTTATTTTCATGGCACATTTTACATTCAAATCCACTGCCATCACAATGGTGGATATTGAAAATCAGCAGCGATAAAAAGATAAACAAAAACATTGGGAGGCTGAATGAAGCTGGCTAAGATGTACAGATGCGAAAAATTTAAATTTAAATTGGAGTGTTCCTACACCAGCGTTTCTTTCTATGTATAATCATAACTGAAACTGTCTTTATATTTTCGCTCTCTACCTCTGAATATATATAATGCCATCAATAAATAGATTATTTCAGTCTGATGAAGTCTGTTTGAAGGACGAAACGCGTTACATAGCTTTGTTTCCATTTTGTCATTCAGTTATCCACAATAAGTTGATATATAGATTTAATTTATAATATCTCTGCCATGAACTACAGAAATCTCAGTTTTTTTTTTGTATTTGAACAACATTTTTAACAATTCTTAAAAAATAATATCTCGAAAATTTTCCTTTATTTGTCTTAGATGAAATGAGAGAAAAATATACCAATTTTCCCAAAAATCTGTTTATTTAAAACGTATTCTGATATGAAAACTGTCAAAAGAAAGCCAAATTCGATCGTTTTAAATCTAATTAAAACTAGACACTCTTAATGTCACTTCACAGCAAAAACAGAACGAAGTTTTGGACAACCGCAATACTTAACTTGGCTTATATTCCTAAAAGATTCCAATGTTTGAAATTCTTTTATCAGACAAATGGGAAAAAGTTTATAGAATAGCGTTGCATTCACCTTGCGCCGACACACACTGAAGTATGTATCTTTGTGTTCTCAGCATTAACAGTGGTAGCAAGTTTGCTTTGGGCGCCAGCGTTCTTTGACGAGACTAGTGCTAAACATAATCTTTTGAGGCCTTCTGGACGCACAAAGGTTATCTTACAACAACATCACTATCAGTTCGTAATATCGAACATTAGTGACATTGTTAAATTGGTGGCTGCTAAATTGTTCTGACAATTATCTGGTTGTTGACCGTGTAAGAAATTCCCTGGTGGCATGGATTAATGCAAGTGGTTATTTGATCAATGAGGACGACCGCTTAGCACCATTATCAAGATGCACGTATTAAGTCTTAATGCAATAGATAAGGTTATTTATGTGATAGATGAGCATCGTTCTCGTGGGTGCAAAAGAGAAACGACTTTAGCCATTAGAAAGCGACTGGACAAGAGATCCCGCGAGGAATCTCTTTGCCCATGCTTTTCTTACTTTTTGACCGGATAGGGAGTTAAGACAATTTGTAAATGTTGGATGGAGGTCGTGAAAACAATATACCGTTCTGAAGCAATGTCAAGAAAATACTGGAAAAAGTTTTTAAATCCGGGTTTACTTACACTGGTATTGAATTGAATAGCAATTAACGACTCAAAGATGATGAATGCAATGATTCAGCTAAAATCGATGAAGAGATATTTTTCCAATATGCCGCACATAAATATCCCGATCACCCCATATTCAAACCTAGACAGTCTGAAGGAAGATTATAAGAATTTTAATTATAATATCTATGAAATACCAGTGAAAATTTCACGGTTTTCCTATCTTAAATTTCTGATTAATCATAATTCTTAAGTTAATGATTGAATAAGCTACTTACTAAAATAAAATAAACGTGGAAATTCCCCTAATGCATTGTTAAATATTTGATTTTAACAGCTTTAAGAAAATAATCTAATAATCGTAAATCTGGATGTAGGTCATTATTTAAAGTAAGACGGTTCAAATGAACTAATTTGAAATTGACAGGTTTTCTATTTCCTTGAAGCAGACGTTAAGCCCATGGGGACGTTATCGCCTACATCTTCTCTCTCTTTCTTTTTCTCGCTGAAACCAAACAGCGTCTCTGATATGTTTTTTTCCGTTTTTTCTCGCGATCAAAGCAGAATAGTTCATTATTCATGAAGTAATGGCAGTGCGTAACGTACATGTTAATTAAGAAACTAAGGAAGAAGCAGAACTCTTTGTTTTGCTTATCTTTAATATGCGCAACCGACCGTTCAAAACCTATCAGGATACGTTAATTTTTTTTTTCATGATTTCTGTCCGCACGGATCACAATATTCTCAGTTGTTTTCAAATTTACGAAGCTTCACTTAAAATAGCATTTGGCCAGTTGACTGGAAACAGAAGGATGGAGAGGAAGTTTGTGTTAAGCCAATCTTTCGAAATTTTGAACGCATTAAAATTTTCTCAGCTCTTGGCGGAAATTTAATTGGAAAAGGTCTCTTTTTATGAACCCTTAAGGTTGTCTGTTTTCTATTCAAGTTGAATTAATAATTGCTCTGATTTGATTTGAAATTGGCCCTCCACGACATACGGCGAGCGATAAAGGGTTAGATCTAAAACAGGCAGATGAGGCACTCTGGATTACATTCTCCTTGGGATTATCTATACGGATTACCAAACTTATCATTACTTAACTTATACATACATACATACATACATACATGCATATATATATATATATATATATATATATATATATATATATATATATATATATATATATATATATATATATATATATATATATATATATATATATATATATATATATATATATATATATATACGGAACCGTCATTTCGCGAATATATATATGTATAGGATACAGGTTCGATTCCTGTCGGAGAACGAAAATTTCTCTCTCTCTCTCTCTCTCTCTCTATATATATATATATATATATATATATTGAGTGCTGATGTTATTAAAATAGTGCTTGACGCAATATAGTAGAGCTATAAACTATATATTAATAAATATACATTTTCCCTCACCGGTAGCACGACGCGGAGTTCAATGCACAATGCAATCTTCACGTGTTGGGTTGTCTCAGTTGAGTTGTTTCAACTCAGCACCTGAAGATTGTGTTGTGCATGAAATATCGGGTCGGGCTACTGGTGAAGAATATATATATATATATATATATATATATATATATATATATATATATATATATATATATATATATATACAGAAAGAGAGATATAGTTTGGGCAAAGAAATCAATGCTGCAAAAGTGACGTTCAGTTTCACGCCTGAATGCGATCTTCAGACCATGTGTTATGACTCCTTTATCTGGCTTTCTATATAGGTTATCGCAAGATTAAGAAGGTAAGAGACAAGCACCTCTTCTCAATTCTTATGCTTACGGTTATTTATGGTCTTGACTATTTATTTATGGTCTGATTATTTATTTATTCATTTTTCTATTTCATTTATTGATATATTTTTCTATTTCATTTATTGATATATTTTTCTATTTCATTTATTGATATATTTTTCTATTTCATTTATTGATATATTTTTCTATTTCATTTATTGATATATTTTTCTATTTCATTTATTGATATATTTTCTATTTCATTTATTGATATATTTTTCTATTTCATTTATTGATATATTTTTCTATTTCATTTATTGATATATTTTTCTATTTCATTTATTGATATATTTTTCTATTTCATTTATTGATATATTTTTCTATTTCATTTATTGATATATTTTTCTATTTCATTTATTGATATATTTTTCTATTGTGTATTTATCCTTTATTTATGTTTTAGATAGCATAGTAGGAATTCACACACGGAAACTAATTTCTACTATGCTATCTACAATCATAGGCAGAAAGATTAAATATAATTCCATAACCTAAATATCATAAACTTTATCCAACAAAATCTAGAACGAAAGAATTAATAATACACAGCAGAGAAATATCCAAAACTTAATATATAAATACATAAATAAATAAGCGATTTAAAGGTTATGACTATAAGCATTAGCCCTACGCAAAATAATTGTCAAGGATCAATTTCCACTTTCCTTAATCCCCCAATGATCTATGACTGTTAATGGAGTAGTGACACTTGGTCTGAAGATCGCATTGAGCCATGAAGGTGACAGTCACGATGCAGTGTTGATTTCGATGTTTATACTGTCTATATCTATAAACGCTTCATCTCCGATACTGATAACGTTTCTCTTATAATCATAGCAAATAATATATATATATATAAATATGTACGCATCTCTGTGTGCATGTATGTGTATGTACGTGTATATATATGCCTGAACTCTCCCACCCGAGAAGAATCTAGCTATACGCATGTAAACATGCGGGAGCCGTCGTACAGCTATTTCTATAAAGAAAAAGTGAAAGGTAGGGAGTGAGAAGGGAATTGAGGGCGTGGGGGGTGAGGTATGCGGTCTTGTATCCTTTATCAGACACCTGAGCGGTTATTGTTATTAATCAACACTCACGCAGCAGTCTCTATTGCTCTGTACGACAAGATGCACGCTCAGAAATGTTTGAGAGAGAAAAAGGGAGGTGTTAGCGAGTGCATATGTGGCCCTTTTAGAAACTTTCTACTGGTGAATCGCTAAACCATATTTGAGTAAAGTGAGGTATAAAACCAAAAGGTTATGGACACTTCGCCTCCTCGCCAAATCACTCAAATAAAATGTCCGTCGCACCTTTTCACAATGCAACTCATAAAACGCACGCGCTGTACAATGTGGAAATCCGACCGAATATCATGATGCAATAGATTACAGAGAACGCGCCCTCTACGAGCAGCGCCTATGACTAGCAATAAAAGGAAACATTCATCACAGGACCCTCGCCACACAATATCAGACAAAGAGTCTTCACCTCGTCTCACACAGAGAATAGAACTAAGCCCTCTGAGGAGAAGAGTGAGAACAAAATGTAAAGTTTTTTCTTTTGCTGAAGGAGCGAAAAGGAGAAGAATGAAAAATAAATGAAAGAATGAAGAGAGAAGTAGTGAAAAGGAGCTGAGGGTGAGAATAAGTTCGGGTTACTTTTCGTTTGATGGAAATACGAGGGAAGGAGTAATTTTGAAAAGGTTCTCTCGTTTCTTTCTCGAATGAACGATTCTCTTTTCAGAGATTTTTTTTACCTTCTTCCTTTGAGAAGAACAGTTGATGAAAGATTACAAAAAAGGGGGGGGGGAAACTAACCCTAGAGTTTCCATTCACATCTTATCGGCTTTTTATCGTTTTGTCTCTTTTTATTCTATATTTTGTTCATTTATTTGCAGGACACTTTTGACGCGTCTCCTTCATAGACTTTATTGTCTCTCTTTTAGGTTTCTTTGATCTTTTTCATTTCGTTATTTATTCCATTTCTTTCTTTCGAAAACTTTAACCCTTTTTTCCTTTAGTTTTGCTTTTTCTTTCTTTCTTTTCTTTCTTTTTTTCTTCATTTGTTTATTCACTTGCTTCTTCATTTGTCTGTTTCTTTTGATTTCTTTCAAAACTTTCCTTTTTTGCTTTTAATTTTGTTTCTTCTTTTCCCTGCTTCCTTCTTTTACTTTCTACTTTTCCTTACACCGAAATATTTACCTTTTATGCTTCGTTCTTTTTCTTCTTTCCTTCCCTTTGTTTCGTTTTCATTTGAAATATTTTCTTTCTTTCTTTCTTTCTTTCTTTCTTTTCTTTCTTTCTTTCTTTCATTTAATTTCCTTTTATTTAATTTCCTTTTCTTTAATTCATCTTCTTTCTTTTCTTTCTTTCTTTCTTTCTTTATCTATCTATCTATCTATCTATCTATCTATCTATCTATCTATCTATCTATATTTCTTTCTTTCTTTCTTTCTTGCATTTAATTTCCTTTCCTTTAATTCATCTTCTTTCTTTCTTTTCTTTCTTTCTTTTTTCTTTCTTTCTTTCTTTCTTTCTTTCTTTCTTTCCTTCTATCATTTAATTTCCTTTTCTTTAATTCATCTTCTTTCTTTCCTTTCTTTCTTTCTTTCTTTATCTATCTATCTATCTATCTATCTATCTATCTATCTTTCTTTCTTCCTTTCTTTCTTTCTTTCTAGCATTTAATTTCTTTTTCTTTAATTCATCTTTCTTTCTTTTCTTTCTTTCTTTCTTTCCTTATCTATCTATCTATCTATCTATCTATCTATCTATCTATCTATCTATCTATCTATCTATCTATCAAGAATATATTTAAAAAAGATTTGTTAAATTTTCTTTTCCCCTTCCTTTTCCACCTTTCGTTCGGTTCCTTTTCCTCCCTTTTTTCGAAGTCATTCTTTGAAGCCGTGTTTCAACACTGATCACCCCTATCAAACTTGAAGGTGTTAATTACTGGGTGGGCTCTTCTCTAGACGTCAGCCAGAAGGCCACAAAATACCCCTTTTCCACAACTTGTATTGTCCTTTGCGGGTGTTTTATTAACGGAACACATAGCTTCGATATTTCCACCAAGGTGACGGGGGGGGGGCACTGATTATTCTGCCATTTGAAGTCACACCCTCAATTCAATAGTCTGAAATCTGATCTTACTTCGAACGCCTTACTTAATTACCAAGAAGGACGTAGCGCCAGTCACTCACTGGCCCACCACCCCCGTCAACTCGTTCACAGGATAGGAATTTGATTCTGTTTCAGACAAAGAGTTCCTGGATGGAGTTCTTGAGGAATTCTCTTTAAAGTCCATCAGATTTAGCAATTTCTCTTTCACCCAACAAGAATAAATTAATGCCAGACGTTCACCTCCAAAAGGGGCTTACAATTGGTATAGTTTATGGGGTGCTTCACTTACTGATAATCCGTAGTCAATTTTAAGTATTTATAGGCATTTATTCAGCTAAGAAGTATCCATGGATGTTCTAGGAAGCGTAAAGGCTATCGACGGTGCAAGTGGAATCGAGTTCAAGTTCATGCTTAGTGTGCTATGTTCATTTCTCGTTAATGCCCTGTCGGAAGACTTGATTTTTTTCTGATCCCAACTATGGATTAAATAACGACAGACTTAGCTATTTAAACTTATCCCCTTCTCTGGTGTAAAAAAATGTATATATGTTTTTACCGAAAGTGTATTTTTCAGACATAGACGTATAAACACGTCCAAAACATAACGATCAAAAACCAGCTACAGACGTGTTTATACGTCGATCTTGATTCATTTTATGCTCTTCTGAGCTTGAAACGAGTCCAAATGTCAGCTCATACGTCTAGTACAGGTGTTAGTCACCACTCAGGTACTTCAAGCTGTCCCAGTTTCTTAGTTACTATATTAAAAACAAATAAAAAAATTCGTCTGAAAATGAAACGTTTTCCTCGAAATAATTGGCGGGGAAAGGGTCAAACTTTTTTCTTCTATGTGTTATGTTCCTTCATGTTATGCACTATCTTAATCTGTCCCTCTTACCTTCCAACTGTCCCGTGAGTATCAAATTTTCCAAGCCTTCATTCCTCATTATGTGCCATAGAAATTTCAATTTTCTCTCCGATGTTAAGTATAAGTGTCATTTTTGTTTCCATTTTCTCTAAAAGTTCATCGTTGCTTACATGTTCGATCCATGGTACTCTCAGCATCCTTCTGTAGAACCACATTTCTGCTGATTCAAGTCTCTTCTTCATCTGTGAGTTGATTGTTCAGCATTCATTGTTATATAGAATTTTTCGAACAAAACTTCGGAAACCATCTCTGTACAGTTCTGATTTCAACAATATCATTACCAAAGGCCGCCTTGATATTCCAAAATGTTTCAGAAGAAGAATGATCCAATTTGTACTCATACAGTAAGATTACTCGACATTGTTTCATTACAATTTCATTGGGCTTCTTAGCGACAATATATTGAAAGAAAATTATTTGGAAAGAAACTAGTCAGGAATAAGTCAAGATTTTTATATACTAAGGAGGTTACTTCTTTAGACGACCGAATCAACAACCAACCAAAAAATGCGTCATTTCATGTGTGACAATCAAATACTTTGGTTTGAAAATAAACGATTACGCAATTAATTCCACGAAAGAATGAATGATCTTCAATGTTTCTTTTTTTAATTTTATTAATATTCACTGAATACAAGGCTCAAGATCCACTCAAGGTAGAGGGTTACTGTGTGGATTTATATTAGCTTAGGAAAGAACTAGCGTTTGGAGTGAATTTGTGAAGCTTAGAACTTGTAGGGTCATGGGATTAAAAAGAAAACTTGTAGGTTTTGATCACTGCATTCACTACAGTAGCAATGATCTCATAGATCAGCTTGACACCAATTCTCCTCAAGAATGCGCTCATGGAGATATTAACTAAATCAATCTAGCCTGATACAAGGTCTCAAACGCAGAGCATTTATATAGATAATTTACGAATATAAGTCTACATTTAATCAACTACATCAAGGTTACACTAAGCACATGTATGCAAATAACACCATGAAATCACGAGATTCATGCATACGTGCGTCTGTGTTGCCCGGAAGAAACTGATTGTAAGATTTGAAGTCAGAAACGTGAAATAACAATCTAATTCGTAATCTAGAATTTATATAATTTATATTTATATAACAACAGGAGTAGATAAGTTCACACTCCTCATCGGCTTTTTGAACAGGAGTAGAGGTGTGTCCCTTGTTTCTTGTTTAGCACTGGATTTTCGGTTCCTTGTAAAATGTGCTTCAGCTCTATATTTCTAACGTTTTTTCTTTCCTACGCTAATATAAGTCCACACAGTAACCCTCTACCTTGAGTGGCTCTTGGTCCTTCTACTGGGTGAAAATTAATAAAAAAACATTGAAGATCATTCATTCTTACTATGGAATTAATTGCGGGTTAAAATAATAGCTAAGTTTTTCAGCGTAATTTCAAAACCAATGCAATTAAATTCTGATTTTGCAAGGCAGCAAAGTTTAATAAATTTGAAAAAGAAGTTTCAGGAGATTATGATAGTAAATTTTAATATAATGCTTCTATGATACGCGTGGCCAAATGAAAGTAAATCACGTCATCAGGTCGTCTGATTTATGTGAGATTACGTGTCTGAGTCTATGAATATGTATATAAAAGAGAAACCAGAAATCGCCTTTTCGTGCAGTCGGAGGTGACCAGACGAAATGATTTTCTTGCTTACGTGAAGATATTTTTATATTTTATTCAACATATCATTTACTGTCTAACCATCATTTTAAATAAAGCAAGAACGCTAAAAACAAAATTAAAAAATGTTCGAGTTGTATTTTGAATGTTTTTACCAAAGACGACGATCAGCGGCCTAAGAATACGAACGAAGAATTTACAATTGTGTAAAATTGGTATTATTAATATTGTTACCGTGACTGACTGTTTTATAATCCTTTTTTTTATTACTAAACGCACTTTGGATAACTGGCGATACTTAATTTTGCAGTGTTTCAATCAGTTCGCATAATAATTTTGATAAAATTCCTTACACACAATTTCTATTCAAGGATCAGTTTCAAGGTCTCGCGAGTAACAGGTCATTGTTCTACCACCGAATAGGAAGAAACATCGTCCGGTGCCAAATCATGTCCAGGATTTATGCGAAAGAACCTTGCGTCAAAATTGATGATACACAGAAAAAAATATGGCCTTATGCCAGATTTATGTTGGGTACCATGATACCAAATTTCATCCCAGTGACGCCAATTGATATTTAAGTCAAGAAATTTGGTGGGAAAAAAATTCGAATTCGTCCGTATACAGAATATTTTCTCCATATACTTCTCTAGTAATTACAACAAAAGTACAAGTCCACGAAGTCTATCTATCTATCTATCTATCTATCTATCTATCTATCTATCTATCTATCTATCCCAATTCGTTCATTATCTAACTATCTATATATGTATCATTATTTATTTAGCTATTATTTAGCTTAGAATTGTTTTGGTACATGACTCCAGGTATAGGATACCTGGTAGTAATCGAACCATTACCCAACGGCGATGCTATCTACTTATCTATGATAAAAAATATAGTTTATGAGTAAAAATGATCAACATCAGAGATAGATCGTATGTAAATATACAAGTGGACATTGTGGTCAACACCAAGCGGTGACAGTTTATTTCATGCTTGACGTCTGGTAATCGATGTAAAGCAAGAAACAAAAATATTAAACATCAATTGTAAGGAGACATAATCTGTGGTTGTGGGCATAAGGGACAGACGAAGATGTGAGCTACACATCGGTAACGTCACATTCAAGGAGGTGCAGAAATTAACCTATCGTGTTAGACAGAAATCCGAAGGAACTTTCGAAGAGCGAAAGATGATTTTTAGAACCAGAACAAGGTATGACAGGATCAAATATAACAGAAATGAATAAGAAACGACGTCTATGTCATGTCTAACTTCCTATATGGCAGTGACACTGAACAATTTCATCAGATATTAAGGGAAGACTTTTAACGACTAAAATGGATTTTTAAAGTCGACTATCATGGATAGAGCGGGTGACAGAGGAAGTTACTAACGATGCTGTATAAGAACTCTTTAGTCAAACAATAGGTAACGAACAAGTCACTCAAACCATTACTGTAAGGAATTCAATCCTCACAGAGTGTGCCACCTTTGTGGGACATTAAGCTAAGCTGTGCTTACTTAATATCTATATGGGCGCCTTTTTTTGCGGAGAAGTGGTTAGCAAGCTATTGCCAGAGATCATTATTATCGTAGCAGGTTCAGTTATCAGTACAGTTACCTCATTTGTTTAATACCATGGCTTTCCAGGGGATCATGACTCTTCACATTTTGGGACAAATGTTGAGGAAAGAAGATTTGTTGAAATTAACAATTATGGGATAAATCAAAGGCAAGATAAAGAGTGAAGGCAGTTTGAAGAAATGTATGGAAGAGAATGATTAAGTAACAAATAAAAAAATGAAAAATGAGCAAGTAGTAATTAAAATACCTAGAAAGGACGCTGTAAAGAGCCATAATATATATATATATATATATATATATATATATATATATATATATATATGAATATAAAAAAGAGAACACTCGAGTCAACACTCAGAGGCGATAGGCTGTTTCATGCTAGGCGCAATCGTCAGGCCGCGAATGTTGGATTTTTCCTCGACTATTTATATATATAGGTCAGTGGTGCATTGTGGGTAATCTATTCTGGCGTTTATTTATAAATTTGTTTGGGTTAATTTATTTGTTTTTTAAAATTTCGTTTTGTAATATTTATTCTTTTCGGTTTTTGATGTTTTATTAACGAAGTAAAAAAATGGGGCGGATTTGCTTAGGTCGCTTATTTAATAGTCTGAATATTTGAACAACGTCAATATATATTTTATATTACATTTATTTACATACGCTCCATCTCTGATATTGAGCACTTTATCCCATAAATATAGCACACCTTAAAACTACACACACACACACACACACACACACACACACACACATACACATATATATATATATATATATATATATATATATATATATATACAGAGAGTTGTCTTTGACTAAAGGAACAATCGTTCATTGTTTCAAATCGTAAGTTCATATTTAATTGAACTTTACAAATAAGTTAAGAATCTTTGATTTGTCACTTAATCCAACCTTACTCTGGATTTCATATTGAACTTAAAAGAGGCTAGTAAGAAAGTATAAATTTTTTCTTTTAGTAAAACAATGCATAATCTACCTAGCAAGCTTTAGTAAATGGATGACAGAACAAGGTTTAGGAGAAGTAACAAAACGACAAAATTTGTTATCGGCTACAACGGTTATTAATTTATGGAAAGCCATGGTTGACAGCGTCCTGAATGGCGGGGAGTTCGATCCTCACCGCTTCTCCATTCTTGTAGCCCTGACTTAGACTTAGATTAGAAAGCATATTTCGATTAGATTAAAAATAAAATATTTATAATCTCTATTTTTCTCTCTCTCTCTCCTCACTTTGTTGTGTCTTTTCAATACGTGGACGATCATGACTCTCCCCAGCATCCTATCTCTTGTTGCTACCTATATTTTCTCACATATGTGTCTTCTTAATCTTCATTTCACTTTCTTTTTCTTCCAGTCATTTGTTCATATTTGTTGGACATGGTCCTTGCTGCTTTCCTCTGTTTCTCTTGTTTTCGGTGAGTTAAATTCTCCAAATACATTTTCCTTATTATCGAGAATTTTTTGCTATTCTAGATCTATGGCTCAACTGCGAATGACCTGAGAGGGGAAATGCCCAATTTTTAAAAAAATAGCCCTATTTCAAAATGCACAATTTAAAACTAGCAAACAAATACATGAAAGATTAGTAATGCAGACATTGATGACTATTTAGTTATTTGTTTATTTTTAATCCTGTAAACCATCGTAGTTTTTGGGGTTCCAAATCTACCACAGCTGTAGCAATTGTGGGTTTCTAGGTCAAGATATCCTGACAACGCAGATCATTCTTTTTTGAGCTGCTGCTGGTTTTGAGTTTAGTATTGTTCACTCAATATAGTTACCCCACAAAAAAAGGACCGAGTTTGTCCTTAACTAGAGAAACGTTCCCAGTTTCTGTTGGGATTTGAATTCGGCTTAAAGAAACGACTTTTAGCCCCCATGTCCATGAACCAAACTGCATCTCTGACAATTTAAGTTGCAGAAATATAAAATGCAGAAAAAAGTGTTTACGCGACAAAAAAGAAAATAAATTTATTTTCCTTTTTTTAATTCCAGTATCTTGTCTAGTTACTCATTTAGTATTGATCAGAGGACATTGCTCGAGAAATTTTGCGAAATCAATGAATGTGGCGTAATATGTAAGTGTCTTCATGCGTACAAGTACTCGGACACGAATGATAAGATGGAAAACTGAGTAGTGAGTTGTTTCATTCCGAAAAAGAACTTCTTCAGACAACGGTTTTAAAAGATGAAAACAAAGTCATAGTTTAAAAGCTGAGGAAATTCAGAGTCTATAAGATCATGAATGTCCAAGAAGCAATCGATTCTTAACGCTATATATTAAGCTTTTCGAGAATTGAATCTTTCTTTTGCAGTACAGTAACACTCACATGAACATAATTTGATGAGTTTTGTAGCATAATTTTCTTTTTAAAATACTATTATAAAATGACATTATTTACTAGCGTATTTCTATACAATGCATTTATTTCCATATAAATGAGGGATATCGGTTAAAATATCTGTACTAGGAATATACCAGAATAAGGTTAAAATATTTTCCTTGGCACCTCACACACACCTATTCTATTTTCCTTGGCACCTCACACACACCTATTCTATTTTCCTTGGGACCTCACACACACCTATTCTATTTTCCTTGCGACCTCACACACACACATTCTATTTTCCTTGGGACCTCACACACACCTATTCTATTTTCCTTGAGACCTCACACACACACATTTTATTTTCCAAAAAGTGTTCATCGCCATCTTTCGGGATCACTATCAGTTTTTTTACCCCCTTAATCTCGCACATGACCTGTAATCTCCTGTCCAATGAAAATTTTAAGTTTTGGAGAAGCCAGAAGTGGTGATGTGGTAGTGGTGGGGTGTCAAATCTTGACTTTACGTTTAGGGGATCACATACTGATGGGATATTGTGTGATGTAGAAAATGTCTGACACGTGAAGAATGGACATGTACATTGCCAAGAGGGACGTAACATTAGCACGACACAGAAGCTCACTTAAGAGCACCCCACTATCGAATGGATCAACCTATAGGAGAATGGTTGCCAAGTTAAATCAAGGCCGTGCAACCGGTTATCGCGATACTGGAAATGTAGGGATACGTTCCGGACAGAGTCGAATCAGTTTGGTGGCTAAGATATTAGTGAAAGCTTCAGTTAGAATGTTGGTGCTAGACAATCTATGCTAAACTTAAATATCTGTAAAAATCTAAACTGATATGTTCCTAAACATATCTTCTCAGACGTAGCACACTTTTCCATTAGCAAATGCATACATAAACAATACCTAGATGCACATAATAACATATAGCTGCATATAGAAACACATGCACGCATTATCGCATATAAACTGTGATGCACACAGAGAAAATGATATATTCTCACCAAAATATAAGCTCGACTGATGTTCATATCAAGAAAGGCGTTACCCGTCCAACATATCCAATAACTCCCATTATTTCGGAGTGGTCGGCAGCTTCTCAAATGACATTACGTACTTCTCTTGCCTTGCCCTTTCCACCCATTGATGACAGTCAATCAATCATTAGCTGATCGAATTCCACTAATTTTCAGCCCGCAATGGGTGCGCAAGAAAAGAAAAAAGTGTTTGGCGCGAAACTGGAGCGGTTGACACAGACACGCCGAGCAGATTCGATTTTTTCCCGACCTAATGGCCTTCTCTTTTTCTTTGAAGCAGATACATTAACAGCAGACAGACAATATACTGACGGATATGGCTGAATGGTTGAAGAATTGTACCAAAAACGTTAAGTTCGCTTTCTGTCGCAGACTCTGGATATTTGAACAACGTTTAGATAATTTCTTTTTAGCCATAATTCAGTTTCTCTTGTCGTCTGATCGAACACGTTTACTTACATTGGCAAACTTACTATTTACAATGATAAAATATTATTTTTCATGATCTAAAAATCCAATTATTCGATTTTTATCTCTAATGTTTTGTAGTCTATTTAAAGTGAGGCTGTGATTATGAGAAGAAACTTAATTCTGTTGTCTTTCAGTGTGTTTTTCTCTCAGATGAATTTTTCCTATATTTTTATTAGCCTCAAACACTGAAAATGTCAGCAAAATGACCCGGTGGTACAAATATTGTTTTCTTTTTTGTAGATTTTAGCCAATACAAGACTCAAGAGCCACTAAAGGTAGATGGTTTACTGTTATGTAGGAATAAAGTGTCACTGCCGACACTTGAGTTTGGACATAGATCGCCAGTGAGCAAACATAGGCGATCCCATTATTGAACTAAGTAGACCACGTGACCATAGAGGAAACACATATATGTATGGAAGGTAGCGTGACGTCTAATTGATCGCTGTTTTCCCTCTATCCTCTATTACTATACGGACCACTATTCTCTACTCTATTCCCTATACTATTTCTCTATTCGAATTACTATACGGATTACTGTTAGAGCGAGTATTATCGAGCAAGTACTATTAGTGCGATTGATATTCGAAGGCGTCTGACACCAGTATTGTTCAAAGGCTTTACTATACTTGTATCTGCGATTACAAAGTCTCTACTACAACAAGCATTTTGAAAGTGGCAACGAGTATTCGTTGACATCACACAAGTGGCAACGAGTGTTCGTTGACATCACAAAACCTACTGAATGATGTGTGTGACATGAATGTAATAATCAGGAGTAAGGATTATTCTCTTCATATTTGCTTACAAAATGGCTTTTATTTTTACTTTTCTTTGGAGTTCTTTAATACGATACTTTCGGAGAAGATCTTCAAGGTTTACGGAACTGTTCCAACCTTTATACTGTTTTGAAACCTCAAGTCACATTAGAATAGCGAAAGATGCTTCCCAAAAGTTAAACACGCTATTAAGAAAATTTCGTTAGACTGTTTTTCGCGAGAAACCAACAAAAAAGTACCGAACTGCACATGTAATATAAATCCTTCTATATGGTAGCGAATGCTGAACAATTTTCCAACAGATGATGAAGAGACTTGAGGTAACAGAGAGGTGGTTCTACAGGACAAAACTGAGAATACCATAAACGGAGCATGTGAGTAACAAGGAAGTTTTAAGGGAAATGTAAGCAAAAAAGGCGCATACTTAAAATAAGAGAGATTCGAAATTTCTTGGACACATAACGAGGAAAAACGCTTGGGCAATTTGACACTCACAGGGTATACTGAAGGAAATAGGTACAGATAGAACAGAAAGAGTCCTTCCTAGATAACAGAATAGGGAATGGGGGATAGTAAAATGACATTGTTAAGATCTACGATAGGAAGTTGTGGAGAGCCATAATCGCACACGGCTTGAAGGGACAGAGCACGTAAAAAAAGAAGCATAATCCCTGAAACGCTGATCATTTGATATTTTTTCTGAAAAGGCTGCGATGAGTGATCGTCCTTGAAACTAGAACTATTAATGTAGCTAAAGGACGTGCTGTTTAAAAAGTCACCGTTATTCACGATGAGGTGTAACTATTCTTTGCAGTTGCAGAGCACGCGAGTGACTGTGGGCGGCCGATTGGCCTCAAAGACAGACAGAGGATTAACAAGCTAATAAACAGGGTTGAACTGAATATTCACTGTTTAGAAACACAAGAGCTCGAAGATGAGAAAGTAAGTAAGTAGGTATAAATACTTACCCTTTGGAGATATGCCGCTAGCAGAACTGTTATCAGTTCGAAAAGTGGAATCGACTAGACGGGTTCAAATTCTGACCGAGTCTTCTACATTCATTTTGCACTGGTAGTTAAACGAGCAAATATAATGTGACACAAGATCGAGTTTAAGGTGGATTTATCGGCAGCACCGTGGACAAATTCTCACGCGTTCGGCACTTCCACTTCCACTTTGCACTATTGCCTTTGGGAAAGGCAAGAATCTATTTCTTATTCTCGCAACTATGACTTAAATAGCAGGGCGGTTGGGTTTTAGAAACTTGGGTGGTAGTTAATCTTAATTAAAAATATATGGAAAATTAACAGGAAAGCAATTCCCTAGCTTTCCCAATTGCAATTCAGATATTAAAGAAAGTTGTGGAGAGAAGTAACCGCTTACGTTCTAAATAAATATTTCATTTTTAAGTGTGTAATCTTGAAAGAAAAACGACTGATTACAGAAAACGAAGCTGAATTCTAATTATTTAAAAGCTGATATTGATTGGTCATAAATATATTTTCTCTTTTCTTTTTGGTTACGAAGATTTAATTTGTCATTGGTTAGAGAAAATGAGCGAGCAGATTCAAATTCTTTTGGCTATGATCTTATGTACAGAATTTATGCTTGAAGAAAAGAAAATTGTCCACCTCGGATCGCTCCACTACCTTTCACAACCCCCCCCCAAAAAAAAAACATATCAATTCACATATATTAAAGAATAGGAAACTGGGAACCATGGCCGTGTCTACTGGAGTAAGTTGAATTCCCTGGACTACCTTTCCTAAGAACTTATGGAAATTAACAGATACTAAAAAGAAGTTGTGGAGAGCTGTTACTGTGTTCACTAGAGTACCTTTAATACACAATAATAAACCACGGCAATGGACATGCATTAAAGAATGCTGTGGAGAGCCTTGATCGTGTCCACTAGAATAAGTTTAATTGCCTTTCCCAAGAATCTATGGCAATTCACAGGTATTAAGGAAAACGAGCATGTAGAGAGCCGTGACCCTGTCCATGAAAGTACCTTCAGTTCGCAGTTCAAATCTGCGAATTTTTGGGTGGCATTGTTTTGCAAAAATGTTTAAATAGATGGCTACTGAGTCAGACATCGATATCGTAAAGAATTAAAAATATATATTATTGTTCACCTAATACAAGGCCCAAGTGCCACTCAATATAGAGTGTTACTGAATGAGGCTTTTATATGGACGTAAAAGAAGGGTGTAAGAAGTGCATATTATGAATATATGTAGGATAGATAACGGTTGATCCTAGACTTGAAGAAGTTAAGATCGTAATAAACGGGAAAGCATCCATACGGGAGTCTGTTCCACAAAGTAACAGTTCTGAGGAAGATGCTCTCTGAGTGGAACTTCCTCCTTACTAACGGAATACGAAAGAAATGAAGTGTTGACCCGGTGCACAAGGTACGGTGGATCCTATGTGTGACGGTTTGGACAGATGTGAGGCATTAAGGAATGTAGTGCGTCTGAATATTTGTCATAAAATAGTGATATAGTAGAGAGAGGCGCGCGATGTTTTGTCTGTGGCAAAGCTGTTGTAGGAGGGAAAATAATTCATCACCTACAAGGCCATTTTTGAATTCTGTCAAGACTGGGGGGGAATTTTGGTAGCTCTTTCCCAGATATGGCAGCAATACTCCTTATTTTGGTCTGATCTGACTCTGGTAATGATAGAGCATATCAGGAATAGTTAGGTACTTTCTGGCGTGCCAGAAAGAGCTAAGTATTTCCCCCAGAATCTTCATCGTATATACGAGTTCCACCTGAGGTCTGAGGGGATCTCCGATCCTAAGAACCTTATTGGGAGTGCAACCAATCGTCAGGAGCGTGGAAAATTTCGGTCTATTCGGTGATGATTAAACGCTACTAACATGGATTTTGTGGTATTGAATCATACAAGGTAGTCTTTCTACTATTGAGCTGTAAGAGCTAGGTCAGAGGAGAGATCAGTTTCCAGGCGCTGATTTGTTTCTTTCTTTAGCGGCATATCAACTTCTCATGTGTCATTTAATGCCGAAATTTAATTTTCTTGGGAGCATTAATTTCTTTTACAAAAAAATGTATTGCATCTAATTTTGTTTTTTTACAAAAATATATTTCTGTTAATTTTTTTAACAAAAATGTATCGCACTGTTGTTAATTCTTTTTACGAAAATGTACTGCTGGTAATTTTTTACTATGAAAATATATTGCTGGTATTTTTTACTATTAAATGTTTTATACTTTCATTGTGTTTTGATCGCAGTTTGGGGGGGGGTAACCATTTGCCCATAGCTGGGACCTTAACTGGTGCTACCACCCTGGGTCAGATGGACCTGGGAACAGCAGCAATTAAGAGATGGTCCCACGCTCCTGAAAACCTCTCGATCAGAGGCCTTGCTGCCGGATGTAGTTTATCGTCATAACCATGTACAGGGTTACTGAATGGCGATGCTGTAAGGGGTTAAATTGAGGAAACAGAGGTTACATGTTATAAGATAGATAACTGTTTATACACACATTGAAGATGTTAAGATTTAGTGATCAGGAAAGCCTCCTTCAGGAGTCCGTTCCACATTGCAATAGTTCTGGGCAAGAAACTGAGTGGAACTTACTCCTTACCGTTGGACCTATAAACAGCAGTATCGTTCGCATATATATATATATTTACAAATGATCTGAGAATGTTCTTAGGTATATAGTTAATATGTAGCAGAAAGAAGGCAGAACCGAAAAGTGAGCCTTGGGAATTCTTGCTCTTATGAACTTCTTCGATAATATGGCGGTGAGTTTAATTTTCAACAAGATATTCATTATGACGTCAGGTCATAATACATCCAACCTTTCACCAAATTGGTACATCAAGTCTAGGTACTTTAGTGAAGAGTTATATTTATTTTAATTTCTTTAACAAATGTGGCACAAGGCCAAAATGGGGAATGAGGGGAAAAGGACGGTCTTCTTCTGTCTTAACTTTAAACTTAGCTAGCCACAAACACTGACCCAAACAGACAATAATATTCCTTACACCAAAACAACGCATTCTTACTTATCTTTCTTACTACATCCGCCATAATACCTCATTGTTTTCATGAGAGTCCTAACTAAGCCTCATATGTACAATTCATTGTCTGTAGGGGGAGGGGAATAAAACAACAATTTAAAAACTAGCACCAATGAGTATTTACAATATTAATACAAATCTATGTACAAGAAACTAAATAAAATAGTGTTAGTAGTAAAATATAATAATAAAATATAATAATAAATAAAATAAAATAAAATATAATAATAATAATAAAATATAATAATAAATAAAATAAAACATAATAATAATAATAAAATATAATAATAATTAATAATAATAATAATAATAATAATAATATAATAAATATAATATAATAATAATATAAAATATAATAATAATAATAATAATAATAATAATAATAATAATAATAATAATAATAATAATAATAAAATATAATAAAAATAATAAAATCCCTTACAATCCTTAAATGTGGCAGAAACATCAGTCAACTGGACGAAATCAATGCGGTGCTTTAATAATATAAGAAATTCATTCATCCGAAACACTCACAAAAACACTTAGTGAAGAGTTCACTCGAACAGTTGTCATGAAAGTATTGATAGAAAAGACACACGGACGCAACTTTCTGGCGGTGGGAAAGTGACTGAAGTCGAGACGCCAGATTGTTATACACTTCATTCATCGGATCTACACTGATATTTCATGAAGACACATTAAAAGCAGCCAATGCCACATACACTTAAATAATTACGGAATGCAGTAGAAAAGAATCACTGCGGGAAGTCGTTGAGGTTTACATCCTATGGTGATACCTCAGTGGCGGATCTACTATGAAACTAATAAAGCTTAAACTTCAGGGCCCCTAATCCCAGAGAGGCTCCTGAAGCAATTTTTTTACGGAGTGAATTTATCAACAACATCGATGTTTTTTTTAAAAGAGTTTGTTATTGAAATAAGGTGATTTCACTGATAGAATTATAAGCCAATAGATGAAGTAGTTGAAGTTAGCCTTAAAATATGCTATAATACCCATTTCATATGACCCCAAAATTCCCCTGTAACTGGTCAAATTTTCTCAGGAGGTTGTTGTCCCCGAACCCCTAACTGTATGGACTCACTGAGTCGGCAGAAATCTATTATTAGCCCATATTTTGGCAGTTGGGTCCTCGAATCTGTTGTTGCTGGTTGTAGAGGGGGGCATATCTATTCATGCTTCAGAACCCTCAAAATGTAGGTCCAACACTCATATACCTTCCTTCTAAGAAAGTATATATTGAACTTTCAAAAATAAAGCGTCGTTTTAAACAAATATGTAAGCCTTTACTAAATTTTATTATAAACATTATTTTTTATTATGTTTGTTTAATTAAAGCAGCCTGATATCTTTGAATGTTTTCTATGCCTTTTATATTGGATTTATGAGAATTCATAATTGGTTTATTTTCAAAATGAATGTCATGCGTATTATACTGTGCTATTCAGACAGGGTTTGTTAAAGGCAGCAGACAAGATATGTCAGTTATATTTTTTAATATGTTTTTCTAGTTGGCGGATTTGTTTCCGTATCTCGCCACAGTTTATATCAATTCTTCAAGACTAAGCATTTCACTGGCTTCAGTTGTTATCAAAGAAAGAATTTGCTTGGAATTGAAAGTCCGTGGTAATTTCAATCTCTGCAGCGATTTTGAATTAGACTATACTATCCGAAAATATAATAATATTTATATAAGTTGGCAATTACATTGTTATGCATGAACAAACTGCGATTTTTATATACACAATCTATATATATATATATATCTATATAAAAACGAATTCTACTTTTTGCAACATTAGAAATAACTACATGCAAAGAAATTTGGTACAAAACAAAAACGTTTAAAAAAACCTGTTTACATATGCTCTCATGAGGCTTGTTTGCTTATTGGTATGAGATAATTCCCTGTGTTAGAATCACAGAATATCTCATTACTAAAAAGAGAAGATCAAGCTGCGTGAACGATAAATATATAAAGTTGCATTGTATTTTATGTTATAGAATAAATTACGAGGGTCATTCAATAAATAAGGTGAATTTTTCGGTATAAGGACTTCTAATACAGATAGAAGCTTACTCTTTTTTTTATTTATCTGGGAACTGCTCCCTCATCCCCCTTACAGCCCAGACCTTGCCCCTTCAGACTTTCACCTGTTTGGTCCCTTGAAAGCGTTCACGAGAGGCACGAAGTTTAAAAGTGACGATGAAGTCAAAAGTGTTGTAAACGACTGGCTGAGATATCAGTCCAAAGATTTTTATGCTGAGGGAATACGGAAGCTTGTGCACAGATGGGAAAAGTGTGTGACAGTGCTGGGAGACTACGTTGAAAAATAAAAAAAAGTAAGCTTCTATCTGTATTAGAAGTCCTTATACCGAAAAATTCAACTTATTTATTGAATGACCCTCGTATTTGTGTCATTCATTTTTGTCTACTTTTCCTTTTGTGTAATTGTTTTACACTTTTTTAATCCCAAAATTCAGGTAGACTTTACATTATATGAACGTTATGTAAGGTCCCGACAAGATTTGAAATCGCATCAACTGTCTTCATTAGAAATTAATCCTTTTGAATTTCATATCGAATTTGGCATAGCACATGATAGCATCCCTTATTACGTCTATTACTTAAGTAAATTTATTGTTGGATGCCCGAAGATTTTTTAATGGGAGAGCTTTTGTATTTGACGGAACTTCGACTACAGTAGATTACAGATTATCATTCATTTTCTAGACTCTAGGAGATGTAGAACGTGGCATTGGTGAGATCATTATTAATACTGGGTACTTGTTTCCACTTGATCTCTACTGATGACCCCTGGAAACAATAGCGCGATTACATAGATAATAATAATAATAATAATAATAATAATAATAATAATAATTATTATTATTATTATCAACGTAGACAGCTGAATAAGAATTCTTCTCCTATGTTCTTTTTCTATTTAATTATTTTTCATGTATTTGCATATTCACATTATGATGGTTGTCGCTGAGGATTGAGTGGCAGACAGTCTCCTTAAAACTCTAGCACCTTCCCCAGTATTATAGTTAACTTTATCTCTGCCGTAATCTGAGCATTATCAATCCTACCTTCCATACCATGTGATTTTAGCCTCGCCTCTATTTTTTCGTATGGATTCCAATGCTCTTGTTTTTATCGGTGAGAACGTGACTATTTTGTTAGTTCTCGGGTGAGATGAAGGTATTGTTTTCTATTTGTTTTTGTTTTTGTTTTTGCTTTTGTTTTTGTTTTATGTCCACTCTCTCCTCTCGTAGCTATTAGCAGCACGAAAATGGAATTTGTGTGTCGAGTTAAAATTCCAACTGAGGCCATTGCATTCAATTTCACACACCTACTCTATAAAAGTATGGATTCACCACCTCCCCTTCCAGCTAGAGGTTAATAGCAAAGTTAGTAGTTCTCTAAATTTGGTTTACTAAGCAGCAGGGGAGAGAAACAGTTCTGAATTTTAAATCAGTGGCGGTATCAACACCAACCAGTAAAAATCTATTCCCTGCGGAAAATCAGAGTAGCAACGGCTATTGTGGTTAGTGTGGGTCTACAGGGTTTGCAAACATATGCATAAATATTGTCTACTAGTTCAACCACGAATTCTTTTGTTTCTTTTCTCTTGATAACATACACCATACAGGTTAGATGGCCACATCTGTATGGGTTTCAAACTTCCGGGGAATTTTACACATTGAAAAAATAATCTAAAAAGTTTCAGTTTCATACTTAAAGTATTTGAATGTCAAACGAATTTTTAGCCTTCTTTTTAGCCTTCTTTTTAGCCTTCTTTTTAGCCTTCTTTTTAGCCTTCTCTTAGCCTTCTTCTAATAAATAAATAAAATACATTAAAAAACAACAAAGAAATAAAGGAAAGGAGATGAAAAGGCGTGAGAAATGTCGAGCGTTGATTCGCCCACTCTTTGGAATTGCAGAAAAAGAAAAGAAGCGTTGTATTTGGCTTTATTCACGATTTTCTTTTGGTCACAGTACTCAGACAGGTCGCCATCAAAGTGCAATAGGTCTCTGGGAATAAAACTAACGATTGCATCTCTCTCCTATGTGATGTCAGTCATGTGACTCACGCACCATGTGATTCGTCGTCCATCAATTACATTTTCTCCCCAGCTGTGCGTCCCTTACGCTAGTCCCACTTTATACTTTGTTCATAGCTTTCCTTCTACAACGCTTTATTTGAGAATTCATCCCTCTTTCTCTCTCTTGTTTGATTGTTTTGCAAAAGATTTGATCTATCTATCTATCTATCTATCTATCTATCTATCTATCTATCTATCTATCTATCTATCTATCTATCTATCTATCTATCTATCTATCTTATGCATGGGATCATATATCATTATCAGAAAAGATACATACATCGTTACACTTTCGAACCATTACGCATATACAAATATTCTCTTTCTCACACTACGGATATACAGGTGTGTATGGTGGTTGCGTGTGCGTGTTTGCATGTGCGTGTCTCTGTGCTCATGCATGTAACGTAAATGTCAATGAATTATATATATATATATATTTAGCTCTTGAAAATACATTTTAATTGAGCACTGTTGAGTGATAAGCTAATTCTATAAACAACAGCCACCTGCACTAATGCAAAGCTCTTCAGTAAAATGAATGGAGCACTTTGGCTGATTGGCATTTGTTTACATTTGTAAAAACAATACGCTAGATTTAGTTGTGTAACTCTACCGAGTGAAGATAGCTCTGACTGACACCAAATTAGTTGTGTTTCAATCCTGGCTTGAGGCATTCGGAAGTCTAGTCGCACTGAGGAGCTGTGATACAGCGAAACAGTACTGTCTGTGAATGACATATATATATATATATATATATATATATATATATATATATATATATATATATATATATATATATATATATATATATATTCCTGTCTATGACGATATACTACATAAACAACGATAAACTACATCCGGCATCTAGTCCTCTGATCAGGGAACTGTAGGCTTTGAGGAGTGTGGAACTACTTCTTAATTGCTGTTGTCGCAGTTCCAACCTGCACCGGGTGGTAGCATCGGTCAGGGTCCCAGCTAAATAGTGAAACCGCAAACAAAAATAAACAGAACATTTTTTTATAATAACATGACCAACAATACATTTTATAACAATCAACACAACATTCAAAGGATATTAAATTAAATTTTTATACTAAAATTACCAACAATGCATATTATGATCTACAAAATGAATATCTAAAAAACATAGGTTTACACTGAAATTATACAATTATGTACAAAATATCTGTAGTTGAAAGCATGACATTACGTATAAAATATTTACTTTTTGGCATTAAATAACCCCTAGAGGTTGACATGCCACCAGACAAAATCAACCAAACAAACAACCAACATGAAAGAACTCTCTCATATATGATTTCCTAAAATTTCTTAAAAATCTAACTGTATTCCAAAATATTTCTACAACAAATCTACGACATAAATCACACTTATCACTGCCTCTAGTAATCACGTCCACACAAACATGTATATGCACAAAAGCTGAGTATCTACCATGTATTCAACTGTAAAAGCAGAATAACTGATAACCTCTCAAATATTAGGGCCCACTTTCATATTAGGTACATCTTAAGATCTTCCTTGTAGTAGCCACGTCGTGTCGGTGAGAAGGTGACTGAAGTCGAGATGCCAGATCAGGTTCAATTAAATTCCAGAAATGAATTCCTCGGTATGCATAACATTCTTTTGAAATAACTGAGAATGAGGAAAAAAACTAAATGGCAGGTTCTAATCAACCTCAAAACAACATAGGCAAAAGAATAAGATGAAGCCGATGACGAAACAAAAATGAAAAAAAAAGAAGAAAATGTCCTTAGAAATTAACACCTAAAAATAAGGAGGCACAAGAGGAACAATGTACCTTACTCTCGTGTGTGAACCAATGTGTCCAGAAAATAAACTTTCATGTCGACGGTTGGTCCAATCTCTTTGTTATTGTTTGCATCGTTTGCTGCCTTTCAAGTTTCAAAACTTTCTTTGCTCGTGCAATGCCTCTTGGATATATCTGTCTTTTCATGTTTTATTCAGGTTGATAATGGCTGGATGAATGTTACTGACCGTTTGTAAAAGCCGTTTACGTTGGGATGTTTGCCTTTGAAGCTTGCCTTCCAGTTGTTCGCAAGTGTATGCAGCGACGATAAGAATAAAAATGTACAAAATGGTATTAGATGAAGAGAAATATTAACAGACAGACATGGTGTCTGTCTGACAGATGCAGATTGCAGGTGTTTGACTTTTCTTCTTTCATGTGTTGTGTCCCTTCAGGATGTAGGCGATCATGGCCCTTCACTTCTTCCTGTCCCTTGTAGCTCTTAATATGCATGATCTTTTCGTTATTTCTTCCAAACCCTGTTCTGCCATCCATTTACTCAAACTCATCTATTATATAACGAGCTGCTTTCCTCAGTCTCACTTTCCCTGAACTTGTCCTGTGAGCACCAGATTTTCCAAGCCCTCCTTCCTCATTACGTGCCCCAGAAATTTCAACTGCCTGATGGTAAGTATAAGTTTCCTTTTTGTTACTATTTTCACCAACACCTCGACGTTGCTCACACATTCGGTCCATGGTATCCTCAGCATCTTTCTGTAGAACCATATTTCTGTTGCTTCAATTCGCTTCTTCATCTTGGAGGTGATTATCCAGCATTCGCTGTCATGCAGATGGACAGATATCATATAACAGTTCAATACTCTTTTTTGCTTGTTTCTAACGACATCTTTCTGTCTCTTAATACTCTGCTTAGCTTTTGGAATGTTTCTTTGGCCATGCCAATACGTCTTGGGATTTTTCGTCCTTTGTTAGAACACTTCACAGATATTTAAATTTTTCTACCTGTTTGATTTTAGTATATCCGACCTGTAATTTGCATTTTTGGCTCATCCTTTTGCTGATAACCATGCATTCTGTCTTCTTGTACTTTATACTTCGCCCTTTCTTTTCGCTTTCCTTCGTTACCTTCTGTAGGAGATTTTGTAGTTTCCTTCCCGTGTCTGCTATTAACACTGTGTCATCTGCATATCAGGTCAAAAATAGGATTTTTGTTTCATGTCTCAGTGTAAGTATATTGAAGTATATAATATTCAAATTTATTTTTTGACTAAATTTAAATAATTAAGTAATGTTTAATTTAATTAAATGTGAACTTATCTTCTTTTTTACAAATACTTTCACGGTCATTGCTCCGATGAGCTGCTTTCGCTGGTTCCTAGGCCTCATGAATTTAAACGTCCTACAAGGCTGGCATCCCGTTCCCACCCCTTCACCATTGAAACTGTTAGATGTAGACGTCTCTTCTACTCCAATAGTTTCATGTCTCGCACATCTCGCCTGTGGAACTCACTTCCTTATTCCTGTTTCCCTGGCAAATACAATCTCCAACTATTTAAGTGTAACGTCAATCGACATCTCCAGTTGCCTTGATCTATCCACTTCCGTTCTCCACATCCTTTCACCTTTCATTCCTATTTGCTCTCGCTCCAAATCTTCTGTAACCGCCTTGCCTTGACCGCACTATCTTTCTCCACAATCACTCCTTTACCACTCCTATCTGCTCTTCCTCCAAACCTTCTGTAACCCCTTGCGTGCTAGTGGCTTCCAGCCTTGCTTGGGGTGATAAGCTTAAAAAAAAAACTTTAAGTTTTGAATAGGTTATATCCACTCTTCAAGAGGATTGATTGCAAAATAAGAATTTTACAATTATCTCACCTGAAGAGTTGTGATCTGGATCGGTACACAGAAATAAATGTCTGATAAATAAACGGGGCGTCTACTCAATACAAGTTTCCAGTAAAAATAATGTTTAAAGTGA
This sequence comes from Acanthosepion esculentum, assembly GCA_964036315.1. NCBI lineage: Eukaryota > Metazoa > Mollusca > Cephalopoda > Sepiida > Sepiidae > Acanthosepion > Acanthosepion esculentum. The sequence goes on along the minus strand of OZ038486.1, from coordinate 34,698,200 downwards.
TAAAAATTCTGTCGGATTAATAAGTAAAAAATTCCATGACTTCTTTGGAAAATTGTTTTGTTTGCCTTTGTATACATTACTGACCAGATATGAAAATCTTAAGTGTCTATGATGAGAAGAATTTCCCTTAAAGACGCTATTCAGGCATGTCTCATCGGCTAAGTTCTTCGTATCTTAGTCGGTCTATAGCCCATTGGATCTAACAACGGTTCCTTCTGGACAGGGGTACGCAGGTTCGCATCCTACCAGAGAACGTATATTTATCTTTAAGATTTCTCAAATATTCAGGCCGGTAGATACAATAAATAGATATACAGTTTAATAAATAAACGGAACTTAAATATGAGTATCCACTAAAAATGCATATATATATATATATAAATATATATATATATATATATATATATATATATATATATATGTAAAAGTGAACATTGAAGTCAACACTAAGAAGCGACAGGCTGATTCATGCTGGACGCAATCGTCAGGCGACCTGAAGAAGCGTCCAGCATGAAACAGCCTGTCACCTCTGAGTGTTGACTTCAATATTCACTTTTATATTTATATTTACATACGCTCTATCTCTGATATTGACCACTTTATCCCATAAATATACCACACCTTAAAACTATATATATATATATATATATATATATATATATATATATATATATATATATATATATATATATATATATATATATATATATAGGTGTAGATATTTATACATAGGGTGGAAAATAATTCATTAATCACAAGGCCGCGAAGACGCTTTAGAACTCTATGAAATCTGGAAAGTGAGGACTGTGCAGTTCTATTCGACATATGGCAGCAGTACTACATTTTTGGTCTGACCTGTTATAATAAAACCATATTGTTATAGCTACCATCCAGGCAGTTAAAACGTTCTTGGACGCATTGCCACACTTGACAAGCACTAAGTACAACGTGTGTGTATCTGTGTGTATCTTTGCCCGCGTGTGCATGTATATGTGCGTGAGTGTAAAGATAGAGTGGGAGGGAAACATTTTAAATAAGCGAAGTGACTAAAATTTTTGCAAACCATAAAATAAATTGTACAAGGGAATTTATATACGCTGTTCATGTCAGGTTTAATGACGACTACTGTTTCTTTAGATGACCTCGTCTGCGTCGACATTTATAAGGAGGGAAGGTTTTTTATTATTACGTAGCAACAAGAAGAGCTGATTGTTAGCAAGACAACTAAGAACTATCTGTCGTATGCATCCAGTGCATTCCTGTTCTATCAGATATTTCTCAGCAATTGTACAATGAAAATAATTAGCTACATGAAAAATAGAATAAAATTGGATGATATATTTTAAATGAGTTTAAAAAGTGCACGTTGTGTAGATTTGTTTTGAGAAGATTAAGAATACAAAAAGGACCAGTAATATTAACATACATAGACGAAGCTTAGTCAGCCACAAGGCCAACATCCTGGGAAGAGAGGAGCCCTCCATTTAGACATCTTCTTTTCCAGTACTGTTACTTGGAGGAACAGACAGTGGGGAGGATGTGTCACCGATCACTACGATCTTAACCTGTTCACGACTTGAGTCAGTCATTATCAATCTTACATATATTTGTAATATGAAATTCTTCTCTTTACGTGTTTATAAGAACTTAATTTAGTAAACTTCTACATTGAGTGGCACTTGGGCCTTGTAGCGAACTAAGAATAGTATAAATAAAAAAGAGTCAGTGAGGATCGTCCTTAATGGTAATAGCACCTGATTCATAATTAACAAATCACTATGCTAAAACCGATGTTTGACAATACAAAAATAAGCAAATGAAAACTTGCACCTAAATAGAAAAGGATCTGCATCAGTAGCAGCAAGGTTTCTTAATTTTGTTTATTATCATTACTAGCCGAGTTGTTTTGCATTAAGTGCAAAGAACATCAGCTCATCCAGTAAAGATTTTGTTCGTGTGTAACTTTGCCTTGGTTTTTGCAAAGAGTCCTACTGTACCCATCTTCAGTTTTATAGATTTTTTTGGCAAACCCGGTGGCCTGGAGATTAAAAAATTGGTCTTAACCTATCTTGGTAAATTTGCAACATGTCTGTACAATTTCATCAAAATTTGTGAGAAATGTGGACGTGCATAAAGAGCGCACACAGATAGACACACACACATACACAGACATGTTCTGTTTTATAGATATATTTTATTATTATTATTTTTATTTCCTTTGATATCTGGCGTTTACACATTTCTTTCCGGGTCCCGCTCAGGGACCTAAGGTTAGAAATGGCATCATGACACTTTCCACTGCAAAAAAAAAAAAAAAAAAATAATTACATGGATAAAGCCCTTCGTAAAGTGTGGGCTGTACTTGTCAGAACAATTTTTTGTATCTCTTTGAGGCATGGACTTCCAGGGATCCCTTCAATCAGCCTACTGGAATCTTTTCCAACCAGTCCAAGGGCTCCAACTACAACAGGAATTGTTGATGTTCCCATGTGCCATATTTTTGAGATTTCGATTTCAAGGTCCTTGTATTTTGACAGTTTTTCGAATATCTTCAAAGACACATTGCAGTCTGCAGGGACTGCCATATCAATAAGGAGGCACTTATTTTGTTTGTGGTCTTTAATAACAATGTCTGGGCGGTTGGCTTTGATTGTTCTGTCAATGTATATTGTGTAGTCGCATAGAATTGTAACAGGTCCTATCTCCGTAACCGGGTCAGGGTGGTGTTCGTACCAATTTCTTCCAGTTTCCTTCCCATAGGAGTTGCAGATTTTCCAGTGCAGATATTGGCCCACTCTGTCATGCCGGGTTTTATATTCAGTGGATGCCAATATCGTGCAACCTGATATAAGAGGATCAATGGTTTCTGGATATTTGTCACAGAATCTGCATCTTGGGCTAACACAGTATTTTAGTATATGTGCTTGATAATTCCTAGTTAACAAGCATTGGTCTTGTGCAGCAATTATAAAACCCTCAGTTTCACCTTTCAACCCTGCACTACGTAGCCACTGATGGGTGCGGTTTTTGTCTACGTCTGCTTGTTTGGTACGGGCAGAGTATTGGCCATGGAGCGGTTTATTTTGCGATTGTTTCTTTATCTGGTCGGTCGCATTTCTCTTTGCATTTTTTTTTTTAAAGTTTTTTGCAGCTTCAGCCGGTGTACAGTGATGTTTTTGAATTTCTGTGCCCATTTGAAGCTCTTTTTTGAATTTTTCGGCTTCCTTTACTACAGAGTAGAGACACTTACTACTTTCATGTTCCTTGACACATACCATCATCCAGTCTACTGTTTTTTCCAAGTATCTTTGGAGGCCAATTGTTGTACTTTTGTAGGATAGTTCTAGTTGAACTAGTCCTCTGCCTCCTTCGGATCTGGGCACATACAGGCGATCAATATCAGCTTTGGGATGATGCATGCGGTAGCAAGTGAGGAGCTTTCTCGTTTTGGCGTCCATTCGCTTAATTTCAGCTATGGTCCAGTTAAGTACATTAAAGCTGTATTGCACCACAGGAACAGCTAAGGTGTTTATAGCTGATATTCGGTTTTTTGAGTTTAGCTCGGTATTTAGTACCAGGCGTACACGCCTGTAGTACTCCTTCCTTACCTTCTCTTTCATTTGGGAGTGTTGTATGCCATCTCCCTCACTAATTCCTAGGTACTTATAAGCTTCACCATGCTCCAATTCTCTAATCTTCGTGGCAAAATCTAAATCTATTAAGGGTGCTTCTAAAATTCTACCTTTCTTAAATGTTACTTTAGCACATTTATCTAATCCGAAGCTCATGCATATGTCGTCACTAAAGTATTTTACAATATTAAGTAGGCCCTTCAACTCATTGTCGTCTTTGGCAAAGAGTTTGAGATCATCCATGTATAGTAGGTGATTGAATATGTTGTTATTTATTTTGTAGCCATAGCTACTGTTGTTCAGTTCATGCGTAAGAGGGAGTAAGGGCAAACAAAACAGAAGTGGAGACAAAGAGTCTCCTTGAAAGATTCCACGTCGGATATTTAGTCGGTTGGATATGGCAGTGCCCCTGGTGTGACTAAGGTATAGTTTGGTGTTCCACATTCCCATGCTGTGCTTAAGGAAATTTAATACCACAGGGGAGACTTTGTACATTTCCAAAGTCTTAAGGATCCAAGAATGTGGAACACTGTCAAAAGCTTTACGATAATCAATCCACGCTGCACTGAGATTTCTACGTCTGCTCCTGCAATTTTCCAGAATCATTTTATTTATTAGTAATTGGTCTTTGCAGCCATATGAACCCCTCTTGCATCCCTTCTGTTCCAGTGGAAGAATGCGGTTTGTTTCTAAAAAGGAGTAAGCACGGTTCGTCATGACAGACGTGATCAACTTATACGTTGTGGAGAGACATGTTATCGGTCGATAATTTTTCGGGTCATCTGTTTCAATTGTTTTTGGTATGAGGTATGTAATACCTTCAGTAATCCATTCCGGGATTTTATTGGGATTATTTACAAGCGTTGATAATGTTTCCGCAAGTATTTTGTGGATAGACGAGAGATGATAAAGCCAGAAATTGGGAACCTTGTCATTTCCTGGGGATTTCCATTTTTGCGATTTCGTTAGAGCTTGCCTAACATCATCTGTGGATATATTTTCCCATTCTTGCAGAGGTGTATCCAACATTCGTTCTTCTTCACGCCGGATCCATTCAGCTTTTGGGTTATATTCCTTCGGGCTGCTCCAAATATTTTCCCAAAATGTCTGTACAGTATCAATCGATGGTGGCCTTTCGACATGTATAGGTTTTTTTCCAATTTCCCTGTAAAATGTCTTAAGGTCCGTTTGGAATATTTTATTTTGGCGATAGAACCTACAACGTTTTTCGTATCGCCTTGTTCTCTGTGCTTTTAGCTGAAGTTTCTGCTTCAGCATTTCCGTGGTTGGTGGAATGTCAAGTAGTGATTTAATTTTGTGTTTCCTCTTGATCTTTTTGCACTTGCGCGTGGAAATATTAGGGTTTCTGGTGAGCTCATCTAATATAGAAAGCTCACATCTGATTTGTTTTATTTCTCGTAGCAATTTTGCTTTCCAAGCTGGTTCTCTACGTTTGTTAACTTTATTTATTGTCTTGATCCCAAGCTTCAGAGTCGCTGCTAAAGCTGTTGCGTATATTACGTTGTTAACTTCTGTGATGTTTCCCGGTGGTTTATCTGTTAACAGTGTTTCCAGAGCAGCGTTGTATATTTTCACAATATGCTTGTTGGAATTCGTCATATGGATTTTGGGTAGCTGGTCTCTTTCTGACAACTGTATGAAAGTTACTTTGCTGAGTACTTGGATTACGTGGTTTTTTGCTTCGGTGATTTCCGCTTTGTGGTTTTCAAGGAATTCTAACATAATGTACCTGGAGTCATCTTCAGAAACATTGTCTGGAGAACTGCAGGTTGTGTTTAAGATAGACTCTTTGATTTTATTTCCTGGTAGGTTATTTCGTATTTCATTTGTTTTAGTTTTTACCTCATCCTCTGTCACACTACTTATATCTACATTCATCTCATTACATTTTGAGTGATGGATCATAGTATTTTGTCTTATATCTAATTTTATCCTATCTATTTCTGTCTTTGAAAGTCTGTTGTTTCGCATAATGTCCCTACGGACATTAGAAAGCATGTTTGGATTGAGGTTAGGTCTTATATCATTTCCCACCATACTTCTCCATATTTGGTATGTTTGATTGGTGGTGTTCTTTGCTGGGGTTTCGAGAGCAGTGAAGAAAGATGTCATGACTTGTCGATACTCTTCGCGGGTCCATTTAGTTCGTTTTCTTTTTATTAGTCGATTTGGTATTGAGTCACTTGGTCCAAGGTTGGCAATAATCCGGTTTTGGTGACCTAGTGTCTCTTCGTTCGTGGAGGAGTTTGTTCCAGTAACAGATTTTTCGTCCTCAGACTGGTTCCTCTCTGAGAGATGCGGCCCTTGTTGACCCGGGAGACGACCGATCCGGTATGAAATTTCATTCGTATTCGTTAAAATTGTTAGAGTTTTGCGTTTTAACCTTGACCGCCAAGGGGATATTTTTTTTTTTTTTTTTGCTGGATGTCGGAGTAAACAGTTCGAAATTAAATGTGTCGATATAATGCTATATATATATCTTTTAAATACTATTAATAAAATAAAATAAAGAAATATAAAATTATTAGAATAATTATTGTTGTAAATGTTGTTCTTATATATGTACCTCTGTGTGTGTATATATATATATTTAAATTATCATAAGTATAAAATAAAATTTTATTAATATTATTATTATTACTATTGTTGCTGTTATTATTCTTGTCGCTTAAAAAATTTAACGATAAAAATAGACAAATTGACTAGAAGTAAAAACGAAACAAAATAACGTTATAACTGGAACGCATTTACAATAAAATTGAAATTACGTTACTTAGCAAAAAAAAAAAAAAAAAAAAAATAGGAAAATGTAAGGTATTAAAATTCATACTAAAGGTTATATAAGAAACTTTCAATATAGCTAATTTATTATTATTATTATTATTTCCTTGGTTTTATGTTGTATACACACTTTTCTTCCGGGTCCCAATCAGAGACCTAAGGTCAGAAATGGTTTCATAACATTTTCCACTGATGAAAAATACGTAAAATCACAGACATTTTACATAGACAAGTCTCTTCGTAATTTGTGAGCTGTACTTGTGGGCATCATATTTTTGTATTTCTCTAAGGCAGGTGTGTCCCTTCAATGTGTCTATCGGAATCTTTTCCAATTAATCCGAGGGGTCCAATTCCAACTGGGATTATCGATGTGCTCATGTGCCACATGTTTGAGATTTCCAACTCAAGATCCTTTTATTTTGATAAGTTTTGAAGATCTTCAAAGATACATTGCAATCTCCAGGGCCTGATATGTAAATGAGAAAGCACGTTCTGTTCTCGTGGTCTTCAATCACGATGTCTAGGCAATTACATTTGATTATTCTTTCTTCTTCCGAACGATGTTTCGTTTTCAACTGGAGAACTTGCATTATAAGTGTTCTCCAGGTCTTACGACCTCGGACGGATAGCCCTTTTCACAGAATATTTGCAATTCCAAGGGGCTCAGACTTCTGAAGCGATGAGATACTAAGCTTTATTCCGATTTTCTTATTGTATAATTTTAATTTTGCTTGTGTATGCAATATCTGTCCATTGAACGTTGGACGATCTCCTAACAGATTAAGAAGTAACTTGAAGCAAAAGATATGTAGTGCTACAGAAGGATACTGAGAATACCATGGACTGAATGTATGATCAACAACGAAGTTTTAATGAAAATGAAAATAAAAAGGACAAGTACAGAGGTTCTTGTTGTTGAGTGATAGTATGGTTCTCTCGTAGACTATTTAAGTATTCTCTATTGAGATATCCATTGCTGTAGTGTGTAACAGACTAAGATAAGCTTATTAAATATATATATACACCTACATATTTTGAATACAAAACATTATATAACAAATCCTCTGGAACTCAGTTATTTTCCCTCGTCTCATTTGGGTGAATCGTCGCTTTCATATATTTAATGACATAATCTTCATACGTCATCACACCGACACTTACATGTGTGTATCCTCGTGTCAGTATGTGCCTGTGTGCGTGTGTATACGTCCGTTTGTTGAAGGATGTGTAAGCATTGGTATGTATGCAGGCACTTACGTGTCTGTTCATTGTATCGTCTGTCGCTGAAGCCTGTTGTATTCATTTTGTACGGAATTTTTGATGACGTCACTAGAAGCCGATCTTAGATAATATAATTATGGAATAGGTATTACACAATTCTGTTCGTGAGAAGGATTACTTTCTTAGCATAAATCTCAGACGCACGATCATAAAAAGCGCTTAAGGATAAATTTATTCGTCACACAAAAGAAATGGAACTCTCCAATGCAAATTGTTGCTCTCCAATGCAAATTATTACTCTTTTACATGTTCTGGATCTTATATCTTTCGTTTTTACTCATCGAAACTAAAGTCAAAGTGAATTACTAGCTTTAGCAAATCTTTATCAAACTACTACGGCACGCACAGAAGCACGCGTCGGCCTAGACCCACGTATGAAGGTTCTTGTCGTTGAGCGATAGTAAGGTTATCCCATAGGTTATTTAAATGTTCTGTATTGAGATATCCATTGCTGTAGTCTGAAGCAGATTAATATAAGCCTATTAAATATCTACGTAGCAAAATAACTTGAATGCAAATCATTATATAGCAAGTCTTCTGGAACGCAGTTATTTTAATTAGCAGTATTGTTCAGTCAGAAAACAAAGAGAAAACCAGTCAAGGCAGTAAGTGTCATCCCAAAAATTGTCCGGACTTTTATGAGCATATTCATTTTTTATGTTTGTCTGCTCTAATATGCTTCGGAAATTTCGTAAGGAACGAGAGGAATTCTCCCTTTGTCAGAAAATTGTAGAAAACAGCCGAACAACATTAACAATGACAACAACCTAAATAGCAATAAAAACAAAACAAAGATTCAATAATGCATTCAATAATTCATTGAATAATTCGAACAAGTCATAAAATGATAATGAGTCTTTTTAAAATTACAAAGGTACATTATATCTGTGGATGCGTTCGTATTATGATTAGTCATCAAATTCGAAAGCCTTATAATAGCTTTATAAAGCTGTAAACCTTCAAAAGATATGGGGGCAATTATTTATACGGCATTCACCGTGTAAAATAATCTTTGCATGAGTGGCAGCCATATTGTTTCGGGAACTATATTGCTTCGATGTCAGCAATTTACAATTTAACACAGACTTGGCTTTGTTGAACGAAAAATGTTGCTGCCATCAACTCGGCATTTACTCAGCAAAAACAAATGTGTAAAAACGTTGCCAATTAATTTATTATTCATTGAAATGATGTGTATGTTAACTACAGCAAATATTTACGCACTACACCAGTATACAAAACGTGCAAATACATATATCCGCATTGATTGATAAAGATAGATCATAAAACGATCAAATGTTTCGTTTACTGTGCATATTAGATAAATTCCCATGCATATTTTATATCCATATATATACATGCATGCATATATATATATATATATATATATATATATATATATGTGTGTGTGTGTGTGTGTGTGTGTGTGTGTGTGTGTGTGTGTGTGTGTGTGTCTGTGTGTGTGTGTCTGCGTTTGTGTGTGTGTTCTAAAGAATTAATGGATTTATTTTTAATCCGGCGTTTTATTATTTCTAAAGATATTATTAAGGAATATTTGTAGTGGAAATAGACGCCCCATTTTTATTTTTTATTTTAAACAGTGCATTCTATCACCAGGCGCATTCAAGATGGTTTCTCCTACAAAGGAGGAAGGAGTTTCAAACGCTGCCAAAGAGCACATTTTCTTTATTGAGATTTACGCAATACAAACTGTTTAAAATAAAAATACAAATAAGGTGTTTATATTTATTTCAAATGCGAGTATCCACTATATCAACGTTTGAAGTAATATATATATATATATATATATATATATATATATATATATATATATATATATATAATTATGTGTGTTAGTATATATATATGTATATATATACGCACACGCATATGTATGCACATATATATGCACACACGCAAACAAACACACTCACATATATACATATATATATATATATATATATATATTAACAATTATAAGAAAGACATGTTATAAACTGCAACATAAATGCAATTATGTTTCAGCACTAAAAGTGCTTTTTCAGGCGGTGGTTAATAAGATCTACTTTGTATTGAGCACTTTTTAAAAATATAATGTTTGGACATTGAAATTAACCTACCTTACACTTGTATACATACATACATACATACATATATATATATATATATATATATATATATATATATATATATACATATATATATATATATATATATATATATATATATATATATATATATATATATATATATATATATGTATATATATAAGACTAAAAGGCAAGTACCTACCTAAGCAATAAATTAAAGTGCTCAACGCTTCGGCTATTCAGACAGACCAAAAACGCTTCAGAGCTTAAACCCCCAACGAGGCATATATATTGAGAAAGAGAGGGACGGGCCGACAGACAAACAGACAGTGAAATTCTGTCAAAGATGACAATATATATAACAGCAGTTTCTCAACCTTGCGACTTTCGGGCTTACCAGTGACAAAATACGTTTCTCAGGACGGGAAGCAGTAGATTTCTTCCTTTCTCAAGGGAAATAGTTCAAAGGGTACAGAAGAAATCTCAGACAGATTTTGAACTCGGGCTTTCGATTCCATTCTCTCTCCTGATAAAACCCGTGCCTATACGAGAACGTGCAGGTAAAGCCAGACAATAAAAGACTTAAATGCTTGCGTCCATTCCAATGGACATGAACATTATTATCTCCATGAGACCACTTCTTTACATCTCACATCGCAAAGCAAACGAAGTCGAGCTGCCAAACATGCACATCTGCGAATGCGTGTGCGCTCATATAAATAAGCACTGATCCACCTCGGCACGAACAGACTCTCAACTGCGTACTTGTTCTGTTCACAAATATAATAAAAGAACTGGTACTGGTGTAGTAGAGGTTCTTTGCTTTCAGCGAAAAATCCGACTAATTTCCTGTATCTCCGACGTAATTCAACGTAATCTTGTTATTGTGAAACTTCTGTTTGAGCTTGTAGACCCACGGACGCCATGACTAAATACTAAGAAGCGGTAGGACACTTCTCATTTGACAGGGGAAATGTCGTTAAGAGGCCTGAATTATATTACTAGCTCTAAATCTAGTTTGATTATCGACGTTAAGCAACGTTCTGCTTGATCGTTATTAAATCGGTGATCATTAATATCGGAGGTGCAAGGGCGGGGTAGCATTTATCAGCACGGAAAACTGAATCGGCGGGTAGAGTTCGAATTCTGGGCATGGTTATTTATGTTCCTTTTGTGTTAACGCCCTTGGCAAATGTGTGAATACGTTGTTACAGCACCCTGTCCCAACACCAGGTATCCTTTATAAACTCTTTTGTCGGTAGTCAGCCATAATGGTTGACGGGGAAAACTGGTTGATTGAGTACTTGGGTCCACTACTCTCCCAGAAGTGTATCCCTGCTAGAGTAGCAGAAGTAAAAAGCTGTTACTCATGTTGTTGGTCTCGACTGAGAACAAAACGAATAAGAAAATAACAACGTGCGTTGCATTAATAAAACTTGTTATGACAGGAAAGTTAATTAAAAAAGAAAGACGTCTTCGGTTTCACAAATGTTAGACTTTGTAATTTTACGAAAGAACAAAAAAGAAAAAAAAGAAGAAAAAACAAGAATTTCACACCGTGGAAAAGTATTAGGTGGATGCTATAGTTTTCAACGACAAACAGATTTCAACCGTGTATTTAGTCTCTAGTTAATAAAAAAAAGTGTGCTGGAGATATTTGCACATATCCAATATTTAAGCTTCAGGTTTGGACTTGTGAAATAAATTATACTCACCGAATTTTATCAAAATATAAATCTACGTTCCGTATTTTTTCAAATCTCACCTTTTCCTGAAAGAATTACCATTTTCCCAAGTTATGTACCATGCGTGATATACGACTTTCGATACATGACTGACGAGCCAGATTTTTTTCCCGCAGTAGGTTGCCATTTCTTTCTGCGGTAGACCAGTTGCTACCCAAGGCTATAGAACACGATCTGCCCTGCTATTTCTCCCTTAGCTGGAGGGAGAAGAAGAGGATTCATACCTTTCCCAAGGGTATTAGCACGTAAGTGAATGTAATGGATTCGACTGGAATTCGAACCCGGCTCTCCGATTCCTCAATCCGTTTCACGGCTACAAATACATTGAAAAATCAAAAGAAAACTTCAAGAAAAGATCACGTCAAGTTTTTGAAAAATGTACAGCAGAATCTAAACAATATTCATAAAAATTCCTCCAATTTTATTATATATATATATATATAAATATATAAAGAGCTGCTTATTTCTATTAATATGTATATGTGTGTGTATATGTGTGTGTGTGCGCGCGCTAAATTATTTTTAGATAGTGTGTATCTTTAGAGGAGACAAAATGAACAAAAGTGACTAGAGGAAAAACTATTCTTAGCCCCCGCGTTTCTTTCTCTTAGGGACTTCATCTAGGCAGTGTAGGATTTATTTTGCTGCACATGTTTATATACAAAGGCAAGGATGTCATTGGTTATTCAAAGCTTTTAAATTTGAAAATATCCACGAATGTTCATCATGTGGTTGAAAGGTCAGTCAATGTGGAGATCATAAAATATCACAATTCAAGGTGTGACAAAAAGTTAAGTTGGCGAGTAATATTCAAGATTTTTTTTTATTTTAAATAATATTGTTTAGATTGTGTCTGTTATGATATGAAATCGACGTATGTGCTGTACATTTTCAAAGGCATGGGGTGGTGGATTTAGCCGTTTGCTTTTGGATTTTTTCAACACATATCTAGTTGTGTATGTTAGCGTGGGAAAGTAATAATTCTTTCTAGAAAGTTGATTTAGGGATAAAAACTGATTTCTCCTGCCAAAGGTGACAAAGTTTCGAATCCTTCCTGAGTGTGTATATTTTTCTTTAATAATATTTCTCGCATATTCAGGCCTGTAGACATAAATAAATAAACATAAATAAATAAACATAAATAAATATACTGTTTAATAAATAAATAAACGGAGCGTCTACTCAAATATTGGTATCCATTAAAAATGAGGTTTTGAGTAATAAAAAAAATATATATACAAAGATAACTAAAAAAATTATCCGCACTTTCGTTATAACATATCTTGAGACAAGAGTGCAGATAATTTTTTACTTTCCTTCGTATAGAGTGAAAGTGATGACTAAAAGGAAACAATAATTTTCTTGTTTTAGATGTTTGGTTATACATTGGTGTGTAAAACGTTTGACCATCGTGATAAATTACTTACTTTTGTTAAGTTAACCCAAAGTCTAGAGTGATTAGCAGTATGCTGTTCTCAATACATTTTATGATTTTTGAGGGCTAGAAATCAAATTACTACATTTTCGTTAATGTATAGTGGATGATAGGGCATCTTAAGCCTGATGCTTGCGTGAAAGCGCATGGTACTGGGAGTTTTTTCCAGTGTACAACCTTAGACAGACTCTTTTGGAAGCTGCTTATTCTTATTTCAAATTGCATATATATATATATATATATATATATATATATATATATATATATATATATATATATATATATATGTTACTACTTCAAACTTTATTTTATAGATGTTCATGTTTGAGTAGAAGGCCTGCATTCCTTTAAATAATGTGAATTACTTCTACGGGCCGGCGCATTCGAGAAATTTAATAAAGAAAATGTTCTCTCTGGCAGGTTCCTCTTTGGTTTCTTCTACAAAGAGGAGCACATGATATACAGACAGTTAGTACCCACTGCTTCGGTGAGGGGTAGAGACTCTCGCATATCGCATTGTTGGGTCCACGTTTTGGTCGAGGGCTTCGGGACTGTTCACACACTGGGGGAGATGAGGAAGTTTTGAAGTTGAATCAAATGTAATATTGAGCATAAAAAAATAAATTTCGTGTTATTATTACCCAGCACTTATATATCATTTTTCATTACACAAGGACATTGAAGTGAACAAAAAAAAAGAACTTTGTGTGTCGATTCCATGTCGATAGCAATTTCGCTACACATGCATTCCGATTTCTCTGTTCATTCTAAAAATAAATATACCATTATCTCTATTAGTATTCCGTTGATGTTCAGAAATTAATTACGATACATTGTTAAAGAAAAAAAAAACAACAACTAAGGAATCGTGAAAATCATTTGTTAGTGACTAAAAACGTCGAATCTGCGCTTTTTGTTGCTACTTCTAACATTTGGGGCGGAGTAAACGTGGGCGATCGTGCTTGTCTACGCATAAGAATCATTCGAGAACGTGTGTAGGAGGTAGAGACATGCGGTGCAGACATCTTGGTTTTTCTATGACTCAGCAACTTGGAAACGATTTAAGATGTCTCTCGAGCGAATAACGCGCGTGAAACTTGATGTGGGTGGCAAGTTGAGAAAAGTCAATCTTCAATTATTGATTTTTATATCACTAACAAAAGAAAAAAAAAGAAGAAATGACAAATAAATGTAAGAAGCGTATAAATAAAATCTATACATACAGAAGTGGATACATCAGTAAATCCATAGCCGAATACTGGGAAAAGTATTCATTTTACACAAGCAATATTTTCTTTTTCAACATAATCTCTTTCTTGTCAATACATTTAATCCAACTATTATTTGTTAATCATGTAAATCGAATATTATACAATTTCATATATCAAAAATTGTCAGACTCCAAACTTCTTTATCTATTTCGCATTATATGATGCGCCATCTTTTCATATATAATGTGCAATCTTTTCATATATAATGCGCCATTTTTTCATATATAATATGCTTTTTTTATATATATAATGCACCATCTTTTCATATATAATGAATTATCTTTTCATATATACTGTATGATCTTTTCATATATAATGTGCCATCTTTTCATATATAATGCATTATCTTTTCATATATACTGTATCATCTTTTCATATATAATGCATTATCTTTTCATATATACTGTATCATCTTTTCATATATAATGAATTATCTTTTCATATATACTGTATGATCTTTTCATATATAATGTGCCATCTTTTCATATATAATGCATTATCTTTTCATATATACTGTATCATCTTTTCATATATAATGCATTATCTTTTCATATATACTGTATCATCTTTTCATATATAATGTGTCATCTTTTCATATATACTCTATCATCTTTTCATATATAATGTGCCATCTTTTCATATATAATGCATTATCTTTTCATATATACTGTATCATCTTTTCATATATAATGCATTATCTTTTCATATATACTGTATCATCTTTTCATATATAATGTGCCATCTTTTCATATATAATGCATTATCTTTTCATATATACTGTATCATCTTTTCATATATAATGCATTACCTTTTCATATATACTGTATCATCTTTTCATATATAATGTGTCATCTTTTCATATATACTGTATCATCTTTTCATATATAATGTGTCATCTTTTCATATATACTGTATCATCTTTTCATATATAATGTGTCATCTTTTCATATATACTGTATCATCTTTTCATATATAATGTGTCATCTTTTCATATATACTGTATCATCTTTTCATATATAATGCATTATATTTTCATATATACTGTATCATCTTTTCATATATAATGTGTCATCTTTTCATATATACTGTATCATCTTTTCATATATAATGCATTATATTTTCATATATACTGTATCATCTTTTCATATATAATGCATTATCTTTTCATATATACTGTATCATCTTTTCATATATAATGTGTCATCTTTTCATATATACTGTATCATCTTTTCATATATAATGCATTATCTTTTCATATATACTGTATCATCTTTTCATATATAATGCATTATATTTTCATATATACTGTATCATCTTTTCATATATAATGCATTATCTTTTCATATATACTGTTTCATCTTTTCATATATAATGTGTCATCTTTTCATATATACTGTATCATCTTTTCATATATAATGTGTCATCTTTTCATATATACTGTATCATCTTTTCATATATAATGTGTCATCTTTTCATATATACTGTATCATCTTTTCATATATAATGCATTATCTTTTCATATATACTGTATCATCTTTTCATATATAATGTGTCATCTTTTCATATATACTGTATCATCTTTTCATATATAATGCATTATATTTTCATATATACTGTATCATCTTTTCATATATAATGCATTATCTTTTCATATATACTGTATCATCTTTTCATATATAATGTGTCATCTTTTCATATATAATGTATCATCCTTTGATATATAATGCATTATCTTTTCATATATACTGTATCATCTTTACATATATAATGTGTCATCTTTTCATATATACTGTATCATCTTTTCATATATAATGTGCCATCTTTTCATATATACTGTATCATCTTTTCATATATAATGTGTCATCTTTTCATATATACTGTATCATCTTTTCATATATAATGCATCATATTTTCATATATACTGTATCATCTTTTCATATATAATGCATTATCTTTTCATATATACTGTATCATCTTTTCATATATAATGTGTCATCTTTTCATATATACTGTATCATCTTTTCATATATAATGTGTCATCTTTTCATATATACTGTATCATCTTTTCATATATAATGTGTCATCTTTTCATATATACTGTATCATCTTTTCATATATAACGCATCATATTTTCATATATACTGTATCATCTTTTCATATATAATGCATTATCTTTTCATATATACTGTATCATCTTTTCATATATAATGTGTCATCTTTTCATATATAATGTATCATCCTTTGATATATAATGCATTATCTTCTCATATATACTGTATCATCTTTACATATAT
>OZ038486.1:34571650-34676650 GCA_964036315.1 Acanthosepion esculentum | reverse complement strand
TGTTAATTACACATACGCTATAATTGAGATATGCAGTTAAGGCACGAACTATAATTCTTAGTAAAAAACCTTAGCGAACGTTTCAGACTAGACGCGATCGGCACATGTGAAATTGCTATTCTTTGATTTCAACTTATAAAGCTAACAAATCTATATGAATTGTTCTGCAAGTTATTATTAAAGCAACCTAGGTAGGTAGGCAAATATCGTAACAAATGCTTATTTACGAAGAAATATCGAAGCGTCAACACGAAGATAAGAACCATACAATCGCGCCGAGTATGTTACTACATTTCTTGCCTGTACTATTATTATTATTATTATTATGTTACTATTATTCTATATATATATATATATATATATATATATATATATATATATATATATATATATATATATATATATATATATATATACTTAGATAGATAGATAATAAAGATCTGTATCCACATCTGTATTCACACCATCCGGCACTCACACAGTATTCAGACCACCGGCTCAAAACTTGTATATTTACTTTTCCGACACAAATGCAAAAAGGAGAATTATGACGGAGAAACAGACACGGAATTCCGTCTTCGCTTCAATAACCATAAGAAAACATAAAAAACAACAACAATAATTATCCTGTTGCTGCACACTTCAACCAATCGTTCATTAGCATTGGTGACATAACATGCGTGCTTTTAGTGTCTTCATTTAACAGTCGACAAGAAAGACGCAGATCGGAGTTAGAATATATTTTCAAAATATAATCACTCATTAAAGAATTAAACAAAAATTTGGATTTAATCCGAGTGTATAGTTTCCTTAGCGAACCCTCTAACCAACAACAATAACATTCATCCGAAGAGTGACTCCCAATTTGTTTATTCCTCGTCTCATTGAAAAAGGACACAGGCGTGTCTTAAAATTCAGACATTAAAATCTTTCTCTTCGTGCTTCAATTTAATCAAAAGGGTAATATATAATATATATCATCAATTGTATTGTCAATATTGTTATCATGTTGTATAACAGCTCATTAGTGTGACTAGACATCCAATTACCTCAAGCCGGGATCGAAACTCGATCAGTTGGAGATTTTACCCCTAATCTATCAGCGCCCGATAGAGAGGAAGGCGGATTTTTACGTACTTATTCTTCGAATAAACACGCCAATGACCGCGAGAGGGCTCAATACATAGAAGAGCTTTATATATATATATATATATATATATATATATATATATATATATATATATATATATATATATATATATATATATATATATATATATATAGTGCCACTAGATAATTGTTGCTACATGAAACGAGTAGCTGGTTTTGGTATTGATATAATTATATTATATTTAGGCTCTGTCGACTTTGGCATTGATCCCTCTATGCTAAGCAGATATTAGTTATAGTTTCTGGTAAAGAGTTTTTTTTTATCTAGCGTGATAACGATTTGAAAAAGGCCAGCCACTATTTACATTGTTCGAAACGTTGTCCTCATCTTTGTTGTCATATTCACGACATTTCATCCGTTGTACGCTTTTCGGGTGATGCTTCATTGTTCTAATTCCACGTGCCATGCCTCTTCTGGATATCTCAGTTTCACTTATTTCCCTTTAGTAACTCAACTCTCCAAGTTTCTTTTTATTGAACTCGCATCGCTGGATTATTTCAACCAACGCTTTTATCCTCTGAGCTATGTGTCCTTGAGGAAATCAGTGTATGAATTTTGCGGATTTATAAACCTAATGTCTCAGGAAGCATTGTTTATCAGAGCTCATATTACAATTATGTTGTTATTATTGTTTTCTCTAGCACTCCCTATTACTGTTTAACATATTGTATTCATATCTATACTTGGCCGGCTTAGGAGATTTTTGTGGCCCAGCATATATTCTGATTCCTTAAGTTTTAGATGGGGACAATAGTTAGAACAATGTAAATAGTTACAATACCTCATCTGAGAAATATAGACATATAGAAAAATGTCAATCCTCTTTTCATGGCCATAAAATATTTTTTCTTTTTTCTAATGGTGATCGCGAAGCCCGTGGCCCACCAGCGGCGTAGGGGCACCACATGTACTGCAGTCGCAGTAGAAATGGTGTTTTTTTTGGGGGGGGTGTAAGATAGCCTGACGTAGCCCAGCACTCTCCAGGCTTATTTTAAATTCAAAGTTTCCTTCTCATAGACCAGTTGTCACCCATGGCTATAGAAACCGGTCTGTCCTGCTAGTTACCCATAGCTTAGAGAAGAAGATGATTCATACCTTTCCCAAGGTATTAGCAAGTAAGTGAATGTAATGGTTTCTACTGAAATTCGAACTTGGCTCTCCGATTCCTCAATCCGATCCGCTATTCATTACTATCTGTGCCACCTTTACTAATACATCAATGAAACGGGTTGACCATTTAACGTCTATTTCGTCTGTGTTGCTTAGACTGCAATTTCATTTTAAAAAAAATATTCAAATTGATCAGTTTTATAGTTTTAAGTTCTTCCAGATCATTCTTTATCTTGAACTCGCAACCATATTTAAAAAAAAATCACATACCATTCTTGAAACATACTTGCAACCACTACACTATCTCCATAAACTTCAATGATATACTGCCTGGCTTCTGTTGTGTTATTTTTTTTATTCAAATAAAATGTCTGTCATTTTATGTTATTTTTTTCTAAATTAAACATTAAGTACAAAAAGTATTGGGTAACTGGATGACAAAACGCGAAAAATTCTACATAACGCGTCTTGTCCTTTAAAAAAACTTCATCATTTTTAATATATAGGGTGACCCCCCAAAAACGGGAACTTTTTAACAGTCCAATAAAACTAAGAGTGATTGAAGAAAAATATTTAATTCATAGTAATTGAAACCTTAAAACATGCCATTTAAGAAACAATGATGGAATTTTCATTTTTTTTAATATTACGTCCTGTAGATGGCGTCCTCCTGTACGAATGCATTCTTGAAATCTGCTGTGGAGATTCCTCATTGACTTCTGCAACATCTCAGCTGGGATACTGTGAATTTCATCTAGAATTCTCTGTTTTAACTCATTCAGAGTTCTTGGTCGAGTTGTGTAAACTTTACTCTTGAGATAGGGTTAGGGTTAGAAAAAACATCACAAACGGATAAATTCCGTTTTTTGGGGTGACCCCCCAAAACGGGAATTTTTGAAGTGCGTATTGCAAGACATGAGCAAGTGGCAACACTGCGAGACAGTGACCTTGAGCAAGTAAATATTTCGCCATTTTAACGAGAATTGTTCGGTAACCGTGTGATCTCAAGATTCGGTAACGTTGCCTGGCCCCCTAGATCGCCAGATTTATCCGTTTGTGATTTTTTCTTGATTAAATATTTTTCTTCCATCACTCTTGGTTTTATTGGATTGTTAAAAAGTTCCCGTTTTTTTGGGTCACACTGCATATGTAGGGGGAGAGGAAAAATATAAATGAAAGGCACACCTTCATTTAGCGTCATAGTTAAAATTATGCACCGGGAGGGAAAAAATAGAGGAACGCAAAATTTTAAATTTAAATTTTCAAATTTCTGGCGTCCGACATGTCTAGACTCAAGAGTTCAGCTGATTTCATTGAGTTTCCCAACACTTTATTTGCTGTTGTTTTTAAATATCTCCCACTGTGACAAGAGATTTGTTTTGAAAGGTAAAATGCCAATGTACGTTTTAGAACCGTTATAACTTTCACTTGAACAAATAAAAATGATGACGTTTTCTGCAAAAGTATAGCAGCCAAAGGCAATCAAATCTCCTTCTAGTATTCTTTAACATTTTTGCGTATGATTGTGCTGGGAATTTTTTCATCAGAATCATATATAGTATATGTTTATAAATAATTGTCATATTAGTCGTCTGGATATAACCTTTACGTTGTGGTATGTGCATCGTTTATCTATGTGCGAGCAAGTGTAAGGTCATAGCACTATTGATAATATACACATGCACATGCGTCGAATGATGAAACGCTTGCAGCCAAAAGAACGACCTTGATAAGCCGAGCTTATTGTTATCAGGTTTGTATATCTTTGCTAGCCTTGGTTAAATAAACACACCCACAGCTGCGACCATAATCAAACGAATGCAGTTTCAAAAGAGTAATGGGAACGGTCGAGAGAAACACTATAAAAGGGAGGAAAGTAGAAGAGAAAAGAAGACAGGGAGGAAAAGAGAAGAGGACGGAGGAAAAGAGGGAAGAAAAGATAGTGGAGGAGAGAAAAGAGAAGAGCTGTAAAGAGGAAAGGAGAGTATAGGAAAGAAGAGAGGAGAAAATAGAGGGAAAGAAAGACGAGAAGAAAAAGGGATGAGTGAAATAGGAGAGAAGTAAAGAGGGGAGGAGAGAATAGAAGAGACAATACGAGAGAAGAGAAGAGGGGGAAAAAAAGGAGAAAAGAGAAGAGGAGAGAAAAATGGAGAGAACAGACGAGGACAGAAAAAGGTAGAGAAGAAAACAGAGGGAATGAGCGAAAAGAGGAAATAAATTAGAAGGGAGGAAAAGACACCAGAGAAGAAAGAATGACAGATAAATAGAGGAGAAAAGGAAAGTCGAGAAGATGTATGAGGGGAGTGGAGGAAAGAAAAGAAGAAAGGGGATAAGTGGAGAAAAAGAGAATAGAGTAGAAGAAAGAAGAGAATAGAGTAGAAGAAAGAAGAGAAGAGAGGAGGTGAGAAGATAGAATAAGAGAAACGACGACGGAGTAAAAAAAAAGAAGAGAATAAAAGAGAGTGGTGGGGAGAATAAAGAGAGAATGAGATAAGAGATGAGAGAGAAGTGAGAGGATAAGGAAGAAGAGACGACAGGAGAAAACAGATGTGTGGGGAGAATAGAGAAAAAAGAGGAGTGATGACAGGTGAGATATGAAGAAGTGATAGAGAAAAAGAGAAGATAAGAGCAGAGAGAGAGATTGAAGTGAAGCAGATGACAGAATATGAGTAAGAGCAGAGGAAATAGAGAGTAAAGAGTGAAGGTGTGAGGAGAAGAGGAGAAGAAAGAATAGAGAGAGGAGGAAAGAGAGAGAAAATCTACTAGTGTATATTTTCGGGTATGCATATATTTCTCCTCTACTCTATACCAACAGGGTGGTTTTTTGATACTGTTTTTTAAAAATAACTTCTCTTCTTTCTAAGTCAAATTTAGTGAAAGGCCTCGACATAGATTTACATAGAGCAATGTAAAATCTCAGCTTTCCAACTTCTTTGTAAATATAACGGTTAATAGGTTTTTAAAGTTCTTATTTTTTGTTGGTCTTAGGAGATGGTGCACGTTTGTTACTATTGCATAAAAATCTTTTAGAAAGCAAACATTTTTGTCTGCATTAATTTTTGAATAAATATCTTTATCGAAGAAACATCAGATCCTTGTATAAAAAATAGACGAGGGGGAATTAAAAATCCGCGTTTCCTAAGGATTTTGCAATCACACCCATCTAAAAGTGAAAATAGAATCTTGCTGAACTGTGGGGCTCTTCGTAGCTGAGCGGTTAAGCACACTGGATCAAACGGAGGTTTCACCTACAAAGTAGGACGACGATTCGATTCATGTCGGAGAGTACATCAATAATAAATATGTCGGATTAAAAACAAATCCACTAATGTATTTTTATATTGTTTAAAATTTTCCATATTTATAATAGAAGAATGCTTAATGTCGAGAATAGAACATTTGTAGTAATCAACACTGGGACATAGAGATCGATACTACAAGGTGACTGCCAATTTCACACGTAATGCCTTTATCATAATTTATCATAATAGAATGGAATAAGACGACAATTACTAAACAACGTTGATTTGTATGCTGATAAAGCCTGGTCACCAAGTGGGTGCCTAGGTGGGTGTTTAGTCCTTCCTCCCGAAGAAAACCAATTCGCGCCACTTCTGTGAAAATGATGTGAACTAATTTTTGTGTGTAAATTCCTACTCGTGGTAATATATATATATATATATATATATATATGTAATGTGTAGAAACTTATCACTTAATTGAATGGTGTTGTTTCAGTCATGCTGACTTCGAAGTTTTGTCAGTGCACTTCACTCTTCACGAAACTTCGAAGTCGGTATGATATATATATATATATATATATATATATATATATATATATATATAAAGAAAAAATTTTAAGAAAAAATTGCTTTTTGCCAAAGGGCGCAAATTTTTCTTTAATAACATTTCTCGAATATTCATGTCAGTAGGTGAAAATAAATAAATATACTGTTCAATAAATAAACGGAGCGCCTACTCTAATACGACTATCTATTAAAAATGATGTTTAAATTGATACAAATCTGTCGCATTAATACAAAATTAATGCAAAATCCATTATATATATATATATATATATATATATATATATATATATATATATATATATATATAATCATTTATTTGAATATTATAATATAAATATGTTATAAAATCACTACAAAAATAGCCATTTTGTTTCAACACTTCTGGTGTCTTATCAAGTGATGATGTAGAATATAGAATAAAATCTATATATATATATATATATTACAAATCAATAGTTTGAAGCCATCCACCAGAATTAGCATGGAATGAACTTGATAGAAGAGTGAAAATAATGAAAAATAGCTCTTAGATTCATGGAAAAAAGAATGAAATCAATTACCAAACTTATACTTTGAGAAACTTTTCCAACGAATGCCAAAGATTTGTGCTGCAGCAATGAAGGCTAAAGCAGGACATTTTGATGAGAGCAAAATGTAATCATAAAATGCTTTTTTTCTTTATGTCTTAATACAATTTCTAATAAAAAATCATGTCGCCTTTTTTAACCATATATATCTTCCTTGTGTTCAATTATAAATTTTAGGTTTTAGACTTTTCTTTGTATATTATTATATTTGAAGATAATTATTGGACCATACGATGGGCACGATAAAATTTTAAACGAATTTCATAATATATATTTTTATTGAATATTGATACAAGTTTCAGGACTTCTACTGAAAATGAAAGAGAATGAAAAAGCTTTAGAAGGAACCGGAAATCCTAAACAGAGAACAAAAGACAAACCTCTACTGCTGTTTAAAAGACTGGGAAGGAGTGGAAACCGCACGATAGGCGAACCTATATATATATATAAAGAAATATAGTCTTAAAGTGTGCTATATTTATGGGATAAAGTGTTCAATATCAGAGATAGAGCGTGTGTATATATAAAAGTGAACATAGAAGACAACACTTAGAGGCGACAGTCTGTTTCATGCTAGATGCAATCATCGGGCCAGATGATTGCATCTAGCATGAAACAGACTGTCGCCTCTAAGTGTTGACTTCTATTTTCACTTTTATATATATATATATATATATATATATATATATATATATATATATATATATATATATATATATATATATATATATATATATATATATATATACAATGACCCTAAGATCAGAATCATATCACCGATCATCTCAGAAACAATAGTACAACAATGCCGTATACAAACTAATGGAAAACACACACACACTCACACAAACATACACCACCCCACGCACACAGATATATATATATATATATATATATATATATATATATATATATATATATATATATATATATATATATATATATATATATATATATATATATATATATATATATTATGAAATGGACAAAGTTCGACAATTATTTTAAGACATTTTTATGTTTATACATTCTTTTTATAGATACAAATATTTAAGTAAATGCTCTGTTTATAATAAACAGTATTAAACAACGTTTACCGGCCTGAATGTCCGAGAATTTTTCCTTGTATAGGATACAGGTTCGATTCCTGCCGGAGGACGAATATTTTCTATGAAAATTTCTCGGACATTCACGCCGATATATGTTGTTTAATACTGTTTATTATAAACAGAGTATTTGCTTAAATATTTGTATCTATAAAAAGAATGTATAAAAATGTCTTAATATAGATTAGGCAGCGACCCCTCCTTTAAACATCTTTCGTTAAATAGTGCAGACAAGGAAAATTTAATTAATTATTTTTTTTTAGTTTTTCCAGCGTTCTTCCGTTTGGTTGGAGAAAAAGTGTACAAAAATTTTCCATCATTTTCATTTACCCAAGCTTTTTCGGCCACTTTTTGGTTTTGGTTGCTGTTAGCTTTTCATCGTGTTTTGACTGTTGTATTTTATTTTTGTCTTGTTTTGAATAGGGCCGTTTATATATACAAATAATTAAAGAAAATGAGGGGCAATATTTATAAATTTGATGTTTCACTTGTTAAAACTTCAAGAAATGTTTACCTAAATATCTCATCAACTTACCGCTTTTAATAGCTTCAACAGAATTTTGGGGAAAATTATATATATATATATATATATATATATATATATATATATATATATATATATATATAAAACATAGCTTTAAGGTATTCTACTTTTATGGGTAAAAGTGCTCTATATAAGTGATATAAAAATATTTAAGCAAAAAAGTGGACACTCAGGTTAACATCGAGTGGCGACAGTCTGTTTCATACTTGAATACAATCCAAGCCATGATGGCATGAAGATTAAAGATTTCCTGTCAATTATTTGCAGACATAATCTATCTTTAAAGGAACAAAATGAATTTAAAAAAAACAGGAAAAATTATTCTTAGTCGACGCTTCATTAAGGCAGATGACGTTTGCCATGAGAAAGTACCCCAGAAGACGAAACGCGTTGGCTAAGAATAGCTTTTCCTCTTGTCTTTTTATTAACACACACACACACACACACACACACACACACACACACACATACATATATATATATATCATGTATTAAAAATATGAATAAAACTTCGTCTCAGTAACAAGGTTAACACTCCTGAGTTTTGAGAAATCGACCTAGCTCCGTGGTGCATTGTAACTTTTTCAGTGCGGTTTATAAACGATAGAACTCGCAAGCCTCTATATAGAATAAAGCTCTATTAAGCTCCCACCCTATGCACGCTCTTGTGTGTGTTCGATAGATTTAGTACATACACCTGGCATTCAGATAATTGTATTTTGACGAAAAGTCTAATAAATTGTAGAAACTGTATTCACCGAGATGAAAGGAAATTAGGGAAATAGCTATTGTTAATATCCTTTCTGCTTTGATTCGTATACAAATCAATGATTTTGTCATTAATTTTTGTGCTCTATTAAAAGATCATTTGGTAGACACTGCATAAAGGATACAAAAGAAACATGATGACACGCAGACTAGACATGATTCTGTCAGACACTTGCCTTACGGCTTTCTATTCCTAGAATAAACAAGAGTCGAATAACGCATTTCTATCCGCCAATGAGATAATGGAAGCAAATAAAACAAGCTGAGCATAATTAACGAGGCAGATGTTGACACAGACAGGCTTTCTATTATGAATACCGTGGAACGTTCCTTCTTGATAAAAAGATGCTGTGGTATGATGATTCGCAAGGTCCTGGGTTCGAAGCATACTGGGTAATCCCATAGTTTGGGGTAAAACTAAGCTAAGCAAAATAAGGAATTAACGGATTTTTTTTAATCCAATAATTATTTTTTCATGACTATAATTGTTTTTAATCTGCCATTAGTTATTATTATTTTTATTATTAATTATTATTGTTATTAATATTATTTTTTAATTCGACATTTATTTCTTCGCTTTATTATTATTATTATTATTATTATTATTATTAGTAGTAGTAGTAGTAGTAGTAGTAGTAGTATAATTCCTTTGATTTCTGTTGTATACACATTTCCTTCCGGGTCCCAATCAGAGACCTAAGATCAGAATTTTTGTTGTTGTTATTATTATTATTATTATTTTAATATTTCCTTTGATTTCTGTTATATACTCATTTCTGACCGAGTCACAATCATTTTCCTCTGAGAATTTTGCCAAAAAATAAACTAAAACAACTTCAGATCACACACATTTCAAATAAATGAAGCCCTTTTTAAAGTATAACTTGTACTTTTTAGTACAGTTTTCTGTATTTCTTTAAGATATGGGCTACTAGGAATCCATAGGAAATATAGGAACCTTTTCCAATCAAACCGAGGGCACCAACTACAACTGGAATTATTGATGTCCTCCTGTGCCACATTTTTTAGATTTCCCTTTCAAGATCCTTGTATTTTGATAGTTTTTTTTTTTAAGATCATCAAAGACACCTTACAATCTGTAGGGACTGCCATGTCAATAAGAAAGAACATTCTGTTTTTGTGATCTTTGATCACGATATCTGGGCGATTAGCTTTGATTTCTGTGTGTAATCGTTAAGTCCCATACAATTGGTCCTATTCCTGTAAACGGGTCTGGGTCGTGTTCATTCTAGTTTCTTGGAGTTTCCTTCCCGTAAAAGTTGCAGATTTTCCAGTGCAGATATTGACCCAGTCTGTCATGCCGAGATTTATATTCAGTAGGTGCCAATACCGTACAACCTGATACAAGATGGTCAATTGTTTATGGATATTTATCAAAGAATCTACATTTCGGTTTAACAAATTATTATTATTATTGTCATTTTTATTTCCTTTGATTTCTGGCGTGTACACATTCCTTTCCGGGTCCCGCCCAGAGACCTAAGGTTAGAAATGGCATCATGACACTTTCCACTGAAAAAATAAAAAAATATATTTTACATAGATAAAGCCCTTCGTAAAGTGTGGGCTGTACTTGTGAGAAAATTTTGTTGTATTTCTTTGAGGCATGGGCTTCTAGGAATCCCTTCAATGAGTCTACTGGAATCTTTTCCAACCAATCCTAGGGCTCCAACTACAACAGGGATTGTTGATGTTCCCATGCGCCACATTTTTAAGATTTCGATTTCACGGTCCTTGTATTTTGCAGCTTTTTGAATATCTTCAAAGATACATTGCAGTCTGCAGGGACTGCCATATCAATAAGGAGGCACTTTTTTGTTTGTGGTTTTTAAATTATTATTATTATTATTATTATTATTATTATTATTATTATTATTATTATTATTATTATTTTCCTTGATTTCTGTTGTTTACTCATTTCCTTCCGAGTTCCAATCAGAAACGTAAGGTCAGAAATGAAAACATGATATTTTCCACTGAACTTATTTGTAAAAATAAAATACAATAAAATAAAACAACCTAAGATCACACACATTTTACATTGATAAAGCTCTTCGTAAGGTGTGAGCTGTACTTATGAGAACAATTTTTTGTATTTCTTTACGGCATGGACTACCAAGGATCTCTTGGGTCTATCAGAACCATTTCCAATCAAACTGAGGCCTCCAACCACACCTGGAGTTATTGGTGTTTTCATATACCACATTTTCAAGATCTTTGTATTTTGAGTGCTTTTTGAGATCTTCAAAGATGCAATGCAGTCTGCAGGAACTGTCATGTCAATAAAAAGCACATTTTGTTTTTCTAGTCTTTG
Source organism: Acanthosepion esculentum (assembly GCA_964036315.1). Taxonomy (NCBI): domain Eukaryota; kingdom Metazoa; phylum Mollusca; class Cephalopoda; order Sepiida; family Sepiidae; genus Acanthosepion; species Acanthosepion esculentum. Next base: position 34,665,220 of record OZ038486.1, on the reverse strand, counting down.
ATCACTATGTCTGAACGATTAGACATGATCATACTGTTTTCTTATATTGTAAAGCCCTATAAAATTATTATTATTATTATAAATGTTATATTTAGTGGGTACACATGTCTGAGCATATATTTCTTTCTGTGTTTCTTTTGGTTCTGGTTTTCTTGTTTTTAAGTGAAATTAAAATTTACCAGCTTAGAAATCGAAAGTCTTACTAAAGAAAACATGCCTATCGTTCCAGTTTTAGTCTAAAAGAAAAATAATTATTTTCACATCAACAAGTATGCTTACCACTGAACCACTGGGAGCTATAACAGCAAAGCAGAACCTTACTTAAAATCACGGAATCTATTTCAGCTAGCTTTATTTCCGTAACCGATACGTACACAATATAATTTTTAAACAATCAATACATTTATTTCTTATTAATATAAACATTATATTTACAGATAGACTTATTTGAGTAGACATCTCTGTTTTCTAAACATTAACGTCTACCAGCCTATGCATCTAAAATTAGACTAAAAAACAGAAGTTCCTCTCGATAGGAATCGAAACGGTATTGAAATCTTAATCTGAGAAAACACTTTCAAGTTAAAAGTGCTTTACCATTTAGCCACGAAAAGCAATCAAAGCAAAGCAGTTATCCCATTTAAGAAATGAACTTAATGAATAAAAAAAAACTTTTTTTTATAAATCAATAAGAATCTCACAAAAATATAACACCGATATCGAAAACTGTGCAAAAAAGTAATCAACAAATCTTTTAAAAAGAGTTTCACATATTTTCCTTTGTGCCCCAAAATATCTTTGTGGTAGGGAAAATGTAATTCAAGTTCTTTTGAGATATCTTTGAACAAAATATTACTGAAAGGAAAACGTGAAAGGAAAATGGGAAACGAAAATATGAAAAAAGGAACTAAGCATTAATTGTAAGAAGACAGAATGTAAGGCTGTTGGCAAGAGGAACAGATCATGATATAAACCACGAATTAGAGCTGTCAAAATCAAGCAAGTACAGAAATTTAAATATCTGGCAAGTGTTTTAACAGGTGATGGAATATGTGACAGAGAAATTTGAATTGGAATAGCGAAAGGTGTCTTCCGAAAACTAAACCAAATATTAAGAAACACGAAAATTTCGTTACTATAAAAGAAAGCAGTGTTAGACTGTCTGTAATATCAAACCTCCTGTATGGCAGTGAATGCTGGAGAATATCCTCCCATATGAAGAGAAGACTTGGGAAAACAGAGATGTGGTTGTACAGAAGGCTGATGAGAATACTAAAGACTGAACATATGTGTAACGAAGAAGTTTTAAGAAAAATGACGAAAAGGACACTTAGAATTAGAATGATGCAACTGAAATTTTAGGGAAATATTGAGGTAAGAGGGTTTGGAGAATTTGATACTCATAGGACATACTGAAGGCAAGCTAGACAGAAGCAAACAATTAACTTACATAATGAGCTTCTGGTAGAACATGTACTGGCAGAGATAACATAAAACATTCTGTTAAATTCAACAAGACATGAACTGGCAAATGCCCTGAAGGAAAACAAACAATAAACTTGGACACAAAAAGGTCCCAAGACCATGTGTACGGAACTACAACAGCGAATTTCGTCACGGATACAACATAGCCATCACAAATAATTTAATAAATATTTCCTCTACACGTACAATATTACTTAACGAACTCAAAAACATATGACAAATAATTATCAACAATACTTTCCCTAACCACATAATGGATGGACAAAATAAAATAAGTTAAAAAAAAACAAACAACGATACAAATGATAAACTATTATACGGAAACAAACAATAAAGATATCAAAACATTAACAAATTAATGTTGTCTATGCATTCTCTTGTCTATTTAGCCAATGTCTGTCTAATAATAACAGATCAAAAACACGTACGTTGTTTACACAACCACTACAATTTCGCACCGATTCATGTGCCATTTATCTGACAATAGTTAAAAAAATCGCATATTACCAACAAATACAAGAAAACCCCAGAAATCCGACAGATATTTACCAATTACACAAAAATACTATCACATAAACATTACAAAAACGACTGCAAATACTAGAAGTTGTGAGTATAATAATCATCCGAACATGAAAAAAACGTACTAAATATATTTCATAAATAAATAGGAAAAAAACACACCATCATAACATGAACTGTCACGTGAAAACGCAAAGTTATAATACTTGAAAATGATGAAACTGACAAGAGACGCAACAATACGATATTTGAAAACGATAAAACTGACATAACCCCCCCCCCACCAAAAAAAAAATGAAACTATCTGATAATGTATTATGAAATTGGAAAGTACTCCGACATTGGACAATTTATACTTATGGAAGAGAAACCAGGAAAATGGTCCAAAATATATAAAAATTAAGAGAAGTTCTTAACAAATAACGCTCATTACAAATCTACCATTCGTCCATACATTTAATACTGTTGCCATATATGGTCTGGTGCCCCCGCTGTTCACCTCGAGGTTCTCGACAAAATCCGGATATTCAATGTGATTGGCGCTGACTTGGTGTCTTGACTCCAGTCATTTTCTCACCCATGTAATGTAGCTTCCTATAAATATTTTCATGACATCTGCTCTGACGATCTATTTTTACTGGTGCTCCGACTGCATGAATTTAAGCATGCTACTAGGTTGGAATCTCGGTCCCATCTTTTTACTGTCGAAACAGTTAAATGTAACTGCGTCTTCTACTCCAACAGCTTCTTCTCTTCCACTTCCCAACAGTAGAACTCCCTTCCTCTTACTTGCTTCCCTGATAACTATAATCTTCAAAAATTTAAATGTAATGTCAATCGATATCTTCTGTTGCCTTGATACCCGTCCCTCTTTTTATCGTTTCCTCTCCCCACCCAGTTTTCCCTTACTTACACTTTCTGTAACCCCTTGCGTACTAGTGGCACTCCCGCCTTGTTTGGTGTGAAATTCTTTAAAAAATTGTCTTTAACCAAATTTGTACAAATGAAAGATTGTTGTCCAAATATTAGAGAGAGAAAGAGAGAGTAAAAAGTTTCAGGAGATCAGTTCGCTAGATCGGTTTAGACTGGTAAATAGAACCTAAAATAAATTTTAAGTGTATTACTTCTTTCTTCTATCTTTGATGAGGTGGCCATAGCAGATGTATCGTTTAGGACTGTCCAAGCTATAGATAGAACGTTGGGGAGGCTTCCAAGGTAGAAATGATTGGCGAATTCACGAATAATGGCTGTAACTTAATTAAATAATTCCTGTCAAGCCGTGAAATGAAGGTCGTCCTAAACGGGTTCTTCTCCAGTTCCTTTCACACGAAACATGGTGTTCCCCAAGGCTCTATCTTGGGTCCTACACTGTTTCTGATCTTCATCAACGATCTTCCTGATGTCATCAACTCCCAAGTTGACATCTACGCTGACGACACTACTATTTACTCCTGCCTTAATAGTAGATCCGGAATCGTTGACAAAACTAACGTCGCCGTAGGCCTAGAGAAGGACCTCTAATCTTTGGTTGACTGGGGCAGGAAATGGCTTGTAAACTTTAATGCCTCTAAAACGAAACTACTATCAGTTACCTACCAGGGAGAATGGCTGATGCCCAACTCCTCAAGAGCGTCTCTTTGCTCTTACTTGGTCTCACGCTGACCACTGACCTGAAAGAAGGAAAGTGTAGCGCCAGAATGTTCTTCTCGTCGGAGTTCATCCTTCAAATCTACAAATCAACCATTCGTCCTTACATGGAATACTGATGCCATATATGGTCTGGCGCTCCTGTTGTTCATCTCGGGGCCCTAGACAAAATCAAATCCAGAGACAGACATGCAATGTGGTTGGTCCAATTCTGGCATCCCGTCTGCAGTCGTTATCTCACAGACGTGCATCCCTCTGCCTTTTCTACAAGTACTTTCATGGCAACTGCTCTGACGAGCTATGTTCACTGGTTCCCAAATTGCATGTATTTAAGCACGCTAGTAGGTTGGCATCTCGGTCCCATCCTTTCACTGTCGAAACGACTAAATGTAGCCATCTGTTCTACTCCAACAGATTCTTATCTCGCACCTCCCATCGGTGGAACTCCCTTCCTATCACTTGCTTCCCTGGTAGCTATAATCTTCAAATCTTCAAATATAATGTCAGTCGATAACTTCTGATGCCTTGACCTTGATCCCTGTTCTTCTCTTTATCCTTTTTCCAAACAGTCCCCTTTACTTTTACTCTCGATCCTTGTAACCCCTAGCGTGCTAGTGGCACTGCTGCCTTGCTTGGGGCGAATTGCTTAAAAATAATAGATAGATAGACATATATATAGATAGATATTTACAAACTGAATTAGAAAGATGGATAAGAAGAGATTGTGATAGATAGATAGAATGAGATAGATATACGAACAGACCGAGTTAGCTAAATAGATAGATAGATTAACAAGCCGAGGTAGATAGATAGATAGATAAATATAGATAGATAGATACGAATAGATTGTGAAAAAATTGCATAGATTAATTAACAAACTGATATAGATAGCTAGCTAGCTAGCTAGCTAGATAGATAGATACGAACAGATTGTGATAGATAGATGAATAGATTAGCAGGCTGAGATCGATAGATAGATACTAATAGATTATGATTGATAGATACAAATAGAATGTGTAAAAATGGATAGATTGAGATAGATAGATAGATAGATAGATAGATAGATAGATAGATAGATAGATAGATTGATTGATTGCGTGAGAGATGATGGCGTAAATATACCAGCCGTCAACGTCTGCTATTTGATATTTCCCTTTGCACATTGGTTTCAGCAGCTACCAAGGCCGGCGTACTTCCGCATAATCGCTGCCTCTTTTTCATGTCATATTGTTTGCGTCCATATTTCGTCGTATCCAGAAACTTTTTGTTTGTTTGTTTCATGGTTTGTTTCTTGTCTTTTTATTTTTATTTTTATTTTTTTTGCATTTTCGCAATCGCATTTTGGAATGTAGGAGTGGACAAAAAGTGCCAAAAATAACTCCCAGGTTATATAATCGCACTTTGATTGACTGATCTCTCTTTCTCTGAGATTCACTCGTGATGGATGGATCGATGGTAGGGTGGCGCTGATGCACAAAAAGGACCCACCTTCAAAAGATAACCTTGTTATTGTTCTTTTTATTTACTTGCTTTCTATAGTTGTGTTGATGGCAACAACGAATAGGTGGTAATATGGCGAGCGTCCATTGCCAAGTGCGACATTCAAGAAGAGATGATCGCAAAGAGAAGTAGATTGCGAAACGAACTTGCACTTCAGAATCCTAGAGTCAGGGATTTGATCTATCTATCTATCTATCTATCTATCTATCTATCTATCTATCTATCTATCTATCTATCTATCTATTTATTTCATTCAGTTTATCTATCTATCTATCTATCTATTTCATTCTATCTATCTATCTACCTATCTATCTCAGTCAGTTCATATATCTATCTATCTATCTATCTATCTATCTATCTATCTATCTATCTATCTATCTATCTATGTTGTGGATTCCGGGATGAATCCGATATCAATGAATAACAAACGCCAGGAATGGATAAGGAAAATCAATGTATTAACGTAATAATACAAACTGGTAATACAGGTTAGTAGATCCAGGAATGCGGGTTAGTAGCAATAATATATATACAGTCTTGATATTGAAGTATCGCGGTATGACTCCTTACTGAGTCTACGTGCTCGCTAACGGTGACTCTTGTGCTACCCTCCTCTAATACTACTCTGATATAGACTCCGGGTATTCACTGGTAGTAGTATATGTATACCTCGCGCGAGCCCATCTGTGTTAAAAGGGGAGACTCCTTATCTATCTATCTATCTATCTATCTATCTATCTATCTATCTATCTATCTATCTATCTCAGTCTGTTTACATCTATCTCAGTGTATTCATATCTATCTATCTATCTATCTATCTATCTATCTACCTACCTATCTATCTATCTATCTATTCATCTATCTATCACTGTTAGTATATCAATATATATATATATATATATATATATATATATATAATTGCATATATATATATATATATATATATATATATATATTCGACAAAAATATTATCGAAACAGATAAGACGTGTAACTATTACAAAATCGATGCGGATATGTATCTTAAAGCTGTTATTAACAAGGAAGTTAATAGGTTTTATAAAAAAGACACTCAACTGAGAAATTAACATCAATAGTGAAGTCATGAAAATAGCCGCTGATCTAAAACTTGATGATAGGTTCCACAAACAGCAAACTTCCATCACAGTTAAAGACCACAAGGCAAATTTCCTAACCAATCCTCAATACTGATTACCCAACCCAACTAAAGATGATATCGGTAAAGTAAGCAAAATTATCTCTGAAAGAACATGGAAATACACCAAAAATGCTCTCGGTATTAACTAGTGGCATAAGATTGCAGAAGCCATAGAAGGGTTTACTAATATAAAAAGGAAAAATGAATTTACGTTCATCCAATTAGATATTTACGACTTTTACCCTTCCATTATCGAGAATGTGTTTTGCTGCTGCAAATCTAGCAAAAAATTATTATTCTATTAGCAATCGCGAAATAAATATTATAAAGCAGGGACAAAAAATTAAACTATTCTATAATGGTTATCTGTGAACCAAAAATAGTTGCCCAGAATTTAATATTGCTATGTGAACATTTGACTCGGTAAGGGCATGCGAATTAGTTGGAATCTTATTATTGTGGAGACAAATTTATTTTTGATACTAAGGACACCGGACTCTATAGAGATGACGGTGTAATTCTCCTCCGTAAAACAAGCCCACGAAATATAGACCGTTTCAGATGGTAACTGATAAACTTCTTAAAGATCACGGATTAAATATTACCGCGACTACCATTGCTAAAATGATTAACTTTCTTGATGTGACCTTATCCTTGAATAATGTTTATTACAAATCATCTACCAAAGAGCTGTATAACAAATTCTACTGTCGAAAAAATATGACCTGTGCCTTAGATGGTCAATGCATGAGTGATAATATTGATTATCGTGCGAGTATACATTCCGATAACGATTTTAAATTTTATTTTGGTTCAACTTAAAATCCTTGAAAATTTCACATCTATCTATCTATCTATCTATCTATCTATCTATCTATCTATCTATCTATCTATCTATTCATACCTATCTATCTACACAAAAAGAAGCTCAGTTCAAATAGCTACTAAGAGTTTATCGTAAACTTGATCATGTTTTTTGTGCGGTGTTTCTGGTTAGCGGTTTGTTCTGTTTTAGTTGATTTGAACATTGAGCATTGTCGTTTCTTGCATCTGAATTTGATCTCTATGTTCCCTTTCACTTTTTTCGCGGTTTTTCTGTTTATTACTGTTGTGGGGAAGACCCTTTTACATAAGATGGACTCGTCCAAAGTATTCTTATACTGACAGAGAGAATACCTGGGGGAGATACGTTGAGTCAGGGTGAGAGATAAGGAGACAGTACACAGGGTGTTCACAGAGAGTCCAGAGAGAGAGAGAGAGAGAGAGAGAGAGAGAGAGAGAGAGAGAGAGAGAAAGAGAGATAATTACGGCTTCACTTACAGAGATTTGTACATATACTTTCTACTAACCCGCCTTCCTGGACAACTAATCTTCAGTTCAAGTCTGTATTCTTACGTTTAAATACACTTATTTTTCTATCTCATTTACTGGCGTTATTTATTTATTTGTGCAGGATTCCATTCCCGGAATCCACAACAATTACATTGTTCATCGGTTCCCGGTTTTTGTTTTTATTTTGTCATTTTAAATGCAATCGTTTAACAGACACTGTGTTGATAAAGTTGCATGTACAGGTAGGTATTTCTGCTGCATCTATCTATCTATCTATCTATCTATCTATCTATCTATCTATCTATCTATCTATCTATCTATCTATCTATCTATCTATCTTCATGTTCTTCTATATGCATAACATGAGGCTGGTTCAATAATTATGTCGGTCAGCACAGTCATTAACCGAATTTTCTTCGGAAACTTTCAATGTATAATATTTCATTTCTGCGATCTATGGAGAGGTGATATATTAAATGCATTGACAGTAATTTCGTTTATTATTTAAAATAAATATTTCTTGCGTAACATAAATGTTCTTTCTTTTCATCACTAAGCTACGAACATATTGATTTATCTACGTAAACCGATAGGAAAACATTTAAATGATTTCCCCCGAGAACAATTTTATAGATACTCCTATTTTATAGATAGTTCTGTTTTATAGATACTCCTGTTTTATAGATACACATGTTAATCTTTGAAATCGGTTACACCAGCAAGTCTATAACCGAAAATAAGGAAGATAATGAAAATAAAATCCGAAAACAATCTGTCTTTGAAATATTCCCAGAGAAAAATGAAAAAATCTTGATAGAACCATTCCTAATGTGTTCGGGTTTTGTAATAACAGGTTCAAATTCCTGAAGCGCTATGCTTGAAACATGAACTCAAGTAATAAAAAATTGCGTTTGAAATACAGAAATGCGTTTCTTTTGAAGGCAGCTTAGAGACAGGTAGATAGAGGCTCGAAGACATGTCGGATAAGTATGAAAGTTTAACTTTCTTAGCTGTGGTAATTATGGAAACAATTCGACGGAAGATTCCTGAGTCGAAGCAACAAATGTCCTCGTGAGTAAAATGAATAGACAATGAAACTGGCACCTGCATACATTGGAACACTAACACACAAACCGATGAAAATACAAAAAAATAAAAATCAATTCACATAACATCAAAAAAAAAAACAATACGACAACCAAGAAGTCCAATGAAAGAAATCTATTTAAATTAACAACGATTTATCGGACTAGAAGGTAAAAAAAAATATAATATGATCAATGATTTTCTTTCTTTCTTTTTTTTTTTCGATGGGTGCCAGTTTTCCATGGTGTCAAAAGCTGATGGCTTTTTATCAAGGAAACTCGCTTTCCCTTACCAATTTTCAGCTGTTTGCTCTTGCGGTCAAAGAGTTTATCGATCAAGAGTGTTGTAAAAAATAGAAAAATGGAAGAAAGCAAATGATAAAATAATAGTCAAAATGCTTTGTCCAGAAGGAAAGATCAAGATGGAGTAAAAGTAGTAATCTATCTATCTATCTATCTATCTATCTATCTATCTATCTATCTATCTATCTATCTATCTATCTATCTATCTCGGTCTGTTCATATCTATCTATCTATCTATCTATCTATCTATCTATCTATCTATCTATCTATCACAATCTCTTCTTATCCATCTTTCTAATTCAGTTTGTAAATATCTATCTATATATATGTCTATCTATCTATTATTTTTAAGCAATTCGCCCCAAGCAAGGCAGCAGTGCCACTAGCACGCTAGGGGTTACAAGGATTGAGAGTAAAAGTAAAGGGGACTGTTTGGAAAAAGGATAAAGAGAAGAACAGGGATCAAGGTCAAGGCATCAGAAGTTATCGACTGACATTATATTTGAATATATATCTATCATCAACATGGTTAGAACGTTTTCATTTCGACCATGAAACCCAGGTTCGAATCTCCTTATAGTCGATTCGTCAAGGTGATAACATATTGATAATATCGGTCTGAGTAGACGATCCAAGTATATGACCCCATTGGGAAATGGCTGAAAAGCCAGATTATGCGTTCTCCCTGAAACTATAACTAATATCTGCGCCGCATAGTTGTAGTATAAACCACAGATTGGTTTTGTAGGTGTTGAAGAAATACAAATATGCCTGAGCTGGCGTCTACAGCAAGGATTATTCAGCGACCCTAAGAGACTTTACAATTTGCTATTATAATTATTCACACACATATACACGCGCGTACGGGCTCCCCCACTCTCTCTCTCTCTTTCTCTCTCTCTCCCCATATATATATATATATATATATATATATATATATATATATATATATATATATATATATATATATATATATATATCACCCATGCACACACACATACACATACATATGGATATATACTTTAAACTTTGCTATTTTTATTAGGGAGCAAAATATCACACACACACACACACATACACACACACACATATATATATATGGATCTATTTTTAAAGAAGTGATAGATTTTTATTTATTAATTCGACAGATTTTATTACTTATTAGACGCTCCGTTTTAAGTAGACGCTCCGTTTATTTTTTAAACAGTATATTTAAATATACTGTTTATTAAACGATCCGTTTATTTATTAAACGTAATATATTGAAATGTACTGTTTATTAAACAGTGTATTTAAATAAGCGTATCTACCGCCAAAAATGACGTTTTAGTCATAAAATATGTCGAATTAATAACTAAAAATGCGTCACTTCTATAGAAATACGAAACTGAGAAGATATGAGAAAGTCTGAGAAAGATTTGTGTTTATAAGGCACTATTTAACTTTGAACGACGACGCTCTCGGTGGCCGTATCGGTCTAAAGCATATTGAATCTAACGACTACGGGGCATAGGTTCGCATCCTACCGGAGAACGCATGTTTTTCTTTCATAAGATTTCTCGAATATTCATGTATTCCGGTAGACGTAAATAAATAAATATAATATTTAATAAATAAACGAATTGTCTACTCAAATATGGTTATTCACTAAAAATAACCCTTATGAAATTATATATATATATATATATATATATATATATATATATATATATATATATATATATATATATATATATATATATATATATATGTGTGTATTTAGACAGCAATCCTTCTTTCATGCACATTTCATTAAAAACGACTGACAAGGTGCTTTTATTTAGATTTTTTATATAATTTCTCGTGCGATCTAATAAAGTGTTTCTTTTCAGATGATAAATTATATAAAAACTGTCCGAATGTTCTTTTTTCCCGGGCGCTTTCGGCTATACATTTAGCCATTTTCAAGGATTATATTTCAACTGTTAGAATTAGAAATAGTTTTTATATGTATGTTTTATAAAATGATTCATTTTTTGTTTCAAAACACGGTCAATATATTATGTCCATGTTCACAGTTAATATTATTAAGTGTTGGTTTCTTTGTTTTTATTAGTAAGGCTTCCATTATTTTTAGCCTTTTTTTGCAAGTGGATGATGCTATTATATTAGTGTTGTCGACAAGTATATTCCGAATAGTGTCCGGTAGGTCTCCATGAATATTTAATTGAGATCTAATTGAGCTATTGTCAGAAAGGTGTAGAGTTAGTCTGCGTGTTAAACAATTTGTAGTGTGGCCTATATAATTATTTACGAAAGTTGATTCTTGAGGAATACAATTCCTTAATGGTCATTTGAATTCGTAAATAATATTTGCTCTATTTAATTTTGTTCTAGGAGGTGAATTATTATTTTTAACTATAAGGTTAGAAGTTTTAAATTTTTTATAATAAATAATTAATCTAATGTTTTTGCTATTGTCAACTGGTGTTATGCATTTTTTATAATGTTATTAATTCTGCATTCATCCTGTTTATAATTTTCGTTCATCTGATTTTTATAAAAAATATTAATATTACTGTTTATGTTTCTATTCTTGCCATTGCTATATATATATATATATATATATATATATATATATATATATATATATGGGGAAGTGCTTGGTAATAGTGTGCGAGTGTGACCATAGAAATCTACACTGCGTTGTATAGTATCCAGGCATTATTGTCTTTGTTTTCCGATAATTTCTTATCTATCGTCATTACTTTATTATTAAACTTAATTTATGAATTTAAGCGCAGTACTAAATTGGAAGCTAGGTTTCCACATTTTATATTTGAAATGGCTAGAGGAAACCGTACGTCCTGTGCTAATGATTTCTTCTCTCGCACTTCTCCCTTGTGGAACTCTCTTCGGGCTTCTTTTTTGCAGTTAACTTTGATCTTCAAAAATGCAAATGCAACGCCAATCCTTATCTTCTGTCTTCTTGATCCCTGTTCTTTTCTTTTGTTTGCACTCCTCAATAAACTTTTACTTTTTATCATATTATTTAAAGCCTTTTATGTCTTAGTGGCTTTAGTACTTGGGGTGAAACGATCAAAAAATTCATTTGATTATTTATTCTTTAATTATTATTTTATGACGAATTTTAATTCTGCAGAATGTTTTTAGATTAAATATTTTCATTATTATTAATTTATTACGAGTTTTACTTTATCTTATTGTTATTGATTTTCAGATGAGTACATACACTTACGTGCTAATACCCTTGGAAAACGTAGGAATCCTCTTCTTACCCCCCAGATATGGGTAAAATATCAGGGCAGACCGGGTTCTATATCCTTGATGGCAACTGGTCTACCGCAGAAATAAATAGCAACCTACTTTGTGAAAAAAATCTGCCTCGTTAGTTATGTATCGAAAGATGCATGATCGGCTAAGCGTGTATCATGCATGGCAAATAACTGAACTGATTTTTATTATTATTTTATTATAACTAGTTTGACACCATCTTACTATTATTTCCTTTTAACCGAATATTTTCACCATTGCTAGTTTTTTACTAGTTTTACTCCTTATTATTTTGTTTTTTAGACTAAGTATTTTCATTATTATTATTATTTTATTAATAGCTTTTTAAAAAAAAATTATTTCACTCCAAACGTGACAATAAAGACACTAAGATGCAAGGGGGTTTCTATAAGCGAAAGAATTTGAGACAAACCATTATTAGGGCGAGAATTATTAAAAGAACCGGAATCAAGGGGAGAGATGATGATTGGCATTGCATTTCATTTTTTTAATGCAACGACATTCATTTTAATTCATCTTATTATTGTTGCTTTGTAAATTAATCATTATCATCATCATTATGATTCTGTTAGTAAATCTACTGCGTTGTATTATTGTTGGTCTTTATCACAAAAATATTTGAATTGGTAAACTCTTCGACAATTTAAGACAACAGCGTCAAATAGAAAGCAAAGAAGTATCTTTTGACGAGATTCGATCTTGGGTCCCACTTTTCGAGATCATCTCATTTATGAAACTCTTCTTGTTAGTTATACACTCAGCACCCTCCTCATTGTAATTCTATTTGGAGCCATTGCTTTTATTTCGCAAACTTTGTTTTTAACTAAATTTCCACCCACAACAAAGCCCAAGAGTCATTCAAGTTAGAGACTTACTGAATGAGATTGCTGGATGGATTTAAGAGGAAGAAATAAGTACAGGATATGGGAATATTCAAGATAGATAACTTGAAGAGGTTAAGATTTTATTTATCGAGGAAGCATCCTCTTAGGAGTCAACTCTACAAAGTAGCGGGAAAAGCTCTCTGATTAGAACTTCCTTCATATGAATGTAATACCAGAGTAATTAAGATGATTTTATCCTAAGTGTCATGTCGGATCCTCGCTGTAAAGGTCTGAACTGGTAGAATTAAGGAATTTAGTTCGCCATAGAAATAGCGATAGATTAACGACATTTCACCTGTGAAAAAAAAAAAGAGGCTGTGGGATTGAAAATGATCCAGACCTCAAAAGGACGCGTAAACGTTTTTTAAAACTCCATCAATGCTGGCAAGTAAGAACTCGGCACTTCCTGTTCATATATAGCAGCAATATTCCATCTTTTGTCTGATCTGACTGTTCGAACTAAAATCCTCATCTTTATTGATTTCATCATAACGTTTCGATCAATGTGTTCTTCAGTTTTTCTCAAGTGCACAATTTATCTGGCAGTGATGGTCCGAATTGTTAGACATTGCTTCAAGCTGCGATAATATTTGTTTTCAGTGTGAAACACAGAAAAGTTATCGTCGCTGCCTGGAAGAATCTCTTGATAACCAAATCTCGAATTCTCCATAGTACGAAGTCATTCCTATAGATAAAATGTATACGGAAGAATGGATCTGCCAAAACATTAATAAAAAATCAACGGTTGTGAGAATTTTCGTCCGTACACTCCGTCTCAAAAAAGCAACTCAACCTAATATCGCTCCTTTTTTCCAGTGTATTTCAGAACAGATTTTCAACTTACCTAGAAATGAACACAAAAATTGGGAAATGAATCTAATGCACCACAATTAACATAGTTAAAGAATTTAGAAACAGATGCGTGAAATGCAAATCTATATCGGTAATCATACGTTGCGCATTTCGCTTGCATTTTCCATTAAGAAAACGTGTTCTTATAATTTATTGGGTCGCTGAAACGAAATCTGAGGCAAGCACATTGTAGAGAGAGAGAGAGAGAGAGAGAGAGAGAGAGAGAGAGAGAGAGAGAGTGTGTGTGTGTGTGTGTGTGTGTGTGTGTGTGTGTGAGTTAATGAGCGGTAAAATGTCGACTGAAAATATCGACTCAGATAAATTTAATAGCCAATCAGCTTCATAAAAGCGTAAAGAAGCCCAATTATTTGATCTGGTTTGCTGAACACGGTTACTACAATATATTTTTTCCGATGATTTTTCTGGGAGCTGATGATGCCAAGCATTGTATTGTAACCATTTTCGTCAAGCTTATACGTCGCGAAAAGAAGATATTCGCCCGATGAGTCACTCAAAACAAGTCCTCATGGACTTATAGTTCGGGTGAGCGGTTCAGTTGTTAGAGAACTCGGGTAGACTACCCAGGATTCAGTTTGTTTCAAGAATTAACCAGTATATTCATTGTTCAATTCTGTTTTCTTTAGCTTTTTTTAATTCTCTCGACATATTTTAATTTAGTTTCAGCGTCCTTTGTGATTAAAAAAAAGCATTGCCTTTGTCCTTTCTGCTATTTTCGGATTCTTTTTTGTTTCTTTCAAATTCCTTTCGCTGGAGTAAAGAGAAAAGTATTGTGGTGTTGTTGTTATTATTACTTTTATTATTATTATTATTATTATTATTATTATTATTATTATTATTATTATTATTATTATTATTATAGCCGAAATTATTATTGCTGTTCACCTTTAAAGTTTTTAGTTCATAGAAACACAAGTAAAGTACACTTAACTGGATCTTCTTTTAATACATTCAAAAGAATCCCTGTGCTCCGAATTGTGTTTGATCCATTTGGGAAATCGTCTTACAGAGAATGTTTTTCTAAGCGTTGCTATGTTCTTTCCAATTTCTTTTCGTTTTTTACTTAAACTTTGATCCCATAGTTTATCTTGTGAATGTTTCGTCTTCGTTTTAATTTCATTTAAAAATGATTTACGATATTGGAATTGTGCCATCTATATACGAAGGTGACAACTCGGGACAAGAAAATTAATTGCTCTGATTTAAAAAAAAAGAAAAAAAATCTTCTCCCGCTTGGCTTTATCTAATGAGTTTCACAATCTTTGGAACAGAGATAAAAAAAAAAAGAAGAAGAAAAAATGGATACCCTGCTTTTAAAAAAAATAAGACGCTGGGATTTATCTAAATGTATATCATTGTCGTTTAATGTTCAATATTTTAGATAAAAAAATAAAAATCTTGCATTCCATTGTTTCTCTAATTTTTATATTGGTAACATCTAAAAGTTTGTTGTAAAAGAGATTATTATTATTATTATTATTATTATTATTATTATTATTATTATTATTATTATTAATAATAATGTTGTTTTTGTTATTGTCCTTGCCCGAATTTTTTGCCATCAAAGCCCAAGTGAAACATTTTTATGCCCTAAAACAAAACAACCGACGTAAAACCTTTTGCTACGGACCTCTTACTGCTTTACTACGGGATTTCCCGCCAGAGAATTAGGGATCCAAAAGAGTTTTACCTTCTGAGTCGCATCAAAAGACTGACTCATGACCCAGTAGATCCTTGGAATTTGATATTGAACTTTTAAACTCGTACAGGCATGTCACCTGAGCTGGTGGCTTTCTGGCTAATCAGTGAAGTAGAAGTCAGATGGTACACGGTTCAATCCACTTGTTTAGGGAATTAATCTAAGCCGCTCAAACAAACGAAAATATTTTTATTTGAAACTTTTGCCACTATCCCGATTATCAATAATCTATCAAGAACGATTGGGTTATGCTGTTATTCTCACTTTATCCACCTACACACACACACACACACACACATACACACACACATACACACACACACATATATATATATATGTATATATATGGCAATTTTAAAGATTAGAGGATAAATTCTTCACCCAAATCCCATAGGTAATCGATATATCAATATTTGACAAATAGACAAGAGTGGGATGTGATTTTCTATAAGAAGGATTTGATTAACCATTGAAACAAAACCGATCATAACTTTTGTTAATCGAATATTGATTTCATGTAAGAATAAGTTTTTTCAAAGTTACATTCATCTTTTATACACACACACGTACATAAACACGCATAAATACACGTGTGTGTGTGTGTGTGTGTATGTCCGCTTTTCAATACATAGAAAACTAGTCCTATGCTCTGATTTCGGCTTTTTGATATCTAGTAGGAAGATCGCATTACAGAAACATTGTCCTAAGAATTTCTCCTTCCTTCCTTCCTTCCTTCCTTCCTTCCTTCCTTCCTTCCTTCCTTCCTTCCTTCCTTCCTTCCTATTAAACTTTGATTCCATGGTTTATCGTGTGCATATTTCTTTCTTATAAAGTCATAAAATTAAATATGATATCCCTTTGTAGAACTGTACAATTTACAAGTGCAAATGTGACCGTGAGCAGCAAGCAAGATTGATTGCCCGAATTAACAAAAAGCTTCCGTTTGATTTTGTTTAATCAGATCGATAAAAATTGATATTGATATTTTATAACCAGAGATAAAACTTTTAAAAATTGATAAAATTAAAAATATAGTATGGCTTCTTGGTTGAGAACAACTTACACGCACGAAAAGCCATATATATATATATATAAAAGTGGACATGGAAGTCAGCACTTAGAGGCGACAGTCTGTTTCATGCTAGTGCAATCGTCAGAGTCGCCTGACGATTGCACTAGCATGAAACAGACTGTCGCCTCTAAGTGCTGACTTCCATGTCTACTTTTATATTTACACACGCTCTATCTCTGATATTGAGCACTTTACCCCATAAATATAGCACACTTTAAGACTATATTTCTGCATATATATATATATATATATATATATATATATATATATATATATATATATATATATATATATAGGGAGAGAGAGAGAGAAAAGGAGAGAGAAAGAGAGGTCATGCTGATCAGAAATAATAACGAACCTCAATTTGATGTTGACAGAAAAGATGCGCGTTCATCTTTTCTGTGCATGCGTGTTTACAAAACAAATTCGCAAACTAACAGTTACATTAATTTTTGGGTCTTAGCAATTCACCCCTGAAGATGATCTCGGATGAAATTGTAAGTACTTTTGAAAATAAAAATGAAAAGAAAAAGAAACTACGTCACCTTCCTTAATGAATTTGATATCAACATTAAGAAGTCGATAAGAGAAATCGATAGGATCACAATAAAAATGAAGACATTATATGTCCAGATTATTCAACCAAACATGCTTGAAAATATATATATATATATATATATATATATATATATATATATATATATATATATATTAGATAACGTTATATAATATTTTAAATATCAAGAACAATTTTAGGGGAAAGAAGTATGAAGTTAGGACTATGTTTATGTTTACACTGATGTAGCTACATATACGCAAGAATGAGAGACGCTGGGAATTTTAAATTTACAAATATATTTTTAATATGTGTTTTGTGTACATAAACTGGCCAGTTTCATTTAAATTCTTTTTTGTTTATGTTTCCATCACTTTTGTTAAATATCCCACATTTTGATAATAGAAGATCTGCCAAGAACGGCGAAACATTGTAAGACGCCAATTTACTGTGGATGATCTAGCGATAAAATAATTTTTAAAAAAATTCCCAGTGTCTCTTGTTCGTGCGCATGTGTAGTCGAATCAACATAAACCTAAACTTAGTCCGATGATGTCCTAACAGATGAAACGCGCCACCCGAAATCTTTTTCCACATTGTCACACTTTCCCCTGAAAAGAAGAAAAATATATAAGAGGTATTATATGAAAATATATATATCAAAATGATGTGTAGATTCATATGTATTGTTAAGAAGAAAGCAATACAAAATCTATAAAAAAAAAGAAGAAATAACCTATCAACTCCATAACGTCTTAAAAAGGATTTAAACAATTTTAATTCACCATTTATTACAACTACTTAAAAATAATAACGAATTTAATCAACATGAGACAAAATAAAAACATTACATCTGAAGCAGATATATACAAAATAGATTAAAAATAGTCTATATTAATGAAACAACTAGAAATTCAAATAAAAATATATATATAAAAGATATATATCTTGCAAAACGACACTTAATGCAATAAACATTCATTTTAGACATTTTTTTAATTTAAGGAATGGGGTTCTAATAAAAATGATAGAAATTCATGAAGGCGAAAATGTATTGAATGTGCACTGATTTCAGAGGCCTCGACAGTGAATTTCTCTTCAGGACCATGCAACATATCTCCTTTTTCTCAAAATCTACTATTAATACATAGTGAGATAGGTAAAAGTAATTACAATAATAAAATTGATAAATAGTTGAAAGACATAGGCTAAGTTTAAAATTGAAATACATAGGACGTCAAAATTTAAATGTTGACCGTCCCTGTATCTTTAACGTTTCGATCTAAACTGTAACTGGCATTTGTTGTATTCTACCCTTCCCACGTTGCCTCACCTTTTAGTATATACGGTTGATTCCACCAATAAAAATGTTATTTTACCTTAAAAAGTTCGAAACAAAACGCATGACTATACAGTTTCCCGTATTGTCATTCATTTGTCCATATATATATATATATATATATATATATATATATATATATATATATATATATATATATATAGATACACACACACACACACACACACACACACATATATATATATATATATATATATATATATATATATATACTGTGTATACGTATTTATGTCTAAGCGTGTTTTTCTCTGTATATATACTTATGCGCCTGATTTTTATCTGTAAAAACATGTTATGTGAAAGCGTTTTTATCCATGTGTATATACAAATATACTTTCCATGAGTGTGCGCGTTTGTGAAGATGTGTCTGTGGGCGTCACATCCATGTGAGTGAGGGAGTCTGCTGAAGAAGATCAGGTCAACTTAACCCCAATGACATGCGTGACATAACTCATAGCTTTATATTTTTTGTTGTTGGTGTCTTTCTTCCTCTAAAGGTTATAGCATAGCATTCAGTTGAAACATTCAAACTCCTGTGCAGGCCCATGACTCTCCTCCTTGCTCTCCTTTCTTTTTCATAAACGTATAAATATATTTACAAATAGACCCATCCTCAATATCCGATTACAATATAAGCCATTCCGGTTTATATTATTCGTCTATTTTTTTGTATGGAAAGAAGTGAGTCGGCTCATGCGTAATGATATTCACACAATACATGTATATGTGACTGTCTTTACATATACATATCTACAAATACATATATATATATATATATATATATATATATATATACATCTATCTATACACATCTATCTATACACACATACACATAGGCTCATATATATATATATATATATATATATATATATATATATATATATATATATATATATATCACCATCGATATGAGTGTATTAGCGTTCGATTTTGCGTATAGTCTGATCCGTTGTCTGAGGTAATAGTATTTTTACTCAGTCTCCACCAGTCGATGTTCAAAACCAAGTAAAATTTTCAACTCTGATTTTCAAGTCAAGCAGACCAACAGCATAGTAAACCTTCCTTTCTAAACCTTTAACTACGTAAATATCCACCATTCTCTCGCTCTTCTCTTGTGTGTGTGTATGTGTGTGTGTGTGCGTGTGTGAGAGAGTGGATTTCTTATTGTCACCAGCCGTACGTTTACGGACTCAGAATCTCCTCTCATTTTCACTTGGTTAACCTTTATATATATAAATATAATATATTAGTTAACCTTTATATACATATACGATATATATATATATATATATATATATATATATATATATATATATATATATATATATAGCCAGAGAGAGAAAGAAAGAGAGAAAAAGAAACACACACACACACACACACACACACACACACACACACACTATATATATATATATATATATATATATATATATATATATATATATATATATATATAAGTCCATCGAGAACTTGTATCTATCTATCTATCTATTTATTTATCTAATTAGCCAAGAAGAATTTCTGCTTATTCCATATATTTTCGAACGATTTTCTTTATTTTGTTGTTTTTATCACTTTTCGGTCGAGACATTCTTTGACCTAGTTCCGCTGTATGTTAAATCCGGTGCACAAAACGCTAACGATCGAACACAAGATGGAAGGATTATAATACCTAATGTTAGAATTTAAATAAGCAACCAGTAATGTTTGTGGTTGACTTGTTAATATTTTACTCGATGCGTCGGTTAAGGAATATTGATACAAACACTTATGTTTTGTACAGTCACAGTGTTCGAATCCTGATTGCAGAAATATTTATATCGCTGAATTCAATTCATTTCCGTCGCTTTCATCAAACACCTCTCTATCTATAAGAATCGAAATTCGATCTTTTCTATTGCTATGCCGGACGACTGAATCAAATTTACTACTCCAAGTCTTTCAATAAAAACGGTCCTTTTTGGCTATAGAAGAACGTGTGATGTCTATTTCGTTTAACTGAACATAGCTCTATTGGCAGTCTTGCACGTGATCCTCTTAGATTGACCTTACGTGTTTGGCACAAGGTGTGCACACAGAGCCCAGTCATGCACAAACATAAACACTTATCTTTTGTGGTATTTGATGGATGACACATTTCCTGGACGAGGAATTTTTTCAGATAATTTAATTGGAAATTAACCTTACCACAATCTTGCTAAGTTTATTGGTGTCATCATCAAATAGCGTTTTGAAAGTGTCTTGAATTTGCCTTAGCAACAATATAGGGCCACAGTCTCACCACGTTAGTCATTACTGCTGTTTTTTGTAACAAGTAGACTTTACAGGGTGGAGATGCTAATCTCACACACAGCCAATTTGAAATTAAGAGGTTTTCCTTCTCTTAAGTTGGTTACCAACCGAGGTTAGAGAGCCTTTTCTGTTCTGTTATTAGTCCTAGTTGGGAGTAGAAGGGATGGGTTCATATTTCCCCAAATTGAATGAAAAAGTCCTCGACTGGAATTTGAATCCGGCACGCCAATACTCCTTTCCGTGCCAAACAACACTAAACTACGCAATCATCCTTGTTATCCCAGGATATTATGCAACATCTTTCCCAAAAGTCAGGATATCCGTGATTGAAAATAGTGTCCAATTTTTTTTTTACAATAGAGTTGCAATATACTGTCGATGCACTTGTGACTTAAAATTCTATATTAAATGCGCGTAGAAAAACGCATGACGCGAGTCACGTGATTGCTAAAGACAGATACGTAAGGACTGGCCATTTCGGCAAAACACGGTTGCTATGTGGGACCATTTTGAAAGCGCAGAATTTCACTAATCATAATTTTGGAGGCTACAAAACTTAATAGAACTGGACTTTCGAATATACTCCCAGTTACTGCTTGTAGTTCATTTAGGCTTATGTTTATACTGCGATGTGTTCCAAATGGTTTCCTTCTTGTCACTGCTAAATACCATGATACGAAATTTCCATGATACGAGTTAAGTAAATTTCTGAATACTGCTGTCAAGGAGTTTCTTGTTTTAGTCATAATATTTGCATGAATTACAAACACATGACCTTAAATTATAAACTGTTTATAATAATTGTGGTAGAAACATACGCAAAGATCGCAGTAAACCTTGTTTGTACTGTGTGAAAACAGTTGACGAAATTGTTTTCAAAGATCATACTGAAAATAAAATGAAACCTATTTTTGCATATTTGAATTTTTAAAACTTACGAAATCATTTATATATTGTTCTTTTAGTTCAATGTTTCACCATAAAACCATTTGTTTTTCATTTGTATATATCTTAAAAAGGCCGGAAAAGCTCTTAAAATTATATTTGTCAAGAAAATTAAGAAGTAAATGATATATCTATAACATTTTAAATTATACTAATACTGTGGTAATGCCTGATACTACTAACGTTTATATCCATTAAAAAACTATATATATATATATATATATATATATATATATATATATATATATATATATACATCTCCAGTTGCTTTGATCTATCCATTTCCCTTCTCCACATCCTTTCATCTTTCATTCCTATCTGCTCTCGCTCCAAATCTTCTGTAACCCCCTTGCCTTGATCGATCCACTGTCTTTCTCTTTCTCCACATCCTCTCCTTTACCACTCCTATCTGCTCTTCCTCCAACCCTTCTGTAACCCCATGCGTGATAGTGGCCTCCAGCCTTGCTTGAGGTGATACGCTTAAAATATATATATATATATATATATATATATATATATATATATATATATATATATATATATATATATATATATATATAATTAATATAAAAATGTTTTTTCACTTAACTGGGCAGTATTTTCGTCATGCTGATTTCGAAGTTTCAGAAATACTGCCCAGCTAAGTGAAAAAAACAAAAAGAGCCGGAACTCATCGGTCAACAGTCGCATAATATAGGGATATTTGCAGTGCCATGTCGCGCATGTACGTGTGTCCCTGCATGTACTTCCAGTCGTCAAATCTATTTCCCCATCATGCTTTAGTCTTAGCTATCTTTCGACGGCTTGTATTGCCACAGACGATGGACAATAATAGTTCATTTGGCTTTTTTCTCTTTAAAAAATTAAATAAAATTCTCATGACAGTTACAATTAAAAGAAATGCGAGTAAATTCGTAAACAAAAAAATCACCCATCTTTCTTCAATATTCGTGGTATTTGGACCGATTTTTGTAGTGTAGAATCTTTTTTCTTGAAAAGTTTTCCTAACATCTTAGTACTCTGTGAAACTAACTTAAACTCTTCTATCTCTACTAATGATTTCTCTGTTCCAGATTATCTTCCTCTTTGTCGAAAATCTTTTAGGATATATATATATATATATATATATATATATATATATATATATATATATATATATATATATGCATGGGCTTAGTGTTTCTACCCGGTAAAATCTTCCAGTGGCAAAGGAATCGTCTCTTGAATCCGCAGATGATTCTTTCATGTGCTTTCGACTTTCTTTATTGCACTATGTTAGCTATATTTGTTTCCTTTCTTGCTCCCATTCTTCTGAGGACGTTAACATATTAGACAAAATATATGACAGTAATAAAATATCTATCTCTTTCTCACCATTCACGAGAACATCTTTGTGTTTGGTGCTTTTAATGCTCATCGCGTCAAGTAGCTTAATTATTCTAATGTTATTAATGTTTCCGGTATTCAGACTTTCAATTTTCGGTTGCTTAGTCTCTCGGTTAAATAGCAGATTTTTCTATTCATTTCACCAATAATTCTGATCAACATGCTTCTTTAGTTTATTTGTTCTATACCTCATCCTCTAGCTCCTGTCGAACATCACCAGTCTGCTCTCTTGGCAATTCCGATCACGTTGTAGTATCTGTTGATATTTCTTTTGACTCGTCTATCTGATATGAATCTCCTGTCTGCAATACTTATTTCCGTTACCCACGTAGTGATTGGCAATTCGTTATCCGATTTTTTTGGTGACGCCTGTTAGCGTGAATTCTTCAACCTTTCTATTGAGAATTGCGTCACTGAGGTTTCTTTTGGAGTAAAAAAAAACAGCATTTGTGCTTTCTCAGAAATACCAGGTGAAACCAAAATCTTCTCCTTGGTTCCATTCTACCTGTTTAGCCGCTATAGCCCAGAGAAATCATTTTTCCAGCTCTAGCCACAACATACGCCTCTCAGTGTCCGCTCGTAATAATTGAAAGGCAGTATGTGCTATGCGTGATACACGCTTATGCGATCATGTATCTTTCGATACATGACTGACAAGGCAGATTTTCTTCCCGCAGTAGGTTGCCATTTCTTTCTGCGTTAGACCAGTTTCCATCCAAATATAGAACCCGGTCTATCCTGTTATTTACCAATAGCCGGGGGGAGGAGAGAAGAATAGGATTCATACCTTTCCCAAGTGCATTAGCACGTAAGTGAATGTAATGGATTCGACTGGAATTCGAACTCGGCTCTCCGATGTGTCGTAAAAGAGGCTAAGTATTATTTCATTAACAAGCTTCGTTCTTGTGACTACTAGTGTCTCTGTAATAGCGTTTTAAATAAGAGCAATTCTTCTACTTTTCCCTTCTTCACTCACTTTAAGGTGTTATCATACTTTGCAAGTAAATTCTCTTCCAATTCTACACTTGACTCATCTGGAGTATTTTTGTCTAACTTTCCACTTCATATATCTCTATCTATGATTTCTGCTATCATCTCTAAACTGGATCCCCACAAAGAATGTAGACTTGATGGTATCTCCCTGAAATAGTCCGTAAGAAATGTGCACCTGAACTGACTCCTGTTCTTTTAAAACTCTACAATACATGACATGCTGCGTTTTGCTTTCAGGCTTGTTGAAAATCCGCTTCTATAGTTTCAGTCTTTAAGAAAAGCGAACTGTCTGAGCCTTCTAACCATCGCCTTCTAATCATCGCCTTCTAACCATTGCCTTCTAAACATCGCCTTCTAACCATTGCCGCCTTCTAACCATCGCCTTCTAATCATCGCCTTCTAAACATCGCCCTCTAACCATCGCCTTCTAGCCATCGCCTTCTAATCATCGCCTTCTAAACATCGCCCTCTAACCATCGCCTTCTAACCATCGCCTTCTAGCCATCGCCTTCTAATCATCGCCTTCTAACCATCGCCCTCTAACCATCGCCTTCTAACCATCGCCTTCTAATCATCGCCTTCTAAACATCGCCTTCTAATCATCGCCTTCTAAACATCGCCCTCTAACCATCGCCTTCTAACCATCGCCTTCTAATCATCGCCTTCTAAACATCGCCCTCTAACCATCGCCTTCTAACCATCGCCTTCTAGCCATCGCCTTCTAATCATCGCCTTCTAACCATCGCCTTCTAAACATCGCCTTCTAATCATCGCCTTCTAAACATCGCCCTCTAACCATCGCCTTCTAACCATCGCCTTCTAGCCATCGCCTTCTAATCATCGCCTTCTAACCATCGCCTTCTAACCATCGCCTTCTAACCATCGCCTTCTAATCATCGCCTTCTAAACATCGCCTTCTAATCATCGCCTTCTAAACATCGCCCTCTAACAATCGCCTTCTAACCATCGCCTTCTAACCATCGCCTTCTAACCATCGCCTTCTAACCATCGCCTTCTAATCATCGCCTTCTAAACATCGCCTTCTAATCATCGCCTTCTAAACATCGCCCTCTAACCATCGCCTTCTAACCATCGCCTTCTAATCATCGCCTTCTAACCATCGCCTTCTAACCATCGCCTTCTAACCATCGCCCTCTAACAATCGCCTTCTAACCATCGCCTTCTAGCCATCGCCTTCTAACAATCGCCTTCTAACCATCGCCTTCTAATCATCGCCTTCTAAACATCGCCCTCTAACCATCGCCTTCTAACCATCGCCTTCTAGCCATCGCCTTCTAATCATCGCCTTCTAACCATCGCCTTCTAACCATCGCCTTCTAATCATCGCCTTCTAAACATCGCCTTCTAATCATCGCCTTCTAAACATCGCCCTCTAACCATCGCCTTCTAACCATCGCCTTCTAATCATCGCCTTCTAAACATCGCCTTCTAATCATCGCCTTCTAAACATCGCCCTCTAACCATCGCCTTCTAACCATCGCCTTCTAGCCATCGCCTTCTAATCATCGCCTTCTAACCATCGCCTTCTAACCATCGCCTTCTAACCATCGCCTTCTAATCATCGCCTTCTAAACATCGCCTTCTAATCATCGCCTTCTAAACATCGCCCTCTAACCATCGCCTTCTAACCATCGCCTTCTAATCATCGCCTTCTAAACATCGCCTTCTAATCATCGCCTTCTAAACATCGCCCTCTAACCATCGCCTTCTAACCATCGCCTTCTAGCCATCGCCTTCTAATTATCGCCTTCTAACCATCGCCTTCTAACCATCGCCTTCTAGCCATCGCCTTCTAATCATCGCCTTCTAACCATCGCCTTCTAACCATCGCCTTCTAGCCATCGCCTTCTAACCATCGCCTTCTAGCCATCGCCTTCTAATCATCGCCTTCTAACCTTCTACCTCTTTTCATGAAAGGTACTAGAGACTCTAATTAACCCTGAATTTGTTAGGCATCTCATATCACAGAAACTTCTCGTAGACAAGCAGTATGTCTTTCGTTTCTCTAGGTCAACTGTTGATACTTTATCGTCTATGCATTGAATATTTCTATCACATTGGGTCTAATGCTTCTACTATATATTTATCGTTTTGGGTATGACGTTAAGCTGCATCCGAGTCCTGGGCAAGACGATAAACTACTTCCAACAGCAAGACCTCTGATCAGGAGGTTTTGAGGAGCGTGGAACCACCTCTTAATTGCTGGTGTTCCCAGGTCCACCCTAACCCGGGGTGGTAGCACCTGTTAGGGTCCCAGCTATGGGCAAATAGTTAACTCCCAAGGTGTGGCCACGCCCTGGGTATGACGATAAACTACATCCACGTCGTGGATATGACGCTAAACTACATCCGCGTCTTGGGTATGACGATAAGCTACATCCGCGTCCTGGGTATGACGATAAACTACATCCGCGTCCTGGGTCTGACGATAAACTGCATCCAACAGCAGGGCCTCTGATAATACATTTTAGGAAAAATAATGTTGCCAGCTGTACAATTTTGGAAAAATATTACCGCCTATATTTTATTTTGAAAGAATAGTGTTGCCGGTTATACATATTTGAAAAAAATTACCAGCTATACATTTTTTGAAAAAATAATATAACCAGTTATACATTTTTGAAAAAAAAATGAATATTACCAGCTATACATTTTTGGAAAAAATAATATTACCAGCTATACGTTTTGGGAAAATAATATTGCCAGCTATATGTTTTGGAAAAATAATATTACCAACTATAGGTTTTTGAAAAAAATAATATTACCAGCTATACATTTTTGAGGAAAAAAGACGTAACCAGCTATACATTCTTGAAGAAAAAATATTACCAGAATTAAAAATTCTTTTTCGGCATTAAATGACCCATTTAGGTTGATATGCCGTAAAACAAACCAAACCAAACCAAACTATATATTTAGAGATTTTCTATAAAATCGACTCTGCAATTTTATCGATCCTGACCTGACATCTCCGCTTCAGTCAGTTTCCCAACGCCATAACGTAGTTTCCCTGTGACTGTTCTATATATATTTTCATGGTAGTTGTTCTGATTGGATTTCCTCTATGGTAACCCGACTTTACGAATTTCAGCGCAGTACTAGATTGGCAGCTAGGTCTTACAGTTGAAATTCCTAGATGTAACCGTAAATTCTATCATAATAGTTTCTTCTCTCGCTCGCCGAACTCTCTTTCGGCTTCTTGCTTTCCAGTCAACTTTGATCTTCAAAAATTTAGATGCAATGTCAATATCATCTGCCCCCACATTTCCCGTTCTTTTATTGTTCACTCTCCTTAATAATATTTTTCTTTTTCTGCAGCTAGTGGCTAGAGAGTAATCTTTTATTTCACCTCGAGTAAGAATTTTCGCCCTATAATTAGTACACCGCATTTTTCACAGGTGGTGGGCAAGTAATTTTCTCGGCTTGTAGTCCACAGCATTCCCTGGAAACTGTATATTTGTATTCGAAAATTCAAAAGCTTTTCACGTCCATAGCTAAGTGTTCAATTTTCAATAGAAGTATAATACTAAACAGGACCCTTACTTTGTATGCGTTTTTAAAATCATTTCACCCCAAGCCAGACAGTAAAACCACTGAGACACAAGTGGTTCCTGAGTGTGAAAGAAGAAGAAAACATTAGGAAGAAATAAGAAGAATAAAAGAAGAGGAATCACGAAGACAATAGATAACGATTAACATTGAATTTTTGAAGAGCAAACTTGACTGGGAAGCAAGAAGAGACTTCCACAAGTGAGAAGTGCGAGAAAAGAAACTGGCAGCAAATAAATTACGGTTACATCCAGCCAATTCCATTGTAAAACGACCAGGCATCGTTGCCAATCTAGTACGCTTAAATTCATAAAATCTAGATACTATAGAGCAAAACTCATCAGAAGAATTGCCATTAAAGTATTTATAGAAAAGGTACAGGAAAGTTACAGTGGAAAAATGACTGATGCCGGGATGTCAGGTCAGGACTGATAAAATTGCAGATTTTTAAAAAATAATTTTTTAACCGTATATCTTAGATATTTAAGTTAAAATTTCGTAGCCAGAAACCAAACTTCATGAAATTTGCCACGAATTTTTCTTTACCGGAAAATCAAATCTTGTATTTGCGCTGATTTCACGAATAATAGCAACCAAGGGACTATAATTTTTAACTCCACGATAACGTTAATTAACATAAAACATCATTCTGTTTTATGGCTGTGTTAACTATTGCAATATGAGGTAAGACGGACACATTGCAATCGTTTGTGGAAATCCCTCCAGAGGTTTAAATTAAATATGATAAAAATATTTATGATCGTAGTAATTTTCAAATAAGATATGACATAATAAATACATAGTTTCAATCCAAGATTTGTTAATGAAGTCAAAGAATCCATTAAGAAAGTAATAAAAATTTCGCAATGTGAATTTTCAGCTGGCTTGATAAACGACACACCTCGTTAAGTCACCTGTGAAAATACAAAGACTTTTCACGCATGCGTTTAGCCAGTTTAATCGTCATTAGGACAAAAATAAAGAAAAAAGAAATTACGAATTTCGAAAAATATTGATCTCCGACTAAACGTATGAAGATATAAGGATTGTGTAGAACCAATTCTACTTTGAAACATTATCGCCTCAAATTTATCTTTTTGCATCTTTGTTACGAAATTATCCCATCAATGCATGCAAGATAGATCATAGCACATTATTACAAACAGGTATATATATATATATATATATATATATATATATATATATATATATATATATATATATATATATATATGTGTGTATGTGTGTGTGTGTGTATGTGTAAGTATGTATGCATGTATGTATATATACACAGAAAGAGAAAAAACGAGAGAAAGAGGGTGTTTTAAAAAGATGTTTAGAAATATATATGTTACATATATTACGGATTTAACTAGTATATAAATATTGCTTTCACACTGACTGTCATATTTTATTCTTGTATTTGTTCCGTCAGATTTTCTAGTGTATGTTGATCATAATTTAATGGCAATATTTTCTGTGAAATAATATTTTTACAACCATCATTGTCGTTGTTCCTTGCCGCTCATCATCAGCTAAACTCCTTGCTCTCCGTTTGTTCTTATTCTCCTTTTTCCCGTCCAATGAACGCTGAGATGAAAGCACCAATCAAGTAACCGACAAATCGCTACGACCAACTGAGCGACCATTTGTACCTAGTTCGGCACCATAGGAGAAACGCAACAGCAGAAAGCACCTAGCATGATGCGAATAGGGAAAGAAATAAGGAGTAAGGAAAACATGGAGAGCGGTGGAGGAGGCGGAGGAGGCAAGAAAGGGTGTGACGGGAAAATTGTAGTAGTTAGAAAAGCAGGGAGATGAAAAATGGAAACGGAGGGCGAGAATCATAGGGTAAAAGAGGTTTCAGAGATATTAGGGATTGATGATCAAGGTGAAGGAGAGAGCGAAAATATGCAGTGGGAAGAGAGACGCAGGGAAAATAGTTGGGTGCTAAGTGCTGAATATGATGCTCAATCGGATATGATAGCTAAGTAGTTCTATCTATGTATGTATGTATCTATCTATCTATCTATCTATCTATCTATCTATCTATCTATCTATCTATGTCAGTCTGTTCATATCTATCTATCTATCTATCTATCTATCTATCTATCTATCTATCTATTGAACTATCTATCTATCTATCTATCTCAGTTCATATCGCTGTCTGTTCATGTCAACCTGTATCTTTATGTCCATTATCTATCTATCTATCTATCTATCTATTTATCTATCTATCTATCTAAATATATGTGTGTGTGTGCGTGTAAATATATATATATATAATTTGAGTGTGTAAAGATATATATATGTATATGTATATATATATATATAGAGAGAGAGAGACAGACAGATAGATAATTAGATAAAGATACATATATAGCTTTCACATGCTTTGAGGAAATTACAATGAAGTAGCTGTACAATAGATTTATTTTTGTCCATTTTGGTAGCTACCTAGATAGATATGTACAGACTGTGATATATATATATATATATATATATATATATATATATATATATATATATATATATATATATATATAGATAGATAGATAGATTTGAACAGACTGTGATCGATATATATATATATATATATATATATATATATATATATATATATACATAGATAGATAGATAGATATGAACAGATTATGATCGATAGATAGATAGATACGAACAGACTAAAATAGATATGAGGAGACTATATATATATATATAGATAGATAGATTTGAACAGACTGTGATCGATATATATATATATATATATATATATATATATATATATATATATATATATAGATAGATAGATAGATAGATAGATAGATAGATATGAACAGATTATGATCGATAGATAGATAGATACGAACAGACTAATATAGATATGAGACTGACATAGATTGATAGATATGCACAGACTGAAATAAATCTATAGAAAGATCGATATCGATAGATAGATAGATAGATTGATAGTTAGACATAAACAGACTAATATATATATATATATATATATATATATATATATATATATACAGATATGAACGGACTGAGATAGATAAATGGAAATGAACAATTATAGATATCTATGAACAGACTGAGATAGATAAAAAGCAAATACATAGATAAATATATAAACATATATGAACAGACCGTGACAAAAGCAAATGCAGCATGCAAGGGCGAAGAAGCAAACAAGTGGAAGGCAAATGAAAAAAAAACGTTTATTTTAAAAATTACGTTCAATCTTAAACATTGCTGAACTTATTTTGTGAATCAACAATCATTTTAGTAGCCACGAGAAATGCCGTATGAAGAAAGACACGAGAAATGGCGACCAGAAATGTAAGAAATTGAAAGAGTGTCAAAGTCAAGGAGGGTTCTAAATGAAGCAGAAACCCTTAAAGACAACGTGCGAAACTATCAATTCCGAATAAAAGAACCCATGTGAGAGACACTAACACTCACATTAAAAAAGTTTCTGATATACAAAATTCAATTTTCGACAAATCTTTCTTTCTTCTTATTTATTTATTTATTTATTTATTTGCTTCTTTATCGTAAATCCTAGATGGTTATTCCAAAACCATCAAAGAAGGATAAAAAATAAGGAATAAACCGCTTGCAAAATTTGAACTTATAATCTTTTCTTGGAAGTTTGTCTTGTCTGAGACGAGCGCCATTATCGGTTTGAAAAGGAACGAAGGCTATGTATTTCTATTGCTTAACCTTTATTTATTGCTACTTCAATGTTATTATTTATACGTGTGACACTAAATGGATAGTCTATGGATTTCAAAGATGTAGTCCTTTTATTCTTATTTTGAACTCATCTTTCTTTCAACTATTTTTTGTTGCTTTTATTGCTATTCTCATGTCTGTTACTATTCTCATATTATTAACGCTCTCGTGTTTATTATTATTATTATCACATTATTTATTGCTGCACTCATATTATTGCTAGCTTCATGTTTATTGATAGTCGCATTTTATTAAATAAGTAACGTAGATAGAAAGTAAAGGAGAAGCGAGATTTCAAAGAACATCGTGACAGCACCTTAACGATTTGGCCACAAAATTTGCAGTAGGCTTAATCAAATCCATTATAAACGTAATTTACTATCATTGAAGGAATCAGTAGACTTTTGGAATCTATATATATAATCAAATCACCCAAGGCAAGGGGATAGTGTCACTAAGACGCAAGGGTCTACGGGGAGTGAAAGAGAACGGGAAAACTTTAGAAGGAACCAGAAACCCGTTATAAACAGGAAACAAGGGATAAGCCTCTAATCCAGTTAAAAAAACCGGGGATAAGTGTGAATTGGGCGATAGGTGTACCTAATGTGTGTGTGTGTTTATTTGTGTGTGTGTGTGTGTGTGCGCGCTCGCGCAGAAAGAAAGAGACAAAGAAAGGTTGAAAGAAATAGGAAAATGGAAAAACGTTAAAAAATCGGGAAGTATAAATGAAAGAAAGAGCGAAAATCACTTTCAGTGAGTCAGGAATAAAGAACATGGGATAAAGGGAGGAGAAATCTAATGGAAAATGAAGACATTAACACGTTGAAAGAAAACACGTGTGTGTTCAAGCCCCTCTGGAAGTCTGGCTTTTCTCTGAGCAAAAAAGCTACATGATGCAAGTCAATGTGTGTCCTAAATTAGTATGAACCAAGTTGTATTGGTAAACTTCTTAGGATATACAAGGAAGTGTTGAAAATTTCTTCGACGTTACTTCATTTTATCAGGCTTTTATATCAGGCTGAGAACATTTTGACACCTTTGTACATATATTTCTATGTCGTAGAGTAGGACTCAGCATACTTCCTGCTCTTTCCTACAACTGCGATAATGGAATGCTCCTGCATATAAATATGCCAAGTAGCCACATTAGAGGAGGTTTTGAGTAGTATTTGCTCGAATGTTTCCATTCTACGTATGAGTATTTGATAAACCTCTTCTTCTTTGTTTTCTCTATCTAGTTTTCTGTTCCTTCAAGACAACATTACAATAATTTATATAATATGAATTTAGGTTGTAATATCTGTTGGTATTAGAAATATTTCCAATGACATTATTTAGTACTGTGATATTTTATTACGCAGGTGGGCAGATGTTCATCACCTTGTCAATATATATATATATATATATATATATATATATATATATATATATATATATATATATATATATATATATATATATACTATAGTTATTGATATATATTGTTAATTACATACATACATACAAAATATTTGTAGAAAAGATCGAGGCAAGTCACATCACGTCTGTGAGAAAGTCACTGAAGTCCAGATGCCAAGTCAGGATCGATATATATATATATATATATATATATATATATATATATATATATATATATATATGAGGATAATCTACTTCAGGCTTGTCTGTACCCAGCTGTCATCAGCCCCTAAGTTTCTGTGTTGAAGCATTGTTTTAAATTTATTTTCAGTGTCAGTCCTCCTCTGGTATACGTCTTGTTAATGAGAAGAGGCTTGTGTTAGCGACTGGTGGAAGGCGTAAGGTATCATATTCCGGGGAAGCGGTCTGGCATTGGAGTTTATTTAAGGCTAGGGCTTTCATTGTTTGTAGCTAAATATCGGTTCCTATTATGTGGCGTTTCTCATACAAGCCCTAAGTGTATTTTCCTGGGATTTACAGTAAATAGTTTTTATAATACAAGTGTCCAATATTATTAATAAGTAATGGGAGATTTAAAATTAAACCCGTTAAGATTAAGGTAAATTAGTTGAATGAAAGATTTATAGATTGTGGGTAATACCAGAGCACCCAATGGAATAAGACATGCTGTCCAACACACTTATATGCGTACATATCTTCACACGTACTTATATGTACATATACATATACATACATATATGCCACTATGCGCACACATACACGCCCACACATACACGCCCACATATATGCCCATGTATTCTTATGTAATTTTGAATCTATTTCTATGTCTGCATTTCGTGATTAGTTCTCTCCGATTTAATAGTTTGCATTGATCTTTATATTTTATTATCCTATTCTTTTTTCTTCTAAACATGACTTGCACCTATCCCTAAAATTGTTGTGGGTGTTCGCGAAACCTAAAATTTTCCAATTTATTTGAGGATTCAGACCCTTTCCCTCAATTCTCAAACTTTTTTTCGGAAGGGCTGTTTGATGCTTTAATTTTGGATTGGTAAATGAGTGTCTATGTGTATTAATTCTCTTTTTAAATTCTCCTGCATATATATATATATATATGGTTGGGCTGATGTGAGTTTGTGACCCTGGGTTTATCGCAAGAGCGTGAGAGCCAGAGACACAAACTCACATCAATCCATATATGTTAGCTCTATCCCTGATATTGAGCGCTTTCTAATAAGTGCCGCGCATATAATATATAAATAATAATATATATCATATATTACACACACACACACACACACACACACACACACACACACACACACACACACACATATATATATATATACATATATATATATATAGTTATATACACACACTTTTCACATATATGTGTGTGTGGTTGTGTGTGCATGTGTGTGTATACATAGAGTGAGATGGATGAATTGTTGTTTAAATTAAGCAAAAATTAACAAATATATTTGTCAAAATTATGCTAAAATATCTTCAAATACCAAAGAGTAGATTGATCCAATAAAACCGCCCTTGGCTTAGACGGCGGACTCCCGAGCACTTCTGAACCCCCTGCATCTCTTCTGGGCGGTCTCCTTGTTTAAGCTGGTGAATGCTGCCATAATCCTTGCCTTCAGTTCATCTTTGGTGTTACAAGTAGTTTTGTTGGTTTCTTGCTCAACTGCGCTCCACACATAATAATCGGTGTGGGGTTGCAGTCTGGGGAGTTAGGTGGTCAGATATAGGAGGTGATGTGGTTGCAGAAATTGTCTGACAGCCATGATTGGGTTCTTCTGTTTGTGTGGCATGGTGCAGACTGCTCTTTTCAAACAGCAGTCTGCCAGCAGCCACCATCTTGATCCAGGGCAGAACTATCTCCTCAAGTCATTTGATGCAGCCGTCCGTCTTGAGTCTGAGACACTCACCAAGACGTTCGGGAGTTTTTTCTTATCAGAACGTTCCGAGCGGGCGTACCTTCATAATCACCATTAGATTCATGCATTTCTTTCCGAATCCTCTACACTGTCCTCAGATTGACACCCAAACACTCTGAAATATTCGTATTGGAGCTTCTGGTGGGAATGCCAAGCAGTATAGCATGCCCTTTGCAAATTTTTTGCAGTGTGAATTGTGTCATGTTGCACCTTTTCTCACAGACGTGCCCAGTTGACTATACTAGACAGTGCAATTGACAAAATCCAAAGCAAACAACGCGCAAACGCGAATTTAAAAATATAAAATGGCAATAATTTTTCCATCACAACCTGTATATATATATATATATATATATATGTGTGTGTGAGTGTATATATATATATATATATATATATATATATATATATATATGTATATACAGTAGTCATAAATGATCCTTTTTGATTATTCTCTTTCTCTCTCTCTCCCCATACATATATATATATATATATATATATATATATATATATATATATATATATATATATATATATTAGCAATAAATGTTCCTTTTTGATCACCTTGTCAGAAACGGTTTAAGAAATGGAATGACTCCTAGCCTCTCCAGATATAAATCCAATAGAAATCTTGCAGTTCTTCATCAAAAAAGATATATATGAGAATGGAAAACAATATCCAAACGAGGAACGTCTCTTGAAGCAATAAAATCTCTAGCAAGTAATACCCAAGTGAAATAAAGTAGAAAAATTAACAGAATCAATTGGGGAAGACTGATGGCTGTTGCAGAATATAAAGGAGCGTATATTAACATGTGAGATAATAAAATGAAATAAAAAATGATTCAGTTATTTGGGATATTGTGTTAATGAAATAAATCTTTGTGCGGACTATAAATTTTGGATTTACTTGTAAATCAAAATTTATATTTCACTTTGCATTATAAATCCTGAAACTCACAAAAGAAATTATTATCTGTATATTCTAATAAGAATAGATGTTATAAGTTGAAACGCTCAAGATATATTGTTAGCTTGAATATATATATATATATATATATATATATATATATAAAGATAGATATATATATATATATATATTCTAGACTCGATGAATTACTTAATTATGATTATCTCAAATCCTCCTAGTCGTATGGGTAAGGAAAACTCTGGTGAGTTCCACCACGGATATGTGATCGAGCGGCGCTATATCGAGTCTAATTCGCTACCTCTTCGTCACCGAGGCCTGTTGGTACAGTTGGTATGACGTTTGCTTGATACCGTAACTGTCCAGTAGTTCTCGGTAGCGGCTGATGAGTCCCAAATATAGGACGAAATGGCAATCCGGTGCTTTCTGCATTCTGTTGAGGTTTCTCCTAGACTCGATGAATTACTTAATTATGATTATCTCAAATCCTCATGCGATTTTCAGGTCGGGAACACTAGAATCAAGCAGACGCAGAAGTTTTCAAATATCTGGCAAGCATCTTGACAGAGGACGGTGCGACACAGATCTGTAGACGTATTGGGATGGTTAAGGACACATTCCAAAAAGTTGAGCACAGTATTGCGAGACCTGGAGGATTTCTTTGGTAACAAGGTTACAAACAAGGAGAAGGCTTATGCTTAATATCAGAAATAGGCAGCTGAAGTTTCTGGGACACATAATGAGGAAGGCGGGCCTGGAGAAGTAGATACTCACGGGTGAAATAGAGGGAAAGAGAAACAAGGGAAAGTGGCGCGTGACATACCTGACGAACTTGAGCAGGTGGATGACAGAACGTGGTCTGGTGGGAGGAAGCAGAGGGAAGGAGCTTGCTGAGAGCTGCAAGGGATGTGGAGAGCCATGATCGCCTACGTCCTGAAAGGACATGGCACATAAAAAGAAAGAAAAATATTTATGCAGCCAAAAGAAAAGAGACACTAACCCCTAAAGAATTGTCAGATTTGTGACAGATTCATTTTTATGGCTTATCAACCCTTTACAGGTTATTTAAAGCCAGAAAATATTTTTAGATTGTAAGAATTCTCTTTGGAGATTTAATTATACGAGTCTTACTATTTAATCCATAGCTGAGGAGAGAAGAGCTGGATTCATCCTTTTCCCCAAGGGTATTTGTGCATAAGTGAATATAACAAGCCCAACTGAAATTGGAACTCGGTTCTCCGATTAACAGTTTCAAGCCATTATCCATTACATCGCCTGCACTTCCAAAAATTATAGAACCTGATATCCCCATCTAGCTATTGACCAGGCTTAACTTTGCTGATCGCACGGGAACAGGTGCTTCAATATGATATGGCCGTAAGCCCCTACTGTGTTGTGAGTTTGATCCTCATTGGGTGGCTCGTGATTGTGTCTAAACCAGACCAGCCTAAGTGGAGCTTAATAAATATGTAAAAGGCGGTGATTAGGGAGGAGGAAGTGAATTGATAAGCATGCGGAAGAGGAAGGGAAGACATCGAATTGGAGAAAGCAGAAAAGATAGAATCAATTCGAGGAAGAGGACTTAAGATGAAGAATGATAAAGTAAAAGAGGAGGGGGAAAGTAAAGAATGTAGAGAGACAAACAAGTGAGATAAAAATAAGCCCCCTCTCACACATTAACAGGAAAGGAAATACTAAAAGAGAAGAGTACAAACGAGGCATCTGTGACTTAGCTGAAGCATAGTAATCTTCTTTTACGCTAGGTGGCAGTGTTTTTTGTTGTCATGAAAATGCTAGACTGAATTAATAATGAAAAGAAAGGAACATTTCCGTTGTGGGTATCGATGTATGGACAGGAAAATTGTAATAATGGTCATATTAAACTGTAATAACTGCAAAAAATACTTTAAAGGGTTTACCTTCCAATAGTTGTGGGCTTAAGAAAATATACCGTCAATTTTGATGCCATGGGAGGCAAGAAGAAGAAAAAGAACAAGAAGATGGAGAGGTAATTTATGGAGGGAGAGGATACAAGAAAGAAAAATAATGAGATAAAAAATAGAGAACTGACCAGAATATAAGGAGTGGCAAATTTTGAATGTAAAAATCCTCAAACCGAAAATGAAGGTTACTTAAAAAGCAAAAATTCTCGATCTGCCATTTTGACGAATGTCTATCCTAATGGAGGTGGGGTGCGTTGGAAAAGTGGGGTATATTTTAACCCTTTATTTCTTTGGATGGGCGGGGGCAACGTTCCATTATTGTCATCTATTCTCATTTTATTCTTCCACAAATCACCATTTTTTTTCAAATCTCCATTTTTCTCCCCTTTTGAGTGGAATAAATTTAATGTACAAAGTCAATATCAGAATTTGAAAGGGTGACCACTAATGAACATCAGGTACGGAGCTTGATACCGTACTATATTAAAATTTACTAAATCCCGAGATTATTCTTGGCGCAATATAATCTCCATTTTTGGCTTTGTGCTCAAAACTTGCTAAATATTGAGAAGAGAAGAAAGATAAATCAAAGATAGGAAGAGAAAAATAATAAAAAAGTAGAAGTAAGAGACAATTGCAAGACATGATAGAAAAGAAAAGAAAACTTGCTGAAGGGTGTTGGCTTGCGAGCTTGTCGAGCAGACGACTACTACTGTATGAAGAGTTCGATCCTTACTGTCTGCCTTATACTTGTGGCTTTTTGCTCGAGCAGGCTAAGGATAAATAAGGAAGAGAGATAAGAAAAGAAAAGAAAAAGAAAATAAATAGAGATCGCTAAATAGAGAGACTTGCATAAAAAAGAAAGAGAAAAGATGGTGGCAAAGACGATGTGAATTGAAAAGAAAGTAGAGAAGAGAAGAATAGATATGACGAGAAGAGATGCAGAGGAAGTAGGCTTCAAAGAGACGCCCTATGAGACGATGATGTTGATTGTAGTCAGCCGGGTTCCTCAGGGCCAAATGACTCACTCTGCGGCACAAGCAGCAGCAGCGGCGGGAACTGCAGAGCTGTAGATTTTCTGCAAAAGACACGTCGGAGTCAAAGTTTCAAGGGCCTTTTTATGTTGTTCTTTTTTATTTGATTTTTGACAAAGATCCACAAACTGAAAACGAAGGTTACTTAAAAATCTGGAATTGTCGCTCTGTTATTTTGACGAGGGTCTATCGTGGATGGGGGTGGGGGATTTGCAGAAAATAGGTTCTTTCTTTCTTTCTTTCTTTCTTTCTTTATTTCTTTATTTCTTTCTTTCTTTCTTTCTTTCTTTATTTCTTTCTTTCTTTCTTTCTTTCTTTCTTTCTTTCTTCGGGTGAGCGGAAGCAGGCTTTATTCCATTCCTTCTTTTATTCTTTTTCCAATCCCTTTTTACGTTTCTTCTTTCTTTTCTTCTCTTTTTATCCCCTTCCCTTTTTTTCTTCCCGCCCTTTTTCTCCGCTCTTCCCGCTTTAATGCTATTAATTGTAACACAGACGTTAATAAAAGCAACAACCTTAATATCTTTATCACTACGATAGCAACAATGCCTTTCAGATCAGCGTATAATTCTTGCAGATTGAAGAAAATGACGAGGATTAAATCGGGGTATTAAATAAATTAATTACAAATGAAGCAGGAAAACCCAGTTTAATAAACAAAGGTAAAGAGTAACAAGTATAGAGAAACAACAAAAATCCTAACAAGCAAAAACGGAGCATATTTGGAGACGACGGCTTTTCCTTCAAAGGATCTTTCAATTCGTTGATTGAATAATAGGAATTATATCCTGATTGATTATTACAAAACGAAAAACTGACAATAATAAAACAAACACATAATATCATTGGATCTAATATATAAAGATCGAGGTTTGTGTGTGTTAATTGGGAAACCTGAAATTAAATGAATATATAAAGTTGGTTGTCATTCTGCATGTATGTGCATACAAATATCACTTTTATCATTATCTACAGCATGTGTCTTACATCTTTTCCAACTTAGCGGTTCTTGTTCAATGGGAATAAATTCCGTATCGGACGGCATATAAGATGCACCGGTGT
This sequence comes from Acanthosepion esculentum, assembly GCA_964036315.1. Taxonomy (NCBI): domain Eukaryota; kingdom Metazoa; phylum Mollusca; class Cephalopoda; order Sepiida; family Sepiidae; genus Acanthosepion; species Acanthosepion esculentum. Next base: position 34,625,203 of record OZ038486.1, on the reverse strand, counting down.
TAAATGATGCACCCCATTTTCAGCATGAAAAATAAAAAAAAATGAGCCGTTAGTAAAATTAGTAAAATTATTAGTAAATGGTACAGCCTAGGCTATATTTATGAGGTATTATTTTGTCTATACAAGCCATGATTAAAATTAAATGAAAAATAGTAGGAAAAAAGAACACCAGCCTATAAAAACTTTATTATATACAAAATAAAAATCGATCAATTATGACAATTGAGCAAAACAGTACAGTTACCATTAAAATTTTATTCATCTTCAAATCCATAAAATTCGTTGTCTTCGTTATCAAAACTCTGATACTCATTTCCAATACTACTATCATCGTCGTTAAATAATCTGTCATCTTCCATTCCATTGAGAGAATTGTTAATGCCACACTTTTTAAAAGATTTCACAACAATTTCTGGTCTAATATTATCCCAAGCTTGCTTCACCCATTCGCAGACTTGTGCATTGCCGGGTCTTTTTATTTTCCTGTAAGTGTAAGGTCGTGATCAGGCATTGCCATCCTCGTATTCCATTGCTCCTTCATGTTTAATTCTAAGCTAATAGGAGTTGCCAGGTAGCTAATTTCGGCCGACTATCGCAAATTTTAAATCTACATAGGGCATACAGAATTTTAAAAGATATTTTTAGTAAAAAAAAATGGGCCTTATATGCCGTCAAATACGGTAATTTGCGTATCCATATTTGGAAATGTGTTATAAAAATGTATATATGAAATCCATTGTGGGTAAGTGAATGACAAAATGAAAAAAAACGCTCGAAAGGTGTTCTTCAAAATATTTCTTTTATCGATGGAAGAATTTAATTTAAAAAATGATTATAAAAAGAAAACATCTTTTCTTATTCATTTCCAGTCTGGTCATTTGTGATATAAATAAGCAATTGTTTTGCTGATGGCCTTCATAATTAAAATGCTTAGTTATTCAAATAAATCAATTTTACTGAACTGAAAGTGGTAACAAACTTAGCATAAACAAAGAAACAGCTGCAAAGGAAAGAGACTTTGGTGCATGTAAGACTGGTTATCATTGCTAGTCAATTATATAAAACATAATGAGAAATATTTGATTGTCCTTTGAAATTTCAAAAATGGCTCCACTCTAATTTAAAAGGAGCAGATTTGATCCAAACCAAATATCCTTTTTACAATCTGTTGGCAAAGCCTTCAGCATTGAAGAAAAATATCAAATCTCTACAAACTGAAATCCCTATTTAGCCATTGTTATAATGATATTTTTAAGCCACCCAACATTATATTAAAAAAAGGTCAATATTATAAACATGTTACATCATCTCTATACGCTGTCTTCTAGGGGCCATGTTTCCTAACTTAGTGGTCCCTACAAGAAAGCGTAAACGATTTTGAATTCTGTCAAAGCTGGAAAGTGAAGATTGAGGAGTTCCTGCCCAGGCATGGTAGCAATAATCCATTTTTGGTCTAATTTAATTCTTGTAGTGTTAAAGCATGACAGAAGCGGTCAGGTATATTTTTGGCGTCAGTGACGAATGTTTGATCTCAGGTAGATATCGGGATTTAGAATGCTGATTTTCTAGTATGGGTCACTCCGGATCACAGACATTACCTAGCAGCATTGATTTACTAGATTAGCTTACCAAAAAGAAGCACCTTTAAGCTTGTTCGTTTTTTTTTTTAATGTAAGCGAACATCATTCTCAAGTGACGTCTTTTTTTTCGTATGTATGAACTGCTGTGAATGTTTGGGTAAGATAGTGGAGTAGTTTCACGTTGCTTTCTTCAAAGCTTTGAATGAAGAGTAGTCCTTTTCGAGCGAGTGTGATCAAAAAGCTAGAGAGGACAAACATGGAGTATTCATGCCATATCTGGGCTGGAGCTCAATCCTTACGTTCCAGCATTGATGGTCATCAAAATTGTTTCAGTTATGTGCCATGCATGATACACGTTTAAGCGATCATGTATCGTTTGATACATGACTGACGAGGCAAATTTTTCTCGCAGTAGTTACCATTTCTTTCTGTGCTAGTCCAGTTGTCATCCAAGGCTATAGAACCCGGTTTGTCCTGCTGGAAGTGAAGGTGGCAGAATGTGAAGATATTGATTGCCACTTGTCTTGAAGTGTTCGTAGAAACACCCACGTGGATGTCTGTTATGTCTACGAAATGGAAGCTCTGGGGAAAAGGTTGTTTGATTATAACTGGGGGAGAAGAAGAGGATTCATATCTTTTCCAAGGGTATTAGCACGTAAATGAATGTAATGGATTCGACTGGAATTCGAACTCGGCTCCCCGATTCCCCAATCCGAGCCGCTGTCCATTACTCCACCGTACCTCCTTAAAATTGTTTAAAGAGTCTTAAAATTGTTTACACAGTCTTATTGCGGGGAAAAGTTATTTTCTTCTCTACATCTTCTTTCCTACATAAACAACGTAACAAGTCCGTCACTATTCTTTGCTATTTCTATGACAAATGTTCTTTTGTGTTCCATTCTTTAATTACCCTTGTTAAATTATTTACTGCCACTTCCACGGAGTCTAATCTCTCTCATTTTCTTCGTGTACCTAGGAAGTTCTAATCAAACAACCTTTTCCCCAGAACTTCCATTTCGTAGACATCACAGACATCCACGTGGGTGTTTCTATGAACACTTCAACCTTGACCTCAAGACAAGTGGCAATCAATATCTTCACATTCTGCCACCTTCACTTTCACTGACATCACACACCTCATTCGCTGTTACATTTCCTCTGTAATCATCTACCTTGAGTGGATTTTGTATTGGGTGAAATCTATTAAAAGAAAAGCCGTGTCTATCTGGCAATTTAAGCCACAGCTTACGACTCTTTCAGAAGGTGGCTTTTTGCTATTGTGTTTGAGTTGAAGAGCTGGACTAGCAGACCGTTATTAATATGAAATGTAAATTCTATCTTCAATTTTCGTCTTGTGTCATACTAAACAAAATATTAAATAACGATACACAAAGATATACGAAGTGAAAGAAAGTTGTAGAGGACAGAAGAGAGAAGAGGAGAGAGAAAAATAGGGAGAAAGAAAGAAATAGGAGGAATAATATCTGACTAAACATTGAAATTTGATTGAGATCGATCGATGAACAACGCTTCTACTGTTAGCCGCTTTCCTGACTGCGAATATGAAGAACGTTCAGGAAAGACTGCAGGACAGAACAGATCGACATTCTACAAGCAATGGACGACAGAGATTTCAGGTATTTGTTTAGTATTTCATTTTATTTGTTAAGCAAATGTTAATTTTTTAAAAACAGAAGCATTCTGTTGCGGTCTGTATCGTCGGCTGCCTTGTAGCTAAAATATTTACCTGTTTCTTATGGTGCCATAAGATCGAGGTGATATAAAAAAATTAAATCAGAATGTCACTTGCTGATTTTCCTAGAAAGTAGATTCACCTCATTTAGAAGATTGGTAAGACAATCTTCGTTTCGTTTTCTCTGATGCCATACGAAACTAGGCTTTAGTAAACTTGTTTCACAGGACTCACGACCTGAAGGGATACGGCACATGGAAGAAGAATAAGAACTGAGTTCGTTCCTCACTGGCTGACGTATAGAGTAGATCTCTGTGACACACTAAGAAATTGATGTTTTTGTTAATGGTTAACGTCTTAATTTAACAGACCATTACTGCTACATACTACACACGATCCTCATTCGTTCTCCATATTTAGCGCCTTGTGCCAGACTAAGCTAAACTTTATGAAAGTGTTTAGCCTTCATAAAGTAAGGAAAACAAGGTTATTTTATTGTGTTCTTGAAACTGCTGCAAACTAGCCGTAGCGCTATGGTAAACAAGTTGGTATTGAAAAATTAGCATATTGAATTCAATTCCTAGTGGCTATCCAACACCTTCACAAGACTAATTATGTGACTAGATGCCAACCAGCTCTTTCTGATTACGACAGTCGGTGTTCAAAGCTATGTAAAACCCAAGAAATTGAAGGCTGATTTTCAAGGTAGGCAGGCAAGGTCTCACCCCATGGAAATTGTTAAATTTTATGCTGGAAAATCTCCCCACAGAAGAAGAAAAGACTTGAACCAACAGAAATGGGATTCTACAGAAGGATGCTGAGAATACCATGGATGGAACATGTGAGCAACGACGAAGTTATAAAGAAAATGGAAACAAAAGGACACATGGACAGTTGACATTTCTGAGGCGCATACTAAGGAAATAGGGATTGGAGAATTTGATACTCGCAGGGCATATTAAAAGCAAGGGACAGAAGAAAGCAGAGAATAACCTACCCAACGAGCTTGTGTCAATGGATGGCAGACTTTAGAGAGAGATATCTTCTTCTTCATGTGCTGTGTCTCCTCAACGCGTAGGCGATCATGGCTCTCCACAATTTCATTTTTTGTCTTTTTTTATTTCTCCTAAAACTTGTTACACCATCCATTATTCAAACACACTGAATATGTTATACATTGTTTTCCTCTGTTCCTCTTGCCTTAATTTAGTAAGAGCCACAAATGACAAGAAATTATGGAAAGCTATGATCACTAACGTCCTGAAAGAAGACGACACAAAGAAGAAGAAGAAGAAGAAGAAGAAGAGGAGGAAGAAAAAGAAGAATCCCCATTTTGATTTTTTATTTCTGATTTGCGAGGCTTCAGTTTGAAATCGAACGATTGAACTATTTATGGTTTGATATTTTCTTTATTGAAATAATAAATATTTAAGATACAAGAAAGCATCTTTTAAAATCTGAAGATTTCGTTGATATTCTTTGTAAGATTATTGTCTACAGTCTCAACATGGTAAGGAATCCGAAACGATGTCGTTTATTATGGGATTTAATCTCCTAGATAATTTCTTTAGTAATCAAATCGCTCAACACATGTGACCTTGTTTCTTGTGTCGTAGCTAAGCTTAATAATTATCAATATCTATCTATCTATGCTTGTTTGTCAGTCAAAAATCTATTTATTAGTGTGCCGGCAAAATATCTCGCTAGCTAGCTCACAGTCTGTTCGTATCTATCTATCTATCTATCTATCTATCTATCTATCTATCTATCTATCTATCTATCTATCTATCTATCTATCTATCTACCTATCTATCTATCTATCTATCTATCTATCAAAGCCCTTATCACAGATTTTCCAGGTTAGACCTAACACAAAAAACAAACAAAATTATTTATTCCAGTATCATCTTATTTAAACATAACCTTCGAATATTCCCGCTTGGGAACGTCGACAGCGATCCTAACTTTAGTCTTTTTAAGTGAAACCCAAGACCCTAAGAATAGACTTCGCAGCAACGTATGATGCATATTTAGGTTCTCCGTAATGATCTTTTGGCAGACGCTATCACTGATTCCAGTCACGTGAGAGAGAACTGATGGGTTAAATCCGCGGTGGTCCTCATCGAAGAATCGAGGAATTCTTTTCACATTCTTGATTCTTTTCTTTTTTTTTTTTTGTTTTTTCTGGCGATTGGTCACCCCGAACGCTCATAATCTTGATCTGACTCGTATTTTTTTATACAATTTTTAACTGGGTACCACCAATTTCTACGCTTATGCTATCATTCATTACATTTTTTATAAGAATACAGGACATAAATGGAGTGGATTTGACACGGGGTTAGCAAGACTACTCTGGTTGACCATCGCTTCTGAACAGTAGTTCAGTCCTCATTGGGTACCCCATACAAAATTCAATATTAAATAACTCAAGGTTGACATTCTTTTTCTGTGTCGTGTTCTTTCAATACATAGGCGACCATGGCTCTCCACAACTTCCTGCCCTATGTAGCTCTTAGTAAGATTTGCCAATCATTTACTCAAGCTCGTTAGGTAGATTATGCGCTACTTTCCTCTGTCCCTCTTGCCCTTAATGTCATACGAGTACCATATTCTCCAAGCCCTCTTGTCTCATTAAGTACCTTATAAATTTCTACTGTTTCTTTCTTAATCTAAATATAAGTGTCCGTTTTATTCCTATTTTCCTTAAAACTTCGTCTTTGCTCACATCTTCAGTGTATGGCATTCTCAGCTCCATTCCATAGAACCATATTTCTATTGCCTCAAGTATATTCTTCATCTGTGAAATTCTCACTACCATATAGGAGGACGGATAAAACATAACCGTTCAATACCTTTTCTTTGTTTCTAACGAAACTTTACTGTTTCTTAATGTTTGCTTAGCTTTTAGAAGACATATTTCGCTATAGCTTGTTCTATGCCATTAGATACCGAAAATAAATGACGTACTTACCATATTATGTTTTTTATTTTATTTTCATCATCATCGGTCTCGTAACCGGATGTGGTCGTAGGGTCGCCGCGCAGCTGAGCACCTGACCAGCTCCCTCCATATTTCTCGGTTCCGTGCCAATGTCTGTGTCTCTGTGAATGATTTTCCAGTCTGCTCAGTGATGTTGTCGGCCCATTTATTTCTTTGTCTGTCACTTCTTCTTTTGTCTAAGGTGGTACCTTGTACGACGACAGTGCGCAGATTGTTGGCTCTTATGATGTGCCCATACCGATTAAGCTTTCTCATCTTGCCAGTGGCTATAATTTCTTCCACCGAACCTGTTTCTTGCTTGTTTCGGCATTTATGATAAAGTCTACGTTGTCTAAGGCTTGGATTATTTGTGATTGTTCTGCTGTTAATGTCCAAGTTTCACACGCGTACAGAAAGGCCAACAGTCTGGGTATTGATCTCGGCCAGATGTTTTTGTCTTTCCAGATATGTTTTTGGTTTAGCGACGGCTTCTACTATTTCTGCTGCTATTTAAATTATTTCTAGATAGATAGATAGATAGATAGATAAGAAAAGGGAGCTAGCTAGCTAGCTAGATAAATATGAAAAGGAAGCTAGCTATATAGATAGATATGAATAGAGTGATAAAGAATTTTACACTTGCATTCTTGTGATAATATCAATTCACGTTGACGTATTTCTTCTACTCCGTTAAACTAAAATTAACAAACGAACGTAAATTCTAACTGGCTAAACACTAGGTAACCTTGCCGGTTGAAAGCAAAAATCCTTTATGTACCTTAGTTGAGGCATTTATTTCGATTTATGATTCATTTTGTTTAACCTCTTTCTTGCAATTTGCTTTGAGTCAGGCGATCGTTTCTTTTAAAGTGGTCATCTACGTTCGTATTAATCTCACGCTAAGTCTTTCGTAATCAGTAGACCAAGCATTTCTTTCTTATCGATAAGTCCTTATTTCCTGAAAATTCTCATCCAGTAAGCAGAATCGTCACGAGAAGAATCCTTAAAGCAAAATAAAAAAACAATCTACTGGCGTATACAAAATTTTAAGATTCTGAATTTCGATTTTAGGTGTCTGAAAATTTCTCGAAATGTTTTAGGAGATTAATCGGACTTCACGGAGATCCGTTAAACAAACACTGCATGTGTTTGCACTGAATAAACTCTGGCCAATTCTAGACGCAGTGGTGTGTAAGTAAAGAGAGAATGGAATTTAAAATCAATAAGAGGCCACTAAGTTGGGTTCATTCTGATAAGAGACGCCCCAGGTTATGTATCGGAACCTGCGTGAAATTGTTTTTTTTTTTGTTGATTTTTAACATTATTTAAATAATGTAGTGGGTACAAAATGTTATTAGAACTTTGAAAACGGACATTTTAAAGTATCTATAAAAATACACACACACAAATACATACATACACACACACACACACACATACATACACACACAAATAAATAAATAAAACAAAGAGGCATGGTGGATTGAGGAATTGGAGAGCCGAGTTCGAATTCCAGTCGAATCCATTACATTTACTAATACCATTGGGAAACGGTATGAATCTTCTTCTTCTCCCCCAGCTATGGGTAAATAGCAGGACAGACTGAATTCTATAGCCTTGGATGGTAACTGGTCTAGGACAAGGTCAACTCTGAATTCTGTTGAGGGTCGGGTCGATTGGAGAACTTGTGGATCGTAGTGCACTAGGTCTCTGTATTCGGCCCTCAAAAAGTGTGGTTGATTCAGCACAAACCATCACCACTATAATAAAATCCTGTGTGTAGGTTGTCTGGCTGTTGGTTCCTAGGAACTGAGGTGTCTGATCCTCATACATCGTAAAGGGTACCCGGTAGCGCGGGTCAACGACGGGAGAGTCCACGATAAATAAAACAGAAGAGAGGGAGTGTAAGGCAAGAAAATAAATTAACACTATAAAGCATGTGATCGAAAAAGAGAAGAAGAAATAACAAAAAGAAAAAAAAAGAAAAAATAGGATTAACCTGCTTTCGATTCTTTCTTTTCAAAGCCGACCGAAATGTACTCATTTGACAATTTCAGGGTGTTTACATATGTTCCGTTCCTGGAGACCAATGGTACTTTATACTGCATTAATTTGTTAAATCCATTCCAATTCCTGAAACCGCCTTCCTTGGGTTAATTTAATTCACCGTCGTATATATGTATTTAAAGAATGTCAACGGAATCTTGCCTATAACACCGATACAACATGGTTCTTGAAAATGACTGAGAATATATCACAGGAAAGATATTTAAAAAAAAGAACATAACGAACAGCCTCTGCATAGCCGTTCTTTGTTTTCCGGCTGCCAGATATATCGCCATATTTTTCCAAATTCACTGGTAATATTAGTAGTGGATGTATATGAGACGTAATAGTTATCGGTGCAGCAAATGGGCCTTCACAACCATCCCCGCCCACCGCCACCACAGGGGGTAAAGTAAGTAAGGTGAGAGGATGTGGATTCCAATGCTCGGGTACTGACTACTACATGAGCTTACCATCATATATGTTTTATTCAGTTTTGATAAAGCAAATGGATGGAATATCAATGGGTAGTTCAATGGGCCCAACAATGGCCAAAATCTTTCAGTCCTCTCTCTGTAAGCAGTAAGAGTGGCTTTTAGGCCTTAGTGTGATCATCCTTTGATGATTATATTTTTAATTTTTCTTTGGTGTTTTCCTATTTTATTCATTGTGTACATTTTCCGGCACTATAGGCCTCTGACTGGAGGGGAATTGAAATCGCTTATCCTCTTTTTTATTTTTAGATTTAACTCTTTCCGGTAACTATACTTATTTTTATTATTCTTTCATGTTCTTTAGTTTGAATATGTCATTTTTATTGTAATTATTTAATTCTCATTTATACATACAGAAATATAGAGGGAAATAAAATAATAACTTTTACAATGATATTAATAAACAACAAAAATCACGCCGGGCTTGTGATATTATTGACTCGAAGATAGGTACTTCATAGTGGCTATGTACTTCATGTTCAAAGTCGAGAACGTGCTGACATTGAGGACATTGTATCTGGCCATGAGAAAGAAATGGAGCGATGCGATTGTCGTATGGTTGGTCGACCTCGTCTAGTAGGTGTTCTAGCACTTCATCAACAATAACCACAGCATATTGATAAGGGTTATTGCTGAGCAGCGTCATGATCAGATGTGTACTACACGAGGAAATCAGATGCAAGTTTTGCGTGATCAATCCAGGATAGTTTATGATGGTAAGACCCCGGAGAACAGTGTGATCCGATCGAAGCGCTTGCTGACAAGGCTAAGGTAAGTTCACATCCCCTCTGATGGCCATTAGGATCCACTGTTTGACCAACACAAGGACTGACCAAAAGTCATGATAAAAAATTAAAAAAACAAATTAAAACTACAGAAAAAGTTCATTTTCTCCATCAAGGCATTCATTTCTGTAGTTCACTGCTACCAGCAAGCAGAAAATTATTTTTCTCCTGATGATGGCCATGTTGGCCGAAACTAGTCGAGGAATCTAAATAAAATAATAATAAAAACGAAGGAATATTAATATACAACCCAGTGTGTCTGAAGATTTTTAATATTTTTATTGTTCAATATATATATATATATATATATATATATATATATATATATATATAAAAGTGAACATTGAAGTCAACACTTAGAGGCGACAGTCTGTTTCATGCTAGACGCAATCGTTAGACCTGACGATTGTGTCTAGCATGAAACAGACTGTCGCCTCTAAGTGTTGACTTCAATTTTCACTTTTATATTTACACACGCTCTATTTCTGATACTGAGCACTTTATCCCATAAATATAGCACACCTTAAAATTATATTTCTTTATATATATATATATATATATATATATATATATATATATATATATATATATATATATAATCGGACGAAAAAATAGTTATAACTGTTATATAACGATAAAAAATAAATGAATAAAAAAAAATAATACACTACGTTACTTAAAAATCGAAAACCAAAAAGGGAAAATATACAGTATAACAAATAAATAATAACAATTAAAATAAATTGATGTAAATACATCCAAATATATAAATAAACTAACAACCGATACCGATAAACTAGCCGTTAGAAAAAACAAAGGTAATCAATCCAAATAAATACAGGAAGTAATAAACAAATTAAAAACTGTTCCCGCCAAAATAATAGTTAGAACAAACTACAACAATCAACGCCTAAATTGAACAAATAGCAAAAACAAAATTATTAAATAAGCTATATAAAAAAATTACTACGTTAATAAAAACACCGATCAAAATAAAAATAAAATATAAATAAATATATAAGATAAAAAATAAAAATAAATAAAAACAAGCAAAATAATTTAACCCAAATAAATAAATAAACAAATAAACGACTTCCGGTAAAATAAACGCCAAAATAGACTACCCACAATGCACCACTGACCCGTACATATAAATAGCCGAGAAAAATAACAGCACTCGTGGCCTGACCATTGCATCTAGCATGAAACAGACTGTCGCCTCTAAGTGTTGACTTCTATGTTCACTTATATATATATATATATATATATATATATATATCCCATTCATTTGACTTTTTTGTAATCGTAGGGGAATCCGAATAAAGAAGCCATACTGAGTCACGTCCAGCACGGTCTATCACTGGCAGCCATCAGCAATTCTGTTATTGTCCTCTTGCATTATAATCCTAAGAGTGGGTTTGTAGATTACTTGGCGGTGCCCATCTCCTCTCCAAGTCCTTGGTCGAGAGCCGAAACCACTAATACGATGCGGATCGCCTTCGGCCTGTGCACTTGGTCGTTGAGTCCGTGTGCAGATCATCTGCCCAGTTGTGCAGAGAAAACATTAGACCTCATGTGGTTTAGCCCGCCTGCTGCCGGGGTGTGGCGCGTTGAGCCAACACGTGAGAAATTTAGGGATCGGTTGTCCGTTCACCTCATTAAGGCACAGCAGCCGAGAAACTCCTACTCATTGCCCCCTACACCCTATATATATATATATATATATATATATATGTATGTGTGTGTGTGTGTGTGTGTGTCATTCGCAGACAGTACTGTTTCGCTGTATCACAGCTCCCCATTGCTGCTAGACATCCGAATACTTCAAGCCCGTATCGAAACCGAACCGATCAGTCAGAGTTTCTGCCACTGAGCTATCTTCATTCGACATAGAGAAACAGCTAAATCTAGCCTATTGTTTTTACGAATGTAAACAAATGTCAATCAACCGGAGTGCTCCAATTCATTTTACCGAAGAGCTTTGCATTAACGCAGGTGGCTGTTGTTTATAGAATTAGCTTATCACTCAACAGTGCCCAATTGGAATATATTTTCAAGAGCTATATATATATATATATATATATATATATATATATAGATAGATAGATATATATATAGATATATATAGGAATTAACACTGTATGGTTTCATGCTTCAAGCAATCTTCAAATAATAACTTTTTTCAACACCAATGAGAGTTCTTTTTTAAAGTATTTTTACATTTATATTATTTCGATATTTCGAACAAATTCCAGGGTTTCAGGTTCATATTTAAATATAAATTTTCAGTCAGATTCACCCAATGTATGTATGCATGTGCGCTTATGTACACAGACGTGCGTATGTAAAACTGTTAAATCTTTCTTTATGCAGAAACCGTTAACTAAACTTAATCGAACGCAGTAATCCAGTTCGATATTAAACAACTGATAATTTAATATAAACAGATGCACCCACAATTATTTCCCACTGGCGTAACACGATCTTCATACTCGTCTCTAACTTTGCGCCCTAGTAAAGAAAGCTTACTAAATATCAAAACTTACTGGAGGCATTTTTGACATAATCTGTGCCGATGGAATCTTCCAATATTTCGATCCACTCAAAGAATATAGAAATCTGTGTCATCTTTGACTGTTCCGTTGCAAAGATTGACGCATAACACAGCCTTTAGATTCAAGCCGGGCCTCAGTGCTACTAGCATTATTTCAAACCCGTATTGCAGGTACCGCCTCCCAGTATTTTCTTTTTTATATATAGAATCGGATGTTGCTACTGTGTTAGCTAAGAACCTTGACACTTACCGTTGAATCCCAAAATGAGAAGAAATAACCGTAATTGCTACAGAGCTTTTATGAGGCTTTTAAGAATAAAAGCGGGCGCTCGATAACCAGCCCGACAAACTGCATCAATAATGCCAGCAAATTAACAAGCATGAATAAAATGAAAGAGATATGCGGCGAAAGTAAATAACTATACGACAATCTACAGTTAGGCATTCACATCTATCTATCTATCTATCTATCTATCTATCTATCTATCTATCTATCTATCTATCTATCTATCTATTTCAGTCTGTTCATATCTATCTATCTATCTATCTATCACCAGTTCATTATCTATCTATCTTTCTATCTATCTATTTCAGTCTGTTTATATCTATCTATCTATCTATCTATCTATCTATCTATCTATCTATCTATCTATCTATCACTGTACATCAATAAGCTCATGATTTTATGCAGATGTACATTAATATTTCCTATAAAATTCAATCTTTTGAACCAAATTCCGCCATTCCTAGGCCTTCACTGCGAATGCTAACGGTTGAGGATTTTGTTTTCTTCCACCCAAAAATCATATAGAGGGTTTACGAAAAAATAAAACATCTTCTTGCCGAATAACTGATAAGATGTCAACGGCCTCATCATTAGTGACGACGACAATTGTGTTTTCCAAAATTAAATCAGCCAGAGATAAAAATAAATACAATTGATAAAAGGAACTCCAAAATTCCGCATACCTCCCAAACGCATTTCGCACAACACAGACCAAAGACATTTTCAGATCACCACTTCTGCAATATGCATGAATTTAGTAATGGAATCATTGATCGATCATGATTACGAGTTCTGTAACTCAAGGACATTTATTTCGGAGTGAAATAAATAAATTCGGTCAGAATTTGAACGCCGAATCCACTTTCTGTGCCAATAACTGTGACATTTTGTGTCAAATCTCCTAAAAACACAAGAAATGAAATTAGAGGTGAATACACATCCGGTCATTTCTTCTCTGCGAGTGATATGGTAAAGTTTCCATTTGGAGGGTCTGAAAACGCGCATAGTATCGACCCGTATATATGTTTTATTCACAATAAATACCTATGATAAAGGTTAATTTCTAAAGTCATATGAACCATAATAATTAATACAAAATAAATATGACTGAAAGAGGATTCGTTAGTACTGACTGAAAATCAGTATACGAATTCTTTCGTTTCCTACTGACACGATAAATATATATATATATATATATATATATATATATATATATATATTATGTCATTCACAGACAGTACTGTTTGGCTGTATCACAGCAGCTCCTCAGTGCGACTAGACTTTCGAATGCCTCAAGCCAGGATTGAAACACAACTAATTTGGCGTCAGCCAGAGCTATCTTCACTCGGTAGAGTTACACAACTAAATCTAGCGTATTGTTTTTACAAATGTAATCAAATGCCAATCAGCCAAAGTGCTCCATTCGTTTTACTGAAGAGCTTTGCATTAGTGCAGGTGGCTGTTGTTTATAGAATTAGCTTATCACTCAACAGTGCTCAATTGAAATGTATTTTCAAAAGCTAAATTATGTCATTCACAGACAGTACTCTTTCGCTGAATCACAGCTCCTCAGTGCGACTAGACTTTTGAATACATATATATATATATATATATATATATATATATATATATATATATATATATATATATGTATGAATGCAAAAATTGTCCAACATTTATTATAGTAATATAACAAAAAATAATCCTTGAAAATACCTAGAAGTCTATCCGAGAGCGCTCGGTACCAATAAATTTTGTACAATTTTTACACACACACATACGCATTATGGTGAATAATGCATTATAAGTTTACTAATTTCGATATCCCTTCCGATAATTCTAGGTCCAGGATCAGGCAACATAATTCTTTACCTCACAAAATTAATACTGACAATAATGTGGGATTAATTCAAAGAAACAACGGTATGAATAAAAAGAAAGTGATGGCAAAGTGAATAAAATTGGCTAAGCCATATACCTAGATACACTGGAAATCAAAAATTTAGATTTAAATAACATCCGCCTGTTATATACACCCACACCACTACCTGCATATATAACACTGACGTCATCAATAAAGACGTTATTAGCCGTAATCTTTTCATTTAGGGACGAAACGTGTTACTTCGGGTTATTTTTTTTTACATTTAGTCATTTGATTATCTCCCGTTTGTATATATATATATATATATATATATATATATATATATATATATATATATATATATATAATGAACCAAATGATAACCCACACCCACAGCAATATACACGCTTACACATATCATACTCACTCACTCCCTAAGAACCAAATAACACACACACACACACACTTAACAGAGACACATCCTCTCTCCAGGAACCAAAAACCTGTCAAACTGGTCAAGGGAATTCAGAGCAGCATGGATCCATCCAGTTCTTCTGTCAAATAACAACTTAAAAGAGACTGTTTGACCAACACAAGGAATGTTGAAAAATTAATGTTAAAAAAATAAAAAAACAAATGAAAACTACACACAAAAGTTCATTTTCTCCATCAAGACATTCATTCCTGTAGTTCACTGCTACCAGCAAACAGAAATATTGTTTTCTTCTGATGATGGCCATGTTGGCCGAAACTAGTCGAGGAATCTAAATAAAATAATAATAATAAAAACGAAAGAATGTTGATCTACAACCCAGTGTGTCTGAAGATTTTAAATTTTTAATAATTTTTATTGTTCAGTATATATATATATATATATATATATATATATATATATATATATATATATATATATAAGGTGCGATGCATAAATTATCGTCTAAACTACGAAAAAATGAAATTAATCTTGACATCTCATTTTAACAGATACATTTACCAAAATGGCACAAAAGTATCTTGAAATACCAAAGAGTAAATTTATTTAATAAAATCGTCATTGGCTTCAGCTACAGCCTCCAGATAACTTTCGAATCTCCTGCAACTCTTCTGGACAGTCTCCTTGTTTAAGTTGCTGAATGCTACCATAATGCTTGCCTTCAGTTCATCTTTGGTGTTATATGGAGTTTTGTTCGTCTCTCGCGCAACTGCGCCCCACACATAATAATCTAGGGGGTTGCAGTCTGGGGAGTTAGTTGGCCAGATGTAAGTGGTGTTCTATCTATCTATCTATCTATCTATCTATCTATCTATCTATCTATACACACACACACACACACACACACACACACACATATATATATATATATAGTAAAAAAAGAAAGAAGAGTAAGATATATAATCCGGTGTTCTTATTGATATTTTTATTTTTACAAAACAGTCCTCAATGTAAATTTACAGAGCATAAATATTATAAATTAACTGATTTAAAAATACGGTTCCTTCGCTACACAGGAATTAACATGTTTCAAAAAGATTTGAAACATAGTAATTCCTGTGTAGTGCTCGATCCGCTTAGATGAAACTGTGGTAGGTTTGTCTGGCTCTAGGTTTAATGTGTGTGTGTGTGTGTGCATATATATATATATATATATATATATATATATATATATATATATATATATATATATATATAAAACATAATTTCTGGAAACGTATGTCCAGTAATTTGAACATTGTTGTACCCAAAAAATATTTATGAACATATGCTTTAATCAAAAATCAAAATCTTTTTTATCTTGATCAAAAGCTGCAAAAGGACATTCTTGCTGGGGATGTCTTTAAAAAACTTACATTGACTGCTGTTGATATATATATATATATATATATATATATATATATATATATATATATATATATATAAAAAATATATATAAAATATATATATATATATATATATATATATATATATATATATATATATATATATATATATATATACTTTAAAGGAGATCAGCTGAATCCGCTACCCTGGTTTTAACCTTACGGTATCCTCAGGTGCTTGTTAGCAATAAAAAAAAATTTATAAAAATCACCTGAGGATACCGTATGGTTGAAACGAAGGTAGCGGATAAAAGAATGAATTTTTGAACGAACTCGTTTGGTCTCTTCTACCCGACGCGCCATATTCACCTGAGCTTTCACCAACCGATTATTATCTTTTGCGATCGCCGAAAAACTCTTTGATGGTGGAAAATTTTTCTAAGGAAAACCAACATCATGAGTTCGTCGCAAACACTTTTGCTCAAAACCTTTTTACTCAAACGGTACCCAAAAAACTACCTGATAAGTGGCAACAGGTCATTGCAAATAATGAGGAAACATAAAATTGAACGGATTAAAATTGATAAGCAAAAACATAAATTATTTATGTATGTATCTTGTTGATGGTAAAAGCATTTTGACAATAAAAATCTATTTGTATACTTTCATATTGTTTTAACCCCAGTTTGGGTGTTAACTATTTACCTATAGCTGGTACCCTAACAGGTGCTAAAATTCCGGGTCTGGTTGGAGCTGGGAACAACAACAATTAAGAGGTGGTTCCACGCTCCTGAAAACCTTCTGTACAGTGGCCTTGCTGCCGGATGTAGTTTATCGTCATACTGTTTGGTGTAAATCACATTAATTACTCTAGCTTATCACTTCCTAGAATCAGACTTGAAGGAAGTTCCTGTCTCTTTCATTGTGTTATCTATATCGATATTACCGCTACACACACACGTATATATATATATATATATATATATATATATATATATATATATATATATATATATATATATATATATATATATATATGTGTGTGTGTCTGTGTGTGTGTGTGTGTGTGTGTCTGTGTGAATGTACGTGAGAGATTCATGGAAGATGGAAGTTTATAAGCAGTAAATTCGACCTTGCCAAGCGAACGATCCTCAGTCGCCAAATCGGTTAAGGCACGTCAGGCTATAAGACGGTTCCGTATAGGATACAGGTTCGAATCCTGTCGGAGGACGAATATTTTCTATGAAAATTTCTCGAATATTCAGGTCGGTAAATGTTATTTAATACTGTTTATTATAAACAGAGCATTTACTTAAATACTTGTATCTATAAAAAAGAATGTTAAACATAGAAACGTCTTTAAATAATTGTCGGACTTTGAACATTTCATAATTTATATATACATGTATAATAATAATAATAATAATAATAATAATATATATATATATATATATATATATATATATATATATATATATATATATATATACGTATGTATATATAAAATTAAATTACTATCAAACATTAAAATCTTTCTTTACATAAATTGCTAAAAATTACCACTCCTCCTATCTCTTAGTAAAGCCTAATGACAGCTTCTTTCTCTTTACTTCCCCCTTCTTTCTTTTTATTTTTTCTCTCTTCTCCCCCTTCCCTTTCAATGTATCACTTCCGTTAAGTTAACCGATTAAATAAGTCAATGTCTGGTCCCTCCTCCCCTAATACTAAGTATGATAGATAGAAATATTAAAATAAACCCTCTCTAAACTCGTTCATGTCACACCACCCCTCATTACTCTCTCTGTTAAATTACATAAACTTAATACTACCCGTCAAAAGTGTAAATGTTCATTTCACATTTTGGAAGTGTAGTCTGATGATCCAACGTCCTTTAAAAGGGCTATGGTGAAATAAATTATTACATGGAGCCTTAAAGTGATCCGTTTTTCTTTAAAAAAAATATATATATATATATATATATATATATATATATATATATATATATATATATATATATTCAAGCATGTTGGGGTGAATAATCTAGACATATGTCTATTTATTTTTATTTTAATCCTCTTAAATTCTCGGATCACTTTCTTAGTGTTGTTACAAAACTGATAAGAAAGAACCCATAGTTTTTGCTATTTCAATAAAAGACAGACATGAAAAAAGAAAAAAACTCGTCTAAGTTCCTAACAAAACAATTAAAAATCACTGCTAAGGAGCTACGTAACTGTACTTATATAATTAAAAAACAGATAAAACCAATATCTTCGTTGTATTAAATAAATCTATAATTCAAAATTACAACAAATACTTGACGATCACACCAAATTTTATTAAGTCAACATAAATCATACTAAGAAACTGTAATTTGAAAATAAACAAACTGGTCACAGCCAACTACACAGAACAAGACAACTTAAAACTTCCCAAAATAATTGGTGACTACAAACCTGGATCCATGTATGAAACCATAAAAATACATAAGCTTAAATTCCCTCGCCGTCCTGTCATATCCCACATCCCCTCTCCTGTTTATCAATTAGCCAAAATCATTAACCAACCAATTGCCCCAATTAGAGAGCAACAATGTTTTAAAATGTCTATATAAGCAATGTTTTTTAATTTTTTTAAATTGCAGTTTGAGTATTTTAAAACGTTAACAATAAAAAATAATAATTAAGTTACCTCCCTTACATATTCTTAACAGTTAATTGTTTTAAAATTGACTGTAACTGAGCGCGTTTCACAACTATCAATTACATTAATTTTTTGTCTTAACAAGAACCCTGAAGATGATCTTGGATGAGATTGAAATTACTAAAAAAGTAAAAGAAATAACTAAAACTACGTCGTCTTTCTTAATCAGTCTTGTAACAGCACTAATAAATTGATCCGTGAATTTGAGAGGATTAAAATAAAATAGACATAATATGTCTAAATTATTCAACTAAACATGCTTGAATGAAGATATGCTGCCTAAATACACACACAAACATAGACACACACACACATATGTCTATGTGCGTGTGTTTAATCACCACAACAACGATTGTATTTCACAAAATAAACATTCGATCAGTCTTTTTAATTATAGAATTCACTCTCAAGCGATAGAGCATTAATAGTAATAAATAAAATTAATAGCAATAAATAAAATTAGTAGCCATAGAATTCAATAGAATTAAATAGATAAGCGACTATTTAATTTTATTTATTGCTATTACATTAATAAAATATTCAGAATATATCGACAATTTAATAACAAGAGGTTTTAAAAAGAAATGAAATTTTAAACTTAAATATTGTTTTCAGCTAATCTACTCTGAAAAGAGACAATAGTAAAAAAAAAAAATTACAAGAACCTTTTCAAAAACAATGGTCAGATAACTTTGCGGTAATTTTACAATCAACTGAAAAGGCAAAACGATTAATCTTCATTCTAATTAGCCTCGGGTAATTATGATATAAAAAAAAACATCACGCAAACTTATTGTTTTATTTGACGGTGATAAGCCAGTGTACAGGATCAAAGGATTGATCTGCAAACCGGATATCGATTTCTTTGGTGATTAACCAAAATAAAGAACAACGACAGATGCTTATCGATCGCTGGCCGGGAATCATCCTGTTATCGATGAAGTACCCAATTAGTTGGTCCTCCACGAGTCCTTTCAATCAGTTATTGATTTTCATCTCGGTTTCAGTAAACAAAATCCTTATAGTTTGAATGCCTTGTGGCCCAGTATCTGCGAGAGGGCCTATCATTAATATTCAAGGATTATTACAGTCTGTAGTTACTTTTACTTTATATATAATACATTATACACTTTATAATTTATATATTATGTTGCATTTTATACATTATATATAATACATTTTACACTTTACAGCTTACACAGCTTATGTTTTTTTATATAGTATATATATAATACGCTATATGATTTTTATACATTATAGATGATGCATAATACACTTTACATTATATGCTTTATATATATTATATATAATACATTATACACTTTAAAGTTTGTACATTATATGTTTTATGCATTATATATAATACAATATACTCTTTAAAGTTTATATATTATATGCTTTTTATACATTATATATATAATACATTATACACGTTCCAGCTTATGTATTATATGCTTATCATACATTATATATAATACATTATTCACTTTAAAGTTTATATATTACATGCTTTTTATAACATAATATATAATACATTATACACTTTACAACTTATAAACTATGTACTTTTTATGTATTATATACCTTGGATTTATATGTTATCCACCTTTTATACATTATACCTACCTATTTTATTACTTTTATATAGTTTATACTTTACATTGTATAACGTATCTTAAGTTTAGTTCAGTGTCGAATAATGAAATATATTTTCTCATTAGAGTAAGGTAAAATCATTTACATAAGTAGATAAATATACAGTTGTACAAAAGATCGTAAATGCGATATGATCAGTAAAATATGTTTTTATTGAGTATGAAAAGGAATTTGGGAAATTGATCACCACAAAATGTTAAATTTCGAGAGAAAAAAAGAAACATTTAAAGCCATATTCTTGATGACTGCAAAATTAGAAACCCCCCGCCCCCGATGAGTCAGTGAACTATTGAGATAAAAAAAGAAAGTCATTTTCAATAGTAACCGGATATGCAAAGGTCTATTATTCTTGTGCATTTATTCGCTCGCTTTGAAATATTGTCACAACAATAATAACAAGCAGTGCCCGTGAAAATTCCAGGGTTTTGCTATTTGAATTTTCTGATGAATCATAATTCTGAAGCTGATCACCGAATAAGCTCATTCCGAGCTCCACGGCTATTAAATACCTGTAGAAATTCCCCTATTGTATGTCAAAATATTTGAGCTTAACAACTTAAAAAAACCTTACAATAACACTCGTGAATATGAATGCAGATCATTAGTTAAAGATTTAAGAGCGTACACATAAAAAGATTCAAAATTGACAAGTTTTTCCATTTCATTGATACAGACGCTAAACGCATGAGAGCATTATCGATTCCACTTTTCCTATTTTTGTAATTATGTATTTTTCTCTTTACGACCAAACAGCGTCTCTGATAAATTTTTTCAGGCTTTCCTCGCATTCAAAACGGAGTGGTCCATTATTTACCTGAGGTAATAGCAGGGCGTAAGGTTATCCATAACTTTCTAACAAAGAAAAGAAGAAACAGCATTATAATATGATAATACCACCTGGATTTAGTTGGAAACCATCATTAAAACTGACGTTTCCCCTACAAGGGGACGCAGGTTCAAACCTTGCCGAAAGACACATTGCTTTTATTGATACTCTCAAAAGCACTGGTCGGTAGACGTAAATTTACACTGTTTAGCGTCGATTGCTTGACGTCGACTTAAACACGTGTACCCAGTAAATATAACCTTTAAATTAATAAGAATCTTGTATGTGTGTGTGCAACAATATTCATAGAGTGAACAGATATTACGCTTTGATTCTAGATTCGTGGGGTGCCTAGACACGTAAATATGATCTAAGGACAGAAAAATGTCATTGCCACGTAACCACTGTTCCACAAGTGTCAGTGTTTAACGGGAATCCCCAGTTGAACCAAAACGGGTAATTGCTGCTGCAGTGTTGGAATCCCCACGATAAAGCCTCCGTCATTGTTTTGTCGTAAACTGCCCGAACTCGTGAGATGGAACTGATGCCGCATAGGGAACCCATTCCAAAGGCTAAGCGATAGCGACAGACACGTCATACAGGGTCAGTTTCGGCGGTATATCCATACGCGTACATACAACTAAAAAAAATTGTTTTGTCTCAACGACCAATATCATTTTAGCGCCTGGACTCTCTGACCTTCGCCTGTTAGTCTAAGTAGCTATGTGTCTTATTTTGCTTAAGTGTCCTCGAAGTATAGATAAATATATACTGAGAAAAGTTTTGAATTAATATTCGAAATGTAAAATACTTTGATTAATTTAATTATTCATTCAATTATTTTTCTCATCTTTGTCATCGATTTTTATTAGAGATACGACGCTTCGAATAATTATCTGGCAATTTTCAGGTTTCCATAAGCAAAACCGAAGCATTAACCTAAAAACTGAAGCCATATTCTTAAATAGCCTCCTCAGATCGAGACATTCTTGTGGATGGCATACACGGCGCCAAACGTTCAGAAATATCTAAATTGTCATCTGTATACAATCGCTTTCTCAGATCAGTGGGTAAAAATGGCGTTGAATGAATGGAACCTGTAAATCTTTCTTTGAACCTTAATGGTGCTACATAATCGCAAACAAAGGACTGTGCCAGATAACAGAAACCATATCACTTGAGGAGATTCAACAACATCAACAGCTAAAATCGATATCGCATGTAACTCGAAGGGAAAATGATGACGTATCAAAATATTGACACACCACACTACTTATAACAAACGGACCCTCATCGAAAGAGCGTTAACAATTATTGAACTTGAGAGACTTATTATATTGAAAAAATGTTTTAAGTGAAATATTTTATAAATTTCCACCAAAAGTAGCAGTAACTACTCGGCCAATGAATTCCGAATGGTTCCTTATTAGAAAACGGCTGTCATTACCACTCACATTAATTTAGCTCGTAGGGTAGATCATGTTAATTATTATGTTGCAGTGCTGATAGACGTTGGTTAATCGTCTTGCTGCCAACTCGTGACTGTGAGATAAATCTCTAGATCAACGATTCTCAACCGCCGTGCTGCGGCACACTAGTGTGACGCGCGATCTTCTTAAGTGCGCCACATAAAAATATATGCGCGTGTTGTAGTAATGGTATGGCGTTAGTATTTGAATGAATGAATAAGAATTAAGCATTTTTTCACACATTAGCTAAAAAGACTTTATCAGTTTTACTGTCATTTTCTAATTCTTATTTATGTGAATTAAGTTTTTCAACCTTAAATAACATCAATAAGAAGAAGCGAGAAAGACTACGCTCAACTGAAAAAGAAATAGGGTCTGTTTAATTCACATTCGACCAAACATTGAAGAAATCGCGAAAAAAATCACCAGGCACAGGTTTCACACTAAATAAGCTGCATAAATAGTCGAGTAGAAACATTGAAATAAAGTTCATATTTATGTGTGTATTTTAAAAAAAATTATGGTTTTATTTTAAAACATTTAAATATATACCGTTCAAAACTTTAGCTAAGTGTGCCATGATATTCTCATTTGTTTCTCATTTATATTTGAGACCGTAAGCATTTAATTGGTTCGATAGGTAAATGTGGTCGTTTATATTTAAGTCTACATACATTAATTTGGTTCGAAGATAGATATATATGGTCGTTTATATTTGCTTAAAAATATTGAGAAACACTGTTCTAGATCATCACTTTCTATTGCTTTAAGTAACTTTTGACACTTTATCATCCACCTTTGGCCATGTTCTACGATCCATTCACTCAAACTCATTAAGCTGGTTACTCGTTAATACTTCTTGCTTCTCTTGTTTTCAGTATACCCAATGAGTGTTAAATTCTCGAGGCCCTGTTTCCTTAAATGTGTCCCTGAAGTTTAATGTCTTTTTCTGATCATAACTTTTCCACGTTTTCATTACAACTTCTCCGTTATTCACAGCTTTTGTATTCTTAGCATTCGTCG
Organism: Acanthosepion esculentum; assembly: GCA_964036315.1. Taxonomy (NCBI): domain Eukaryota; kingdom Metazoa; phylum Mollusca; class Cephalopoda; order Sepiida; family Sepiidae; genus Acanthosepion; species Acanthosepion esculentum. The sequence continues at coordinate 34,601,423 of OZ038486.1, read as the reverse complement.
GTAGAACCACATCTCTTCTTCATCTGAGAGGAAATTGTCCAGAATTGAGGCAGGAGATTAGATATACGTAACAGTTCAACACCTTTTCATTATTTCAAAGCATATTTTCCGATCTCTAAATATTTTCTTAGTCTTAGGACTTCTGTGTCATAAATTATACCAAAAATAGTAAAAATTTCTATAACTGTTTGATTTACGCGACCCCAATGCGTAGCTCACAAAAAAGACTGCCTGTTCTTACCATTTAACTTAGTCCAGGAATAGGTAAGTATTGGACGTTTATATTTGTGACCGTAAGCATTTACTTGGTTCGATAGGTAAATGTGGTCGTTTATATTTAAGTCTATATACATTAACTTGGTTCGAGGATAGATATATATGGTCGTTTATATTTGTGACCGTAAGCATTTACTTGGTTCGATAGGTAAATGTGGTCGTTTATATTTAAGTCTATATACATTAACTTGGTTCGAGGATAGATATATATGGTCGTTTATATTTGTGACCGTAAGCATTTACTTGGTTCGATAGGTAAATGTGGTCGTTTATATTTAAGTCTATATACATTAACGTGGTTCGAGGATAGATATATATGGTCGTTTATATTTGTGACCGTAAGCATTTACTTGGTTCGATAGGTAAATGTGGTCGTTTATATTTAAGTCTATATACATTAACTTGGTTCGAGGATAGATATATATGGTCGTTTATATTTGTGACCGTAAGCATTTACTTGGTTCGATAGGTAAATGTGGTCGTTTATATTTAAGTCTATATACATTAACTTGGTTCGAGGATAGATATATATGGTCGTTTATATTTGAGACCGTAAGCATTTACTTGGTTCGATAGGTAAATGTGGTCGTTTATATTTAAGTCTATATACATTAACTTGGCTCGAGGATAGATATATATGGTCGTTTATATTTGAGACCGTAAGCATTTACTTGGTTCGATAGGTAAATGTGGTCGTTTATATTTAAGTCTATATACATTAACTTGGTTCGAGGATAGATATATATGGTCGTTTATATTTGTGACCGTAAGCATTTACTTGGTTCGATAGGTAAATGTGGTCGTTTATATTTAAGTCTATATACATTAACTTGGTTCGAGGATAGATATATATGGTCGTTTATATTTGAGACCGTAAGCATTTACTTGGTTCGATAGGTAAACGTGGTCGTTTATATTTAAGTCTATATACATTAACTTGGTTCGAGGATAGATATATATGGTCGTTTATATTTGAGACCGTAAGCATTTACTTGGTTCGATAGGTAAATGTGGTCGTTTATATTTAAGTCTATATACATTAACTTGGTTCGAGGATAGATATATATGGTCGTTTATATTTGTGACCGTAAGCATTTACTTGGTTCGATAGGTAAATGTGGTCGTTTATATTTAAGTCTATATACATTAACTTGGTTCGAGGATAGATATATATGGTCGTTTATATTTGAGACCGTAAGCATTTACTTGGTTCGATAGGTAAATGTGGTCGTTTATATTTAAGTCTATATACATTAACTTGGTTCGAGGATAGATATATATGGTCGTTTATATTTGAGACCGTAAGCATTTACTTGGTTCGATAGGTAAATGTGGTCGTTTATATTTAAGTCTATATACATTAACTTGGTTCGAGGATAGATATATATGGTCGTTTATATTTGAGACCGTAAGCATTTACTTGGTTCGATAGGTAAATGTGGTCGTTTATATTTAAGTCTATATACATTAACTTGGTTCGAGGATAGATATATATGGTCGTTTATATTTGTGACCGTAAGCATTTACTTGGTTCGATAGGTAAATGTGGTCGTTTATATTTAAGTCTATATACATTAACTTGGTTCGAGGATAGATATATATGGTCGTTTATATTTGTGACCGTAAGCATTTACTTGGTTCGATAGGTAAATGTGGTCGTTTATATTTAAGTCTATATACATTAACTTGGTTCGAGGATAGATATATATGGTCGTTTATATTTGAGACCGTAAGCATTTACTTGGTTCGATAGGTAAATGTGGTCGTTTATATTTAAGTCTATATACATTAACTTGGTTCGAGGATAGATATATATGGTCGTTTATATTTGAGACCGTAAGCATTTACTTGGTTCGATAGGTAAATGTGGTCGTTTATATTTAAGTCTATATACATTAACTTGGTTCGAGGATAGATATATATGGTCGTTTATATTTGTGACCGTAAGCATTTACTTGGTTCGATAGGTAAATGTGGTCGTTTATATTTAAGTCTATATACATTAACTTGGTTCCAGGATAGATATATATGGTCGTTTATATTTGTGACCGTAAGCATTTACTTGGTTCGATAGGTAAATGTGGTCGTTTATATTTAAGTCTATATACATTAACTTGGTTCGAGGATAGATATATATGGTCGTTTATATTTGAGACCGTAAGCATTTACTTGGTTCGATAGGTAAATGTGGTCGTTTATATTTAAGTCTATATACATTAACTTGGTTCGAGGATAGATATATATGGTCGTTTATATTTGAGACCGTAAGCATTTACTTGGTTCGATAGGTAAATGTGGTCGTTTATATTTAAGTCTATATACATTAACTTGGTTCGAGGATAGATATATATGGTCGTTTATATTTGAGACCGTAAGCATTTACTTGGTTCGATAGGTAAATGTGGTCGTTTATATTTAAGTCTATAAACATTAACTTGGTTCGAGGATAGATATATATGGTCGTTTATATTTGTGACCGTAAGCATTTACTTGGTTCGATAGGTAAATGTGGTCGTTTATATTTAAGTCTATATACATTAACTTGGTTCGAGGATAGATATATATGGTCGTTTATATTTGTGACCGTAAGCATTTACTTGGTTCGATAGGTAAATGTGGTCGTTTATATTTAAGTCTATATACATTAACTTGGTTCGAGGATAGATATATATGGTCGTTTATATTTGTGACCGTAAGCATTTACTTGGTTCGATAGGTAAATGTGGTCGTTTATATTTAAGTCTATATACATTAACTTGGTTCGAGGATAGATATATATGGTCGTTTATATTTGTGACCGTAAGCATTTACTTGGTTCGATAGGTAAATGTGGTCGTTTATATTTAAGTCTATATACATTAACTTGGTTCGAGGATAGATATATATGGTCGTTTATATTTGTGACCGTAAGCATTTACTTTGTTCGATAGGTAAATGTGGTCGTTTATATTTAAGTCTATATACATTAACTTGGTTCGAGGATAGATATATATGGTCGTTTATATTTGTGACCGTAAGCATTTACTTGGTTCGATAGGTAAATGTGGTCGTTTATATTTAAGTCTATATACATTAACTTGGTTCGAGGATAGATATATATGGTCGTTTATATTTGTGACCGTAAGCATTTACTTGGTTCGATAGGTAAATGTGGTCGTTTATATTTAAGTCTATATACATTTACTTGGTTCGAGGATAGATAAATATGGTCGTTTATATTTGTGACCGTAAGCATTTACTTGGTTCGATAGGTAAATGTGGTCGTTTATATTTAAGTCTATATACATTTACTTGGTTCGAGGATAGATATATATGGTCGTTTATATTTGTGACCGTAAGCATTTACTTGGTTCGATAGGTAAATGTGGTCGTTTATATTTAAGTCTATATACATTAACTTGGTTCGAGGATAGATATATATGGTCGTTTATATTTGTGACCGTAAGCATTTACTTGGTTCGATAGGTAAATGTGGTCGTTTATATTTAAGTCTATATACATTTACTTGGTTCGAGGATAGATATATATGGTCGTTTATATTTGTGACCGTAAGCATTTACTTGGTTCGATAGGTAAATGTGGTCGTTTATATTTAAGTCTATATACATTAACTTGGTTCGAGGATAGATATATATGGTCGTTTATATTTGTGACCGTAAGCATTTACTTGGTTCGATAGGTAAATGTGGTCGTTTATATTTAAGTCTATATACATTAACTTGGTTCGAGGATAGATATATATGGTCGTTTATATTTGAGACCGTAAGCATTTACTTGGTTCGATAGGTAAATGTGGTCGTTTATATTTAAGTCTATATACATTAACTTGGTTCGAGGATAGATATATATGGTCGTTTATATTTGTGACCGTAAGCATTTACTTGGTTCGATAGGTAAATGTGGTCGTTTATATTTAAGTCTATATACATTAACTTGGTTCCAGGATAGATATATATGGTCGTTTATATTTGAGACCGTAAGCATTTACTTGGTTCGATAGGTAAATGTGGTCGTTTATATTTAAGTCTATATACATTAACTTGGTTCGAGGATAGATATATATGGTCGTTTATATTTGTGACCGTAAGCATTTACTTGGTTCGATAGGTAAATGTGGTCGTTTATATTTAAGTCTATATACATTAACTTGGTTCGAGGATAGATATATATGGTCGTTTATATTTGAGACCGTAAGCATTTACTTGGTTCGATAGGTAAATGTGGTCGTTTATATTTAAGTCTATATACATTAACTTGGTTCGAGGATAGATATATATGGTCGTTTATATTTGAGACCGTAAGCATTTACTTGGTTCGATAGGTAAATGTGGTCGTTTATATTTAAGTCTATAAACATTAACTTGGTTCGAGGATAGATATATATGGTCGTTTATATTTGTGACCGTAAGCATTTACTTGGTTCGATAGGTAAATGTGGTCGTTTATATTTAAGTCTATATACATTAACTTGGTTCGAGGATAGATATATATGGTCGTTTATATTTGTGACCGTAAGCATTTACTTGGTTCGATAGGTAAATGTGGTCGTTTATATTTAAGTCTATATACATTAACTTGGTTCGAGGATAGATATATATGGTCGTTTATATTTGTGACCGTAAGCATTTACTTGGTTCGATAGGTAAATGTGGTCGTTTATATTTAAGTCTATATACATTAACTTGGTTCGAGGATAGATATATATGGTCGTTTATATTTGTGACCGTAAGCATTTACTTGGTTCGATAGGTAAATGTGGTCGTTTATATTTAAGTCTATATACATTAACTTGGTTCGAGGATAGATATATATGGTCGTTTATATTTGTGACCGTAAGCATTTACTTGGTTCGATAGGTAAATGTGGTCGTTTATATTTAAGTCTATATACATTAACTTGGTTCGAGGATAGATATATATGGTCGTTTATATTTGTGACCGTAAGCATTTACTTGGTTCGATAGGTAAATGTGGTCGTTTATATTTAAGTCTATATACATTAACTTGGTTCGAGGATAGATATATATGGTCGTTTATATTTGTGACCGTAAGCATTTACTTGGTTCGATAGGTAAATGTGGTCGTTTATATTTAAGTCTATATACATTAACTTGGTTCGAGGATAGATATATATGGTCGTTTATATTTGTGACCGTAAGCATTTACTTGGTTCGATAGGTAAATGTGGTCGTTTATATTTAAGTCTATATACATTAACTTGGTTCGAGGATAGATATATATGGTCGTTTATATTTGTGACCGTAAGCATTTACTTGGTTCGATAGGTAAATGTGGTCGTTTATATTTAAGTCTATATACATTAACTTGGTTCGAGGATAGATATATATGGTCGTTTATATTTGTGACCGTAAGCATTTACTTGGTTCGATAGGTAAATGTGGTCGTTTATATTTAAGTCTATATACATTTACTTGGTTCGAGGATAGATATATATGGTCGTTTATATTTGTGACCGTAAGCATTTACTTGGTTCGATAGGTAAATGTGGTCGTTTATATTTAAGTCTATATACATTAACTTGGTTCGAGGATAGATATATATGGTCGTTTATATTTGTGACCGTAAGCATTTACTTGGTTCGATAGGTAAATGTGGTCGTTTATATTTAAGTCTATATACATTAACTTGGTTCGAGGATAGATATATATGGTCGTTTATATTTGAGACCGTAAGCATTTACTTGGTTCGATAGGTAAATGTGGTCGTTTATATTTAAGTCTATATACATTAACTTGGTTCGAGGATAGATATATATGGTCGTTTATATTTGTGACCGTAAGCATTTACTTGGTTCGATAGGTAAATGTGGTCGTTTATATTTAAGTCTATATACATTAACTTGGTTCCAGGATAGATATATATGGTCGTTTATATTTGAGACCGTAAGCATTTACTTGGTTCGATAGGTAAATGTGGTCGTTTATATTTAAGTCTATATACATTAACTTGGTTCGAGGATAGATATATATGGTCGTTTATATTTGTGACCGTAAGCATTTACTTGGTTCGATAGGTAAATGTGGTCGTTTATATTTAAGTCTATATACATTAACTTGGTTCCAGGATAGATATATATGGTCGTTTATATTTGAGACCGTAAGCATTTACTTGGTTCGATAGGTAAATGTGGTCGTTTATATTTAAGTCTATATACATTTACTTGGTTCCAGGATAGATATATATGGTCGTTTATATTTGATTCTATATGAATTTACTTCGTTCGACAATAGGTCAATTTTGGCCATTTATATTTGAGTCTATATGCATTCGCTTGGTTCGAAGAAAGGTAAATGTGGCCTTTTATTTTTGAGTGTATATGCATTTACTTGGTTCGAGGCTAGGTAAATATTGGTCGCTAATATTTGTGTATATATGCATTTACTTGGTTCGAGGATAGGTAAATGCGGTCGTTCATATTTGAGTGTATATGCATTTACATGGTTCGAGGATAAGTATATATAGGTCGTTTATATTTGAGTCTATATGCATTTAATTGATTCGAGGAGAGGTAAATATTGATCGTGTCTAGAAGCATTTACTTGGTTCGAGGATAGGTAAATATTGGTCGTTTATAGTTCATGAACAACCGACGTACTCCAGTTATTAGATAATTTTAATCACGTATCGATTTGAATGGAATTTCTCTCTCTTGTTTTATTATCTTAATGACTAAGCCCTGTCGTATCAGTTGCTCTCTTTTAGGAGTGTTCCACAGGAATTATTTGTCTCTTTCCTGTGAGGATATTAATAACAAACATTGTAATCATAAGTGCAATTTCAAATTAATAAAACAAAAATGGAGTCCTAGATTGTTAAATCAGGTTAATATTGGCAAGTTTAACTGATCATGGATTAGAATTAGATCGTCTGGAAAAAATGACCTTTAAATGTAGTTGACTTCTAACTTATTCATTACCACTTGAGCCAAATCGGTGAATTCTCAATTGAAGTAATAGAAAGAACAACACTGCATTTTCATGATCATTTCAGGCATAAAACACGTAGCATGTTCAACATACCTGAGTTCTTTTGTTGCACTTTAAAAAAAGGGGGGAAAAAAGGAATGCTACGCTGGATTCTTTGCCGAATTTTGCCGGCAACTACCATGATTGCTTTTTGAGCTAATGAGCCGAGAAGCCTAAGGCAGTGCACAAAATTCTGTTTGCTTTTTATTTGATTTTATAGTCTTGACAAGCTTTTCTTTTACTCGTAAATGTTTTAGTTATGTAAGCATTATTTGGCAATATATCATTGCCACGCAATCAGCGGCAGTTACATTGGTTAAAGATGAACACGCACAAAACAAATCGGGCTATAAACATTAGGATAATTATATATGAGGCGTTGAAAGGTTTCTAGAAATTGCTGATGTATGACTCATGCAGAAGTAAAACGTAATATTTAGATGCTCATGAGAAACATTCGTGGTTTAAATTCTATAGCGATGCAATAATTGATTGAATACCAGACTTAATAAATCTAGTTATTTATTCGTGCAAACGCCATAAAAAGCAAGGTTTTGCCTTTTTGTTAAAAAATAACCCTTTGAAGTCTGGCGCAATTCAGTCTTCCTATAGCATAAGAATTTGTGTTGCATTAATGTAAACTTAATATATACTATTAATAACTATAGTTTTTTCTCTCCCGAAACGTCATTAAGAAAGAAGAAAGGTTTTTTTTTATTATTATTAAAAGAAAATTCAATTAGATCGTTCATTTTTAAAAGTCCATAAAGCACAGAACAAAGTCAATAAGATCATTGGAGACACTTATTGCCTTTGATAATCACCAAATGAACTGGACAATCACGCGAAAATATTTAGGACATTGGTGATCATGACTCTCTACGACGTTTTGCCTTTTGCAAGCGACCTTTGACCAAACTTCGAAGTATCATTTGAACCTTTACCGTACCTCTTTGTTTTTGTTCTGCATTTCACAAAAACATGTTAAATATTTTACTTGCTGCTTGCGTATGGTTCTCTTACATGAAATATATCTTGTGAGCTTTAAATTCTCTAGGCATTCTTTCCGCATTAAGTAATTTGTGACTGTTTAACACCCCACTCTGTGCCTTTTCTACCATCCGTTCATAATTTCGCTAAGTAGTTTGATAAGTGCTTCCTCTGATTTGCTTGCTCACAGTGCGTCCTGTGTGCGTTCAATTACCTAGGCCTCCTTTCGTAATTATTTATCCCATAGATTTCAACTGCCTCTGTCTGATTGTAAGTACAAGTCTCCTTGTTTTTCCTTGTTTTTTTTTCACGTTGCGCACATGTTCTTTCTATGACATTCTCATAATGCATCGGCAGAATTGTGTCATTTCAAGTCTCTTCTTCAGCTGTAAGTAGATTCTCTCGCATTAACTTCCATATAGGATATTAGATATTGCATAGCAGTTTCTTTTGTTTGATAATTGAATATGCCCAATCGAGAATGTAACCTCGAAAAATCTACGAGACATTATAATCAGAACAAATCCATCTAGTAGCCGAGATGTAGTTATTGTAAACAACGAAAAGAAGACCGGAGAGAGAATGTATATTGCCGTTCCAGACAGTTAACTATTCCTCGATGCTCTTGTATAGTATTTTCCATAGTATTTTTAACATTCGTTGGTAGACTCACATCTTTCTTGCTTTGGGTATTCTACTGAAATTTCCTACTGAAATAAGATTTTCTGTTTGTTCAGTGAAAAATTATTAATAACTTGACCAATTTATAGAGTGCTACTAAGATTTCAGACGAGATGAAAGTTTATAACTGAATAAAGATTCTTTACCAAGTGTTCCAAGAAGGAGGAATCAAGACAAACCATTCTAAAACTGAAGCTATTATCCGGAATTAGAATGAAAACGGTGATTGCACATGTCCTGAAATATGGAATTAATTGTTATGGGAACTTACCCATAATAATAATGGACTATTCCGGACATCATAAATACTGCGCCTCAAGAGGGAGCAGTCAGTTCAGAGTCAGTCCTTTTTGGACGTCTCAGCTATTCGGTCGAACTCTCTGCCTCTGAGGCAGAGGGGAACTCTCTGCCTTTGGGCAGAGAGGAACTCGGGCGAGGCTCCGCCGAAGGGCAGAGCCTCGTTCGGGGTGGTTTATACGGGTTCTACGGGGAATTTTTGCCCGAGCCTACGGGCTCGGAAAGCCCACATTAAACCGGCCTTGTGCCACATTCGACACCCGTGGGCGTGTTGTTAAACATTGTCAGTCCTTTTTGGACGACTCAGCTAGACGGTCGAACTCTCTGCCTCTGGGCAGAGAGGAACCCGGACGAGGCTCTGCCCTTCGGCGGAGCCTCGTTCGGAGAGGTTGACCAACCCGATCCCGTTTATACGGGTTCTACGGGCATTTTTTGGCCGAGCCTACGGGCTCGGTGAGCCCGCATTAAACCGGCCTTGTGCCACATTCGAAACACGTGGGCGTGTTGTTGAACATCAGTTCAGAGTCAGTCAGAGACAGAGTCGAGTCAGACGATTACTGTAAGACATTGGAATAGTGATACTTGTCGAGATAACATAGTTCACTCTAACCAAATCTGATAGTCATTACTAATACTTCTACTTCTTTGTACATATTTCTGTTTTTAATATATCTGTGTTATTCCATACCTGTGTTCGAGTTATTCTTCATTGGTTCTACCTTGGACCATCACCGTGGTACAAGGAACTTGGACCATAACATTAATAAATACTAAACATTTCAAATTCATCTTTGTATTTAGTGTAGAAAATAAAGAAATTGAACACAGAATAGGCTGAAGTAGGTTCAGCACCTTAAGATGTTACAAACCCCAAAACATTAACCTAAAAACTTGAGTCATGTTCTTAAATTACGTTGTCAGATTTAGAATTTCATATGGATGTCACGCAAAGAGTCTAACACGTCCATAAATGTCTCTTATATTTTTAAAGAATTAATGGGTTCATTTTCATCGGATATTTCATTACGACAAACGTTATTTTTAGTGGATACCTGTATTTGAAATAACACGTTTTTATTTTAAACCGTCTATCGGACTGCACAATTCAGAAATCTTTTATTCTCTTTATTAAGGTATCTCGAGTGCGCAGGCCGATAGATGTAATACACACGGTTTAAAATAAAAACGGGGCGTATTTTTCAAACCCAGGTGACCACCGAAAATATCGCACTCTGTATTTCTTCTGTATTTTTCTAGAGATGAGGAAAATAAATGAAGATTAAGTATTGTATTTTTGGAATACTTTATTTAGAATTTAATTCAGCAAATGTTGGTATTCAAGGTATAAATTTTGTATTGAAAACTAGAAAAAATAAAGGAATTTTCAGCATTCGAGAATTCATGCAATCATTACTGATCAACTAGGAATAAATGCGTATAATATAAACTTATTTCTAAAAATCTTACTTGCAAATAATTTTACTATATATATCCAACGTAAATGTTTTTACAAGGTTCTCAATATCGGAAAGAAAGAGATCGCAATTATATCTTAATAGTAAGTGTCATCGATTCGATAAGGTGACATTTGAAGCTGACTTAAAACATTATCTACAATCTATTGTTAATTGGGGCAAGAAATGGCTCGTTTTTTTTTAACTGCTCCAAAACGAAACTGCTCTTTCAATGGTCTTAGAGAACCGATTTTGCTTTCTATCAGCATGGCTGATGTTTAACCCCCAAGAGAGTGTTGAACCTTATTGGGATAACATTTTCCGCTGACATGAAGTGGAAAGATTATATTGAATTAATTACTAGATCTGCCACTAGGAAAGTTGGTTCACTGTTTCGTTGTAGTTAATTTCTCGCGATAGAATCTATCTTACACATTTATAAGTCTACTATTCGACCTTGTATTGAATATTGCTGTCACATTTGGTCTGTTGCCCCAGCTATGTATTTAGAGATTCTTGATAAAATACAGTAATTTTTAATGTTTTACAGATTGTATTGTATTGTAATGTATTACAGGTCGTGACATCTTGATTTCAATTATTTTTCCATTCCCATAACATAGCTTCCATGTGTCTTTTCTATAAAATATTTTCATAGTAATTCTTCTTCTGAGTTTACATCCACTTACGTGCTAATACCCTTGCGAAAAGCCACACATGGCACATAACTGACTATATTGGTGGTGAGATCGCGTTAATTTTACAGTTGAAACAGTTTGATGCAACCGCAGTTTCTATGCCAACAGTTTCTTCTCTTGCATTTCTCAATTGTGGAACTTTCTTCCAGTTTCTCTCTTTCCAGTCAACTTTGACCTTCAAAAATTTAAATGCAGTGTCAATTGTTATTTTTTTTTGTCTTCTTAATTCCTATAATTTTCGTGCTCTCTTTTCAAAATAATGCTTTATTATTTTTGACTCTCAGTAACTACGTAAGTTCTGATGGCTTTAATGCCCAGCTTGATTTAAAATGATTATATATATATATATATATATATATGAACATTTCAAATCATATATATATATATATATATATATATATATATATATATGAACATTTCAAATCATATATATATATATATATATATATATATATATATATATATATATATATATGCTGGACTCTCCCGTCGTTTATCGACGTATGAGGGTCAAGCATCTCACCTCCTAGGAACCGACAGCCAGACAACCTGCACATGTGATTTGATTATAGTGGCGAAAGTTTTGTGCAGAACCAACCACACTTTTTGAAGAGCCGAATACAGTGACCTGGTGCTCTACGTGCCACAAGGTCCCCAAACGACCCTCCGCAGGTTTTGAATTCAGTGTTGATTTTCTCCTAGACCAGTTGCCACCCAAGGCTATAGAACCCAGCCTGTTCTGCTATTTACCCATAGCTGGGGCGAGAAGAAGAAGATTCGACTGGAATTCAAAATCGGCTCCCCGATTGCTCAATCCGAGCCGATATCCATTACTCGTTTTTTATTTAGCTTGCTGAATATTCATGAGCATTCTTAAATTGATTTAAAAAAAAAACGAACGCCATTTTTACTTTTGTTTGTAAATCCTAACATTTGCCTCGATAAAGTCTATTAGAGGACGAAATGAGTTGTTTATGATAGGTTTTACTTTTGTTTTTATTCATATTGTCCTTTTACACACACACACACGCGCGCGCGCGCACACACACACACACACATACGCACGCACATACACGCACACACACACACACACACACACACATATATATATATGAAATTTTACACACAGACGTATATATATATGAAATTTTACACACAGACGTATATATATATATATATATATATATATATATATATATATAAATAATGTGCGATGAATAAACTGACGTCTAAATTATGCAAAATCTAAATAACACTGACATCACATTTTATTTATCAAAATTACACAAAAATATCTTGAAATGCTCCTCTGGACCATCTTCTTGTTTAAATTGGTGAATGCTGCCATAATCCTTGTTTTCAATTCATCTTTGGTGTTACAAGGAGTTTTATTGGTCTTTCGCTCAATTGCACCCGACACGTAATAATCCAGGGATTGCAGTCTGGGGAGTTAGGCGGCCAGATGTAAGCGGTAATGTGGTTGAAGAAATTGTCTGACAGTCATGAGTAGCTTCTCCTGCTTGTGTGGCATGGCACAAAGTCCTGCAGCCATCCTCTTGATCCAGGTCAGCACTACCTCCTCAAGGGACTTTATGTAGGCCTCCATGTTGAATCTGAAGCCCGTGGGATGATCACTGGAGGCATAACGTCACCATCACTAGTGATCACACCAAACCCCTTCCTAATCAGCATGAGATTCAGCAAGCTCTTTCTGAATCCTCTATACTGTCTTCAGATTAACACCCAAACACCCTGAAATGCCGTTTCCAAACTTCTGGCGGAGCGAATTGCGTCATTGTGCCCTTTTTCTCATAGACAGTGCAGAACTGACCCTACTATATTGTGCAGTCGACAAAATAAAAACAAAAAGTGCGCATGTGCGAAATTAAAATATAAAATAGTAACAATATTCCCATCGCACCCTGTGTATGTCTGTGTTTGTGTATAAATATACTCGTAGTTTGTTAATATTAATATTTCTCCCCAAAATATGCAGTAAAAGTGCTCGATATATATTAGGTCGTAAAACAGAGCTTATATAAAAAATATGAAAATTAAGAAAATATTAACTCTGCAACTAACGTTTAACCCTGTAAAAATGGCTTGTTATGCCAGGAAACATTTTCTTTGTGAATAGAATATGCACAGACGAGAAACTGTTCTAGAAAAATCTATTAGGCATTACATTTGGAATAAATCCAGACCATAAGATTTGTGTTCTTGAGGTTATATCTATATATTATGTAAAATATATGAAATGGGAATACATATATATATATATATATATATATATATATATATATATATATATATATATATATATATGTGTGTGTGTGTGTGTGTGTGTGTATGTGTGTGTGTTTGTTTGTATGTGTGTGTGTGCATATATATATATATATGTGTATGTATGTATGTATGTACATATATATATATATATATATATATATGTATGTATGTATGTACATATATATATATATGATGGTAAATGCTCTACTATTGCAAAGCACTAAAATAATCAATTATTACAAGAGGATGTACAGGTAGCTTAGGGACTGTGAGAGCGAATTGGGAGGCCGAGTTCAAATTTCAGCTTAGTTTGTTGGGTTCACTCTCGCATAGGTCCATTTATTATCATCCTACCTATGGGATAAATAGCAGAGTAGTCTGGACTCTGTTTGGTGACTTATGGGAAGTCAACAAGAAACTACTCCACTATCTTTCCTAAAATGGTATGGCAATTCACAGATAAGAAAGGAGAGAAATATTAGTGTGAGCCATGTTCCCCTACCGCCTGAAGTGTGCATTTAAAGAAACATTATGATTGATTTTACTCTAGAAATAAATTGAACTTTAGGATGAACTGCATTGTTATTGGTCAAGAATTAATATCAGTCCGCCCGATAGAATATGACCGATATGTGTATAAATTTCTAACTTCCCAAAAAGACATGAACTGTCCAGATAAGTTCTACCTTCTGATAGAAAGTAGCTAGCATATGTTAAGTTACATTTAGATTTTTCTTTTAGTGTTGACGGTAAACTACACCCGATAGCGAGGCTTCTAGTGTTGTAGCACCTGTTAGGGTCCGTGCCATGGGCAAATAATGACCCCCCCCCAAACAAAGGACCAACAATACATATAGTAAAATGACCAACAATACATGTTAAAGCTAAGTAACCAGCAATACATTTTATCTGTAATTAAAGTATACAATTGCATTCAAAATATATTTAGTTGAAGCCATAAAATTATGTTCAGATTATTTAGTTTTCGGCATTAAATAACCCATAGAGGTGATGATATCCCGCTGGACAAAAGCAACAAAACAAGCTACATAGATTTTCTTTTTAAATTTTCCATGTATGCTATGTAACAAAGATAAATATACTTCCCTCTTAACGATCAGGTCTTTTATGGTGCAACGGTGGAGTAATGGATAGAGGCTTGGATTGCGGAATCTGAAAGTCGAGTTCTAATTCCGCTTGAATCCATTGTGTTCACTTACGTGCTAATTACCCTTGGGAAATTATGAAACGATCTCTTCCCCCCAAGTTATGTGTAAATAGCAAGATAGACTGGGTTCTATATCCCTGGGTGGCAACCGGTCTAGGAGAAGGAAAACTTTGAATTCAAGTCAGGCAGTTATTAACTTAGTGCTATCTGACATTATCTGTTACCGCATGTGGGCTGATTTCTCTCCCAAGCCATCACACACTTGTGTAACCTGGGATTGTAGAAGTAGGAAGAGAGTGTAGCTCAGCGCAAACCCTAAAAATCCACACAAGGATCATCATCAATTCTCGATGGACTCCATTTTTTTTATATATGTCTTTACTGATTCTTTCAGAATTCTTGATTCCCGTAACTTCTAGAATTGTTTTCAAGTTAGCCTACCTCAGATGTTTTTTCATTCTCTTTCACCTCCAGTTGTCCCGTGCTATTTAGTGGAATTATCGCTCGGGTTGAATTGATTAAAACAAAAGAAAACGAGAGAATATTCTAAAATATGGAAACAAAATTAACATTAAAATCCTTTACAATAACATTCGTTAGTCTTCAACTAAACTTGTGTGAATGAAATGTATGAAATAAATAAGTGTATATATATATATATATATATATATATATATATATATATATATATATATATATATATATATATATATATTGAATTGGACAGAGTCCGACAATTTATTTAAAGACATTTATGATATGTTTAACGTTCTTTTTTATAGATACAAGTATTTAAGCAAATGCTGTTTATAATAAACAGTATTAAATATTATTTAATACTGTTTATTATAAACAGAGCATCATTTAAATATATATATATATATATATATATATATATATTTATATATATATGTATATGTATATATATATATGTATATATATATATATATATATATATATATATATATATATATATATATATATATATACATGCACATTTCATTGAAAACGAGAGACAAGGTGCTTTTATTTAGTTTTTTATGCAATTTCTCATGCGATCTAATAATTGTTTTCTTTTCGGATGATAAATTATATAAAAATTGTCCGAAGGTTCTTCTTATCCGAGCGCTTTCGGCTATATATTTAGCCATTTTAAAGGATTATATTTTAACTGTTAAAATAAGAAATAGTTTGTTGTATGTATGTTTTATAAAATGTTTTCACTTTTCAAAACACGGTCAATATATTATGTCCATGTTCAAACTTAATATCATTAAGTGTTGTTTTTTTTGTTTTTATTAATAATTAATTATTAATAAGTATGTATGTAATGTACACATTATATATATATGATAAAAATATACTTTATGATATGGTATATTTATGGTTAAAGGTGTTCAATATCAGGGATATCGTGTAAATAAATATAAATATATATAATTATAAATTTTCTTTTCGCCTCAATATTTTATTTTCTGATGAAGCTTAAATAAAAGTGAAACATGTTAAATTCATAAACGTTTTCTCTCTGTTCCTTATTTTATCATTCTGTCAGTTTCTAGTCCATATTTTATCCATATTTGATTCCAATATATATATATATATATATATATATATATATATATATATATATATATATATATATATATATATATATATATATATATATATCAAGTATGTGGTGCAGTTCAATTTACATTACATGAATCATTCATAAAAAAAAACAGATAGTGAATTTAATGATATAAATGCCAAGAATCACTCTCGCAAACAATTTTTAATAAAATACATTAACCTCGAACCTGTAGATGAATGTTATGATCCCTGTTTATACATTTCAGTTGTATTAGGTCTTTTTTTACTACAAGCTTTCGATTGTGCATACAGTCATCCTCAGGTATAGAAATAGATATGTCTTTTTTACATCCAGGTAATAACAGGACAGTGAAAGTTAAGATGTACTCCGAAATATGTTTTTTAGAAATGTGTTATTGTTAATAGTGAGAAATTTTGGAGCGTGCGGTCGCAACGCTGAGGTTGAATTTAAAAAAAAAAACACATTTCTAAAAAATATATTTCGGAGTTTCGTTGACCTGTTATTTATATCATTAACTTCACTATCTGTTTTTTGTATGAATGATTCATGTAATATATATATATATATATATATATATATGTAAAAAATTCTCAGAATGAATCTGTAATACAAAGAATATTTCTACATATAAAAATCTCTTCAAACATAAAAAGTAAATGACATTATTTCTCAGTTGACCTAATGAATATATATGACCGTTTCTAAATTCTTCTGGAAACTAACAACATTCTTTATATATACTTTGTTCAAATAAATTAATTTCTTTTTTTGCCTGGAATATATATACATATATATATATATATATATATATATATATATGCGTCTCCTTCGTATTCCACTGGTGAGATGTAAGTTCCAATCGAGCCGCTTCCCACGAGCCACTGCTGTGTGGAACCGATTTACAAGATGATATTTCCTCAAACTTAACCTGTTCCAGTCTAGGATTAACCATTATCTTCCCCACATATGCCCATAAACTGTGACTCTTACTATATAACCCTCTATCTTGAGTGACACTTGCACTGCGTGTGAACATCATTGTAAAAAAATATAGAGAAGAAGGGTTCAATATTGGAGAGCGTTTATAGACATAGTAGGGACGAAGGAATCAACACCGCATGTTGACCGTCACAGTCTCTCTCTCTCTCCCTCTCTCTCTCTCTCTCTATCTCTCTCCATCTATCTATCTATCTATCTATCTATCTATCTATCTATCTATCTATCTATCTGTGTGTGTGAAAGTTTGTATCTGTGTGTGTGTGTGTGCGTGTGTGTGTGTGTGCGTGTGAACGTGCTATACTATACATATATTCATATTAATATTTGCATTAGCATGTGCTCTGTATGTGAATGTGTCGACTTGCGGGCTAATGTAAAAATGTATTTGGAACAATGTATGCCAAGAATTTACCTTTGCACAAGTGTCAGAATGAATACCGAGACGGAGAATTTGAAAAGTGACAAGAATGTTAGCAGTCGCCTATCATCTAACTTACAATTGTGTCGATATTCCTTTCAAGGGGAAAATTGGGAAACTATTTTGCTTTCTCTTTTACGCCTATTTCATTCTTTCTCTGCACATACATATACATACATACATACACATACATATATGTGTGTGTGTGCGTGCGCCGAGGTAATGACGCAATTTTTGTAAGAGGGTTTCGATCTATTCTACATATATATATATATATATATATATATATATATATATATATATATATATATACCCTTTATGTTTTTTATATTTATATTTTTGATAGCTCCGTCTGTTCATATCTCTCTCTTTATATATATATATATATATATATATATATATATATATATATATATATATATATATATATATATATATATATATATTTCAATCTGTCTTTTTGACTATATATCAGTCTGCCTATATCTATCTATCTATATATCTATCTCATTCTGTTCACATATATCTATCTATTACTTCTCATAGAAGTTTTTCTTATACTCTCTGTATATATCTACGTTACATTGTTGCACTGTACATATATATGTATATGTCTACGTAGGTATTTAAAGATACAAAGCGTGATCGAGCTCTACATCATTGATACACATACACACATTGATGTATACATACACATTGATGTATACACATACATTGATGTACGCGCACTCACACACACATATATATTTATGAAGAAATATAGTTTTAAGATGTGTTATATTTATGGGATAAAGTGCTCAATATCAGAAATAGACCGTGTGTAAATATGAATATAAAAGCGAACATTGAAGTCAACATTCAGAGGCGACAGGCTGTTTCATGCTGGACGCAATCGTCAGGCCTGACGATTGCGTCCAGCATGAAACAGCCTGTTGCCTTTGAGTGTTAACTTCAATATTCACTTTTATATTCATATATATATATATATATATATATATATATATATATATATATATATATATATATATATATATATATATATATATATATATATATTGCAACGGTACAGAAGCGTATCAAGGCATAAAAAACAATTTTTTTTATTAAAGGCCATGATAGATTTAAAATAAAAACACCAGTTAACCGGTTTCGTCCCCTCTCATCAGAACTGTTAACGGGGAATAGAAATTATGAGGAAAATATCTGTTATGGATGACATGAATGAATGGGCAGGGAAGAAAGAGATAAATAAAAAAAAAAAAATACAAAAGGAAAAAAGTGTATATAATCAAAGTAATACTACCAAAGATGCTAGAGACCCAGCACAGCAAGCCCAAGAAAACAGTCCCTTTGTTTGCAAAGAGACGGTCGCCTGGACCTGATGTACAAAATCTCCAACACCCTGAGTATATATATATACAATGTACAGCAAAATGATTTGATATTTTTGTAGGTTTAATAAAAGCGAAATAGGTTAAAGAACGAATTTTTTTCTTCAAAAGGTACATATAATGCCATTTTGTTTCATTTCGTTTTCACTTGTTAACAGGAATTGGATGAGCGATCCTCGGACTTTCATTTTGAAGATGTTCCCCGGCCATTTGATCTCAATGCGCGGTGACATCGGTTGGCCCGCCCGATCACGTGATTTGAACCCATGCAATTTTTTTTTTATTTGGGGATAGCTGAAATCAAAGGTATGCATTCGTCGTCCTCGATCTATTAAACAATTAATTAAAAGATGTCATTTGTGAAGAAATTGCTGCCATTCCACATGACCCGTCCAGTTATGGAAAACTTTCGTGAACGCCTTCGACAGTGTGTGGAAAATAACGGCACCCACTTCGATTTAATTTTTAAAACGAAATCAAGCAAAATGGCATTATATGTGCATTTCGAAAATAAGACCACATTTTTCGTTGTTTACTCTGTTTTGCTTTTATGAAACCTACAAACGTGTCAGATCAATTTGCCGCACCCTGTATATAACCGTTCATTGGTTAACAGATGCTTGGACTCGGAGCGATGACAGCTCTTCATGAAAGTATGCAAAATATCCAAAGATTGCGTAAGGCACGCACGCATGCAAACGCATAAATGCATTTATTTTTAAACTTACCAACCTGTTCTTGTTTTTGCTTACGTTCGTCTCAGATAGAAAGAGTCGGTTACAGATGCATAAATAAATCTATTCCGTCCTTCAACATTACTGCCACCATCACCGCCACGATCAAATCTATTCGTTTATATACTTCTCTCCACATGGGGGAGACATAGATCCCCTGGGCAGGACTTTGGGCGAATCAATGAGTGTCAAAACGAGACGACCTCATCAGACAAAGAATAGTTTTTACGACGCCCACGACGTGTCAGTATACGGAGATATGGAGCCATAAGTCGTCACATCCGATCTTAGCCCTAAGTGAGAAATTGTGACGCGGCTTACTGTCTACAAAACAGAAGACGAATAATCGTGAGTTGGTATTCAGTGGGAGGCAAAAACTGATGGTAACATCGTCGGGGCGTCGTTTGTATCATTATAACTGGAATGGGCCAATAGAATGGATTTTAGAGATCGAAACCGGAAGTTGTTGCTGAGATTTCACAGACTATTCCTGGAATGGTTGTATCCTGCTGACAAACAAGAATTAAATAAAATAAGACAAAAATAAAAGCGGTGCTAGGTTTCTTGGGTTAAATATCTTCATAGTTTCCATGCCTGATGATGACCGGACGAACTGTCGAAAATACTTGCATATTTAAAGAAGAGCTAAGACAGTTTATAATTAAAAAAACAATATTCATCAAATGATTAGTGGGTTAATGCATATTTAAAATTTAGTTAACGAAAGGATTTCGCCATTTTATATCATTAACTTTACTAATTTACTTTTTGTATGAATGATTCATTGTAATATAAATTAAACTGCACCACACACACACAAACACACACACACACATATATATATATATATAATATATATATATATATATATATATATATATATATATATATATATATATATATATATATATATATAAATGTATGTATGTATATATATATATATATATTATATACTCCCGTGTTATGCAACCTTTGAAGACCTAATTTTGAAGCTAATTTGACTACAGTAAGTGGATATGCATTTTGGTCAACAGCGTAATCAGGGCCAGCAGTACATACGCTAAATTTATATCTTGTGCATTATGCGACCCTCTTAAAATTAACTTCAAAATAAGGTCTTCAAAAGTCGCATGATACACGAGTATATACAACATATATAAAGAATGGGAAATGAAGACAGTGAGAAAGAGAGAGAGAGAGAGAGAGAGAGAGAGAGAGAGAGAGAGTAGTAAGCCACCCACTGAGGATCGATCTCAGTATATTAGCTTAGCAATGACAGAAACCTTCTTGAGATGAAATAAGTTTAGATTAGTATAGCACAAGAAAAAATCAAAAGAGGAAAATTTAATTGGGAAGATCTTTTGCGCCAGTTTTTAAAAAGACGCTGGTCTTTCTGCCCTAAAAATCGGCATTCGAAATCTTGGCACCGATTATGAACATGTATCTTCCTCAGCGTCGTTTGTTAGACATACATACTTAAATGCATACGTGCGCATGTATATGTGTGTGTGTGTGTGTCTCTGTGTGCCAGAGCCTATATGTCTGTGTGTGCACATGTGTGTTTAAAAATATATTGAAAGACTTATCTTTTGTTTCATTGCCGTCTCATGGTTTCAAATTAATACACGCACTTCAGAGCGGAGATATTGAACTCCGTCCAATTCCCGAATGTATACACTGAAAGAACATCGTTTGTCGTTTCGCATAGAACTAATTATTGGATTGGAAATGCGGTTTCTTTTGTAAATCTACATACACTAATAAGTCTCTATTAATTGGACAGATCAAGACACTCTGACTCACCGATAAAAATAATCATAAGTCTTTAAAATTCTGCTTAATAAAATTATCATTCAGTTATTTTCGGATTTTCAGATAGAGTCTTTTCTTCATTACGAATCAATATTTTTATTATTTTTTCCCTATTTTTCTTACTTTTTATTGTAACGTGCCTTTTCGCCGGTCTGTTCTCCATTCACGTAACTGAATAGCAAGCATTTAGAAGGAAAACCGCTTTAACGCTTTTGATCGGACTTTTGCAAGAAATATTTTTATTGTTTTGTTTTTGGCTTCCCTGTGTCTTTTCTATAAATACTTAAATTTATGGTAATTGCTCTGATGAACCCTTTTCTATGGTATTTGGACTATGAATTTAAGCACAGTATAGATTGGCGGCAGGATCTCACCATTTTACAGTTGAAATGGTAAGATGTAACCGTAACTTCTATGCTTACAGTTTCTTTTCTCGCACTTCTCGCTTGTGGAAATTTCTTCCGACTTCTTGCTTTCAACTTCTTGGGGGTGAAATGATAAAAAAAAAACCCAACTTCATGAGACTTTCAACACAAACTACACCACTTTACAGTTAATGTATTTTTAAACACTGGGTAAGATCTTTAATGGTGAGACTAAAAAGGCCCAGACATTATTATCTAAGAAACAAATTATTAACATATATTTTTGGGGGGATGCCTATATTCTGTAAGGATCAAAGTATCAGGTAAAATAAAATATTGTGATAAAATTTAAAAAATAGATGAATGAATCTTGTCAAAATATTTATTATGGTTAAATTCTTCTTTTATGCGCCGTGTCCCTTCAGGACGTGGGTGATCATGGCGCTCCACAATGTTCCCGTGCTATACTTCCCACTTCCTGACATCCTTTTGCACAAGCTCGTTAAATAGGTTACTTTGCCACTCTTGCCCTCAAAATGTCCTGTGGGTGTCATATTCTCCAAGCCCTCTTTCCTCGTTACGAATCCCAGAAATATCAACTGTCTCTTTCTGATTCTAAATTTAAGCGTCCTTTCCCTTTCTTAAAACATCATAGTTTCTCACGTGCTCTGTCCATAGTAGTCTCATAATCTTTTCTATAGAACCGCGTCTCTGTAGGCTCAACTCCTCTTTTCCTCTATGAAAAAATTGTCCAGCATTCACTGTCATATAGAAGGATCGGTATTACATAGCACTTCAACACCATTTTTTTTCCTAACGAAATTTTTCTTTGTCGTAATATTCTGTTTAGCTTTTGGCATACACTGTTCGCTATTCTAGTATTCCAAATTCGGATTTCGGTGTCACATTGTCCATCGTCTGTCAAAAAAACTTCCCAGATATTTAAATTACTGAACTAGTTTGATTTCGACATTTTCAATTCGTAGTCCGTATTCTGGGGTGTTCCTCTTGCTGGCGACCATATATTTTGTCATACAGTTAGGTTTTCTTGCAGTTTCTTTCTGCGTCTCCAATCAACACGGTGTCATCTGTGTATTGTTAAGATTGTGCCCACCATTAATAAATTCGTACGAGACTTTTAGTTCTGTTAAGAGGTCATCACTTTTAAATAAATCCGTTGAGAGGCGTACTCTTCTCTTACACTCATTTCTGTGCCTCTTATTCACAAAATCTGTTATGCATATATTTTTCCTTTCCTTATATTAACTTTCGGGTAATTTATGCATTTTATTATTTAAATAATACGGTTTTGATATTATGAATTCGAGGGAATTTTAAAGACATTGAACTTTGTGTTTAACGAAGCAAACGTAAAGTGCTTTTATAGATCGTAAAAAAAGGATAGTCTGAATGTGACAGATCAGGAGAATACAGTGCGTGTTAAAAAACTTTCCATACTACTTTCAAGATCATTTTATGCGTCGCGTTTGTAAGATAAGGAGAGTTATTGTCATCCAGCGGAGTCTCCATTTCCATGTGTATATTCCATTTGGGTTTGCATTTAGCCAATATATCAATATTTATCTATGTACAATGTGGGACAGATCTCAACTCGTTCGAAAGCCCTGGAATGACGATAAACTACATCCGACAGCAAGATCGGGAGATTGAAGGTTTCTCAGAAACACCATAATCTGGGGTAGCAGTGCCTGTTAGGGTCCCAGCTATGGGCAAATAGTGAACCCGCAAACAAAAAGGAAACACTATGAAAGTATAACAATTTACATTTGTATAGTAAAAATACCAGCAATAGATATTTATCTAAAAATTTACCAAAAATACAATTTATCTGTAGCTGAAGGCATACAGTTGGGTTCAAAATATTTAGATTTGGGCATTAAATAACCCATTGATATGCCGCTAAACAAAATCAACCAAATCCAAATCTGAAGAAACATCATGTGGTGGAAGATGTTCTTGATTGGTCTGAGAACTTTTCAGCGTCTACCCTTACCGATGAAATATAGCTGCTGTAATGTCCTCAGCAAAGTAGTCATGAGATGATGATTGTAGGTAGATCATGCATATTTCGGGAAGGAACATCAGAACCAGTGCCCTATCAATATCTCAGTATCGCCAGACTTTGCAGATTGAAAATTTCCAGTCGTAATATTTTTGATATGATTATTACACATGGCTGGATTCTGGTGCTTCCAAATATATCGTTTAATTCTGAATTCCGAATTATTAATTCTAAAAACCATAGATATTTCTAGGCTTAACTAGCTCCGAAATCATTGCACTCAACCATAAAAGCATCTTTAAAAAAATGCAAATATATATATAGGTGGAGTAGGGGGTAGCGGCTAGGACTAAGAGCTGGGAGAGCCGAGTCGAATCCATTACATTCACTTGCGTGTTAATACACTTGGGAAAGGTATGAATCCTTTTCTCCCTCCAGCTATGGGCAATTAGCAGGACAGACTGCGTTCTATAGCCCTGGATGGCAACTGATCTAGGAGAAAGACAACTCTGAATTCAAAACCTGCGGAAGTTTGTTTGTGGCACTTGAAAACGTGTGGTTGGTTCTGCACAAAGCCTTCACCACTGGTGTCTGGCTGTGGGTTCCTAGAAACTGAGTTGCTGACCCTCATACGTCGAATACGACGGGAGAGTCCACTCATTCTCTACCTCTCTCTCTCTCCCACTCTTTCTCTCCCTCTCTCTCTCCCACTATTTCTCTTCCACTCTCTCTCCATATATATATATATATATATATATATATATATATATATATATATATATATAGTCAAACCTAATGAGCCAGACAGACCTACCAAGGTTTCACTTAGGCAGATCTAAGTGAAACCTTGGTAGGTTTGTCTGGCTCATTAGGTTTGACTAGGTTTGCTCTACGTTTGTATTGAGCTCTTTAGTTAGTGGTTTACTCGTATCGGGGTTTTTTTCTTTGAGCCTTGAACCTGTATCTGTGCGATTATTTTCGACAGACTTTTATGTTCCTGGCTCTTTCTTTTTTAAAACCTTTTTTTCCCTTCGTGATTGATTTGGCTATTGTCAAATCAAGAATTCGAAGGTTTTTCGACACGAGTATAGTTACCTATATATATATATATATATATATATATATATATATATATATATATATATATATATATATATATATATATATATATATATAATGATTAGAACGATTACTTCCCGAACAATGTTCGAATTTCATCATGGTCGATTTGTCAGGGAGGTAACTTTTTTCTGTTATTGGCCTGGAGACACGATCCTACTTCGCAACACCGCGGGAAAAAAAATCCTGGAAACCAAACCGCGGGTTGACTTAAGCTTCTTAAAGTAAATTCGGTAGAGGAAACAGTACTTATCACACACACACACACACACACACACACACACACACACACACACACACACACACACACACACACATATATATATATATATATATATTAATAAAGACAAAGGGAAAATTTATCGTATCCGACGCCTTTTGTCCTCTGAAGCAATTTATCAAGGCAACTGCGAGGATTTTATTTTGTCACAAGTATTTATGCACAAGAGCAAAATTGTGTACTTCTTTATTGTAGCATTGTGGATGAAAATGAAAAATATACGACCACTAAAATTAATAACAACGTTATTAACAACAATAAGGTAGATAAAAACAGACACATAATAATATTTACTAACTCCATAACACCCACTATCCCCCAAAAATCTATCTAATTTAAACAACATGAAAATAATTACAACCACATTATAAACTATTATGGATATGATCAGAAACAAAAATAACAATAATAATTCTAAAGCAGGTATATATAAAATAAATTGCCAGAACTGCTCCTCAGAATACATTGGGGAAACGTGCAGAAACTAAATAAAATGTATCTGTTAACACAAAAGAGATCTTATATACAACAATTTATCAAAGCCATTATTTATACATAGAAATAAATTCAAACACAACTTTGATCTAAAGAATACCACGCTAACTAAAAAGGAAAGTAACTTAAAAATTCTTGAAAGTAACGCTATCGAATCTTATCAAAATATAAATCTGCGCTGAGGATTTTTCAAATGTCTCCATTCCCGAAAGAATTATTCTTTTCCAAAGTCAAGTTACATGACTACAAAAATGCCAAAAAATTTAAAGAACACGGTTACATCCATAACCTCATGTTATTCAAAATATATTACACAGAAATTAATCCCAAACTAAAAAATTGAATTATATAACTTCATGTTCTCCATAGTTTACCTCACTTTTCAATTAAACTAGTGAATATTTATGAACGTTCCTATACCTAAAAATTTTGAAAAACTAATAACATTTTTCTTTTTCTATATAAATACTTGTTATAAAATAAAGTCCTCTCATTTGCCTTGATAAAGTCTCCAGAGGACGAATCGCGTTGGCTAAGTTTTCTTTTTTTGTCTTTATTCATATTGTCCTTTTATAGATATACTCTATCTGAAATTTTTACACACATACACACACGTACAAACATATATATTAAATATATATAAATCTATATGTCTGTGTGTGTCTGTTGGTGTATGCCTGTGCGTGTGTTAGTGCGTACATGTGATTGTTTCTCTCTCTCATTTTCTCTGTGTGTGTAGGTAGGTAGGTAGGTAGGAAGGTAAGTATATATAAAAAAAAACGACGAAGAATTTTGTGGGCCTCGGTATCAGATCTGCCGGGGTTCATGCAAAATGTGAATTTCAAATTTGTCAGTCGTCGTAAAGATCGCAGAGCCGTTGAGATATTGACTCAATAGGCTATGCAAAAATGAACGTTTGTTGCGTGCCTGCTTACGTTGAACAGTATAGTCACAAAATTTACAGTCGATGAGATTTCCGATACCAACCCATACAATGATATACAATGTGAATATACAATATTAGACCATAGCGGGTGACACGAGAAAAGGTAATGCGATACACTTCAATGGGAGGTTTTTATTTTTGTCATGAGAATTTTAATCATTCCGGTTCGCCATTTGAAGATAATATCTTCTGTACGACCTCTCCCTTGCGTCAAAAGCTCATAGTTGTTTATGCCATCGGCTTTAAAGTAATGACATGCGGAGATATTTTCCTCTTTACTGGTTGATCTTATAAGGCAAAAGTAATGTGCAATGTCTGTTGCGTGTATAAATAAAATAGTCCATGGGCGTGGAGGTGAATTGTGTGTCCAAAAGTCGTTATTTTTCAATCTATAAAAAACACACACACACACAACACACAGTCTCTCTCTTTCTCTCTCTCTCTCTCTCTCACACACACACACACACACACACACACACACACACATGCGCGTATTTGCAAATTTTTATTCAGCTCGAAAAACATCCGCACGGATATACGTGCGGGTGTGCGCCCACACACATAGAAATGTGTGTGTGTGTGTGTGTGTGTGTGTGTGTGTGTGTAGCTATACGTGTATGTATGAAGCTCCTCACTAACGCAATCCAGTTTAATGAGCATATCTACTTATATTTTTACTTAATTTTTCTGGTTTTAAGACAACGCAAACACTGAATTCCGACCGTCCTGGGTATGATGATAAACAACATCCTACAGCAAGGCCTCTAATCAGGAGGTTTTGAGGGGCGTGGAACATCCTCTTAATTGTTATGATTCCTAGGTCAACACTGACCCGGAGTGGTAACACCTGTTAGGGTCCCAGCTGTCAGCAAATAGCTAACACCAAACTGGAGACAAAATACTATAAATGTGTAAACATTTTGTTAGTAAAAAATACCAGTAATTTAAATGACCCATAAGAAGTTGATATGCCGCTAAACAAACAAATTCAGATGGTTTCTGAGAGTAGTCTTAGCACCTACACTGAATCTATCATATATATATATTATGAAATGTACAAAGTCCGACAATTATTTTAAGATATTTTTATGTTTATACATTCTTTTTATAGATACAAATATTTAAGTAAATGCTCTGTTTATAATAAACAGTATTAATAATATTTATCGGTCTGAATGTCCGAGAAATTTTCATAGAAAATATTCGTCCTCTGACAGGAATCGAACCTGTATCCTATACGGAACCGTCATTTAGCCTGACGTGCCTTAACCGATTGAGCCAGAGAGGATCGATCGATTAGCAAGGTCGGTGAATGTTATTAATACTGTTTATTATCAACAGAACATTTACTGAAATATTTGTATCTACAAAAAGAATATATAAACATAAAAATATCTTAATATATATATATATACATATATATATATATATACATATATATATACATATATATATATATATATATATACATATATATATACATATATACATATATATATATATATATATATATATATATATATATATATATATATATATATATATATATATATTAGAATTAGGTGAATTTTGGCAGCAATGTTTAGTTTATGCACGTTCGACTAAAAAAACATTTCCTTGATTAGTTTCTTTTATTTATTTATAATTTTTTCTCATATTTTTTTTTTTATATCTGGTTGGTATTTTAAATGAAAAAAAAAAATGGTGCCCAAATCAAATTTGATGATCAAACATCAGCGAAAGTAACTAATACTTCAAATTCCAGTAGAAAACCCAGAGAAAGACAAAAAGTAGAATAGAAGAATTCTGGAAAAATTCTAACTAGAACTGAAGGAAACGGAAGGTAAATTAAAAATTAAAATCGATAACACAATACAACCAAATTCAAATAAAACACGATGAAATTATTAAAAAGTAGAAACCACAAAAATTAACAAAATACTGAACTTATGAAAAAGGAAAAATATACCTACCAAAGTCAGACGTCATCTTTACCATCTATTCTAACTACAAATTGATTAAATAATGAAATGAATTCCTAATACACAGATCCAATTTTCATATTTCCCTAAAATATGACACAAATTTCAAAAAGATTGAAATTTAAGTACTATACCAATAAAAACTTATCCAAATACTATAAACAAGCAACTAATTACAAATGCAACTTCCCGTACCTATTAGTACTAAAAGAAGGTATAAAGATCACCTATAACTATTGGTGCAAAAAAAAAAAAATAAAACGTCGCTACTAAGACACTAATTAACGTAAATAAAGAACTTACGTAATAAGGATAATATTGCAATTAGACACGCAGAACGAATACTTATACCATACTAAACAAAAAGAACTTACAATCATCTTAAAAGAAAAAAAATAAAGTTAAATAAACAAGCTACAGCGAGAACTGATAACCTTCAAAATACAGTATTAGATTAACATAACAATTCATAGAAATCCTAAAAATTAACGGACTCGTCGAAGTGCTTATTCACCAACATACCAGTCAAAGAAACAAGCAATATTAATACTACTACTACTACTACTACTACTACTACTACTAATAATAATAATAATAATAATAATACTAATAATAGTAAACCTTTGCAAATATCCACAACTCCCACTGCCCAAAATAAACCCAACATCCTTAATTAAATTAATTCTAGTTCTCATCTCCGGACATCTAGGAAATATTTATACACAAATTGACGGCGTCGTCATGAATTCTTTCTATCGCTTCAGCAATGTCGGATTT
>OZ038486.1:34561650-34566650 GCA_964036315.1 Acanthosepion esculentum | reverse complement strand
TCCTTCATAGCACCATGTCATTTATTGATGCACTGGGTATCACGTCAGATGTTGCTACAATCATAGTATCATCTTACATGTGGCAAAATCGCTTGTTAGTCGTTGACTTCTAGAACCCTTGCAGACAGTAGCCCCCCCTTCCCATATAGGAGAAGATGACTAAGGACTATGTCTTTGCCAACCCTCTCCAGGATATTTACACTATTTACATTCATTGGGTTGTTGTCTTCATCTTTTTGCCATATTTACGACGTTTCTTCAGGTGATCGGAATTTGGAGCTGGGGTAGATTGTTCTATTTCCACATGCCATGCCTGTTCCGGATGTCTCAGTTATCTCCCTTTAACACAACGCTCCACTTTATCTCCGCTCACCACTGCAGTAGCCAGGTATTAAAATTCACAACTCTAGTCACTAGATCCAACCAACGCTTTTATCCACTGGGTCCTGTATCCTTGAGGAAATCAATGTATGAATTTTGGGGATTATAATCTTAATGTAACATTTTTCTACGAGAGCTCATATTACAATTTTGTTGTTATTATTGCTTTTCTCTAGCACACCTTATTACTGGTTCCCATATTAGATTCATTTCTATGCTTGGCCGGCTTAGGAGATTTTTGTGGCCTGGCATATGTGCTGATTCCTTAAGTTTTCGTATTTTCCAGTGAAGTTCTCTGTCTATTATTTCAACCTCATCCCACAGGGGTGGGGGTGATCTCCCTTTTCCCACCCTATGGGGTCAGCTACGGTGATTTTTCTATTTCCCCTCGTGTTAAAGCTTCACAATGTTCTTGTAGTCTTACCTCAAGGGGACAGCCTGTTTCTTCTTTATACTTCTTATCACAACTGCACGGAATGGCATACACAGAGTCCTTTGTCGTGTTCTCCTCTGTCGGTGGTCGTACTCGAAAGAGGTGTCTGCAAAGTGTTGAACCCCCTTTGAAGGTCGCCCTGATGTTATAAGGACCACAGATCTGTTGTACTTTTTCCCGATAATCCCTTCGCATAAGGTAGGCAGACCGAAGCTGTTTTCTCAGTGTTGTTATCCTCTCGCGCCCTTTTATCTCAGTTTGTCGGAGCTGCTGCCATGTACCCAGGGTAGTTGTTGCATTGTAGGGTACTGATCATGCTGACCATTTCATGTTCATATATCTCTGCGTCGCCAGTTGATGTTGTAAATAGTGGACAATCCCTTTCTTTACACTGTATGAGTGGTGGAAGTTGAAGCTGTCCGGTGAATCTTGGCTTGCGGTATACGGATGTCTTGAACCAATGCTCTATTCGAGGTATTAGTACATCCAGGAATGCTAGTTTGTTGTCGTTTTCTCTCTCGGTAGTGAACTGTATCAATGATCTTATTGAGTTCACACGGTTCATTAGTAGCTGGACTTCTTCCTGGTGTGGCCACAGTATAAAAGTTTTATCTACGTATCTCAACTGCAGGATTGGCTTTAGTGATGTGGATTCTAATGTTATTTCTTCAAAGTATTCCATGTATATGGTTGCCATTGCTGGTGATAATGGCAAGCCCATCGACACGCTTTCATTCTGTCGATATATGTCTGATCCCATTCCGAAGTGTGTTATTTGTGTACAGAAAGCCAGTATCTTCATCGGGTTTTCTATTAGTATACTGGTCCGTTCTCCTAGAGAATGGTCCGATGCCAGTCTGTCCCTGACTATCTTCTCAGTGGGTACCTTGGAGACCAAACTCACCACGTTCAGGCTCACCATCTGGTTGGTTTGGATTGGAGCATCTTTGATTATTTTCACGAAGTGGGCGGAGTTTCGGACGTATGAAGGTAACTTTCCTATTAGTGGGTCAGTTATATCTACAAGGAAGCGGTTCAGTGGGTGGCACACAGAGCCTTGGCAGCTAACAATTTGCCTAATGGAATACCGTCAATTTTAATTTTAGGGAGACCGTATATGTGAAGTAGCTTGGTGTAACGTTGCGATAACTGCCCGTATGCCTTAGGTGGGTTCACTTGTTCCTCATTAGGATTTGCGACAGTTATTGTTGTTTTCGTCGTTGAATTTTCCTTTACTATAGCTACCATTTCTAATGAGGTCTTCCAGTTTTACTCCATATTCTAATCTGACCAGCACTACATTCGCATTGCCTTTGTCAGCTCGTAGTATGATGATGTTTTCATTCCTCTGTAAAGTTCTGCTTACCAGTCTCTCCAGCCTCTTTCGTCGTGAATATGTCAAAAAAGATAAGGACACGTCCAAAAAATGTAAATAGTGTAAATAATTTACAATACCACTCCAGTCTAGTTGGAATTCGGAATTTTCCTTCTGAAAAACTGTTTGACAACCAAGGCTATACATAGCTGTAGTGGGGAGAGGAGATGGATTCATAACTTTTCCAAGGGTATTTGGACGTAAGTGAATGTAACGGTTGGAATTCGAACGCGATTCTACAAGTTCTCATTCCAAGCCGTTATCCGTTATATCACTCGCACATCCAAGGTAGTAAGAAACCTCGACGTTCCTTAACTTCGGTGATCAGGTGTATATATATATATATATATATATATATATATATATATATATATATATATATATGGGGTGGGATGAGTTCATGTATATACATTTGCTCGCGTATTTCAGAGCAGGGAGATGCTTACGCGAATTCATTCAAACCACTAATAATGTGGACCGGACGACATAAAAGCTCTCTAAACCCAGGCTAATAAATACAAACGCTGATGATTGCCATGCTTGACGCGTAGCTTTCAAGCCGTGCGCATTCATCGTCTTCTATCGTGATACGAATGCAAGAGACGGCAATGCATTGGCTTCATCGCTGCGATGGGCACTTGTGTAATCGCGACCCAAAACAGGGAGAGCATAACTTCGGTCACGTGGCCACTTGTAACTGCTTCTGGGTAGACAAAAGCGACATGGCTGCGCTGACGAACCGACAGATATATGAATTACTCCCAGGAATATGCAAGAGAATAGGCACCGCATGTGCCCATGTAAAAGTCGACCATTTTTTTCTCTTTGTATTTGAAAATAATTTTTGAAAAGACATTGATCTTTGAATCTCATTTTATTCTAAATATTTTTTTTTAGACGAAATCCCATCATTTCTGTAAATAAATGCAGTTTACTATGGAGAATATGATATATAATTTTTTATATATCATAATGTTAGGCAACTATCAATTTTTATTATCTTACCATTTTTTCGAAACTCATAATCATGGCGATAAATCTGACGATTTTATAAATATATATATATATATATATATATATATATATATATATATATATATATATATATATATATATATATATACATGTAATGTATATACATATATATATACATGTAATGTTAGGCAACTGAATAACTATGTGGAAAAAATTCTGTGTCATGTATTTCGTCTACTTTAGTCTGATGAAGTCCTTTTCGAGGTCTAAACGCGTTACATAGAATTTTTTCGACTCTGTCATTAAATTTACTATCTTTCCATTTTACTATCAATTTTTATTATCTTACCATTTTTTCGAAATTCAGAATCGAGGAGATAAATCTGACGATTTCATCTTATATATATATATATATATATATATATATATATATATATATATGTGTGTGTGTGCGTGTGTGTGTGCGTGATTGTGTTTGCCTCTGTGTGTGTGCGTGTGTGTGTGTGTGTATTTGTAAGTGTATATATATGTTTAATGAAAGTAAATACAAGCTTTAAATGGATTGTGAAATTGGTTATTTGTGGTCTATTCTGACCGAAATATTCTTGAGCGAGTGAGATGCGGGTGTAAAATTATGAGAAAGAATGCGCAGAAGGAGAGAGAGAGAGAGAGAAGGAGGCGAAAAAAGTGGGGGGAGGGGAGAGAAAGCAGACGAGAAGATGAAACGGAAGAAAGAAGAACCTCGTTTTATTTTAGCCACAAACAGAAATAGAAACTGAAGAACCATTGCATTTACAAAGACACGGTCTCGGCTTGAAAGATGGAGATACTTTCTAAAAGACCAGCGCCATTAAATTTTGAATTTCGTGACTTGAGACTATTTGGGCTCCTTTTCAAATAGACTTGGCTAACTTACACTATCCAATCTGCGACGTTCATCTCGGATGAGAAACGGTTTTAGATAACAAAACACTTGTCTACACGTCAGATGGTAACATTTCGCGATAATGAAAGTACTCAAACAAAGCGTGAATATTCACCATATATATATATATATATATATATATATATATATATATATATATATATATATATGTATGTGTGTGTGTGTGTGTGTGTGTGTACAGACAGACAGAGAAGAATTGGATGAAATTCAATGGAATTTAAAGTATATACGACAATTTAGAAATATTTTAACTTGGCGTACTTCGCTTGTTATCTGACGTCATAAAAACAATTTTATTTAACAAACCAAATCACATAAAAGTAAGTGAAATTAGTCAGCATCTAATTTCTGTAACGATAATATTTACCAACCTCCCCACAATACAAGTAAATTTAAAAATTCATTATTTCGACGCTTAGTAAATATCACGTTCATTTCGTTAAACGCAAATGTTATTTTTTAAATAAAATAGTTTTCTTTGAAAATGTCGGTTTATTGGTGAATCATGTTAGGTTAATTTTTTCAAAATCGTCTTGCATATTTTCTATAGAGAAAATATATTTAGAAATACATATAACTATAGATAACGTTTGTGTAGGTGTGTATGTTGTTATATCCGTAGCATTTATTTTACGCAACAACTATTAATTTTCAACATAATCTCCTATCTTGGCCATGCACTTAAATCAAGTTTTCATCCTGATGGTAAATATAAACAAAACGTGAAAATTTTAAATAAAAGTTCAGGGGATAATTACTTGTTCGATTATTGATACACCTTAGTTTACGTTAGAAAAATATTACATGCCAACCATGGTTAGGTTATTTAAAGTGAAATATTTCGTGTAGTTCTTAGTGAGGATCGAACACACTACTGCTTCCACCTGACT
>OZ038486.1:34499150-34559150 GCA_964036315.1 Acanthosepion esculentum | reverse complement strand
TTCAATCGTCAGGTGCCAACTGAAATGCATTGTGCACTCGGAGTTGCGCAATAGTATTATAAAAAAGATATCTTTAAAACATTTCTAAGGTATAACGGTTCAAAGCTTAATCTAACAATTGGACCATTTTGCTGCTGCACGATTTGAACGAACAATTTTGTTTTTACACCCGGTATAAACACACACACACACACACACACACACACACACACACACACACACACACACACACACACATATATATATATATATATATATACATATATATATATATATATATATATATGTCATGAACAAATAAGCCTTGTCTTTAAACACGTCTTTGTGTTCGGCGATTTCAATGCCCACCACGTCAGGTGGCTTACTCACTCTAATGTCACTGACCTCGCTGGCATGCAGACCTTCAACTTCTCTATTACGCGATCTCTCACACAAATAGGAAACTTCCCCACACATTTTCTCAGTAATTCTGACGGACATGCTTCTTTATTTGATCTCTTCCTTATCTCCACCATCCTGTCGTGCGCTGCATCTCTGCTCTCTTGGCAGCTCCGAACATGCAGTGGAGTCTATAGATATACCTTTCCGATCTTCCACCAGTCACAACCCCTACCCCCAATTAATTGTATTTCTTTCTATTATCAACGCGCTGACTGGCACTCGTTACGTGGAAGGATATTTTGAATCATACTGTTCAGAAATGTGTCACTGAGATCTCTTCCTGGGTTAAAGCTGGCACTGGAGCTTTCGTTTCAACTTGGAAATACTAGAACTACACTGAGTGACATACGCATATCCCCGTCACTGGTATCCCATATAATATCTCAATTAGACCCCCACAAGGCAAGCAGATGTGATGGGATCCTGGCCGTCGTCCTAAAGAATTCTGCTCCTGGGCCCGCTCCTTGTTCGGTCCAGAATTTACAACAAATGCTTCGCTGTTTCCTGTTTCCAGATTTTTAGAAGTCCTACTCCGTAGTTTCTGTTCTTATGAACTTCGTTTTTCGCGCACTTCCCACCTGTAGAACTCCCTTCCGATTTATTTCTTCCCTGACAACTGCAATTTTCAAAAGTTTAAATGCAATGTCAATCGTCAT
Source organism: Acanthosepion esculentum (assembly GCA_964036315.1). Taxonomy (NCBI): domain Eukaryota; kingdom Metazoa; phylum Mollusca; class Cephalopoda; order Sepiida; family Sepiidae; genus Acanthosepion; species Acanthosepion esculentum. The sequence continues at coordinate 34,558,053 of OZ038486.1, read as the reverse complement.
CTTTCGTCTTCTTGAAGCATGTTCCTTTTTACCCTTTCCTCGATTCTTCCCATTTTCAATCTTCTCATTCACTTTCACTCCCTGTCGCCCCGTACTCTATTGGCATTGTCGCCTTGCTTGGGGTGATATATATATATATATATATATATATATATATATATATATATATATATATATATATAATAGAAACATAGAAGCAAGCGAATTATAGGAAAGAAGGTGGCTCAATGCCGTAATGACAGAACAAATTAACAATCATAGTTTCCTGGTGCAAGTCTGACTGACTACGACTGTCAGTTTCCCCCGTGGCTGTCACGCAATCATCAGGCGACACAATTTACCTACCGCCTAACTAATGTGTGACTGCCAAGCAGGAAACTGACAGTAGACGTCGGTCTGACCTGCAACAGGAAATTATGCATTGTATATATATATATATATATATATATATATATATATATATATATATATATATATATATATATTTATATATATAGTATATTTAGGATACAAGTAGTTTGTAAGCATCCAGATCAAAGTTGGGGATAAACTGTCCAAAATTCATGTTTTTCTTTCTGTTTTCCTTTGTGTACTTCCGACAGTAACGACCATTATCAAAAGTTATGTAATGCTACCACATATGGTCTCCTCCTCCCCTAATATATATTTAGAGATCCTTGAAAAAATGCAAAGTCACTAACCTAGCACCTTAATGTAACTTCTCTGTGTTTTTTTCTATAAATATTTTCATCGTAATTGTGATGATGAACTTTCTTTTATGGTACCGAGACTCTTTGAATTTAAGCGCAGTACTCGATTGGCGGCAAGGTCTCAGCGTGTTGTAGCCTAGTAGTTTCTTTCCTCGCACTTCTTACTTGTGGAACTCTCTTCCGGTTTCTTGTATTCCAGTCAATTATTATCTTCAATAATTTAAATGCAAGCTAAATCGTTATTTCTTGTTTTCTTAATTTTTGTTCTTTTATTACTCTCTTTCCTTAATAATGTTTTTTTTTCTTATATTTTTACTTGGGGTAAAACGATTCTATATATATATATATATAGAATATATATATATATATATATATATATATATATATATATATATATATATATATATATATATATATATTATGGGATAAAGTGCTCAATATCAGAGATAGAGCGTGTGTAAATATAAAAGTGAACATAGAAGTCAACACTTAGAGGCAACAGTCTGTTTCATGCTAGATGCATCTAGCATGAAACAGACTGTCGCCTCTAAGTGTTGACTTCTATGTTCACTTTTATATTTATATATATATATATATGCGTAATTCGCATAAAAAAACGTTAAAATTTCCCTTCCTCTCTGCCGTGTGACGATAGCGTAGGGATAGAATTTCTCTTTCGATCGATGGCAAAAAATAGCTATTTCATTTCTCTGATTCAGTAAATTTTTATTTTTTATAAACTTAGTAATATATAGTTTCTCATGTATGCACTAATGACATGGGTCATTTAATGACCTACATATTCTAGCTTTTCTTATTAATTTACATTTTACTGTAGGTGTTTTATTGGATTCTTTTTTTGCCGTCATTGTCAACATTTTTCCTTAAATAATATTTAAAAATAAAATTAAAAAATGCGAGCTGCTAATATACATACTTATATTTGATATAAAAAAATTATTTTATATAATTTAAGTAATTCTATTACATTTACCAGTTATAAAAAGAAATATAGTCTATTAGTAATTATGAGTGAAAATATTTTAAAATAAATTGTAGTTAAATAAAATGTATGCTAACCTAAACATCCCATAAAAAAATCTTTAAATATACAAGTAGGAAAAAATGCCGAAAGATTTTTGCCGTTAATAACTCAGACAACATGCACTTAACGGATGTCAGAATTCGTTGAAAAATACACCCCTACCCTCCAGGAACTTAACCTCTTTTTCGAACGTAATTCATAATTGATACAAAAATTGTTAATAAAAATGAACATGCTACCGCCCCTTGACTGAATGATTGGATTTCTCTGTATCCTTGGAAACAGGGAATTATGAATTTATGTGTACGTTTAAAACTCAGTAAATTTAAAAATAAGTTATTGAAATATTCGCTTGAAGATGAAATGGAACTTATGCTTTTAATTTAATTATAAAATTAAATTTGAAGTTTTTAGCTTCCATTTTTGAAACATGGTTATTATTGTGTAGCGAAAAATTTTTTCAATCAGTTAATTTATAATATTTATGCTCTGTAAATTTACATTAAGCACTGTTTAGTAAAAATAAAAATAAAAAATATCAATAAGAACACCGGATTATATATATTAGTTATTTCTTTATATATATATATATATATATATATATATATATATATATATATATATATATATATATATATAGTGGGGACAAATATAAAAAACGCTGGTTATTTTTTATAACGTGTACGCTGAAGATAAAGAGAACAGACTCATACGATAGGAGTTTTTAATATTTTGCCATTCAACTACCCACTATTAATCTGATCTACAGATTTGTATATTACACACACACACACATACACACACACACACACACACATATATATATATATATATATATATATATATATATATATATATATATATATATATATATATATATACAGGTAATAATCCGTTGGTATATAATCCAAGTGAATCCTATTAATACAATATTAAATATTAAATATCCTATTAATACAATATAAATTATTATATATATAGTAAGGCAATTATTGTAAAACGCCAGTATTTAACTGAGACCAGGCTTTCATGAAGGCCAAAACTTCAAAATCTTTTTATCATTCAAGTGTCTTTCAATATCTGAAGCTCACAAGGGTGAACGTATAAAAATGATGTATGCGAAACGCTTCCCAAAAGTGAGGAGAATCTGGGCAGCGCTCCCCGAGCGTATGCACTAAGTTATATTGGCTCTGCTATTTAAAATCCCTTTTTTTTCCCCCAGTAAATATGTGTACATGTCCAGCCGGACGATTTCGAAAAGGACAGTTGAAAGGAAGTACTTGGGTATTTTTATTCTTTTATTCGCCAAAGTTTTGCTCACACCTCGTACATAAGGAAATAATACAGCCTACGTTTTTAGGAGTGTTATTTATTTATTTATTTAACAAACTATTCCCACTGAAGGCTGCTAGGTGTTGACTCAGAACTATTAAAAACTTTATCTTCTATTACATGAGATAAAAAAAGTAGCCTAAAGGCATTACAACGAGATTGAGTTTTCAATTAATTTAATAGAACTTTGTGTACAAGTGCATACGATATGGATGTGCAAATGCACTTTGGCTATGCAACATATGATTCTTTGGTAGTCTCTTGAGGTACATTTGAAGCAATGAGATCTTTGCTTGGGGGCCCCTTCACAGAAAATGACGTCCCAAAAGGTTCGATCGAGCGGAACGGTTGAATTTGACGGAGACTTATGGTGCAAGAGGGTAAAATGCTTACAAGTGAAATGTGATGGCAACAGAGACAGAGGGAAAAATATTTTGGTATAATAAATTTACGTAAAATACAGGAATGAGAAAAGAAAGGCAGTTAAAGATATAAAAGACAATTAAGATTAATATAAGATTATATACAAGCAGATATGTATACCCATGATTTTGTGCACAAAGTATTCTAATACATGTGAATATATATATATATATATATATATATATATATATATACATACACATAATATCTCATCTCAGAAATATAGACATATATATATATATATATATATATGTCTATATTTCTGAGATGAGGTATTATATATATATATATATATATATATATATATAGACAGATATATATATATATATATATATATATATATATATGTCTATATTTCTGAGATGTGGTATTATGTATATATATATATATATTTATATATATATATGCATATATATATATATATATATATATATATATATTTCTGAGATGAGGTATTATGTACACCATTTACATTATTCGGACTATTGGCCTCATATCAAGCACAATATTGAGAGAAAAATGCCTGGTAAAAACATGCAATAACACCAAAAATTGCTGTATGAGCACTGGTAAAAAAATGTGTTCTTGATATATAAAAATTTATATATCGTTATCTCATATATATATATATATATATATATATATGACCATGCTTCAAGTATTATTGCTACATATGATCTGCTGCTACTGATATATTGACGAAGGATGAAAAGACTCAATAACCGTCATAGAATGTTTATAGATAAAGACAGTGTGGACATAGAAAGCAAAACTATATGTTGACTGTCCCTTTTATGCTTCAAGGTCATCTTCAGGCCAAGTGCTCCTAAAAATACGATTTAAAAAAATACAAACTGAATAAATTATATATATAAATTATAAATATAAATAAATAATAAAATTAATAAAGAAATATAAAAATAAAATAAGTATTTTCAAGTTCACAATAAATAAGTTTAAGCATGAGCCATAAGCAAAAGAACTAGAAAAATTTAGTTTTCTCCTTCCGCTAATCCCCCATTCGATATATCCAAATTAATCATTCATAATGGTTCCACCCCACCAATTAACGTGTTGCAGAAAATCAACATTATATATAAACTGAAATGTTCCTTGTGAGATTGTATCTCCAACAATAAAAATAATATATATATGTCGGTCACACTTCAACTACGTTGTGTAGAAGGTTAAATCTTTCGTATGAATGATGCATCTAACACCTCTCATCATTTACATCAGCATACCTGTCCATATTCGCAATTTAGAAAAATCCTTGTCGAAAATAGATTTATACTTTTTCATGAAAATAATAAACATAAATTAAACATTCTTAAAGCTATCTGTATTAAGAAATTGAGACCAACCCTTAGTAAAATTAATTATAAATACTTAACAAATGTTTTACAATGTTTACAGTAGATAGTTTAACGTATCTATAACTAATAGTTTAAATAGTTTTTTTAAAAATAGATACAGGGGTTGAACAAAATAATTGAAACGCTTGTTAAATTCAATGAAAATTTATTTAATATAGAGTTGGTCCTCCTTTATCCTCACATACAGCTTTAGTATGTCTAGGAATGGAATCATACAGCTTCCTGACTTCATCCAGAGGAATTGTCAACCATTCTTCCATTAACACCTGCTCCAGCTCTTTTAGACACGACGGTGGAGGATAGCGGCTCCTAACTTGTCGCTCCAAAATGAACCACAAATGTTCAATAATATTGATATCTGGAGATTGGAGAGGCCACACCATGTGTTCTAGGTCACTTTCATGCTCTTCATGCCAATTCTTAATCATTCGAGCGGTATGTATATTGGAAGATGCAGTAGCTATTAGGGAATAAAGTCTGGGCCATTGGATGAACATGATCTCCCAAAATGTCCAGGTAATCTCTGCTGTTGATTCTACCATGCAGGGAAACTATTGGACCGAGACATTTCCATGATATGGCGGCCCAAACTATCACTGACCCACCTCCATGCTTCACTGTTGGAAGAAGACAGTCAGGGTTGTAAACTTCTTTGAGCTGCCGCCACACATAAACTCGCCCTGAAGTTGGGAAAAGAGAAAAACTGGACTCGTCTGAGAATATGACTTTCTTCCATTGGTCTACAGACCAGGCATTGTGATCTCTGCACCACTTCAACCTCTTCAGAATGTTGTTAGTGGAGAGAAGAGGTTTCCTTACGGCAGCTCTTCCATGATATTCAGCCTTATGGAGCTCACGACGAACAGTTTTAGTAGAAACTGGACTATTCAGATGAATATTCAACTCAGCAGTCACTTTGGCCGCAGTAGTCTGATGATTTCTTGCCACATTACATTTCAATGCACGTCGGTCCTTGTCAGTAAGTTTGCAAGTCCGGCCCGAATTGCTACGTTTGTTAGTGGTTTTGCCCTGTTTCTCGAATTGCGTCATAGTTCATGATATGGTAGCTCTTGACAAACCCAACAGTTCAGCAACTTTAGTGATCGAGGCTTCTGCCATGCGAGCTCCAACAATTTGCCCTTTTTCGAACTCAGAGATCACGCATTTAGCTTAAATTTGACTAAATTCTAAAAATAAATAAGACAGAGACAGTAAATTAGATAAATAAACGTATTTACAATAGATATAACCTGCAATTACGAAGTTTTAGTTAAAGTTCTTAATATAATAGGTCTTTGAAATATAGGAGTGGAATTTGCACCTGTTCCAATTATTTTGTCCAACCCCTGTATCTCAATAAGCTAGTTACCTCCCTTGGCTTACTGCATGTGTATGTTTATATCATAAAATTTAATAATTGTACAGTACATAAGTTTAGCGCTTTTCACTTCACAAGTAAAAAATTTAATTTTCAGCAATTTTGTCTTAGCGAAAACAAAACCCTGATGATGACATTGTGCTAACGTCGAAAGTAATAAAATGAACATACATCAACATGGTAATTTTCTTTCTTCCTTTAATAAGGATACTAAGAAATTGACCGCAAATATGAGAGGATCGTATTAAGTATAAGAAAACTAAATTATTTAATAAGACATATCTTTATATATATATATATATATATATATATATATATATATACCTTTGTCAAGAACGGATAAATACCCCTCATGTTGTGAAAGAATGGTCAAATTTTGCAAAAGACCTTATAGATATTTTAAATTAGATAACGCTCAGAAAAATAAAGAATTTATTCCAGAAGAAATTATCAGCGGATATTGGAGAGCTGAAAAAAATAAAGAAAACTTTCGTTATGGGCGACAAAACGGATAAATTATATGCAATTAGCCCAAAGAAGTACAGAAAGAAAGTTACAGAGGAAGTGACAAAATTCTATAAAAAGGCTCCCGCTTCTTAAGTGGACGAGATTAACACAGACACAAATGCAATCTCCACGAAGTTCGGAATTAGCGGCAAAATCAGGATCTTAGCAGAAAAGCAAGCCTTCTTGACAATTAAAGATCACAAAGGAAACTTCCTCAACTTCCGCTTGATAAATCCAACAGAAACATAGCTTGGTATTATGCCACAAAATTGTAATGGAAACCTGCGAACTGCTAAGGATGACCACTTATGTCAACCAGTGGAAGAGCACGTCAGATTGCATTTCTTGTTTCAAAAATATTCCTAAAAAAGCAATAAAGTGTTCATCAAATATGGCATTAAGGATTTCTATCTCTCTATTACTGAAAAGAGATGCTTTGTATGCTTGAACTCCGAACATATTCTATTTCATGGTGGTAAGGCGTGGATTAAGAAATCTAAAACTGTTAATTTTGATGTCCCCCAAGGATCATCCGACGGGGCATAGGTGGCTGTGCTGGTTGGAATATACATCTGAAATAAAATAAATGAAATCGTCCACATCGACGACTATGGAATATACCAAGATGATGGACTGATGGTGGTCCTGGACAATAGAAGAAACAACGATTTCATCAGGAAAAGGGTACATAGAATATTTAAAGATCTGGTTTTTACTATCACTGTGGAGATCAAAAGAAAGGCAGTCCGGTTTTTGGACATAGAATTAAACCTGTTGACTGGAACAATCTCACCTTTCATGAAACCTAATACGGCTTTAAGATATATTAATACGGCATCCGACCACTATTCAAGTATAAAGTATGCAGATTATAAAAAAATTCTTCAAATGAAGAAATATTTAACAAAAAGAAGAAAATATATGTATTTGCCTTAAGTGAGGAAGGGCGTAACGCCAACCTGTTTTCAAGAACCAAACGAACCCAAGAACAGATAATATTAGAAAAAGAAAAATGAACATCAGCTTGTTCAATCCACCCTTTAACACACACGTAAAAACAAACATAGGTAAGATGTAATTTAGTTTACTAAATAACCACTTTCCAATACGCAATACGGTCAAATTGAGTTATAGTTGCACTAGCAACATAGGTAATATTATAAAAAGATTGAACAATAAAAATTCAAAGCTTGAAAAAGATGTGAAAGGTGAAAGTAAGTTCCTTTGTAATTGTAGGATAAAAAATAATTTCCATTAAATGAAATATGTTGTACAGAGCGGGTCGTGTATTGTGCCGAGGTAGAAAGTGACAATAGCAGTGTAAAAAATACATCGGTTGCACTGAGAGCTAGTTTAAAAAGAGGTGGTACAACCATACCTCATGTTTTAGAATTCCAGAATGCAAGTTCAATACGAAGCTGGCAAACCACTATTGGAGCTTTTTGGATAAACATAACAGAAGGCCGGCCATAAAATAGAGTATTTACACAATGTAAAGGCTAGCAAAGTGAATGGCAACACGTGTAGTCTGTGTCAGGAGAATCTATCTATAGAAACCAACAAAGCTGGCACTGAGTTGTTGAACGGGAGGCCTGAGATCATGTCCAAATGTAGACAAGTCAGAAAGTTAATTTTGGGGCTATACGAACCCAGATAAAATTGGCATAATTTTTTTTCACTACAACTCCCCCCTCCATCACTTCCGGTGTCGAATGAAGGTATTTAAGTTGTTTAGTTGGCTCTGATTGATTCATTGAATATACCACCTGACGAGACCTCGGCGGTCGAAAGTGCGGTAGAGTTCCGGTCAACGTTCTTATATATGTCTTATTAAATAATTATTAAATTGTAATTATTTAATTATTAAATATCAAATAATATACATATACGAAAGCAATGTTTAACCGCCTCTTTTGGTTATCTAAGTACTATTTGTACAATAGAGAATACGACTGTTGAAAAAATTTATATAGGTAGTACTAAGAATATTTTTAAGACTAATTAATATCAACATTTCTTATCCTTCACCACTATTATTTATAAAAATAATACATCTCTTTTTAAATATTTCAAAGAATCTAATAAAACTTCTAAGGTAAAATGGAAATTTAAAAAAATTCTAGAACATGCAGATCTCTAAATGAACCGTTTTCTATGCTTACATGAAAAATTAGAAATTATTAGATTTTTTTGATAAAACCTCCTTATTAAACAAAAGAAATGAATGGAGTAAATTATAGGCATAGCCTTCAGTTTACCTTACATTATTTTTAAACTTTGAATTTGATAATATTTTTTCTTATAGTAATAATCACTAGATGAACTGTTGTGGATCTTATATGGCTTGCTATTCTATTTGTATGATTCATTTTGATTTGGGCCGGATGGGTGATTCCCCCACCTCCAGCTTTTCGTTCTTCGGAAGTTTAAGCGTCAGCCTCCGATACATCTTCGAAACAATGTAACAATCTGTTTCTGCCCAAGAGGAAATTGTCTAGGTTTTATATGGAAACATTTCGTGTCATGACTTATATTAAAAAAAACTTCCGGTGAATTTGAATTTAGCGTAGTTCACAATCGATTGATTAATCACGCCAAAGCCCACTACTCTAGTTTTTAAAAGTATTCTACTTTAAAAAAAAAATAAATTCATCTTTCACTCACCAGTAGTTTAACATCGCCTGAAGAGACACATTTATGGCGTCAAAACTTAATTGTAATTGTATAACGATTTTTACATATTTTAATATCTTAACACACACACACATATATATATATATATATATATATATATATATATATATATATATATATATATATATATATATATATATATATATATATATATATATATATATATATATATGAGATAACAATATGTAAATTTTTATATATTAAGAAAAATATTGGGAGAAAAAGTATGGCAAAGTGGACAAAAGATATTACGCGTTTCGTCCGATGAAGTCCTAAGAGACTAAACGCCTCACATGAATTTTTTTACTTTGTCACACACACACACACATCTATATATAATGGACTCTCCCGTCGAATTCGACGAATGAGAAACTGAAAGCCCGACACCGACACATGAGATTTGATTATAGTGGTGAAGGCTTTGTGCAGGGCCATCCACACTTTTTGGAGGGACGAATACAGGGACCTGGTGCAGCGAATGCCACAAGGTCCCCAAACGACCCTCCGCAGGTTTTGAATTCAGAGTTGTCCTTCTCCTAGACCAGTTGCCATCCAAGGCTATAGAACCCAGTCTGTCCTGCTATTTACCCATAGTTGGAGGGAGAAGAAGAAGATTTACACCTTTACCAAGGGTATTAGCACGTAAGTGAATGTAATGGATTCGACTGGAATTCGAACTCGGCTCTCCGATTCCTCAATCCAAGCCGTTATCCATTACTCCACCGTTATATATATTAATAGAAATAAGCAGCTCTTAAAATGAGTCTGCTGGGGATGCAAATCGGGAAAAAAAGTGATCAACAACATATAAAATGATACACCTTTTCTAAATTACGAATGAATTACAGGTAACCGACTACAATTATCCGTTTCATGCTTTCAAACAATCGGCAGAGTGTGAAAATGGGCAAGTGAAATGGAAATAAAAAAATGGCCGGTGTAAGAATATTATTTAATTTTTTTTTTTTTACATTTTTTTAATATATAATCAAGCCGATTACCTTTAGAGTGTGTTTTTTTTTTTACTCCCACTACTTTTGTTATTAGATAACCCACACTATGAAAATAGAAGATCCGTCAGCCATAGTGAAATGTTGTAAGAGACAGGACGCAAATTTACGGTAGATGAACTTGCGATCAAAGCATTTTCCTCTTAGTGAATCGTTTATTGCTTTGATCAGAGTCGCATTTTTTTATGTCAAAATTGTGGTCAGTCTCGTTACGATGGGCAACAACGAGACTGGCCACAATTTTCAATACCAACAGTAGAAGTTGCAAGTGTATCGCAACTTCACTTCCAGAATCTTTGCCAAATATATAATCTATCAAATATATAATGACCAGACTTTTTCGACTCACCTTTTCAAATTTCCTTTTGTGATTCTTCTTTTGTTCTGTTCGAAAAATAAGTCAAAAGGACTTGATGAACTTCTGTCCCAAATATTTAAAAAAGACAATTGTAGTTTTTATTTGTTTTGTTTTTTGCGCAGTTTGCATTTGCTATTTGTGTTGCTTTTGTGTGATATTTTTCTCCTTACTATTTCATAAATGTTTTTCCTGTTTTAAATCAACATTTTGGCTTAAGTTTGTGTCAAGTTTGTTACAGCGACATTTGCCTGTTCTTGAAAAAACTTTCAATTTCGTATATCAAAATTGATGTTTACTTTTACAAATAAATTTATACTATAATTTTTTTAAAAAGGGCGTCCCTAAACTGCGACAACCATAAAATATATCGTTACTTTCTGATCCCATTCTTGTGACACATGGGGTAATTTTAAATACCCGGATACAGCGACGAGAGGATCAAGTGATGTGCATATTGTGCTTGTTTGTGTAGGCTGATTGGAGTGCCATTCCGTTTGGACTGCCACCTCATCGTTAGAGCCGGTGTTCCGTGAAATAGGGATCCTGAAAAGAGGAAAAGCCCGAAGAAAGACGAGCTCGTTGTGTCAGCAAAATAAAAACAAAGAGGGGAAAACAAGTGAAAAGGTCATCTGGTGATGACTTCCGCCATTTTAACATCATTTGTCTGTTGAGTGCACTGTGAGGTAGATGTGTCAGTGCAGAAACTAATGTATGCCTGTGCGAAGGGTGGGGTGTGTGTTGTCGGATGAATTGTGGCGTGCGTGTTTCTGACAGAGAACGTTCGACTGGTAAGTTTAACAATAAGCAAGTTTATGTCGGCCCGGATATGTACATATAGCCTTATATGTTAATATATGTTTCCGTCTTTCTGGTAGGCTATACGTCTTACTCTAAACGCATAGCATTAGCATAAATATGACTCATATGGCCGTGAACACATACACGCACACACGAACATTCGCATAAATGCACACACAGAGGCATTCCCATATATTCAAAAGTGTGTTCTTATAGGCAAAAACTCCTTTTCTCTCACTCTCTTTATATATATATATATATATATATATATATATATATACACACACATACATATATATATATATTTATATATATATATATACATACATATATACATATATATATATATAATTGCTTATATTAATAAGTTATATATATATATATATATATATATATATATATATATATATATATATATATATATATATATATCGGATGTGTAAAAATCGGTATTAATACTGAATTATGAGAATATTTTTCATCATTAAACGCAGTCTTCAAGTTATTATGTTTGCATTTCAACAAGAAATAAACTGTCACTATACAGTATTGATATTTATGTCTACACTGCTTATATTTAAATAGCCAAGCCCCTGATACTGAGCACTTTTCTGCCATATAGTAGACCTTAAAGACGATATTTTAAAACACGCGCGCGCACACAGACAAATATATATATATATATGTGTATGTATGTATGTATGTGTATATGTATGAAACAAATATATATATACGGATATATATATATATATATATATATATATATATATATATATATATATATAAGACAAAAGTCCTCAAACCTAATGACTTTCCTAGGATCAGCCAGGTATAACCTTCACGGCAAGAACACGCCATGCCACTTACATTGTAGCACACCACACATATACCCTCCGTATTCCATCGGCGAGAAGTAAATTCCACTCGAACAGCTTCTTCCCGCGAACCACTGCCCTGTGGAAAAGACTCCAAAGAGGATGTTTCCCCGATCACTACAATCTTAACCTGTTCAAATCTAGAGTTATCTTCCCCTCCTACCCGCATAAACTGCCCATTAACGTAACCCGCTACCTTGAGTGACCCCGGGCCTTGTTCATGATGAACCGTACTAAAAAAAAAAGAGTGAAAAAGAGAAATAATGACAAAATGGGGTAAAAAAACCCCAGTGATGCGTCTCGTTCCAAAGAGGAACTTCTTCAGACTAATTATTGTTTCATTGATCGAATCAATATTTAAGTTTTAAGCTGAGCGTCTATGTACGTATCTTTAACATTTCGATGGAAACTGTAACTGACGTTTCTTGTATATTCTCCTCTCTTTTTCACGCTTTTATATATAAGACTTATTCCATAAATAAGAGCCAAAAATAAATGAAATGGTAATTGGGCATTGACTTCCGCCATTTTAACATCACTTAGTCGTTGGCCGCACTCTATGGAAGATGGATCAGTGCGGAAATTAGCGTATAGCTGCGCGAAGTTGGGGCGGGTTGTTTGGTTCTGTCGCCGGATGAACTGCAACGTGAGTGTTTCTGATCAGGAACGTTCCTGTTGTAAGTTTCAAGTTTCTTTTTAAGCAAGACTGTTGTCCTGCGCATGTGCACATTGGCTTTTATGTCAATATATATGATGGATACGTGAAAAACAGTTGAAGGTTGAAATTCTTCATATTTTGTTGAGATTTCGCTCTTTTATCTTTTAGCATTGTCAAAACATAACTGAAAATTCTAAGGATAAGTCTTTATCATGACAACTCTACTATATTAAAACGCTGTCATCAGATTGCAAACATTTTAATGGTTAATAATTTGTCGCATTTTCTAGTTTTTTGAATAAAATATACATATCCCAAGTACATGTTTTGTTTGCTTTGAAAAAATGTTAAATATTTTATATAGACTTTAAACTGCCATCTTGAAGTGTGAAGAAAATATTTAATATGCATACAAAATAAAATATTTCAAAACTTATAAATAATTAATAATGCTTTTCTGATGCGTTCTACCTTGATTCGCCGGTTTCAGATGGCAACGCTTTACAAAAAATGCCACGATTTATTCAACAAAATCTTGTCTCTCACAAGTACAACCTCTCGTTCTTGATAATGACTGAGAAAAAAGATTAACTTCGGACATTCATGTAATATAAGATTAAACAGACAGATCGTGTCGGTTGATTTTTAAAAATATCTGTGTGGTGGAGGCATAATCACATAAGGCCTTTGTTAAAGTAAAGACATCGATCACTATGGGGAGTCACATTTTCGTGGGCCTATGATAGAATAATATATGTTTCTTTTAATCTCTTTCGCTGTCTCTCTATACAGTATATATATATATATATATATATATATATATATATATATATATATATATATATATATATATATATATAAAGTTTAAAATATCAGGAGTTTATTGCTGTGTGGAATCTTTTGAGTCTTTCTACTTACGGATTCGATTATATATATACTAGCAGCATGGCCCGGCATTGCCCGTGCTTGATTAAAAAATCGTACGACTCATACAGCAATCGCTATCACTTGACTTAAAATATTTTTGCCCTTCCTTGCCTTTAAAGGAGTGCCCTTTACCGTGCTGATGTTGCTACATGCCTTACTTCTTGCCTATCTCACACTGCGAATTGTTTCTAAGCTCTATACTAAACATTAAATCTGTTACGAAAAAAGAACTAAACAAAATGAACACAAAATAATCAGCTTTAAAAAAGGACTCGTAACCTAAAAAACCGAATGAAAAAGAATGTTAACAACAAATACTTTTTCACCCCCAACCCAGTTCTGCGGAATCAGAATCAACGTTGATCTTAAGCAAGCTAATGAACCAATTGGAGTAAAGTGCCATGCAGATTTAAATTTTTCCCACTTGCGACGAATGCAGCTATCGAATTTTTTTGCATGCTAGTATGTTAATTAACATTCGTGTCAGTCAGTTGTTGGCTCTCACGCTGACCAATAGAATCTTCCTGCCTATTCGTGGCAGCCAGCTATAGGCTCTCACTTTGGCCAGTAGAAAATGGCTGCAAACTACATGAAAACTACCGTAGAAGCATGAAAAAAATCGATTATTTCCACTATCGATGGGAGTTGGGAAATACAAAGTCGGTCTTGGCTTCTCTAACTTGGAGCATGTGCATGTAAATGTTGGTGCAAATCCGTCGAAAAATATATATATATATACAATACACATCGTCTCTACATATAGATAAACAGATCTCACTAATTGTAAGGTGCACGCGCAAAACATGAAATGCATATTTTATATACTCAGGCATATCATAAAAGCATTAGTATCTAGTTATATATATATATATATATATATATATATATATATATATATATATATATATATATATATATATATATATATATATGATATGATATGCCTGAGTATATAAAATATGCATTTCATGTTTTGCGCATGGGCCTTACAATTAGTGAAATCTGTTTATCTGATCATATCATTTTTGTTTGTGGCCTTTCTGTGTATATATATATATATATATATATATATATATATATATATATATATATATATATATACAGAAAGGCCACATTATATATATATATATATATATATATATATATATATATATACAGAAAGGCCACAAACAAAAATGATATGATCAGTTTCTACTCAAACCACTCTTCAAAAATCTGGAATTATTATAGGTTTCTATCTAAGAGCATTAAGAATCTGTAGTCCCCAATATTTACTTAAAGAAGAAACATACATAGAAAACACATTAAAAACCCTACAATATCCACATCATTTCACTCACAACGCAAGAAGAAAGGCATACAAAATATACAATCGAAACAAAACTAATAACATAATCCGCAATAGTAAATTACATGAAAACAGATACAGAATAACACCGACCAACTCTGTCACGTCCACTATCCAGAATAACCTATCCCATCTAATAATCTTAAAATAGTCACAAACACTTCCAAAACAATTATGGATATACTAAGACCTTCAAACAATAATAGCAATAACATTTCTGAAGACAAATTATAAAATAAATTGCCAAAACTGTTCCTCCCAATATATTGGAGATACAAGTAGAAACTTAAAAAAACGCATCTATGAACACAAAAGAGACCTTACAATAAACAACTTAGCTAATTGCACTAGTAATACATAGGAATAAATTCAACCATAATTTTGATTTTAATAATGCAATACTTATAAAAAAAAGAAAATAACTCACTCAGAAGGAAAATTCTAGAGAGTGCCGCAATAGAACATTACCCAAATATTAATCTACGCACAGGCCTTTTTCCCTATTTCACCTTTCTTAACAAAATTACTGCTCTCACAAACAAACGTACACAGCAATATCGTAAAATCAAAAGAAAATGGTTAAATCCGCCAACACAGATAATATTCTACACACGTGACATTAACTGATGTTATTTTCAGTTAACAATATGAAAATAGCGTTTCCTACATTCCAGTTGCTAAGAACACCCTGTCTTTTGTTTTTATTAATTTACTTGTTTAATTAAATTCATTTCATTTTTTGCTTTGAGAAAGTCCACATTGGACGAAACGCGTTAGCAATTAATAATGTTTTCCTATTGTCATTCATATATATATATATATATATATATATATATATATATATATATATATATAGAACTATATACTAATGCTATTGAGCACTGTTGAGTAATAAGCTAATTCTATAAACAACAGCCACCGGCGTTAATGCAAAGCTCTTCAGTAAAATGAATTGGAGCACTCCGGTTGATTGGCATTTGTTTACATTCGTAAAAACAATGCGCTAGATTTAGTTGTTTCTCTCTGTCGAATGAAAATAGCTCAGTGGTAGAAACTCTGACCGATCGGTTGGGTTTCGATCCGGGCTTGAAATATTCGGATGTCTAATCTCGCTGAGGAGCTGTGATACTGCGAAACAGTACTGTCTGCGAATGACCTCTGAAAGGTTACATTTCAAGAAGTCTTTCTATAAGATTCCTTTAGGGATTGTGAGTATTAAGTGTTTATAGGTTAAAACTGAAAATGGGAGAAAATGCAATTCCTTTTCATGATTTGAAGCATTTAATTAAAAAACAACAAAGAATAAACAAGCAAAAACGCAGTAAAAATGTGTACTGTTTATGGTGATCTTTTGATTTGGAAGACCGAGAACGTTGCGGCAGGCCTGCAGTCGTTGATGATGACCAAATCAAAATGTCGATTGCAAATAATCCAGATTATACGGTACAGGACATCGCAGAGATAATCCGCATATCTAATATGGACATTGCAAGTAATCCATTTGAAAACAACTTGATACAGGAATCGTTATGATGTTTGGATGCCTCCCGATTTAACGGGAGAAAATGAACTGCATTTTCATTTGCTATTCTCTGATTAAACTTTAAAAAAACGACCCATTTTTTATAAAAACAATCGCAGTCGTTGAAAAATGGATTGTTTAAAATAAACTTGGAACGAAAAAGGTCGCCAGTAAAACGAAATAAGCCACTTTAATCACTGCAAAAGCGGGTCTGCATCCGTATAAGGTGATGCTATATATGTGGTGGGATTAAGAAGGAATTGTAAATTACGAATTCCTGCAAAGGACATTTAATTCCGACACGTACTCTTCCCAATTTAACCGATTAAAGTCAACAATCGATGAAAAGCGTCCGAAACTGGCCAATCGGAATGGCGTCGTCTTCTGTCAAATCTCACTCCTTTTATAGGCCTGGCAAAAATTGGAATAGCTTGACATTTCAGTTGAAATATTACCAGCCATACTCCCTTGGCCTTGCACCTTCGGATCCACATTGATTACATGTTCTGTCTATGATATTCTTAGTATTCGTTGGCAAAATCATATCTCGGTTGCTTCTTCACCGGTGACGAAATTGTCCAGCTTTCACTAGCAGAGGGGAGCGTTAATTAAACAAGACTTATCATAAACACTTAAGTCGAATGTTCTGAAACAAATGTTTTCATTTCGCTTCCAAGTCTAAACGATTAAGTTTGAACCGTTTCTGAGATCGCACGCATATTACGGTCTATTTTTGTCAAATCAATCATATATTTTTATTATTTTTTACGCGGAAATTAATTTTTACTTTTTGAAATAAACTTGAAATTCGGGTATAAATAGTTAGTAATGCACACATTACTGGTAAATACACTGAAAATGATTTTCTTAATACCTAAACAGCGTGAAAATTTTGTACGCAGGTGCCCATCAAATGCGTACAAAGAAGAAGATTCATTTTTTTCATCACTCCCTATTTCGACCCGGACAACATTTTCTTAAGGAGAACAACTTTAATTTTCTGGAAGCCTGTAAAAACCACTTAGACTAGTTCATCATCCAGAAAGATGTCAAGATCTGGGAGGATGGAATCATGAAGCTGCCTCAAATATAGCGAAAGTTGATTACGGTTTATCAAAACATCGCAGATTATTTAAAGCCAGGAATTATTTTTAAATTCTAAGAATTTCTTGAGATAATAATGAATAAAATCTTACTAATTAACTCATAGCTGGGAGAATAGGCTAATTCATAAGTTTCCCAAGGATATTTGCGCGTAATGAACCCAACTGGAATTGGAACTCGGCTCCCCGATTAACAATTCCGAGCCATTATCCATTGCACCATCTGCACATCCAAGTTTACAACACCTGGTATGACCAAGCGGTACAGGACATCGCAGAGATAATCCGCATATCTAATATGGACATTGCAAGTAATCCATTTGAAAACAACTTGATACAGGAATCGTTATGATGTTTGGATGCCTCCCGATTTAACGGGAGAAAATGAACTGCATTTTCATTTGCTATTCTCTGATTAAACTTTAAAAAAACGACCCATTTTTTATAAAAACAATCGCAGTCGTTGAAAAATGGATTGTTTAAAATAAACTTGGAACGAAAAAGGTCGCCAGTAAAACGAAATAAGCCACTTTAATCACTGCAAAAGCGGGTCTGCATCCGTATAAGGTGATGCTATATATGTGGTGGGATTAAGAAGGAATTGTAAATTACGAATTCCTGCAAAGGACATTTAATTCCGACACGTACTCTTCCCAATTTAACCGATTAAAGTCAACAATCGATGAAAAGCGTCCGAAACTGGCCAATCGGAATGGCGTCGTCTTCTGTCAAATCTCACTCCTTTTATAGGCCTGGCAAAAATTGGAATAGCTTGACATTTCAGTTGAAATATTACCAGCCATACTCCCTTGGCCTTGCACCTTCGGATCCACATTGATTACATGTTCTGTCTATGATATTCTTAGTATTCGTTGGCAAAATCATATCTCGGTTGCTTCTTCACCGGTGACGAAATTGTCCAGCTTTCACTAGCAGAGGGGAGCGTTAATTAAACAAGACTTATCATAAACACTTAAGTCGAATGTTCTGAAACAAATGTTTTCATTTCGCTTCCAAGTCTAAACGATTAAGTTTGAACCGTTTCTGAGATCGCACGCATATTACGGTCTATTTTTGTCAAATCAATCATATATTTTTATTATTTTTTACGCGGAAATTAATTTTTACTTTTTGAAATAAACTTGAAATTCGGGTATAAATAGTTAGTAATGCACACATTACTGGTAAATACACTGAAAATGATTTTCTTAATACCTAAACAGCGTGAAAATTTTGTACGCAGGTGCCCATCAAATGCGTACAAAGAAGAAGATTCATTTTTTTCATCACTCCCTATTTCGACCCGGACAACATTTTCTTAAGGAGAACAACTTTAATTTTCTGGAAGCCTGTAAAAACCACTTAGACTAGTTCATCATCCAGAAAGATGTCAAGATCTGGGAGGATGGAATCATGAAGCTGCCTCAAATATAGCGAAAGTTGATTACGGTTTATCAAAACATCGCAGATTATTTAAAGCCAGGAATTATTTTTAAATTCTAAGAATTTCTTGAGATAATAATGAATAAAATCTTACTAATTAACTCATAGCTGGGAGAATAGGCTAATTCATAAGTTTCCCAAGGATATTTGCGCGTAATGAACCCAACTGGAATTGGAACTCGGCTCCCCGATTAACAATTCCGAGCCATTATCCATTGCACCATCTGCACATCCAAGTTTACAACACCTGGTATGACCAAGCGGTACAGGACATCGCAGAGATAATCCGCATATCTAATATGGACATTGCAAGTAATCCATTTGAAAACAACTTGATACAGGAATCGTTATGATGTTTGGATGCCTCCCGATTTAACGGGAGAAAATGAACTGCATTTTCATTTGCTATTCTCTGATTAAACTTTAAAAAAACGACCCATTTTTTATAAAAACAATCGCAGTCGTTGAAAAATGGATTGTTTAAAATAAACTTGGAACGAAAAAGGTCGCCAGTAAAACGAAATAAGCCACTTTAATCACTGCAAAAGCGGGTCTGCATCCGTATAAGGTGATGCTATATATGTGGTGGGATTAAGAAGGAATTGTAAATTACGAATTCCTGCAAAGGACATTTAATTCCGACACGTACTCTTCCCAATTTAACCGATTAAAGTCAACAATCGATGAAAAGCGTCCGAAACTGGCCAATCGGAATGGCGTCGTCTTCTGTCAAATCTCACTCCTTTTATAGGCCTGGCAAAAATTGGAATAGCTTGACATTTCAGTTGAAATATTACCAGCCATACTCCCTTGGCCTTGCACCTTCGGATCCACATTGATTACATGTTCTGTCTATGATATTCTTAGTATTCGTTGGCAAAATCATATCTCGGTTGCTTCTTCACCGGTGACGAAATTGTCCAGCTTTCACTAGCAGAGGGGAGCGTTAATTAAACAAGACTTATCATAAACACTTAAGTCGAATGTTCTGAAACAAATGTTTTCATTTCGCTTCCAAGTCTAAACGATTAAGTTTGAACCGTTTCTGAGATCGCACGCATATTACGGTCTATTTTTGTCAAATCAATCATATATTTTTATTATTTTTTACGCGGAAATTAATTTTTACTTTTTGAAATAAACTTGAAATTCGGGTATAAATAGTTAGTAATGCACACATTACTGGTAAATACACTGAAAATGATTTTCTTAATACCTAAACAGCGTGAAAATTTTGTACGCAGGTGCCCATCAAATGCGTACAAAGAAGAAGATTCATTTTTTTCATCACTCCCTATTTCGACCCGGACAACATTTTCTTAAGGAGAACAACTTTAATTTTCTGGAAGCCTGTAAAAACCACTTAGACTAGTTCATCATCCAGAAAGATGTCAAGATCTGGGAGGATGGAATCATGAAGCTGCCTCAAATATAGCGAAAGTTGATTACGGTTTATCAAAACATCGCAGATTATTTAAAGCCAGGAATTATTTTTAAATTCTAAGAATTTCTTGAGATAATAATGAATAAAATCTTACTAATTAACTCATAGCTGGGAGAATAGGCTAATTCATAAGTTTCCCAAGGATATTTGCGCGTAATGAACCCAACTGGAATTGGAACTCGGCTCCCCGATTAACAATTCCGAGCCATTATCCATTGCACCATCTGCACATCCAAGTTTACAACACCTGGTATGACCAAGCGGTCATGCATCCAGGTACTGACCTGGTTCAATATTGCTTAACTTCGGTGATCGTACGGGAACCAGTGTTTCAGCGTAATGTGACCATAGGACTATATGGGGGATTGGTGGATGTCTAAGCGTAGCTTAAATGTGGCACAAGGCCGAAAGTAGGAGACAACCAATGATGATCTAAATCACTATTGTCGTAATTGATCTAGCAAGACAAGATTAAACAAGTTGCTAACTTTTGTTCAAACACAATATATATATATATATATATATATATATATATATATATATATATATATATATGTATATATATATATATATATATATATATATATATATATATATATATATATATATATATATATATTTTGTTTGTTATAACATCACTACAAAAAATAGCCATTTTGTTTCAACACTTCTGGTGTTTTGTCAAGTGACGGTGTTGCAATTAAAATAAACAGTTTTTAAAGATACATATTGGCTCCTGACAAATTAATTTCGGTTGAGCTCTCTGGTTTGAGGTGTGAATTTGTAAACAGTGACTATTTAAGCTAATATTGCACGACTCTTCGGCAGAATTAAGTCACTGTCAGTCACTGTGTGTTTATCTAAATCTAAAAATAAACACGCTAAAATTCACCTTCACCCCTGACCGTGCGCTGACGGCTTAGTGGGACTGACGCAAATTCAGTTGGGTTTCGATCCTAGCTAGAGGCAACTGGACGTCTATCCACACTGATGAGCTGTGAAACAGCGAAACAGTCTGTCTGTGGAGGACAAATATATATATATATATATATATTTATATATATATATAGATATATAGATATAGTTGAATTGATGTGAGTTTGTGACCCTGGGTTTCACGCTTTTGCGATCGTCTGCGATCACAAAAGCATGAAACTCAGGGTCACAAAATCACATCAAACCATCCAAATATGTTACCTCTATCTCTGATATTGAGCACTTTCTAATAAGTACCGCGCATATATATAAATAATAATATATATAATATTATATATATATATATATATATATATATATATATATATATATATATATATATATATATATTGTGAGAGGTGAAGGTGGAGAGAGATAATGAGAGAAAAAGAAAGAAAAGAAAACGGGTTATTGATCAACCAAAGTAGACATTAAAATATGACATTTTTCTTAACTAAATTAAAATCTTAATATTGTTAATGATCAATGGAAATGATATATTAATTCAGGAAAAATTAACTTTCGTACAGTGGCCTGAGGCCTTTCACCTCATAAATAAAATCCTGATAAAAGAAAATCATCTTGAAATCTTTTCAATCGCCTGCTATCAGGCGATTGTTTGCGGTTTCAGTTCTTTTTCATTTATTTGCAAAAGTTGTCCTTGTGCTAAATTTGATCTAATCAACAAATAACTGAATTTCCCAGTAAAAATATTCTTATAGAGAATAATGTATATATATATATATATATATATATATATATATATATATATATATATATATATATATATATATATATATATATAATCTATAAAACATGACTTTTTATGTTTATCGGTCACGCAGCCTGATTACCTTTACTTAGTAATTAATTATTCTGTTTTTTTTTATGATAAAAGAAGGCATATAGCAATAAGAGAACATAATATAACAACGGAATATTTCACTAATATTCGGGGAACAGGCTTCTAGTACATTCATTTTTATTTCTTTAGTTTAACCTTAGATTTATTTATATATTTCTTAAACTTTTAATGATTTCAGAAGCAGAATTCATTCGTGACAAAAGAATTACGTTTACAGAGAAAACTTAGATATTTCTCATGCAGAAAATATATTGTGTGTTAGGTTTATAGACCACTGAGTTATCTCATGTAGAAATTCAGATTTTAAAAAATATACTTGAGTTTATAGGTAAACATTAACCAGGTTTCTACTTGAAAGTACAGTTATACTCTAGCGATGGTTATTTTTTATACTATTGGTCAACATTAGCCATATTTATCAATGATCTTGTAGGTAAACATTTACCGTGTGTATACATGACTCTATAAGTAAACATTGGTTGTGTTTATAGGCGAGACTATATTTATACACTGACCATGTTTGTAACTGAGTCTATTGAGGTAAACATTGGCTAGGTTTATACACGAGTTTTTAAGTAAATAATTTCACATCTATTCTTGTCTTTGTTCTGCGGTCAATGCACGCAAAGTTCACTTGCTTCTTTTCTTTCCCTCGGTATGTCATGTGAGTGATAAATTCTCTCTTCAAGATTATAGGTCTTAGAAATTTTAGCCGTACGTTTACTTTTAATAAATGTTCACCCAATGCAAGACTCAAGATCCAATCAACGTATAAGGTTATTGTATGTACTTAGAGTAAACGTAGGATAGGTAATTGTTAATTCTAGACTTGGACAGGTTAAAATTGTAATGTTTGGGCAAGCATTCTCTCTCGTGAATCTTGCATAAAATAGCGGCACTTGTGAAAAAACTATCCGAGTAGAACCTCCTTCTTAGAAATGCTATACGAAGAGAATGGGGTTGGCTCGCCCCTGTGTATATGGCATGGCGGGTTTTACCTAGAAAGGTCTGAACTGGAGGAACTAGGGAATGCTTGTTCAGAACATTTTCCATGGAAATAGCGACAGAGTAGCGAGAGGTTGTGTCTGTGGAAGATTTTTCTTAAGATTTCCTTATTGCACTCATTGTTGTGTTCATTGTATTATTAGCATTAATTGGTAGAGCCATATCCTTATCGCTTCAAGTCATTTGTTCTTTTGTGAGAAAATTTAGCAGCATTTACTATCATATATGGAATTGGATATGACATAACCGTTTAGCACTCTTTCCACATTTTGTGTCCCAGACATTTCAGTTGTCTCTTTCTGATTGTAAGTATACGTTTAGTTGTTCCTATTTTACTTAAAACTTCCACATTGGGTACATGTTCTGTCCACGATAATCTTAGTATTCGCCGGCAGAACCATATCTTGATTCTTCATCGGCAATGAAATTATCCAACATTTACTACTACATAGGAGAGTTAATTAAACAGGAACTATCATGAAAATTTCAGTCGGATGTTTTGAATCTGTACATTTCGCACTCACCTCTAAACAATTAATCTTTTACCATTTCTGAGCTCGTCTGCGAGTTAGCGACTATTTGTGTCAAATCTATCACATATTTTCATTGTTTTCTTTACACAGAAATGATTCGTTACTTTTTAAAATAAACTTGTAATCCGGGTGTCAATCGTTGGTAATGCCAGCATTACTGGTAAATACACTGAAAAAACTTTTCTTAACTCCTAAACGGCGGGAAAATTTTGTACGCAAGTGCTCACGAAACGGATGCCAACGAGAAGTGTTAAGTTTTATGCTGGTTTTCGTTTTATTTACAAAACGCTAAAAATTATCGTACGCTCACCGATGTTAACACCAGGTGCTGTAAGCTTGGATGTACGGGTGGTGTAATGAATTATGTCTCGGAATTGTTAATCGGAGAACCGAGTTCCAATTCCCGTTGGGTTCGTTATATTCACTTACGCACAAATATCACTGGGAAATGTATAAATGCACCTCTTCTCCCCTTGTTATAGATGAATTATCAAGACTTGTATCATTAAACGATTATTATCTCTCCCTGCAAAAAACAAATTCTTACACTTTAAAAATACTTCTGATTTTAAATAACCTGCAAAGGGTTAACAAGCCGTAGGAAATAAACAGATGAATCAAGCAATAAAAGTTGTTTTTTTTTTATTATAAAAATAAGGAAAAGGGATATAAAAAATATAAACTTCCTAAATTTAATTTTTTTAACAGTTTGGCACATTTTGATACACATTTCATGGATTTTGTGCATTTTGGCACCATTTTTCGTCTCTTTTCTCTTCGGAAAATATGCATGCAGACGCATATATCTCTCTGTGACGCGTATTCCAAATTTATTTGCCGGAAATACCATAACCTCCTGAACTCTAGTAAACACTAACTGGATGTATTGTAGAGTTGTTAATTATTCATTTAAACTCGAACCATGAATGAATGATACGTGTACTGTTAAAAAAAGGGTCTAAATCATGAAATGATGATGTCGCTGATTGCCAATAAAAGATCAATTGATGATGTCCACTGTTTAAGGGACAATATTCCACGATGAAATGAAAGGGGTCTTATATGCCCGTGGGTAATGTGCAGAACAAGTAGCCTAAATAATAATGTTTTACAGGGCGCAATCTGACATTTGTTTCTTAATGTCCACAGGATATAAAAACGACCTAAGCAGGGCGATAAAAATGGATGAAAATAAGATGAAAGTTTACTAGCTAAAAATGAGTAATAATGTGGATGCTTCAACTCAGACAACTTAAGACTATACTATTATGATCCTGTTACATCATTAATTATCTACCTTGCAAAATTTGAATCTAACGCCGACATATTTATTCAACATTTAGAAACATAGACTTAAGGGTAACAATATATAGATCTAATGCCAGAATTATGCGGTTTCAATCAGAATTCAATCGTGGAGAGCAGGAAGAAGTCGCAGGGTGAAATCATAAGAATAGAAGGATGGAGAATGACAGTCACGTTATTGGAAGTCTGTGGAATAATGACAGATATGTAGATAGGTGCCTTGACATTATTATTTCCTTGATCGCCCCATTTGATTCGAATATTTCGTTAAAAGCTCCGAGTTACAAAAATGTAAATCCAAAAACACATACAAAAAAAAAATGAAAGAATTCTTTACTGAAAATGACTTGATTTTTACAAAGATCAACATTGATATGACGCTCGGTTTGGGACCGCGTGGATTTTGGTCAATTCTAGTAGGACGCATCTGTTTTGTCTGAGAATCATCATCATAAATTCATTATCAATGCTAATGATCTTGGTGATAAAGTTGGTGGCATCTCATGTTTAAACTCTAGACAACAACGCGTTTTTGTTTCATCGCTGAATAATTTCAACAAAAGGTTTTCAGCAATGATTTTCACGTTCAAAGTTTTCGACCTAAACAATTTGAACGATCGCGTTTAGCAACCCAACGATGCCACAAAAAGTGTGAATAATTCTGCTACGATCCATCCTGATATTTTCAATCAAGACCGTGATATTTTCGAGCGTTTCATTGTCATTAACAACGCCCTTAAAATGTTTCGATTACGAAATAGTTTTGCTGCCGCTTATGACATGAGAATCAAGAAACTTCCGTCAGCATTTGAAGGGGATCTGCTGCAGTTTCCGTTTTGAAGTTGAAGCAGGATTTTCTGCGGATTCTCTGCTCTTTAAGATCTGCCATTACAGACTGGAAAGAAAACCACTAAACGTCAACATTATAAAAGCTATCATAAGAACGCAGGTCGTCAGTTTGGTGATTGTTGGCATATTGGCTCACAAAAGCTACTGATAATTTCCATTTATTTACACCGAACAATAGACGCATTAGTGCCTTACATATGGACTTGAACATGATTCATTTGAGCTTAATATCTCTCTACCTATCTACATCAGTTCGCATCTACTACCGAGGTAAGTTCACAGCAATAACTGTTCATATATATCACACTATTCATATCTATCACACTATCTATCTATCTATCTATCTATCTATCTATCTATCTATATCTATATCTATATATATATATATATATATATATATATCAGGTCATCCCATAAGTTCTGTCCGAGTTTTGAATAAAGAAAACAAGTGACCAAATGTTACATTTAATTACAGATTCAATCAACAATGTATTTTCCCTGATTATCTATGATTCCTCCTATCTATTAACAAGCTTACTAATTCCATTACTGTAAAGTTCTTTTGGTTTTGATTTGAAGAATTCACAAACGTCAGTTTTAACCTCTTCTTGTGTTACAAAAGCTGTTTCTTCCAAATGATTCTGTAAGCTACGAAACAAATGGTAGTCTGAAGGAGCAAGGTCGGGAGAATAAGGTGGATGAGGAATTTTCTCCCAACCAAGTTCTTCGATCTTTTGTGACGTGATTCTTGCTGTGTGTGGTCGTGCATTGTTCCGATGAAACATCACCCGTTTTCGATTCACTAGAGCAGGTCTTTTTTTCCTCAAAGCTTGGTTCAAACGCTCTAATTGCTGACAGTATATTTGAGCATTAATTGTTGCATTAGGTGGTAAGAATTCACAGTGGATTATTCCTTGGCAATCCCACCAGATTGAAAGAAGAACCTTTTACCCATGAAGTTCCCTTCTCGGTTGTGGCTGGGGTCCTTCCCCTTTACCAAGCCACTGTCTACGACGCTTAACATTTCGATAAAAGATCCATTTTTCGTCGCCAGTCACAAGTCAATCCAAAAAAGGTGAAACAAATTGGCGAGAATGGAGAGAAGAGCAGATGTCAACTCTGGATTTGAGGTTGTTTTCAGACAATTCATGAGGCACCCATTTTCCAAGTTTAGGAACTTTTCCTGTTGAAGATGACGATGAACAGTTGTATGGTTTGAACAGAGAACCACTGCCAATTCCTCAACTGATAAAGCAGGATTTTCTTCAAGAGCTGCTTCAAGAAGCTTTACATCAAACTCAATTGGACGTCCGGTTCGATCTTCCTCTTCAAGGGTGAAATCTCCACCTCTGAATCTTGCAAACCATCTTCTGCAAGTTCTTTCATTCACACATTCCTCTCCATAAACTGAGTGAATGTTTCTAGCCGCTTCGGTTGCTGAGTTTCCTTTCTTGAACTCATAAAGCATTATGTGCCTCAAATGATTCTTGGGTACTTCCATGTTAGCAGGGTTTTAATCAAACAAAATTTAACTTTATTGTTCTCTGAAATAAAATTTGATCAGTTTAAATACATCTAAACATAAAAAAATAATGTTCAGCTCCATTAGACATTATAAAAATACTCTTTAAATTTCGTTCATTTTAACAAAAAGTTAAAATTCGGACAGAACTTATGGGATGAGCTAATATATATATATATATATATATATATATATAGAGAGAGAGAGAGAGAGAGATAAGTGTCAATATAAACTAAATAGAGAGATATTAGCAACTATATATGTGTGTGATAATCTACATATATAGATGAGCAAATTAATATTTAATTTAAGGTGTAAACAAAACAGTGCTCAATGTAGTTAAACAGCTATAAAGTATACGTTAATAAATACACATCCAACTACATTTGTAGTGCAACTCAGTTTCCAATTCATCAGGCACAAAAGGTAAATGAACTATTTGATTAAACTCTGAGTTGCAATACAGACGTATATATATATATATATATATATATATATATATATATACATACATAAGTTTGTATCTATCTAACCATCTATATAAGTACGTATCAATACCTATCTTGTTAAAAGGATTGGATTTCCCCGTAACCTTAGAAACTAATATTATGAATGTATGTGCTTATAAAACTCTGTATATTTCAAAATAATTTATTCCAAAATTCGCTTGAAAATGAATCAGGACAAGGGACCTTAATTCTATAATTGAATTTGAAGTTTTTAGTTTCTGTTTTTGAAACATGGTAATTTCTGTGTAGCGACGGAACCATATTTTAAATTAGTAAATTTTTAATATCTATGCTCTGTAAATTTGCATTGTGCACTGTTTTGTAAAAATAAAAATATTAATAAGAACATCGGATTATATATCTTACTGTTCTTCCTCTTTATTATAATATATATATATATATATATATATATATATATATATATATATATATATATATATATATATATATGCAAAAGTACTGATGATTTTTGTAAAGATCTTAGAGTTTTATCATGTGCATGTATTCGTGCTCTGTGTGGGAACGTAGTTTTAGTTAAATGTTTCTCTTCTACGCAGAAAGAAAACGGAAATTCACAGAAAATGTACCGAATCAGTCGAGAGTGTTTGAACGTGCAGTTGTTAAATGAGTCACGCTTCCTTCGGTTAATTTGAACTGCCTGCCTCGACATCGATCAATAGCAACAGATCAATCAGTGACGATTAATTAGTTTGATGATGATCAGAGTTTAATTTGTCCCATGAAGGTGAAAAATGTCTCGATTTCTCTTTAAATCGGTTGAATTTTTTTATTTTCCTATCCAGACACTGTTTTTGATCAAAACCAGAAACATTTAGACATTTCCACTGCTCAGCCACTAGTGGGCGCCTTTTCAATGTCATGTCTCTTCAGGGTGTAGACGATCACGCCTGTCTAGAATCGACTTATATTGTACAGCCACTAGTCAACGCTTTCTTCTGCCATGTACCTTCAGGACATAGACAATCACGGCTAAAAATAGAATCGATTTCTTCTACTGCACAGCTTTTAGTGAGACACTAGACAATAAATCCATCACAAGGACGATCTCCTTAGATACATCAAAGGCCTTTCACAAGGTGTGACATAGGGGGTTGTTACATAAACTCTACAGCTATGGAATCTCCGGAACGGCTTTCTCAGTTATCATATCCTTCGTAACAGGTAGGTCCATGAAGTTCGCTGCAAATGGTTAGTCATCTGAAGCTTGGGGGATCAATGCCAATGTCTCCCAAGGTTCTCTTCTCGATCATTAACCTCTTTCTAATTAACGATCTGCCTAATAACATACTCAGATCTTTAATGAATATCAATGTAGATGACACAACCGCGTATAGGTACGTCTCCAAATACCTCGATGATCAGATCCTGGTTGTAATAAAAATTACAAGGCAAGAATGTGCCATTGAAATACAACCATCGTTCCAGTAATTATAGGAGCGCTAGGAATAATTAAGAAGAATATTGAAAGACATATTAAGAAAATCTTAGGAATTGTATCTTTATCCGAAATATGGAAGATTGTGTTAATGTGTATTTCTCACAGAGAAAAAAAACTCTTTTAATTCAGTATGCCCAGTAACATCCTTAAAAACCTTAGGTCTCAAGTGAAAGATTTGAAAAATGATTGCATCAAACAGGTAAAAAAGAACTATTACTACTGCTACTTCTACTACTACTACTACTACTGCTACTACTACTACTACTAATAATAATAATAAAATTAAAAAGAAATACCTGGGAAAACTTGACTGTTTTCCTATTTGATTATCATGATGAATCTTAATTCTTCAATTAATGACTGAATAAAGTCATGCCAAGTTGTAGGACAATAACATATCGCTAGAAATTCCCCATAATTTTTTATTTTGTATCCATAGTTATTACTTATTAATTCATGCCAAAGGGGTATTAACAACAGACAGAACAGCATTATTATTATTATTATTATTATTATTATTATTATTATTATTATTATTATTAAGTGACACACGAAAACGTACCTCATTTGCCTTAGTTTGTTCCTGCAATTCAAACTTGAAACAAATATTTATTGGGGTTTTCTCACCAATTTCAAAGCCTGAATACTTCGCTTCCAATTAACCTTGGCGTTGACCCATATCAGTTCAGCTTCTGCGTGAGGATCATATGACTGATAACCAAATTTACCAATCATTGCACCGACACAAGACATGTGACCTGTCAGAAGAAAGAGATCTGTGATAATGTACGCCAATATGCGTTTCTTTACCGCCTTGATCTCCGCGTCCCGCGAAGCAACTTGCGGAGTTTGGAATTCATCACTTTCGAACTGTGGGAATTGGTCCAAAAGACGGAAAGAATAAAATAAAAAAAAATAATGATTTCCTTTCTATCCGCTTGTCATTCATGCTGGTATTTATCCGCGGGGCATCAAGATTCTGAAAGTCATTTTAGTAGTCTTCTATAAAAATTTGATGCTTTTAGTTTGGTAAACAAGATTTTGTTAGCTGCAACCAGATATGTTTATTATATTATCTACTAATATTTAAGTTAATTTGATATTTGTATCTTGGTTGTTTGTGATGGAATTATATAGGGTGACCCAAAAGAACGGGAACTTTTTAATAATCCAATAAAACCAAGAGTGATGGAAGAAAAATATTTAATTCATAGTAATTGAAACCTTAAAACATGCCATTTAAGAAACAATGATGGAATTTTCATTTTTTAAAAATTATGTCCTGTAGATGGCGACCTCCTGTACGAATGCATTCTTGAAATCTGCTGTTGAGACCCCTATTTCCTGATGCAACATCTCAGCTGGGATATTGTGAATTTCATTCTTGTTACTAAAATGGCGAAATGTTTACTTGTTCAAGGTCACTGTCTCGCAGTGTTGCCACTTGCTCATGTCTGGCAATACGCACTTCAAAAATTCCCGTTTTTTTTTGGTCACCCTATATATTGGTGTAGTTTTGATAAGTGACAAGTCAATCTACGAGAAAGTGTGGAGCATGTGTAATCAATGTCAGAATGTAATGTTGTGTTTTTAATGTTCCCGCGTTATTGTGTTTAAAATATGTAAAATAAGTGATGAATATAAGGTATTCGTTTGGCTTGTTAAGGGATAAAGCACTGGCGAATTATGTTTTGATGTTTTTTTTCATCTTGCTTATATCGAGTGGACATTGAAAACTGAAGATTTGAAACAGTCATAACTTGTTCGCTTTCAATCTTCTTTCTTTTTTTATTACAGGTTATAGAGCATCCCTTGGAGATTAAAATGGATACGTATGATATCCCGCAAAGAGAAAAACTCATTGAGGTTTTCTATTCCAATGAAAGATCAATTATTCAAACTCAGAGAAAATATCGGCAACAATTTAATGTCAGCGATATCTTTATCCTAGCGAAAGCATGATTCGGAACCTAATCGTCCGGTTTGAAAGAACTGGATCAGTCGGTGATCTTCTGGGAAGAGGTCCTAAGTGCACTGTTCGCACTTACGCAGCGCTGGAAGCTGTAAAGCAGTGTGTCCTAAAGGATCCAACAGCTTTTACCCGTCGTCCCTCTGCTCAAAGAGGCATCGCCAGAACATCGCTTCAGAAGATTCTGAAACTAGATTTTAAAATATTTCTATCCAAATAAAATAATAAAAAAATTAAAAAAAAAACAACTTGTTTATAAAAGTTATATCATTCAGTGGCCAGCCTGTATCAAATCATTTCAAAAATTCGTCCCCGATTGTTATTAATATAGAATGACAGCTACTTTTGTTGGTGTTTGTTTTGATGTCGATTCTGCTGTGTTTTAAATTGAAACCTTGCATCGTTCAGTGGCTAGATTTATTTTAATGTTTGCGTTTTGTCCACAAAGGAATGCGTTAAAGATGGAGGATGAAAAGTTTCACTTCCGCCATATTATGGTCTGTGAATTTGAGAAAAGAGAAAGCGTTGGAAATGCAGCCAAAAACATTCAGAAGATTTATTTGGATCATGTTCCAGCTCTTCGGAGTCCCCAGAAAGTGGTGTGCCAGATTTCGTCAGAGTGATTTTAACCGAAACGATCAACCATGCACCGCGCGATCTTCCGACGTCGATTAAAACGCTCTGCTTTCCATTGAGAAGAATAAGCCGAATATTTTGTCGCAAGAAACCGATAAGAGTTTGAAAATCGATATCTCAACTGCCTTTCACCATTTGAATAAACTTAGGTTCGTTTCCAAACTCATATTCTCTAACAGAACAGAGAAAGTTCGATTGTGCTTCTGTGGCAATTTGCTGTTACGTCATGAAAATTAGCCGTTCTTGGGCAGAATTGTCACATGGATCGTTTATGATGAAGTTAGATGCAAACGAAGCTGAAAACAAGCTTGTGAATGTGCAGAACTCGAGGCTAAAGCGGGTTTGCATACAATGAATGTGCTGCTGTCCGTCTGATAGGATTATAAAGGGATAATTCACTTTGAGCTTCTTCCAATGGGCGAAACAATAACTGCGAAGAAATAGTGCAAGCAACTCACCAATTTCAATGCGGCTTCAAGAAAAACTGTCGATTTTAGCAAATCGGAAAGGTGTCATTTTACACCACAACAATACAAGGCCACATGTTGCAAAACATACATTACTGAAACTTAAAGAGTTGGAACGGGAGACCCTCCAGCATCCACTGTATTCACCTGACTCGACAGAACAATTTAAATGAGAAATAATTTGACTCTGTATAATCAGTCGAAAATATCTAACAACCTTCATCCAACAAAAAAAAAAGGTTTCTATGAAAATGGGATCAACAAGCTTATCGTACGATGGCGTCGAGTTGTTACAAATAATGGAGACTATGTACTTGACTAAAAAACGTTTTTTAAGAATATGTAAAATTTTGTTTTTAATTTTTTAACCGGGCACGAACATTTGAAAATATCTAACAGTTAAGGTTCATGTAATGATGATAGAATGAATCAATGATGTGTTTATTTTTATTTATTATCAGTACAATATTGCGTTATTTTTATAAGAATTCGCCAAGGGTAATTTTATTTCACCTAGGGAGCCGGCTCACTCCGTCTTCTTCAGGTTAGAATGAAAGGAAGACAAAACTACAAAGCAAGGAAAAACGCGTCGGGATATGTGGGGACCATAGATCAAATTACCTTATCGCATCCGATGAACAGACCCAAGAGAGAATCTGTTTGCCTTTTTGTTTAAATATATGTGCATATATACATGTCCGCTCATATATAATCGTAGATATATATATACACTTACACATACACGTATATAAACATTTTCGTGTATTTTTATTTATATCTTTTTCATGTATACTTGTACACATATACACACATACACATATTTCTTATATATCTGCCTGTACATACATATACATGTATATGTTCTCCCTCATATATACCCGTACACACACACACACACACACACTTACACACACATATAATGTATAAAATATATAGCATATAAATTCCCAACAGCCATAGCAAAAAAATAATACACATAATCTTACCCTCCAACCCCATGACAGCCACTATGGAAAAAAAAAACTTGCCCAACCTTGACATCAGTCAGTAATGTGCGATGCGTGATACACTCTTAGGCGATCATGTATTTATCGATAAATGACTGACGAAGCAGATTTTTCCCGTACTAGGTTGCTATTTCTTTCTGCGGTAGACCAGTTGCCATCCAAGGCTATTTACCCATAACTTGGAGGAGAAGGAGAGTATTCATACATTTCCCTAGGGTATTACCAGGTAAGTGAATCTAATGGATTCGAATGGAATTCGCACTCGGTTCTCCGATTCCTCAATCCCAGCCGCTATCCATTACTCCCCCGTTTTTCCTCATAAAATTCAACAACACCGCCTCTAAAACAATTAGAGATAGAGTTAGCATCAAATAAGATGCCAACGACAACAAGAGGACAGATGGAATATGCAAAATAGATTGTGTGTGTATATGTTGCCAAAAATGAGTTATATATTCATTTGAATCAGATCCTTCGAAGGGAAGTTGCCATTAACGACGTTTAGCTCTCGCATTTGCGCCATTTTGATTAAAATATACCCACTTTTGTTGTCATCGAATAGTTATGAGCTACCATGAAATGTTAAAAAAATCACAGATCAGCAGAAATGTATAAATACGGACAGTGGATGCATCTTTTTCGATACGAGAAACTAAGCAAGAGAAGTAATTGCTTCTGAAATCACATTTCAATTCACTTAATAATGTCGAACGAAGGACAAGTTTAAAACATCTGTTAGATTCGACAAGTTGCACGGAGTTTTTAATGGCGGAGAAGGAACCGATGTTGTTCGGTGTTTGCCAGCGATCGAACAGGGTTGAAGGAACATTGGAGAGAATAAAATAAGACAAAAGGAATAAACAAGGCGAACAACCATAATTCTTTGTGACCGTATGAACTGCGTCGATTTCATTTTGTTTCTCGCGTTTTCTTTCACCTTACCCAACCCGACCCCCCACCCAATGCCAAAATCAATTTAATTAAATTTGTAATAAAACCTTGTGGGATAGATATTGGAAGCTCTTATGTTGAAGGAAGAAGAAAATCATATGTGCCAAAAGAAAAAAAATCAAAAAAATATTTGGTAAAAATTTATTTAAAAATTAAAAAGTATAAAAAAAAAATGAAAGAATTGATAGATAGATAGATAGATAGGTAGATAGAAAAACTGAGGAAGAGATCAAGCAACACAGACAAGCAATCACACAGTAAAACAGAAATCACACATCATATATATATATATATATATATATATATATATATATATATATATATATAAGTAATTGATTTGGGGATTTAGTCTAATTTTATAGTAATTCGTTGAGCTTAGAATCCTCAACAGAATGCACTGGACAGCCGTTTCGTCCTATCTGGGACTCATCAACAGTGCGCATCCACTACCGAGAATCGAACCCGGATCGCTTCGATACAACGTCATACCAACTGTACCACGGGACTCGGGGACGAGGAAGGCATAAACTAGACTCGATATAGCGCCGCTGCTCACTCAGTTCTGATGAGTCCCATATAGGACGAAACGGCCGTCCAGTGCTTTCTGCATTCTGTTGAGGATTCTAAGCTCGACGAATTATATATATATATATATATATATATATATATATATATATATATATATATATATATATATATATATATATATATATATATATATATATATATAATGTTAACACCGAGCAGCAAGTGTGTTTCATGGTTGAACGCAATACTAGGCCTGAAGATTGCATTGAACCCTGAAACAGACTGTTGTCATTCGGGGTTAGCCTCGGTGTCCACTTTTATATTTACATACACGTTATCCCTGATATTGGGCACTTTTAGCCATAAATACAGGATAACTTAAAACTATACTTTTATCACTGAAGACGACTTACATGTTACGAGGATTAGGCTTTTTATTAAATCTTTCTTGCATTCGTATAAGTGATTTTTTTTTCTGGAAATTTTGTGTGTAAAAATTGAACAAATGATTTGTCTTCTCCTTGATCACTAGTCATTCGAGACTATAGGACTCAGTCTGTGCCGCGATTTATCCGCAAGGGGAGAAGAGATGGATTTACACACACGGACACACACACACACACACGCACACACACGCACACACACACACATATATATATATATGATAAAATATAGGTTTAAGGTATGTTATAATTATGGGTTAAACTACTCAATATCAGAGATAGAGCGTATGTAAATATAAAAGTGGACATTGAAGTCAACACCAGAGGCGACAGTCTATTTCATGTTAAACGCAATCTTCAGTATATATATATATATATATATATATATATATATATATATATATATATATATATATATATATACACACACACACATATATATATATATATATATATATATATATATATATATATATATATATATATATATATATATATATATATATATATCCACAGACTGACTGTTTCGCTGTATCACAGCTTATCAGTGTACTTAGAAATCCGGTTGCCTCTAGCTAGGATCAAAACCCGGCTGAATTGGCGCCAGTCGGAACTTTTACCCCTGAGCTGTCGGTGCACGGCAGGGATGAAGGTGAATTTAAGCGTATTTATTTTTAGATAATAACACACTGAGTGAGAGAACTCGATTCGCTTTACCGAAGAGTCTTGAATAGATACTGTTTACAAACTCATACTTCCTCCCCAGAGAGCTCAATCAAATAGAATTTTTCAGCAATGTTAAGTTTGATATATATTCAATAGTTATCGAGAGTCGACTCAAGTTTTTGTAATTGTTCCGTCTCTCACCATGTCTTTCAACAAAAAGTAAAAAAAAAACAACTTTTTATATGTAAATATAGCATAATAAAACAGAAGTATTTTAAAAGATATCTATATATATTGATTATTTTTAAATACCTGCTTATATTCATGCAATCATATATATATATATATATATATATATATATATATATATATATGTATGCCCTGATATATGCCTTTGCAGATAGATAAATAGATCAACCAATCAAAAATGTCTAAAACATATAAGCGTGTGTTCAGTTATAAGAAATGAATTTTATGTTGTTACATTTATTTACGTAAGGATTCGATTTTAAAACCTTGAGAGAATGTCGTATTTAACTTCAATTCTTTCTATTTTAAGTGATTACGTAATGTATTCTATCAAACCCTGAAAATTACGTAGTTGCCTCTTTGATCCAAACTTTCTGTATCAGACTATACGACTGAAGGAAGAGTCGTTAAAGATGGAGTCGATGAGGACATACTTGTAAATACTAATCAGCATCAATGCTTTTCAAAAGGGTGAAAATCCTTGCAGTCAGACGTGTAAAATCTGTCTTAATCCCAGAGTGATTAAAAAGGGTGGTGACGATTGTATAATTAAATCGGGTGATGGGAAATTTGAATCTTTCCAAACTGATTTGTTTCTTGGTTGATATATTGTTACTATTATACAGTCATAATTTGTGATCGGTTTCTTTGTATTTGATGCTTCTGACATAATATTTAAAACGATTAACTCTTCGGGCTTTTCCAACTGAGTTTCTGAGATGTAGTATTTTAATATAATGCAATGATTCTTCGGAATACATTTCCTTGTCCTCTTTACCTTTAGCGTCACATTTCGTCCGTTTTACGACAGAATGTTTGGTTGCCAGCAAGAGGGAGAGCCAAGATGCAAAATAAGAATTGGAAATGCCCAAAAGAGTCAAGTAGAAAAATTTAGATATCTCGGAAGTGTGACACGGAATATTTGGAGGTCCATTGCAATAGCGAAAATGTCTTCCAAAAGCTAAGAATTACGAGACAGGAAAATTTGGTTAGAAACAAAGAACAGGCTGTTATTTTTCTTATATGAAGAAGAGATATGAGGTAGCAGAAATGTTGTTCTACAGAAGGATGCTGAGAATACCACGAACTGAACGTTTGAGTAACGAATGATTTTTAAGGAAAATAAAATAAAAATGACGCTTATAGTTACAATCAGAAAGTCACAGTTGAAATTTCTAGAACACATAGACGAAAGAAGGCTTGGAGAATTTAACACGCACCGAGCATTGAAACGAAGAGGGAAATAGAGTGTAAACTAACAAGCTTATGTAAACAGATGACAGAAGAAGGAGTGGGACAGATGGTGAAAAGACAAAGTGCTACAAAGCATAGGAAGTGGCGGAGAGCCATGACCGTCTCTGTCCTGACGGGACACGGCACATAGGAGAAGAAAGTATTATATTCTTTGTCCATGTTATCATTACCATAGGGATACAGCCGATGTTAGTCACATCGGTTTGTTTGCGGCAAAAGTTTTCAGTCAAATGATCGGCACCAAAAAACGAAATCTAAACTAGGTTTTCGCTTTTTGCTGTTGCGAATATTATTCAAATTCTTACCGGCAGGTAGTGAAGATTCTTACATTGAATTCCAGCATTCTCTCATTGATTGGAATCATGGTAGAATTTCAGAAGCTAATTAAAAAGAAAACTCCTGTAACCCTTTTTTTCCGACTACACCTTTTATTAAATATCCAAATGAGACTCTTTTGGCCTAGAATGTTCACAGGTGGGAGGAAAACTCTTGGATATTTTATAAAAGGTTTGCTTGGGATAAAGATGTCCTGGATAGATTTTTCTTGAATATAAGATTGAAGATATAATTGTTCTGTTTGGTTCATTTAAAACTCAAAAGTAACTCGACAATATTTCCACGAGTTTTGAGGTTTCCATTTTGTAGAAGGCGATGACGCCAGTAAAAAAAGAAAGAAAAAGAAAAAGAAAGAAACAATTGTTCTAAAGCGGTAGACAGAATATTTCGACATTACACACGGATTCTCTGATCGAAAGGAATACAATTTGACGCTAACTGAATAAATAAAAACCTTTTTTAGTTTGAGTTTAATGGTAATTATATTAGCTGTTTCTTTATAAGGAAACATTCGGCGATTACTGAGCGAGTAGCCTGTGCTACTGTTGGCTGAAGTTTATAAAATCTTTCTATTAAAACAATTTTCAGGAAAATAGGTTTCTCGAGTCTACTAACTGTTATAACCCTTTCCAGTATTAATGGGTGTTTCGTTCCTAACCTTTTGTTTAATGTAGTGTGGAAAGTCAATGTCTTGACTACGCAAATATTTTCTCTTTGCATTAAATGTGATATCCATTTTAGTTTTTACTGCTGCTGAAAATCTTCAAATCATGTACCTTCTGCTTTTGGGTACAAGCTTTTGTTTGTGATGATATAGTGCCAGTCCACAATAAATATCTTCTGAAAAAGTGGTTGTATACAGCAGACAGTTTAGATATTTCTAAATGAATTGGCATCGATATGAACAATGCGATCTGATGAAGCTATTTAAGAACATGACTTGAGATTTTCGGTTAATGTATTGGCTTTTTGACAGCCTGCAGTGCTGTGGGAAACAATCTTGTAGCGCAACCTATTATAAAGGGTGCGGGGTAAATGTCGCCATTTTATATTTTTAATGCGCGTTGATTGTTTTTGATTTTGTCGACTGTACAGTATAGTAGGGTCAGTCGGGCACCGTCTGTGTGAAAAGGAGCACCAAGGTGCAATTAATTCCGCCAGAAATTTGGAAACGGCACGCTGCACTGCTTAGCATTCGCACCGGAAGCCTCAGTATGAACATTTCAAAGTGTTTGGGGGTCAATCTGAGTTCGGTGCAGCGCATTTAGTAAGAGTTGGATGAGTTTAATGGTGATTACAAAGGTATTTTCAGTGATCCTTAGTGATGGCGACGTTATGCCTTGTCACCTTCCCACAGGACCTTAGACTCAACACGGAGGCCTACATCAAGTGCCTTGAGAAAGTGCTGCCCTGGGTCAAGAGGGTGGCTGCTGAAAGATCCTATGTCTGGCAACAGGACTCTACACCATATCACACAAGCAGGAGAACCCAGTCATGACTGTCAGACAATTTCGATGGGACCGCATCACCCCTTACATCTGGCTACCGAACTCCCCAGACTGCAACCCCCTTGATTATTATGTGTGGGGCGCAATTGAGCGAGAGACCAACAAAACACTTTGTAACACGAAAGAT
The DNA here is from genome assembly GCA_964036315.1 of Acanthosepion esculentum. Lineage (NCBI taxonomy): Eukaryota > Metazoa > Mollusca > Cephalopoda > Sepiida > Sepiidae > Acanthosepion > Acanthosepion esculentum. The sequence continues at coordinate 34,517,939 of OZ038486.1, read as the reverse complement.
GAACTGAAGGCAAGGATTATGGCAGCATTCACTAACTTAAACAAAGAGACCACCCAGAAGAGATTCCGAAGTCGTCTGGGGGCCGTGGTTGAAGTCAATGTCGATTTTATTGAATAAGTTTACTATCTAGTATTTCAAGATATTTTTCTGCAATTTTGGTAAATATAACTGTTAAAATGAGACGTCAGTGTTATTTTCATTTTTACGTAATTTAGACGGCAATTTATCCATCGCACACTGTATGTTCAATTTTCTTAAATTTGTTTAACTGATTCATTCACCGTAGTATTTTAAGTGTTTATTATTTACTAATATCTAAATTTTTATGATGGATACTGAGTAGATGCCATCACTGCTTTCATTCGAATTCTAGACTGGTATGAAATCGTTTATCTTGAGTCCTATTTCTTGGAACGCTTGAAATATATATATATATATATATATATATATATATATATATATATATATATATATATATATATATATATATATATATATATTTAAATAAAAATACAAACAGACCACTTTAAGGTTCCATGTAATAAATTATTTCACCACAGCCCTTTTAAAGGACCGCGGATCACCAGACTTTACTTCCAAAAGTTGAAACGAAAAATGAAAACAAATTTACACATTTTTGACGGGCAGTACTAAGCATATGTAAATTAACGAAGTGAGGAAGTGAGTGGGGATAGAGACATGATTGAGTTAGATGTAAAATTTCTATTCTTTCAAATTTAATATTGTTTGAGGAAGTTCAGACATTGACACATTAAATCGGTTAACTTAACGAAAGTTATATATTGATATAGAAGGGGGAGTAGAGAAAAAAGACATAAAGGGAAAAAGAGAGAAGGAAGTCATGCGAGAAAGTGACACTAAATTTCTTTGTAATGAAAGGCCCGAAATAGACGCTGTTGTTTTGCTTTACTTTGAGAGTTCATAAATATTATAATGTCTGATATAACTTTGAATGTTTAAACAGTCTATAATGAATGTAATTTGATGTTTGTTAGCGATTTAAGTTTTTTTAAAAAACTTTATTACAAAAATTTTGGGAATTTAATATGAAATGGTCGATTAGAAAAATACTCATAGAATTTACATTAAAATACTAAAATTTTATTTTAAAATATAAGTTTACTTCTAGTTGTAATTGATTATTAAGGTGATATCTCTATCAGTTTGAATTTTATTCATGAATTCAATTAGCGATTATTTTTAGATTGGTAATTTCTCTTACTTATAGTTTAGTTTTTAAGTTAATATGGAGTGATATTTGAATGTAATATTAGAGATCTTGCTCTATCGTATATTGTATACACATCCTGCTAGTTTCACATATACATACGTTCTTTTACATGTGCAGTCACTCATACAGGTTTACATGTATTAATACCTACATATATCTTTTTAAATGTTTCCGTATACTTACACATATATATATGTGTGTGTACTTAGTATTCCCTTAAAAAAATCCGCAGTCCTTTAAAAGGGCTGTGGTGAAATAATTTATTACATGGAACCTTAAAGTTGTCTGTTTTTATTTTTATTTAAATTATTAGCTCTGATTTACATTTAGCTCTCTGGATTTTATCTTCCTTGGGTCTACCCATAGGGATTACCTAGTTTTTCGTAAACTAAATATACATATATATTGTTCAAGATTATTCTTATCATAACTATGAAGATGTCGTCAGCATAGCACCGCCCTCATCATCAAGAACGAGCCTCGCCTAGAAATGCAGGAACGCTGCTTTGGATCTGGTATGGAACTCTTAAATGAACAGTGTCCATCTCTTCACATCTTCGCTTACAGAGCAAAATCAAGCAAAACTTGAGAATTGACAAAAAATGTATTTCTGTCTAAATTTTTGTTATGAGGACTTATCATTATTTACATTCGGACTATTGTCCTCATCTTCGTTATCCTTATCCCGACGTTTCGACTGGGCTATCCGGCCATCTTCAAGTATCTGTCGATCGAGGTAACTTCACGGAATTTCGAACTTAAACCTTAATTAAATAATCCAGAGCCGCAGATGAAATAAAGACTCCTTTTCGTATTTACCTCAACGTTACCCGGATCGAAAGGCATCCAAAGGAAACAAGAGTGTACAACGACCAAAACGTTAGGGGAATGACAACATTGAGGACATTATAAATAAAATCATAGTGATTACCAGTTGCTGCAGCCGTTATTAGTATCTTTATTCAATATTGCTTTTATTATTAGGCAATCTAAGATGAACAAATAAATATTCAAATTCCATTGCAAACACACTGGCATTTTTTCAAATTTAATTGTCTTACATGAGATGATTAAAGGCTCAAATGCTGTACTTAAAAAATACGAAGGAAAACTAGGTGCGTACAAGGCAAGCGCTCAAATAAAGTTAGACCCCTGATTATTAATTAGAAATAAGTGTTGAGTGAAATAACGCGCTAAAGGCATTTTCTAATTATAATGGATGATTCATAAGAGAAAGCTTTTTCTCTATTTTTTTTTCTTAATGTAATTATTAATTTCCAATATAATTCATTATCTTACAGCAGAACATAATATTGTAATTATTGCGTTGTCCAAAAAGTTCGTTCGGTAAATTAAGTAAGAAAGAAAACATGTTTTTTAAAAAGAAATTTCGCCATTAAATTTATTGGAAAAGATATTTACTATTTTCTTCCACTGTCTTCTGTCATCTTTCAGGCGATTTTATATCATCCTTCATTAAATTTTATTATTATTATTATTATTATTATTATTATTATTATTATTATTATTCTTTTTTTAAAACTCATATCACCCCCATGCAAGACAGAAAAGCCACTTAGACACAAGGGGTTACTGAATGTGAAGCAATAAGAAAATAGAGAAACATTATTAAGGAGCGAGAGCAATAAAAGAAGAGTAATCAGTAAGACAGTAGATAGCGATTGACATTGAATATAAACTTTTGAAGATCAAAGTTGGCTGGAAAGCATGGAGCGGAAGACAGTTCCACAAGCGAGAAGTGCGGGAGAAGAAACTGTTAGCATAGATTTTACGGCTACATCTATCCAACTTAGCTGTAAATTGATGAGATCGCGACGCCTTTCTAGTGCCGCGCTTAAATTAAAAAAAAAAAACTCTAGGTACTATAATGTTACATCTGGCCAATTCAAATAAGAATTGGTGAGACCTTGTCGCCAATCGAGTACTGCGCTTAAATTCATGAAGTCTAGCTACCATAGTGAAGAGTTGATCCGAACAGTTACCATGAAAATATTTATAAAAAAAGGCACAGCGAATCTACATTACGGCGGTGGGAATGTAACTGAAACCGAGATGCCAGGTCAGGACTAATAACATTACTGATTCTTCTTTGCAAGAATTGGACATAAAAATATTTCTGAGTAGTTTCTATTAACTAATTTATAGAGAAATTGGCGCAAAGTATTTTCTTCCATTGGTTTGGATGATTTGAGAATGTTGGCTATATTCACGTTGATTACTCTCAAATCGCGACTTCATCGACGTGCAGGTGGCCTAACAGTTATCGGTGCAGAAAGTATAATCGGCGAGCCGAGTTCAAATTCTGCCCTTGTCGGTTGTATTCACTTTCGTATATATAGCTTTGGAAAAGCTATGAATTCATTTCTTCTTCACCTCACATAGCTATTGGATAAATAGTAGGGTAGACTAGGCTCTGTAGCTTTGGGTAACAGCAAGTCTAGGATAAGAACTATTCTGAATTCAAAGCTTGAAGTAACGGGAACATATTTCCCAAGAAAGTATGGCAAATCCCAGATAATAAAGAAAAGGAATCTGTGGTGAGCTCTCTTGCTGTTGTGGCCTCCTTATCGAATTTTGTCTCTGCTGTAACGTCTTTTTAAAACTTATTCACCATTCTCTTGAGGGTTCTTGGACTTCGAAGATGGAGGCTACAGTATATATGTTGGTACCATTACTGAAGTACTGCATGGCCTTTTCCGCTCACCATTGCTCAGTTGAGAAGATGGTCTGACACAAAGCAATTTTAACCTGGTCTTTTTTTTAGCTGAATAACTCAAAATGTTTTTTCAGTGATTCTTACGACAAATGGTGTCAAGATAACTAAACATCTGGAAAAAAGAAACTCAATTAATTTAGTGCTTTTTTTTTTAGATATTTAACATTTTTGTGGGATGTAGAATTATGCTGTAACACTATTTCGAGAATTTTGCTGTTACACGGGGTATATATATATATATATATATATATATATATATATATATATATATATATATATATATATATATATATATATATATATATATATATATATATATATATACACACACACAAATCAAATGGATTAATGGATGTTTATTTATAATACGATATTATTTCTTATTGCTATAAACGGGAATACACGTGTTTGAGTAAATATACCTTTTATTTAAACAGTGTACTTACATAAGAGGGATGCTGGTTCGAGTCCAGTCGAAGGACATGTTTTCTTTCAGAAAGACTCTGAAAAACTCAACACTGTTAAAAAATGTCTACTCAATTACGTGTATCTAGTAAATGTAATGTTTATATTGTAATAAGAAATATATAATGGACTCTCATACGTTGTTATACATCCTAGTTTTATACATAGCTGCTGGATCCTTATTGGTTGAAGACAATGGACGTCTCAGTTATTAGAAACGAACAGCCAGATTAGATACATATATGATTTGATTTTAGTGGTGAAGGCTCTTCCGGAACACCAAATACGGTGGACTGGTGCACATCACATTCCACAAGGTCTCCAAGGCAAAAGAACCAATTCTGGGCTACCATTTAACCCATAGCTAGAGGAATACGAAGAGATGGATACATAAACTTCTAAACGATATCATTTCACCCCAAGTAAGGTGATAATGTCACTAAGATGCAAGGGGTTTCTAGCAGTGAAAGACAATGAGAAGACATTAGAAGGAAACGGAAATCCAATTCTAAACAGGAAACGATGGATAAAGCTCTACTCTTGTTTAACAAATGAGAAAGATGTTTGAACCGGGCGAGTATAAAATTTAAGTTTTGTTATATTTTGAAGTTTGAAGATCACTTCTTTTTTTGATCATATGACCCCATGCAAGGCAGTATACCCACTAATACACAAGGGGTTACTGAGTGCAAAAGAATAAAAAAAAGGGAAATATTATTAAGGAGCAAGAACTATATAAGAGTAATCGAGACGACAATAGGGATTGGCATTGCATTTCAATTTATGAAGATCAAAGTCGGTTGAAAAGCATGGAACCAGAAGAGATTTCCACAAGCGAAAAGTGCGAGAAAGGAAACTGTTTCTGTAATTACGGTTACATCTAGCCAGTTCAACTGTGAATTGATGAGATCTTGCTGCCAGTCTAGTACTGCGCTTAAATTTATAAAGTCTCGGCACCACAGCGAAGAGTTCAGGCGAACAATTACCATGAAAGTATTTAGAAAAAAGTTACGGTGATGGCAAAGTGACCGAAGCCGAGACGCAATAATAATGCAGATTCTATTTCATCAAGGATCTCTAGACAGGCCTAAAAATGACAGTCGATACGCTGTGTTCATTGTTATTTTGTTAAACATGAAAGATTTGGTATTTATTTTTTAATTGGAGCTTAACTTTAGGATAAGTCTTTGGATCAGAATCTTTTCTGTCATCCTATTGAGGCCTGATTATTCATTTCAAAAATGGAGAATCGGCCCATGTCAATCAGGCGTTTTTCGAATCACACACACACACACACACACACACACACACACACACACACACACACACACACCGAATCCATTTTTGACAGGTTCAGCATTTTTCTATTTAATAAGATGACTGATATCGTTTCACCCGCCATGTTACCATTCGTATCCCATTCAGACAGCTTCTTCCCAAACACTGCTCCTTTGTGAAACACACTCCCAAGAGAATGCTTCTCCAATCACTACAATCTTAACCTCTTCATTTCTCGGGTCAACTGTTATCTAGTTTCAAAAACCTCCTTCATTAACGCTCTATCTTGATTGGCCATTGGGACTTGTATTGGGTGAATAAAATTAAAAAAAAAGAACGAAAAAATAAAGTGAAGCATCATTTTTTTCTTACTAGAGAGCTAACATCATTTTAAAAAAATCTTATTCTCTGCACCTCAGTCTAAAAATGGTTCAGATGAAATCGAGAAGAGTCAGATCAACTTTGACTATTCTCGACTTAAATTAATTCTTCGAGTAATTTTATAAATTCCACTGATATTAACAAATAGAATTCTCTATTAATCCTATTTTTATTCTCTTATCCTTTCTATCTTCTCATTCTCACCCTAATCCCTTCCAATCTTTGTTGTCAGGCTTTTATTTAAAATAGCTGAACCCGTATAAAATCCCACAAAATTTAAGGATTAAGATTATCCATTATCGTTTTTCTCTCTGATTTTCACACTTTACATGTATCTTCTAGTTATTTCCCTTATACTTGGCAATCTTTGCTGTTTATATTTTATTTAAACTTTCTGATCCTGTCGTAATTCCACATGTTTTAAGAAAAAAATGATATTCTCTTTTCTTTACACTTCTCTCCCCCTTCACCTGTATCTTCTTGTTATTTCACTTCTCCTTCCCCATCTTTTTTGCTTATCTAAGTTTTATTTAACTTGTTGATCTCATTGAAATTCTACAGGTTTTAAAGAATAAATTTTGCCTATGCCTATCACTCGCTTTTTACCTGTATCTCCTCATGTATTTCATTCACACAAGCTGACAGATTGTTCCTTATCACACATACTGCGTCTGGTTTTTACATCATTCTGTTCTTTGCGTTGTCATCTCTTGACTCTAACCTGACCCTGTGTCCGCTCATTGAGGCTTGTAAGCTCTACTACATCCCTGGGAGATTCGAGTTATTTTGCCTGTTACCTTCTGATATATGATATTCATGGGTTACTAACGTCTATGCCCAGTTTACCTCTTATGCGGGAAGATCCGGTCAGCCGTCTTGTTTGCCATTGCTCCTATCCGTTATTTTGACCTTAACTCCCAACGGTTGGTGCGCTCTTTTGTCCCGCCACACATGGTCAGCCATCTCAAGGAGGTACCTTGAATGCTTATTTATGACTTAAGTTTACCCCATACCTCATCACTAAGGATGCTGTGAACATTGTCTGTTCCCTGTGCCGTTGATTCCTCCAGATATGCTCTACGGTTGCAAGTGCCAAATCAGACGGGAAATGGTGCACCGCTGCCATATGATGACCAGAGCCGCCCACTCTTCACTTTCCAGTTTTGATGGGGTTAAAATGCGTCTATGAGGTTGTCAGGTGTTTTCCACAGTCTCTCGCTACTGTATCGTTAGGTCCATGAAAAATGATCTGGCGTGCTACATTCTTTTGTTCCACCAAATCTAACCCAGCTAAGACCCGCCGCGTCGCATACACTGAGACAAACCGTTTCTTCCAAAAAAAACTGCTACTTTGTGGACCTGACTCCCAAGATGATCCTTTCCTGACCACTACAATCTTAAACAGTTCAAGTTTAGGGCTGACTGTTATGTTTTCCTATATACCCGCCTCTTACCTCTTACCCTTATCCCTCACACAACAATTTTCTTCATTAATACTCTAACTTCAGTGGCTCTTGAGCTTTATATATGGTGAAAATTAGGTTTTAATCATTGTATATTTAGAGGGCATCCGTTTTCTCTGATGTAATTGCACGGAATATTAATCTACAGAATATTTACACACACACAAACACACACACACACACACATATGTGTGTGTGTGTGTGAGTGTAAATATTCTCAGATAGAGTGTATCTGTAGAATAGACAAAATGAATAAAAAGTGACAAGAGGAAAAACTATTCTTATCCGATGCGTTACGGCTTCATCAAGGCAATGTAAGATTTATTATACTGCACGTATTTATAAACCAATGACATCCTCGCCTATGTGTTTATAAAAAAATGTAGCATAATAAATCCTACATTGCCTTCATAAAGTCCCTCAGAGGACGAAACGCGTTGGCTAAGTATAGTTTTTCCAAATGTCTCTTTATATATACATATATACATATATATATATATATATATATATATATATATATATATATATATATGTCTGTGTATGTGTTCTGTGTGTTTCGGAAAATGTTCTTTAAGGCAAAACTATTGTAAACAACAGATATTTTATGTCGATTAAATTAAATTTATTTAAAAATATATATATATATATATATATATATATATATATATATATATATATATATGAAGAAATATAGTTTTAAGGTGTGCTATATATATATATGGAGTAAAGTGCTCAATATCTGTTGCGTCCAGCATGAAACAGCCTGTCGCCTCTGAGTGTTGACTTCGATGTTCACTTATATATATATATATATATATATATATATATATATATATATATATATATATGTGTGTGTGTGTGTGTGTCTTTCTTGAGTATTACTCGATCACTTTTGTCTTACCAGACATTGAATTTTCGTATTTTATGTCCTCCACCTGTTTTAACTGACCTTTCAACGACCTGATGAATATCCATGAACGTTCTCAAATTTAAAAGCTTTGTTAAACCAATCGCAACCTTGCTCTTGCATATAAACACGCGCAACAAAATAAATCCTTACCATTGCAGAGTTTTTCCTCTTGTCTTTTTATTCCCTTTGTTCCTTCACAGATATACTCTATCTGAAAATAATTTACACACACATACACATACACACAGACACACACAGACACAGACAGACAGACAGACAGACAGACAGACAGACACACACACACACACACACACACACATATATATATATATATATATATATATAATATTTTATATGCACGGTACTTAGTAGAAAGCGCTTAATATCAGTGTTACAGCTAACATAATTAGTTGTATGGATATGAGTTTGTAACCGAAACGCACGGAATATGTATCTGCGCCTAGCATCAACTTGCTTATATAGATGTGTTGGTGTGAACTAAATTTGTATGTATGTGTATATGCGTATGATAGTACCGTCCCAAACAAACACAGAAGCAGATACCCCCTCCTGCCACCCAAAATAGTCAAGCTAGTACAATTAGATCAAATTTTAAAAAATAAACTAATTTGTCTGATGATCGCAAAAACGTGAGACCCATGGTCACAAACTCATATCCATACAACTTGCTATATATATATATATATATATATATATATATATATATATATATATATAGTAGCAATGTTTCTTTTAGACATATTTCATTGAATGTGACGCAAAAGGAAAATTTTATAAGAGATTTACTAATGTCTTAGATTTCCATTATATTCAATGGAATATATTTTTTACTCCCAATCAGACCACCTCTGTGAAACATGGCATATGAACCTTTTTAGTTTTAAGGGTTGGATCGGTCATGTGCACGTCTTATCTCACCTTAAATCTTCACTCACGTAGACATGAGTTATGTTCACACTCCTGCGTCAGACAAAGGAAGTCTTCCCAAATTCTCTTTCACAAAATCAAGCCATGACGTAGGGTGCCTACACACGCTGCGTCATGATTTCTTGTAGCAACAATTGCGAAATAAATAAAAAAAAATACCTTGGAAGCTGTTTTTATTTTCTAAGGTTGGTTCTTCTCATAATTAATTTTCTTTATTTCATCAGAAAAATCTTCAAATTTCTCTAAATGCCAGAAAAGTATAAAGTGAATTTATACGATGTTGCAGCTTCGTGCATTTCCAACTATGTGTAGCCAGTGATAAGAGGTCCTGTGTTTTTTATTGTTTTGATATTGTTATTCGATTTTTATTTAAAAGACAAAAGATTTGGTAAGAATCTTACAAGTGGGGCGGAGCATTTGTAACTGGGAAAGAGCGGTAAGAAGAAGTTTGGTACGAGTGAAAGAGAAACAAAGATGATGAGAGTGAGAGAGTGAACGAGAGGAACAATAGTAATAATGAAATGTAATTAAAATGGGGAATGAAGCGGGGAAATATGAAAAAGTGAATGATCGTGAAAAGTTAAGTAAACGATTGGGGTGAAGAGAAGAAAGAGTTGAAAGCATTAAATCGAAAACGAAAGAAAGAAAGAAGAAAGAAAGAAAGAAAGGAAAAGAACGATGAATAAAAGAAAAGGTAAGATAAAGAAAGATAAATGCTCGATAGAAAGAGAAATGAATAAATGCGAGTGAGAGAGAGAGGGGGGAGCGAGGGGAAAAAAAGAGAAAGCAAAAGAGAATGGGAAGAATTTAAAAGGTAATTCAAATAAGAAATATAGGGAAGAAAAATTTAGTGAGAGAACGGGCGTGAAAGATGTGAAAGAAAGAGAAAGAGAAAAAAGAAAACAAGTACGAGAGACTGTGTGTGTGTGTGTGTGTGGCGTGGGAGAGAAAAAGAGAGAGCGTGTAAGAGAGAGAAAGAGAAGAAAAGAAAACAAGTACGAGAGACTCTGTGTGTGTGTGTGTGTGTGTGTGTGTGTGTGTGTGTGTGTGTGTGTGTGGCGTGGGAGAGAAAAAGAGAGAGCGTGTAAGAGAGAGAAAGAGAAGAAAAGAAAACAAGTACGAGAGACTCTCTGTGTGTGTGTGTGTGTGGCGTGGGAGAAAAAAAGAGAGAGCGTGTAAGAGAGAGAAAGAGAAGAAAAGAAAACAAGTACGAGAGACTCTGTGTGTGTGTGTGTGTGTGTGTGGCGTGGGAGAAAAAAAGAGAGAGCGTGTAAGAGAGAGAAAGAGAAGAAAAGAAATCAAGTACGAGAGACTCTGTGTGTGTGTGTGTGTGTGTGTGTGTGTGTGTGTGTGTGTGTGTGGCGTGAGAGAGAAAAAGAGAGAGTGTGTAAGAGAGTGTGTAAGAGAAAGAGAGAGAGAGAGAGAGAGAGAATGAGATAGATAATTAGACAGAGGGAAAAGAAAAGCGAAGTGGATGAGAAAAGTGCGGTAACGAATTAAGACAATTCTCTCAAGGAAACAAAATAGCAAAAAAGAACTCGTTTGAAAAAAAAGGTGCAATGCATTGACCCATTCATAAAAGAAACATGGTTTCCACTTAAAACAATAACTCTACATAAAAAACTTTAAAATGAAACCGATTTCTTTTTTGCTCTCTCTTTTTTCTCTAAACAAAAATCATGAAACGGAATTTTTGTAAAATGAGAAAAAAATATAGTTTCAGTTAGAGACTTTTTTTCTTTTCTAATGAAACGAAATCAATTGAATGTTTATTATCGTTCAAATGACTTGACATTGAATACGTGCAAATAGAATCTTGCAATAAAAAATTGGACGGGAATTATGAAAATGATAATTTCTCTGTCTTGAAAATAGATTTTTATTGTAATCATCTTTATATTCTTTTCTGCTTATTCTAAAACAAAAAAAAAGAACAAACTGTTGCCAACGTGTGCGAGGACGTATCGATCAGGATATATCGATCAGTGACATTTATATAGTAATATTTCGTGGCATCCCATCGATAAACGATAACAGGGAGCAGCTAAGAAAACCTTGTAATTTAACCCTTTTGAATCAGCTGATGAGATATCTCGTGAGATATTTCTTTGTTCGGGAACGGATGACGTCCCATATTGACATGTCCTTTAACTGCATAGGCTGGATAGAAAACCTTGAAAGTTCCTCACGTTACTAAGTTGGATTTAGGTAGAAACAAGTAAACAGCATCCTGGCATTTATAAAATGGCGGTATTCATGAGGGGTTAGTCTGCGTATCTTCCTGAGTAACTTGGTGATATTTTGGCGAGTTCTAGATTTTCTTATTTTGAAAGTAAGTTCAACAGGAATCTAATAGGAATTTAAGAAATTTGGTGATTAGTTGTGAAACGCTTGTCCGAAACGAAATGCATTCAGCCTATATATTCTGATTTTTCTCAAAAACATTTTGAAATGAGAAATTAGTAAAGTCATCGGTAGAACTAAACACCATCTGGAAGCGTCTGATTTCTTTTTGATTTTTTTTAATCATATCACCCCAAGCAAGGCTGGAAGCCACTAGTACGCAGGGGGTTACAGAAGGTTTAGAGGAAGAGCAGATAGGAGTGGTAAAGGAGAGGATGTGGAGAAAGATAGTGGATCGATCAAGGCTAGGGGGTTACAGAAGATTTGGAGCGAGAGCAGATGGGAATGAAAGGTGAAAGGATGTGGAGAAGGGAAGAGGATAGATCAAGGCAGCTGGAGATGTCGATTGACGTTACACTTAAATAGTTGGAGATTGTATTTGTCAGGGAAACAGGAATAAGGAAGGGAGTTCCACAGGCGAGATGTGCGAGACATGAAGCTATTGGAGTAGAAGAGACGTCTACATCTAACAGTTTTAACGGTGAAGGGGTGGGAACGGGATGCCAGCCTCGTGGGACGTTTAAATTCCTGAGGCCTAGGAACCAGCGAAAGCAGCTCCTCGGAGCAATTACCGTGAAAGTATTTATAAAAAAGACAGAGCGAGGCAACGTCGCGTCTGTGAGAGAGAGACTGCAGACGAGATGACAGATTAAGAAAGAAAAGTAACTCAAAAGAAAAAAATACTCCGCCGCCGGAGTCAGGACTCTCGTTCAGTCCGGGCAGGTTTAGGCTTAAGTTTCCAGAATTTCATCACTAGATTCCACGTGGTCTACTGGATCAATGCGGTTCTTAGGACGGTTCTCTTTGCGTTACAATTGTGAGTTCAATCTCCTGGATCTGATAGTGCTGAAAAGTCATATACTTTGGTTCAGTGGAAGAAACGGAAAAACGACCCAAGGTGAAACGACGCAAAGTTGAAACGAGGCAAAGTAGAAACGAGGCAAAGTTGAAACGAGGCTAAGTTGAAACGACGCAATCAAAGTGTGAATCAAAGGTGGACAATACAATTTTATGAACTTTAAAGGGTTCGATTCAAATGAATCAAACGATTATGAATTTTAAAGGGTTCGATTCAAAATTCCGAGAAGGTTTCCACATATGTAGACAGACAGCTGAAGAAAGTATAACAACCAAAACGTCGGAATAGGAACATATAATATTGATATCTTTTATTGTTTTTGATAATATAAAAGATAAAAGTTTGGTAACTATGATTTTTCATTAAAATTGTAAAAACAAAAAAAATTACACGTTGTTGAAATAATAAATGATTCTAAACATTTAAGAAGATATATTTTTTTGTGTTTTTTCACAATACTTAGTGACTGAGTTTCTAAACATGGCGTGGTTACATGAATTCAATCTTTTAAAGCGTTTAACAATTGGGAAAGATTCAGAATTGGATTATTTGCTTGCATTTCCTCATTCTTAATCCTTTCGTATTTAGTACCGCTATTTAAATTATTCCCACCCTTTTCACATCTTCTCTTTCTTCATTCCTTTTTTCAATATTTCTCTTGCACCTTCTTCCTGTCATTTTTTCACATTCCTCCATTCCTTCCTTGTTTCTTCCCTCTCTCCCTTCATTTCAGTCCTTTCTTTCTACTATCGTTCATCCTTTCTGTCATTTCTACGTCCCCATTTCTTTCACAGCTTCTTCCCTCTCGACATTCATTTGTACTTTCAACCCCTTCCTTTCTTCCATCCTTTTTTTCTTTCCAATCTTTATTCTTCCTCCTTTCCTTCCTAGCTTCTTTCTTGCTTTCTTCATTCTAGATTTTCTCACTTCCAAACATTATTCTTTCCTGCCTTTCTTCTCCTTTCTTTCCTTCCTTCCTTCCATCCACCCATCCTTTCTTTCGTCTCTTTTCTCTTTCTTACCGCTATTCTCCGTTTCTTCTATCTATCATTCCACTCCGTGTATCCTCCTATCTTCTTTGCTTTGTTCTTGTACTATTATTCTCGTTTTAGTTGCTACGCCCTTTACAAAAAATGAAGCTACTTAGCTCAAAATAACCTCTTCCCCTATTCAACCACATATATTTCGTAATAGTTACTCAAAGGGGATATCAATAGCTTCTGGCGAGTCTGTAGCAATATAAGAAAAACGATCAAGAATCTTTTTTTTTTTTAAATCTCATTGAAAAAAGAAGAGACGATTATTTAAAAGAAGATAAAGAGTTTCATAAATCATTCATTCTGGATAAATGAGATCAGATGTCAACATCTCAGTTACAAATGTTTGAAAAAGATAAACTTTAATATGCATGCAAAAAGGGGGATTCTGAGAGAGTCGTAGACATAAACCGGCCAAGAAGATGCACATTAGCCAAAACAAAATAAAAACGCATTCACAATCATATATGTTTATATCCTGAAATGGTTTAAACCCTTCCGTCATTGAACGCCTGGGAGAAACGATCGGAGCGAACAGAACGGACGACATCTAATGGCGGATGAATCTAAAATGTAAGACTGAAATGAAAAACAAAAAAAAATGTAAAAAATCGCTAATAAACTAACACTATCAGACGTGAACATAAAAATATAATGTTGACTAAATTTCTTCAGTAAACTTTGTCGTTATTATTAACCTTTTTATTTCATCTCAGTTTCTGTTGCTTTTTATAACAACATTCTCCAACCGTTTAGTAAACGACACGGCATGAGTGGATTAGAAAGAGGATGAAAACATATAGCTATATAACTAAATATGAATTATATCTGCTGATTAGCCTTCGTCGCCTGATCGATTAGAATATAGCGATAAGTGACATTTATATAGTAATATTTTGTGGCATCCCATCGATAACCGAGATAACAGGAGGTAACCAAGAAAATTTAATTTAACCACTGTCGTCAGCAGACGAGATAAAAAACATAGCCCATTATATATATATATATATATATATATATATGTATATATATATACATGCACATACACACATACACACACACACACACACACATATATATATATATATATATATATATATATATGGAGAGAGAGAGAGAGAGAGAGAAATATTAAGTTTGTCTGGATTTTTAAATTAAGTAAATCAATTTCTAAAAAGTTATTCTTAGCCTCGCTTGATAATGGAAGGGAACTTTGTATTTTAAGCTTCATTTTAATAATTGAATTTGAATTGAAATTTCAGTTTTGAAACAATTGTAATATATATATATATATATATATATATATATATATATATATATATATATATATATATATAAAAGGCTTAAACACTAATATTCCATGGTAAAATTTATTACATTGGAATCGTAATCACGATCCAATTCATCAGACCTACAAATTCAAAAATATATTGACCACTAATATTATCTTGTCTATCTATCTATCTATCTATCTATCTATCTATCTATCTATCTATCTATCTACTCTCTCTCTCTCTCTCTCTCTCTATATATATATATATATATATATACATATATGTATATATATATTACATATATATAGTGAGATAGATCGATAGATAGAAAATATAAAAGTGAGCATATAGATATAGATAGATGCACACTGGTGCAATGGGTAGCGAAATCGGAGAGCGAAGTTCGAATTCCAGTAGATCAATGTCTCATCAATTTGTGCTGGCTAGATGTAACCGTAAATTCTATGTTAATAGTTTCTTTTCTCGCCCTTCTCGCTTGTGAAATACCCTTCGGGTTTCATGCTTCCCAGCCAACTTTAATCTACAAAGACTTAAATGCAATGTCAATCTCTATCTACTCTCCAACTGATTACTCTCTTCTCTTTCTGCTCATCATGAAGATTTATGTTCCTAATTCTTCCATACCCTGTAACTCCTTGTGTTTTAGCGGCATTACTGCTTTGTTTGGGGTTATTCCGATTTTTTAAAAACTTGGGTTTGTAACTTTGTCGTTGTTTTGCGCACGATCTGCAGTTATAATTTTAATGGAAATCAGAACGAATGTGAAATCTCCCACACTTCCGCTGACATCAAACTGTTATTTGATTCTAGAAGTCAAATGGGTTTTCGATAAGCCTTGTTTCTAGAAATAAGTACTTTTTCAGACGTTAGATGTATCTTGTTTGTAGAAATCACAACTGTTTTCAGATGTTATTTGCTTCTAGAAATTAAATTTAAATTTGATTTCAGCCACTACAAGTCTTTTGCCTTAGAAACCTTTCAGACGTTACTTGCATGTATATATCAACACAGTTTCCAGATGTTACTTGCTTCTAGTTACGTGGTTCTTGAAATCAAAAGGTTGCTTTCAGAGAGTGTTAACTTACTAATTTAGATTTTACACTTTGAGCATTTGCGAGTTTTTCTCGGGTCAATATGCGTGACCCTGTGCAAATGAGGCATTTTCTTTGAATGAATATATATATATATATATATATATATATATATATATATGAATACTTGCAGACATTTTTTTAAAGTAATTACCTCTCATTATGTTAATCATAATGCATTACGTTAATTGGATTTAAAATTAATTGATTTCACTCATGAAACTTAATTAATAAATTAAATCAGATTAAAAATTTTACATTTTTTGATTATTGATAATCAATAAATCCCCGTGACCTTTACGCTGTCTAATGACTCTCGAGTGTTTGAGGCACTGACTGTTGCACATTTGCACATCGCCGAATTGTTAGCATTTAGGACCGGAACAATTCCATAATTATTAACCGGAAAAATGAAATTCAACAATTTACAGACAATCGTTAATTACAAAGATTTGTGAATAATTCAATTAAAGATTTTACCTAAGCTCACATTCGCTTTATACATTTATAATCGGTTTGGTTTAACAAAATTTAGGCTCAATTATTCTGAGGAAAAGCGATATTTCTATGAAGCTAAATCCCGGTAATTGAGGTTTGTTATCACTAAGAATGGCCATGGAATCAAAGAGATTTCTCGATATTAGAACATTTAGTTTTTGGCTATAGGATCTGTAGTTTATCCTGCTCCGAATTGCTAAAGATTGTTCTGTTCATGTCTCATAAGAGCAACATTTTATCGGTATGTACATTCATCAGATGTGCGGGTAGTGTAACGGTTAACGGAGCGAAACTCTGGATAGGCGAGCCGAGTACAAATTCCGACCTAGTCAGGTGCTCGGAAATGCCTTTGTGAAAGACATTGTTTCATCTCTACAGCCACCCAGGTATTTTTTATTATTATTTCAGCCCAGGCAGGTCGATAAAAGCCACTAAGAGTCAAGAAAAAGAACAAAAATAAATGAAAAAATAATCGGGTAGACTAGAAACTCCTAGATGGTAACCAATCTAAGAGAAGGAAAAAAAATCTGAATTTGAAACCAGCCTGTAGAGAGATGGGCTCTTGTCCTAGACTGATCACTATGGCTGCAGTACATGCGATGTCCTAAGACCCTAATTAGTAGATGTGGCGAGATATAGCAGTAAGTCTGCTGACTTATCATTTCTTTTACATGGTAAATATATATTTATTTTTCAACTTAATCTCCTTCCTTGTAAATGTTTGTAATTCATTGGCGAATATTAATCACATAGGTCGGACATCTTATAATGAATGTTTCAGATTAAAATTCAGCTGTCAAACCAGACTTCGTGATTCCCGTCGTATAAACCCCTTTTGGAGATTTCCCTGTTGTTTCAAATAAATAAAAACTTTTTTTTATTAATGAGCGTGCTATTTCCTTGAGAAATCAATGTATTAATGTTTTTGATGGATGCAAATTACTTTGTCAAAAACAGAGGGCAACGCACGTGGGTGGTTTAATAAGTTTTTTTCCGTTTATTATTTTAGATAAGCGTTGGACTTTCAATTAGGTTTACTTTATTCCTTATATGTCGAGGCTTGAATATTAAAATGTCAAATATTTTCTTTTCTATGTCGTGTCCCATCAGGACGTCAGTAATCATGGCTCTC
Organism: Acanthosepion esculentum; assembly: GCA_964036315.1. Lineage (NCBI taxonomy): Eukaryota > Metazoa > Mollusca > Cephalopoda > Sepiida > Sepiidae > Acanthosepion > Acanthosepion esculentum. The sequence continues at coordinate 34,500,190 of OZ038486.1, read as the reverse complement.
CACAACTTCCTGTTCTTTGTAGCTCTTTTTGTCTTTTCACTATCCCTCTCCCTGTGCTGCCATCCATCTACTAAAACTCGCTAGGTAGGTTCACTCACTGTTTTCCTCCGATCATGTCCTGTGAGTGTCAAATTCTCCAGGACCTCTTTCCTTATTATGTACTCTAGAAATTTCAACTGCTTCTTTTTTATTCTAAATGTAAGCGTTTTGTTTTCACTCTTCCTCAAGACTTCATTGTTACTCAGGTGTTCAGTTCATGCTATACTCAGCATCGTTCTGTGGAACCACATTTCTGTTGCCTCAGGTTTCCTGTTTGTCTGTGAGGAGATTGTCCAGCATTCATTGCCTTAAAGGAGGATTTATATTACATAAATATATTAAATAGTGACTGGTAATCTAGTATATCTATAATTCTCAAAATGTGTGTGTGTGTGTGTATGTGTGTGTGATCGGATATTGTTTACGTATTTCCACAGTTTTCATCCGATTTCGATAATTTTTTTGTTTGATAGATAATTCTTCAGTGCCGGTTTTGAGCCCAAATTGTTGGCGACAATGGCTCTCCACTAATTCTTGCCCATTATAATTCTCAGAAACGCTTTACTATTTACTATCTGTTTTGGATATATATATTTTCCATAAATATTTTAATAAAAATAGTTTAAATTTTTACAATAATATAATTTATTATTATAGAGTTCCCTTTTCAGGCCCCCCCTATTTAAATTGTTAACCCCCCATTTGGGGATGTGCCTCAGTTGCATCCAAATGTTGTTACTAATATTGATTTTTGGGTGGGCTGACTTTAAACTTAAACTGCTCCAATTGAATGGCAAAAATTCCCAGTAATGAAAGACCTGGTCAAAACGGGTTATACTGCTAGTACGGAGATAAACTGTCGAAATTGGATCATGGTAAACAATCAGTTGTACTCTGACATCTAAATATATCTCATCGTACGAAATTTGGCTTGAAAAATTCTCTCCCTTCACCACCCCATTTTCTTTCTTTTCCTGAACTTTTTACTTCTCCACTCTTTC
>OZ038486.1:34279150-34496650 GCA_964036315.1 Acanthosepion esculentum | reverse complement strand
TTGGTTGCAATAAAAGATGTTAATGTTGTTGGCGTAAGAATAATTTAATTTGTTTGTCGATAATGTATTTCGGGAAATGTTTTTTATATGTTTAAATTCAAATATTTCCTGGGGAATAAAGTAGTCCTTGTTCTTCGCACTGAATAAGTATATACACAGTTGACTCAAGGTGCCATATATATATAGTTTCCCCATGATTCACAAAGTTGGTATTCCATTGAGACCTATAGTCACCTGCGGGGGCTCAGCATCTCACTCATGTCATTTCTAATGTATATCGCCAACCCACTAACAGGGAAGTCCTCATCCTATGTTAAATGAACACTTAGTGAACCTGATCCAATGGACTCCCAAGCAAGTGGACGGTAAACATCCACAATGAAAGAAGAAATTAATACTGAGCTAGGCTTACTGCACGTACTAATAACTCACACAGAATGGGTTAAAAACATCCGTGTATCACAAACCAACCTTCACCGGACAATACCTCAACTTCAATTTTCACCATCCATATAATGTGAAGAAGGGGATCGTTCGATGCTTACAACACCGGGTAAAATGATACGTGACGACCCAGACACAAACCAACTATAAATTATCAGCCATACCCGTACCCTTCAGAAAAACATCTATGCAGCAAGCATAGCATCAGTATTTACAAGTGGGAACAGAATGGTCAAGACCAGAAATTTGCCGCGGTCTATCTCCCTTATGCCAAGGGCTTGTCGGAAAAGATTCAGTAGATCTGCTGTCCATACAACATCAGGACAATATTCAGAAGTAGTTACACTCTACAGAGAAATCTGTAACAAGTAAATCCCTTGTTATGATCCAGAATGATGATGATATTTCATTCTAAAAACAACCTTGCCATCAGTGATAATATATGATGATGATGATATTTCATTCTAAAAACAACCTTGCCATCAGTGATAATATATGATGATGATGATATTTCATCATTCTAAAATCCGAAACTTCATCATTATAAAAACGACCTTCGCAACACAAGCAAAGTCAGTAGACTCAGTAGAGTAGAGTCAGTAGAATAGCAGTAGTAAAAAGAACAAGATAGACGTATCTTCTTCGCTCCGTAAAAATCCAGTTAACGGTCTCAAATGCAACACTTAACAACGAAATTCTTGGAACAAGTAAAAACAAGTAATCGCAGACATTTAATAAAACAAAAGAGACAATAACGCAGAGAATATTTTTAACACTCACAATACCAATATTGTAAATGACATTACGAAAAAAAAAACACATTCTTGCCATTAATGTCAACACGTGCCTCAAAGTCTTATTGTGTTATGTTACTGATGTACGTTTTATTCATTTCGTTTTCAGTATAAAAAAAGAAAATGATTCCTCTATCAACTACAAATTCATATAATAACTGGGTAACTTACATTACACATACCCAACATCCAACCCCGTTACAGCATAACATGGGGGAGAATATGACCAAGTACTACACAGACTCGATTCCGTTCATTTGTGGTAAAGAATATAAAGGTGAAAGAAGTCCGCCTCCACTAACAGTAAGGCTGAAGGAACATCGAAATCCTGTAGACAATGAAATCGGGCATGACTGATTATGTATGGAGGGAAAGGGATAGTCATCAAACCTTGTGGGATAAAGTGAAACTACTATACAAAGAAGAACACAAGGCCGAAAGAATCAACGAATATGCTAGGGTATGATAACTTCCTGAGTGATCCTGGCATAGAAATAAATACGACATGGGAGCTGCTAATAAAGAAAGAGAGACGAATGACAACAGATCTTCAACAGCAGCAGCTGAAACAGAGGAGAAAGCTTTAATGGGTGTAGTTAAACAGTCGACATACACCTGAAGAATGTAAGAGAGTGCAACGACTGAAACGTTTTGATAACATCAATAAAGAGGCGGACAATAGTCATTACAGAATTTCAGACAGGAAATATGTGTGTATTATTAGGAAAGCTAGTGAAGTGGTTTTCCATTTTCTTCTCTATGGTTGGAATTCAAAGTTTTCCTTCTCTTGAATTGGTTACCGCCTAAAGCTAGAGATCCCAGGAGTGTTTCACTTGCTACAGACATTTACTACGTATTTTACATTTATTTTTAGCGTAATTTATTTCAAAATTTCTGCCAAAAAGAATTTATAAGCGATAAACAAGAATTTCGCAATATGAGATCAGATGAAAACAGTTATGTCATAGTTGGTTGGTTTATTATAGCTAATATTAATTAATAAAAGGTACATTTCACCTATTTTGGTCACATGATTATGGTGGAGTGTGTTCCCGTCCTCTTTTCGACGTTTGGAATTCTGAATATTCCTTCTGTTTAGATTGGCTCCTCACCCCATGTCTAGTGAACCCAGTTTGGCTGGAATAGACTAAAGTGAAGAAAATACGGAATTTCAGCGAAAATGAACGCAGCCGACTAAATCGGAACTTGAACACGGCTTGCCGTTTCCACGTTCTGTGCTGATATCCGTTACACTACGCGCATATCATTGTAATGCGGTCAGACCAACCAAAATTTCACTTGCAGAAAGTTTATAAATAATGCTCTCCTTTAGCCAATCCCCAGATGTTAAAACAAATCACCAGATGCTAAAACGAATCACCAGATGCTAAAGCCAATTAACAACGATTTTCATTTTATTTTATCTTATCTTTATAATCAATTCACCTTAAGCCAAGACGATAAAGTCTCTAAGACGCAAAGAATTACCGAGGACAAATAAACAATAGAGTGAAGGGAACTCAAAAAATTTTCCTGGGGAGAGGGAGAGAGAGAGAGAGAATGAGAGAAAGAGAGAGAGAGCAATCAATATAATAGGATTCAAGGCGATAAAAGACTATGATTGATGTTGTATTAAAATTGATTGTAGATTGTAGTTGACATGAAAGTAAGAAGCGAGAGAAGAAACTATTAAAATAGAACTTACGGTTTCACTCAGTAACTTCACCAGTAAAAGGATAAGCTCTGGCTTCCAATCTACTACTATGTCATTCCAGACCACTAAGACACAAGGACTTACTTAGTGTAAAAGAATAAGAAAAGAGAAACATTAAGGGGCGAGAACAATGGAAGTGTAATCAAGAAGATAGTAGATAACGATTGATATTGCATTTTAATTTTTTAAAGGTGGCTGGAAAGTATGGAACCGGAAGACAGTTCCACAAGCGAGAAGTGCTAAAAAAGAGATTGTCAGCATAGAACATATGGTTACATCTAGCCAATTTAAGTACTGCGCTTAAATTCATAAATTTTAGGTACCATAGCGAAGAGTTCATCCAACCAATTACTATGAAATTATTTATAGAAAGGCACAGGGATGCTACATTACGGTGGCGGGAAAGTGATTGAAGGCGAGACGTCAGGTATACAATATTGCTGATTTTTCTTTGGATTTTATCAAGAATGTCTAAATAGATAAATAGAATGTCTAAATAGATAAATTCCAGAGAGAAATATTGTCTATTACGAAACAATGAACCAAACTGCTTAGCAGCAATGGATTCAATATATTTCCATTTTATCGAATGTTAGCCTGAGAAGGCGCAACGGGTCACTTGTTTGGAGGTTAGTATGAGACATTATGGTGGGAGGCAGAAAGAAGTCTTTCAGGTGATTAATAGAGAGTAGTTTAGTTTTGGAGGCTTTAAAATTAACATGCCATTTCTTGCTCCAGTTAACAACACATTGTAGGTTATTTTTTAGATCAGCTGTCAATTTGACTTTAGCGAACTGATCAGACTTAATATCGAAACAAAGAGTTGTGTTATTAGTATAGATACCAAGTTGAGTACAGATGACATCAGGAAGGTCATTAATGAGAATTAAGAACAAAATTAGGTCCAAGGATAGTGGCTTAAGGAAATTAATGCAAAAAGATCTAGAATAGTGGATGTTTAGGGCAACATTCATTTCGTGATTTGACAAGAAAAACTGAATCATTTCAAACATTCGTATGGAAATACCATAACCTTTCAACTTGGGAAGAAGACCAGTATGCCAAACTTTGGCAAACGCTTTCGAGATGTCCAAAGCCACAGCTTGAGCTTCACCATTGTTATCTAAAGCTTGATAAACACTTTCGGAAATAATCGTTAGTACATCAGTTCAGCTAGAGAAGCGAAAGCCTTATTGCTTATATGAAAGAAAGTCCTGCGATGTGAGACACTTAATCAGTTCAGATTTGATGAGGGTCTCTAGTAGTTTCTGTCTATATTTCTGAGATGAAGTATTATGTACACTATTTACATTGTTCGGAATATCGTCCTCATCGTTATTGTCATATTTATCACAACGTTTCGGCCGTTGCACGCCCCGGTGGTTAGAATGTCGTACCGAACCCTTTATTTCGCTCGCTGGAGTAGACTCTTCTAGTTCCATGTGCCATGTCTAATGGATGCCAGTTATCAGTTATCTCCTGTTAATTCATCTCTCACATGGCACAGTGGATAAAGGCCTAGGTTAGATCCAGTGACAGGACCCAAAGAGTTGTGAGTTCAATACCTGGTTAAGGCAGTGGAGAACTTGGAGAGGTGAATTAAGAGGAGATAACTGATAAGTGACATCCATTAGACATGACACGTGGAACTAGAACAGTCTACCCCAGCGAGCGAAATAAAGGGTTCAGTTCGACATTCCAACCACCTGAAGAAGGCCGGGACGTACAACGACCGAAACGTTTTTATAAATATGGCAACAAAAATGAGGACGATAGTCCGAACAATGTAAATAGTGTCTCTAGCAGTTGACCCATAATTTCATGAAGTCGAAGTATAAAAGATGAAAGTTCGTCGGAACAATTGTCATGAAAATATTTGTAGAAAATACAAAGAGGCTCTCCGTTACGGTGGTAGGGAAATGATTAAAACCAAAACACTTGGTAGGAATCTTTTTGGTATGCGATTAAAAGTAAAATGCAGGAAGCGCTGCAACAAAAATGGTTTGTGGAATGCCGCTCAAGAAGAAAGGGATTCTCTACGTGTTTAACTTCTAACTGAAACTGAATGAGTCAATGACGACCACGATTGAAGAAGCGAAAACTGGTGATGGTGGCCATATTAAAAATTAATTCATTGCGTCTTACATGCATTATCCTTTGTGTGCGTTTATAACATTATAACATGGTCGTTGCATTAATTTCTAAGTTAAGGACAAAAGAAATGATAAAATATTATTTTTTTCTTTTATTCCTATTTTTGGCTCGAATGTGTACATGAGTATGGACGTATTTTACAAGATGCTCGTGTCTATCTTTAATCGAATCAAATGATTCTTTTGTCGACAGACCATTCATTTGAAATAAGTTTCTCTTTCTTTTTCTCTTTACATTTTTTCGTTATCTGCTTTTCTTTCTTTTTATCTATTTGTCAATCTAGCTTTTTCGAGATTTCTCACGCTTCCACCTCGGTATCGATCTGTTCTTCGGCCTTTATTGAAGACGTGTATGATTAATATCGTAATAGTCGTAACAATAATTACGAAAATAACTATTGGCAAGGTTAACTGTTATTGAAGAAATCAAATGGCTTTCGTGTGCTCGATCACCTTCCTTTGATTGGAAATCTGGAAGTAGAGACAGAACTGACAAATGAGATATTCAACATTATAAAAAGAACACTCTTCTTGAATTTAAAAATGATCTTAACAGAGGAAGTATTATCTTAGTCTTGTCTTGTAAAAACATAAGCAGAGCGACTGTATTTGAACGAAATGCAATAAAGATTGACCAATTATCAAATCTAATTTTAAGAAGCAAACAATTCCATTTCGAAATTATTTAATGTAAGAATAAGCGGGTTGCATATATGGTTATACTAACAGTATAACCCGTTTTCGACCGAATGTTTCATTACTGGGAATTTTTGCCGTTCAATTGGAGCAGTTTAATTTTAAAATCAGCCCGCCTGAAAATCAATATTAGTAGCAACATTTGGGTTCAACTGAGGCACAGCCCCAAATGGTGGGGTAACAATTGGAATGGGGAGTGGCTCTGAAAAGGGTCGTTTTTGCTTTTCTCAATCTTGCAAGGAAGGAACCTTCATAATAATAATATACGATAATTTTTATTTATAATATTTTTTTTTATAATTCTAATAATCTTTTGCGTTAGATTTTAACTCTCTAAATTGATTGTACGCTGTTTTTACAGACATTAAATTTTGCCTTTAATTTTTGCGCAAAGTGTAAAAAATCTTTTCTTTGTTTGATTTTTTACCTTCAAGGTTGTAAGTTTTTCCAGCCAATTTGGACTCAAAACCGGCACTGAAGAATTATCTATCAAACAAACAAAATTTAATCGAAATTGGATGAAAACTCTGGATACGCATAAACAACATTATATACATATATAAGTTTTTGTCACTTTCAAATATCTTACTTAAGCTATTTCCTTGGCTAAGGAAATTTCACCCAAAGTTAAAATCTACTGTTAGAATTATTGTTTTACTTTTAAAATTTATGGCTTGAATGTTTTCGTTTTTATTATTAAACTCTATTGCTAGAACATTTTTACTATAAAAACGTATTTGCATACTTTCATAGGGTTTTGAACCCTGTTTGTGGATTCACTATGTGCCCATAGCTGAGACCGTAACAAGTGCGACCACCCCGGGTAACTGTGTACTTAAACTCAGAGGAAACAGGTTGAACAATAGCTGAGCAGTACAAAATAAGAACTAGACAAGATATCCCCAGACATGGCCAGCGGAACGAGAATAATCTATGCCCGGTTTCAGTTTATAATCCCTGAAGACTATACGGATTGACAAGACCCTGATGAAGTTCAGTGGGCATAATGGTCGGAACGTTGTGATAAGTCACCTTTAGGTTTCAGAGCTGGCACACACACGCTAAAACTAATACACTAGTCCGGATGTAAATAAAAACAATAAAACCCCGAATAATTATAGTCTGTATAAACGGAACTGACGCTCACAAATCTTGAGAGTCCCAACTTGCGCGTACGGTAAGCGTCATTTAGTTAAAAAAATTTCGGAATTTTTATTATTTTCTTTTATATTGAAATTAGAACAGGTATCACTCTTTTAATCAATTCATGTATATGAACGTTCCTCTTGAAGTTCATTGCTCATTTGTTTGATTTTTATTCCTGAGTCATTCGACCGGACTAAGACAAGCTTGTTGACACTTTACAATCGTTATAGCGTACCAACAATAAAAAATACAGATAATGAAAATAACAAATAAAAGTAGTAATAATGATATCACCAGTAACAATTATAGATCAAACCAAATATGGAATCTCTGAATATAATTCTACTGCCGTCAAACGTATTTATGACAGATATCATAAGCCAACAAAAGAAACAGAGATAGCCTAAACCTAAAATGACGTGGGCTTTTCACGCATGCGTGATTCGACAACTTAATTCGCTTTGGTGCAAGACATAAAAAAGAAGGAAAAAATGTAAAAGAAAAGAGGATACAAAGTGAACATCTTCGCTGCTTCTGCTGCTGTTTGACGATTGACTGCCGTCCTTTCTGTCATCATTTCCACCATCGTTTTCTCTTCTCTCTCTTTCTCGTTTTCTCTTCTTTAAACCCTTCACTTTCCGACCCCGACAACATCACTCACCTGTCTCTTTTCATTTACTTTACACCACGTTGCGCTTCCAGTCTTTTCCCCTTCTTAGCCAGCGTGGTTTTGGATATATTATGACTCAGCTTTGTAAGTTATCAGACGTTTGCATCTATTTTAAAACCTGTGGCGTCCGTCGGCACGGAATAATAATAATAATAATAATAATAATAATAATAATAATAATAATAATAATAATTCTGTAGCGTTTGGTGTACGAATTCTTTTCCTACCCACCTTTAGTTGCTCAATCACGCGTACTTTCAATCATTCGCACGCATGCGTACTTGCCTGCACATGGCACGCATCTTACGCTCACAAAAATAGAGACGTGAAAACAAGAGCAATTATTGATCTTTTGTCCATGACAGCCTATCGATATTCGATGAAAATGACCAGGTCTGATAATTTTACTTATGGGTATTTCTCGGCTGGTCAATTTTGTGGGGGTCGACATAACCACGATACAAAATCAAATGATGCGCTTTATTCTCAGTTGTATTGAATTGTTGCTAAGTCGAAAGTCTCTGCCGGTACTCGTGTTTCTGTGCTAGCCACCGGGATATGTTTTCTATCTGCGAGAGATACGCCTTGCCCGTTGAATCACTCTCTGAGGGAAAATTCTAGGGATATGGATATGGACAAAAATAAATAACTTAATTAATAAAAAAACTGTGTTCAAAATAGTGTGTAATCTGGTTGTAATTTTTCTTTACTGGAATAAAAGTGCCAACATGTTTTTCAAATCACGATTTAGTTCGGGGGCGTTAAAACGTAAATTTTCGAAAGACATTATATATATATATATATATATATATATATATATATATATATATATATATATATATATATATATACTGGGTTGTATATTAATATTCTTTCGTTTTTATTATTATTTTATTTAGATTCCTCGACTAGTTTCGGGCAACATGGCCATCATCAGGAGAGAAAAAATCTGCTTGCTGGTAGCAGTGAACTACAAAAATGAATGTCTTGATGGAGAAAATGAACTTTTATCTGTAGTTTTTATTTGTTTTTATTTTTTTAACATGAATTTTGGTCAATCCTTGTATTGGTCAAACAGTTTCTTTTAAGTTGTTATTTGAAATAAGAGCTGGATGGATTTGAAGTGCGTTTTTAAACGTTGTATCCACTTATTTTCATGGCACTCTAAAATCTTTCTAATGTTATCTGCTCTGAACTTTTCTATTCTCTCAATTATAGTGAATTTGGCATGGGTTTTAAAATCGTGTTATATATATATGTGTGTGTGTGTGTGTGTGTGTGTGTCCCACACTGCTATAGCTTTCAAGATACGTTGATATACGACCTTAATCATTGTGCCTGTTTTTCGCTCGCTTGGGCTGCTCTGCACTTCTCGAACTAGACATTTCCTTTATCTGTTTTCGATCAGTATTAATTAGCCTTAAACTGGTCAGATGTCATCTCCGCCACCTATAGGAAAGGACAATTCCGAAGCGTTATCTTGCAGTTGTAGAGTAATGGATGGGTCGAACACTGTGCCCTCATAAAAAAAGAAAATATTGCCATTAAATATTTGGCAGGACCACCGTTTATCGGACTCACAGTCTTGGAGGAAGACAACAACTTGAATAAAACAGTTGAATAAATGGAATTGACAAACGCGTACAGTTCTGATAATTACGGTGGCGAAGAATGAATTCAAAGATAACCTAAAAATAACAGCTGATAATTTAAATAAGATAACCTTGCCTATTATTGTGCAAGTCCGCCTTCGATAAGAATTTATATTCAAATTCGACTTAATTACAATTGACAGTAGATAAAGCGGTAGCAATAATTCAATTATGGTGATTCGATTGTTCAATAATACCTGAAGCGTATTTGTCAAATTATTGTGGCGAGATTGCATCACAAATTTAATCAATAAGTTTTATTCCATTTAGTCAATTGTTTTATTCAAGTTGTCTTCTTTTTGGCTTTGTAAATGTCAGTCAAACAAAATATTTTAGTAAGTTTACATCGGTCTCTTCATATTTCTTTACTGGAGATAAAGAACATTCTTCGATCATTATCCTCCAGAAGTAGGCGCGTAGTTTCTCATCTTTCTATCGTGGTCTTCCCTTCTTTATTTATTGTATAAAACGATTATTTGTAAGTTACTAAAAGGAGGAATTTTAATCATTAAACTACTAAAACATTAAACTACTAAAACATTAAACTACTAAAACATTAAAATACAGCGTGAAATAAAGTTGGAAAGCATAGATTTCGGAAAAGGCCAAACGAAAGAAAATTTATTGTAAAAAGAATCGTTACATGAAACGATGAAATACAACGGTTTGGGATGAAGTTCAAGTCTTCTCTGAAACTATTGCTTTCTTATAAATTCACTTAAATAAATGTAATGGCTGAAGAAGTTTAAAAATCTGGTAAGAGAAATATGAAGAAAAACACGAAAATGAGAATATGTATTCAACAAGTAATGCAGTTCATTGGGAAATGAATACTTTTATTTGATGTTGCAGCAACATTGGATTCTGGGAAGAGAAATTTTGTTGCAACATTGAAATAGAAGTAGAGACTTATCTCTGATTTGAAATTGAAGTTACAATTTCGAAAGTCAAATGAAGTAACATGGGTCTTATTTCCCATGAGCAGATTCGAAAGTCAGAATGAATTGAAATTGGTTTGTCTTTTTCCATGAGCAGACAAGGTGCAAAGTAGCAATTCTGGTAGCCAAGGAGAAATCACATGTGTCGATTTTACTCATGATCAGATAAGTTGAAAAGGAGTACTTCTGTGAGCTAAAATGAAATGACATTGCTGAGTTTTTCTCATGAGCTGACAAGGTGAAATTCAATAGTTCTGGAAGCCCAAATGAAGTGACATAGGTTATTTTCCCATGAGCAATTCAGGCAAAAATGTGTAGTTCTTAAAACAACGAGCGTATATGGAGCTTGTTTACATCAGAAGTAGAAACAAATGTTTCAGAAGCATAACGAAAGATGTACTTTTTTATTGTGCAAGCAGATACGTTCCCTAAAAATTTGAATAATTCACCGTAGAAATCTATAAAATTATTACTGTCCACAGACAGTAATAATTTTATAGGTCGATTCCTTCCTCCTTTGATATTGTTTATTGTTGAGTCTAAACACATGACAACGCAGTCACACACCGTAGAATTTGTTAGTAAACGTCCTGTCTTATCGGGCTATCCTAACATTAACTTCGTCGGACAAAAACTACAATTATCAATATGGTCGTCAGCATAAGGATATGTATTCTGTCTTTTCGCAATTCTTTTTTAGTCCTTGCATTTTTATTCCAACATGCATTTTTGACTCTTTTGTCCCATGTTCAGTAATTCTTTTACTTTTCGGTTTGCTTTTCTTCGTCTTAGGGAATCCATGTTAGAACATAACCCAAAGCTCCATCGAAGAAGGTTTTGATGAGCAGTCGGTGGAATATAGGATATTTTGTATACTACGAACTTCGGATAACGCATGACAGTCACAACAAATCTCTATCGCAAATAATGAATTATGCGAACTCATGCAAAATTATGCGAAAAAACAAACAAACAAACAAACGTCCTCATTTCGTACCCAGAATGTGTACCATTCTTCAAGATTACATTAAAAAAAAATAAATGAAAATTAAATCTTTACTTTGGGAGATTTTGCCGCGTTTTCTTAACTCGCCTTCCTTAACGCCTTGAATGATTCATTTAATACGCTCAATGGTACATTATTCACAGTAAAACATTTAAAACATTTACTCCCGCACATTCAGAACGCTTTTTTTTGCAACCACAGATTTCGAAATTAATATAATCGAGATTATATTTAAACTTTTTGAACATTTCAATGAGTAGTCATTTCATCCCCTCAAATTTGCTGTTATTTTTCCAACAACCAAATTTTAAAAGTGAAAGATATATATCCAAAAACAACCTGTGAAAATATCGTCATTAAAACTAACTACAGATACTGCTTAACTGTTAGACATAAGCCAAAGATTTGGTGGGTGTGTTGGTTAAAAACGTAATTGTGGACATGGATCAGTAGTTAAAGCAACAAACCTCCGAATAAAAAAGTTCTAGCTCCAAAACTAAGAGCGTAAAAGCTATTCCAGGAAATTAGCCTAAGAGATAAATCTTACATGATTTTTATAAAGCGCCATATTTCCGATGCTAAACAATTACATTCAAATGTTGGCTGTTGGCAAATTTTAAATGCCTTGACATAGCCTCGTGAATATTTTCATGAAAGCGTAGAATACTTGTTCATTCATTAGCCGTTGGGCGAGACATTGGTTTCAGTTCATTAATATTTCATCAATCGAGTTCATTATTTATTCTTTATTTAATTATTCATCATGTTTAATAGAGCATCATACCGATACCGAAGTTTTCGTGACACCAGCTTGGTGATCAGTTGATATGATGTCTCCACAAACGTACAGCATTTTTCAGTGTTTCTTAATAGTTCATTGAATATTTCTTGAGCACGTCTTTAGATGTACATATAAAGTATTCTTTGAATTTGAAGAAAAAAAAATCGATACATCCCAATACTTTGCTGGCTCCGATCAACTCTCAATTTTTATCTCATCTATGTAGCCTTAACTCACTTAGGAAGGATATTAGAATAATCCAGAACCTGTACTATGAATTCAGAAAATATACAAAAATAGAAAGAGATGTAAGACAAGGATGAGTCTTCTCACCGGACTTATTCAACTTATACAGTAAGGTGATTCCGAGAGAATTAGAAGTCCTGCTAGGATTTCTTATTGATGGTCACAATCTTAAGAACATAAAATATGTAGATGACACAGTGTTGATAGCAGACAGAGAATGGAAACCTCAAGAACTCCTACAAAAGGCAGTGAAGGAAAGCGAGAAGGAAGGACTAAAAAATGGTTGTAAGCAAAAGGAACAGCTCGATATGCAAATTAAATATAGGAAATACCAAAATCAAAACAATTTAAATATCTGTTAAGTGTTTTAACAGACGCTGAAATCCGAAGCGAAAGATGCTTTCCAAAAACTGAGTAAAGTATTAAGAAAAAGGAAAATCTTGTTAGAAATAAAAAAAGAGTACTGAAAAGGTACGTAATATCGGTCCTCCTTATGGCAGTGAATGCTGAACAAACTCCGAGTAGACAAAGAAAAGACTTGAAACAACAAAAACGTGGCTCTACAGAAGCATACTGAGAATAAAGTTGAAGTTTTAATGAGAATGGAAACAAAAAGATACAGTTGAAATTTTTAGGGCACATAATGAGGAAAGAGGGTTTGGAAATTTTGACACTCACAGGACAGATTGAAGTCGAGATGGGCAATGATAAACAAGGCGCAACCTCCCTAGAGAGCTTGAGTAAATGGCTGGCAGAACAGGGTTTAGGAGAGATAACACAAAGACAAAATATATTAATATCTACAAAGGACAGGAAATTGGAGAGACATGATCACTAAATCACCGGAGGAATACGACACATAGAAAAAGTACGTTTGCGTGATAAAACGATCTAAACTCGTCATACATCCCTAAAATCTGGGTGTCATTTGCATCTGTAACTGGAAAGGCATCAATGTGCACTATGCCTGCGTTTATCTTCCAGTTTGTTTTCCGAACATTAATTGAAACATGTTACTGGGTTCTTGAGAATATCTTGTTTCTTGCGAAAGAAAGCTGAAAAGGATATCCCTGAGTTTATGATGGAACTATGAAGAATTTGAGATTGAATATCCATAACGTCCAGAGAGATCTTCAACAGCAGCAAGCTTTGAAGTTGTTGTTCATGTTCATAGGCTACAAGTTTACATCGAAAATGTTTCGTAGGAGTCACTAATTCATGTTTGTCCAGACGCGTACATGTTAAAAAAAAACTATTAGCTGCAGCTATGCCTTCCCGCATTATGAGAATGCATAGCGCGAATTTCTAGGCACTCTACATTTTTCAGGCTATGCCACGAGCGAGGAAGGACGCAATTCTCCGCACGCCTAGAACACAACGTCTAGGCAAGACACTACACACGACTTTCGCGCAGTAATTTGCTCAAAAACAGCGTAAGATCAGCCAAATTAATTAATTTTTGCCACATTCGTTTTTTTCTCTAAATAGTCCGCCTATCATGGGAACATTCCTTAAGTTTACACATTTTTTCAAGAACTATCATTAAATAGTCAGCGATAAACAAAACAAACATCACGACTCGAAATGCATTTCCCGCAATTTTGAAAATTACGTCCTCTTTCATAAAAAAGGGAAATGTTTCGCTTAAATATAAATATAGAATTATTCATGCCAATACGATGCATTAAATGTTGCGAATATAACAATTCATAACGATAAGGGACACCTGTCTAAATATATAAACGACCAAATCTGTCTGTACGTCCGTGTTTCTGAAATCCCATCTACCTCGGGCCACACTTGCTCTACATAGACATATCATAACTTTTTGGACTCAGGATGACCCCGGAATTGAAAAACTGCCCTTCATCTGGTGCTTGAATATCCAGCTTTGGGATTTGTTCCGAATAAGAAATGGAACTGTTAAAAATTCAAATTTTAAAATAACTAAAAAAATTAATCTAATTCAATTTTTTTTGGTTTTAAATTCAGCTTTAAATCTTTGTGATCTGAGAAAATCAATTTTATTTCTTCAAAATGTCAATAACTCAGAGTTAAAGTGGGAGGTTTCGTGACGTGAGGTTTTGAAGTTCCGAAGAGCTTATGATTTGAAGAACACAACTTAATTGAAGTTCCATGGAGTTTGTGATTTGAAGAACTTAATTTTCGAACTGAATAGGAATTTCATCCCAAATCGGACTTTCTCCCCAAATCGGTCTTTTGGTCGCAATTGGACTCATAATCCGGATCAGAATTAAAGTGGCGTTTTGAAATTGCATGCAGTAAAATATGGAAATCAAAGTTTTTTCTTCAAAATTATCATTGCTGTTTTCTAAACATTACTTCCGGTCCCTTTAGTCTCGAAGAGGCTAGCTTACAATTCTGTACTGAGTGCTGATTTTAAGCTAGTTCTTAATAAACTAAATTTGCTAAAACACTTATTTTAAAAATAAAACAACTGATATTTACCTCAACTTAGAAAAGAAAAAATAATACATATTTTAATAATTAAATATTGTAAATGTATAATAATATAAAAATATAATATACAGGGTAACCAAAAAAGTTATGTCCGTTTTTAAAGGAAGAAAAAAAAAAACGCTTCACAGTATGTGTAACTTATATTTAATCTTCGAAGTAATCGCCATCGGCATCCAGCACCTTCTGCCAACGTGTCTCCAACTGCTCAATGCCGTTGCGGTAGAACTCGGGGGGGGGGGGGTTGACGCAAATAAGTCCGTGAGGGCTTTGCGCAAGTTTGCTTCATTGGTGAAGGATTTCCCAAGAAGATGATTATCCAGGGAGTGGAAGAGGTGGTAATCGGATGGCGCAAGGTCAGGTGAATAAGGTGGATGGCACAAAGTCTCCCACGCAAGTTGCTGTATGGTATCCCTGACCACTCGCGTGACATGCGGCCTGGCGTTGTCATGGAGGAAAAGCACACCTTTGCGATTCACCAGTGCTGGCTCCTTCCGGCGCAATGCCTGTTGTACACGTTTCAGTTGCTGCGAGTATAGGTCTCCAGTGACCGTTTGGCCCGTTGGTAGCAGTTCATAATGAACCACTTGATAACCTGTCCACCAGACACAAAGCATAATCTTGTGTGGGTGCATAGGCGGTCTTGCGCTGTGAGGGATAGCATCCTGAGGAGACAACCAATGTCTGGAACGCTTGGGAGTTTCGTACAGAACCAATTTTCATCACTGGTAAGCACTCGATGGAATAAGGATGCGGTACGGTGGCGAGAAAGCAGCGATACGCAGGCTGCCAATCGTTGTCCCTTGTGGACCTCCAACAGCGTTTGCGGAACCCACTTGCTCAGTTTGTACGTCTTACCTAGGCGGTACAGGTGAAGTCTAACTGTTTCATCGGAAACGTTGAACTGTCTTGCAAGTTCACCAAACGTTAGACTACTGTCCTCTTCAATGGCTGCCTTTAGGACTCCGTCATTCAAGACCTGTGGTCGTCCACTGCCAGACTCATCATCGAGAGACAAATCTCCAGACTTGTATTTTCGAAACCAACGCCTTGCAGTACGTTCATCCATAGCACTATCCCCAAACGCTTGACATATGCGGCGACTTGATGCAGCTGCTGATAAGCCCCCTTTGAAGTCGTAAAGCAAACAGTCCCGAACGAGATCTCTAGACACTTCCATCCTTCTCACAGCTGTCCGGCTTATAACTGATGGCCGGGCAAATGCGCGTGTTTTTTATAACGTCTGATGTTCCTACTTCCGGCTGTCCGAATTTGAAAACAATTGCTACACGCATTTAGTATATATTTCAACTTCATTCAATGACTAATCAAAAAACGGACAGAACGTTTTTGGTTACCTTGTAATAAACAAAGAAAAAAAAATGGATAATTGAAATAAAGTCTTCCCTTTTAAAATACGACATCGTTTTCTTTGATCAACGAAAAACACTTTTGGAGAACTCGCTAGCGGTAAGAGGCTACGCGAGGCCCAAAACGACGCTTCAAGTATCAACGGAAGACATTCCTGACACAGGCCAGCATTGACCCTGAGACCTGGGAAACCGCTGCCAAAATTCCAACTTTCAACAGGAACAGAATCTGCGACTTACTGTTAGGAGGGCCCGCCTCGACCACCCGCGTCCACCACCCAAAATCCTCTGTAACTCCTGCTCACGACACTTCAGGGTTCGGCTGGGCCTTCACAGTTATCTCCGCTACCGCTCCTAGAGGATGGAGAGAGAAAAGGAATAATGAGAGAGGATGATAATCCCGATGCTAGGATGTAAGAGAGTGCCGACTACGACATCATTAAATACTCTCTACAATAAATGATCTAGAGGGAATTAAAAGTGCTGTCTCATTTTGTGTATTCTTTATTTATTTTTCTAACGAACTCAACGCATTTTTCTTCAATACACGGCACTTTCTAAACTTCAAAGGATGTACAAAAATAACTTGTTAAATATACAGATATTCTAAGGTAAAGAAAACTCTGATTTTAAACCTCCACTGTCTTCCGGACATATCCAAACAGGGCAAAGGCTATGAAAGTAAATCCAGACAGAAAACTCGAAGTGAAGCACAAAAGGCGGATGGCTATCAACACTGAAAACTTTTCGGCAACAACTGTAATGCCCTGTTTTCCTTTACATCTTGTCGGTACGGCCAAGAGTGGGTGGGGCAATGTAGTCTGGGTAGCGCACGACCTCTATATAACATTTCTTGCGTCTTAGAGTGGTGATTCCAGTCCCATCACCAAATGACTGAATTTTGACCTAGCAGTTCTCTAAATTTATCGCGTAAGATAAACGGATGCCTATAAAATAAAATTATTATTACGTATGTACGAATATTCCCATACCTTATTTTTTGAAAGGATCAGTTGAAGACATTCCTATTCTTGGTTTGGCTCTTGTATGCGTTTGATACAAGTTAGGCAGGACAGTTTATACCCCTCGGAGTATAAAAGAGGCTAAACTAGAATATACAAAGCTCGATTAGAATCTACTCTCTCACTTTTCCCATGTATTAACATAATTATTATTTTATCCCTAATAGGGCAGACAGTGCATCATGCAATGTCCCACAGCCACAGATATTTACTGTATGCCTTTTACACTCCTCACTTCTATTGTGATTCATTGGTTTGTAAACGCGTAGAACTGACTGTTTTTTCATTTCTTTTGTTTTTTACATTAAAGTTCACCTTTTACAAAGCCCGAGGACCAATTGAGGTAGAGGGTTACGTTAAGAGGTAATTTGTGCATATAAGATGGGAATATAATGGTTGACCATAGACTTGAACAGATGGGAAGATAATAGTTAACCCTAGACTTGAACAGATGGGAAGATAATGGTTAACCCTAGACTTGAATAGATGTGAAGATAATGGTTAACCCTAGACTAGAACAGACGGGAAGAAAATGGTTAACCCTAGACTTGAATAGATGGGAAGATAATGATGAACCCTAGACTTAAACAGATGGGAAGATAATGATGAACCCTAGACTTGAACAAATGGGAAGATAATGGTTAACCCTAGACTTAAACAGGTTGAAATTGTAGTGATCGGAGAAACATCCTCTTGGGAATCGGTTCCTCAGAGCAATGTTTCGCGGGAAGAAGCTGTTAGAGTGGAACTTGCTTCTCACGGAGGGAATATGGGTAGTTTGCTAATTTGTAAGTCATGAAGATTTGAACTGACGGAACTTTCTCTCCGGCGTAATGTTGCTTCCCTCTGTATATTCTACATGTATTTTCGTAGCAACTGCTTTGAATATCTTTTTCCCCTGGTGCCCCAACTGCATGAATTTAAGCGTGCTACTAGATTGGCATTTAGGTCTCACTCCTTTATTCTTAAACTAGCTAGATGAAACCACAACTTCTACTCTAACATTTTCTTTTCTCGCACTTCCCACCTGTGGAACTCCCTTCCGATTTCTTGTTTTCCTGATAATCTTCAAAAAGTTAAATGCAATGTCAATCACCATGTTTTTCTTCTTGAACTCTTTTTTGTCTTTTCTTCAGGCCTCTCCATTCTCAGTATTCTCATTCTTTCTTTTTTTTAATTTAACCCCTTATGTCCTAGTGGCATGATCGCCTTGCTTGGGGTGAAATGATTATAGAAAAAAATTATTTATATGACAAATATGGCATGTGAACAAAGGTTTGAGAAGTGGCAATGAAAGCCAATTGAAATACTAACCACAATAATTAAACCAGTGTATCCTTAGGAAATTTGGATGAATATAAAATGTGTGTCATTAGGAAATTTATAATATATGAGGGTGAATTGCACTTTTAAATAATTAAATTCTGTAAAGAAAAAGGTGGGAAGACGAAAAAGATAACATGTTGGCTTTAAATATATTTTTAAAAGATATAAGTGTTTTGTCAAAAAGAAATCGTATCTAATCCAACTGGGTGCGCCACTCTTTCAGCCTTGTGCCGCATCTAATGTACGCTTAGAAAATCACCAGGCTGATAAAAACTAACAAAAAAAAAAAAATAATGTTATTGACTAGAATACAATTCTCAGTAGAATCAAAAGTTTTGAAAATTGCGGACATCAAATTGGACAGATTGAAAAAGTGAAAGAAAACTGGAAGAAAATAGATGTCCGATTTTTTGTTTTGATTTTTATAGTCTAACTAATATATTATTAATAATAAGAAACAAAATCAATAAATAAAATAAATAATAAACAAATTAGCAAACTATTATGACCAAAATATTAGTTAGACTATAAAAATCAAAACAAAAAATCGGACGAAAAAAATAGCTATAAGTGTTATATAACGATAAAAAAAATGAATAAAAAATAAAAAATAATATACTGCGTTACTTAAAAATCGAAAACCAAAAAGAGAAAATATACAGTGTAACAAATAAATAACAACAAGTAAAATAAATTGATCTAAATACATCCAAATATATAAATAAACTAACAACCGATACAGATAAACTAGCCGTTAGAAAAAACAAATAAAGATAATCAATCCAAATAAATACATGAAGTAATAAACAAATTAAAAACTGTTAGAACAGTTAGAACAAACTACAACAATCAACTCCAAAATTGAATAAATAGCTTTAATTCTCTTCCCACCAAAAAAACAAAACTATTAAATAAGCTATATAAACAAATTTTTACTACGTTAATAAAAACACCGATCAAAATAAAAATTAAAAAAAAAAATATGAGATAAAAAATAAAAAATGAAAATAAATAAAAACAAGCAAAATAATTCAACCCGAATAAATAAACAAACAAATAAACGACTTCCGGTAAAATGACCGCCAAAATAGACTACCCACAATGCACCACTGACCGTATATATAAATAGGCGAGAAAAATAACAGTACTCGTGGCCTGACGATTGCATCTAGCATGAAACAGACTGTCGCCTCTAAATGTTGACTTCTATGTTCACTTTCATATTTACACACGCTCTATCTCTGATATTGAGCTTCTATATCCCATAAATATAGCACATTTTAAGACTATATTTCTTCATACATATATATATATATATATATATATATATATATATGAGAAACTTTATGATTTTCTCTGGAGATCTAATTTCTTTTTCGTACATTTCATACAGAATGCAATCCAATTTGAAATGAGATGTTTATATACAGGCTTCAGCTAAATACGTTCAAACTTAGTTTTATACAATTTCTCGCATTTAATCCTACTGGAGACGTTCTGTCTTGAGTCAGTTAGCATCAGAGCTTTATTTTAAGAATCCGAAATGTTACAATAAGAGAGTAAATAATGATTGTACCTTTAAGAATTTTGGAATATTTCATAAAATTATGTCATTGCCGTAGAATCTGATAGTCTAATTGACATCATGTGAGTCAATTGGAGATTTAGTTTTGGACATATTTTAAGTGCTGCCTATAAACTAAGTGTCTTTTTGTTTGACACCATGGGAAAATCAAAAGAAGTCAACCAGATCCTCAGAAAAATAAAACTTATAGACCTCCACAAGTTTGGTTCATCCTTGTTAGGAAATCCCAGATATATTTATGCTCCCTCCCTATGTATACAAACAAATATGCGGAATCATAGACAGCATTAAACCACGCAGCCATCATATCACTAAGATAACAAAGGTATTCTATCTCTTGGAAATTAATTCAATTTAGTGTGATATAGTGCAAATCAATTCCAGAGCAACAAATGACATTTTGAAGACATTGTGAAGTATCTATATCTGCAGTAAAACGTCTATCATATCGACATCATCTGAAAGCTGGTGAACACAGAAGAAGCCAATTCTCCGAAACTGTCATAAATAACCACAACATTGCACGTGGGAGCAAATATGTTAGCTTTTGGAGAAATGTCTTCTGATCAGAAAATACAAAACAAAACATAATATAACAATCGTTATGTTTGGAAGGAAAAGGAAGATGCCTGCACGCCTAAGACAACCATTCAAATGTTAAATCACAGCAATGGCGATTCCTTGTTGTTGAAGGTACTTTGTTGCCATAGGGACTGGTGAACTTCACAAAATAAATGGCATCATGAAGAATTGATTAATTGTTTCTCTAGTTTTTACGGCTTAACATCCATTTACTGATTATTTAAAGCCAGAAAATATCTTTAGATTGTAAGAATTTTAATAATGGTTTAGTGATAAAAGTCTTAGTAATTAACCCGTTGCTGGGGTTAGAAAAGGTGGATTCATACCTTTCCCAATGGTATTTGCGCGTAAGTGAATATAACGAACCCAACAGGAATTGAAACTCGCTCTTCTGTTAACAATTCTGAGCCATTATCCATTAACCTATACGCACATCCAAACTTACAGCACCTGGTATTGCTAAACTGTCACCCATCTACATACAAGGCTCAACATTGCTTAATTTTGCTGATTGTACGGAAACCGGTGTTTCAACGTGAGATGGCCGTCAGCTCTGCGTCATGCGGAAAGAAATAGTATAAGAATAAATCAGGCAACACCATCCAGAAAGTTCAAACTAGGTCACAAATGGATCTTCAGATTGTAGAATGACCCCTATGAATAATTCCAAAGCGAAACAGGCTTAGGATAACAAAGTCAAGATAGTGGAATGGATATCACAAAACTTTGATCTCAGTCCAAAAAATAGATGTCTGTAGAACTGAGAATGGGGCTGGTGAGTAAGGAGGCCTAGAAACCTAAATCAGTTTTTAACCTTTTTGCTATGAGGACTAAACAAAAAATTCAATAGCTTAATATGAGAAACTACTTTTGAAAGGTTACACAAAATGTTTGATATAATTGCAGGGTCATGTGTGAGTAAACACCTGAATCGTTTTCAATGTGTAGAAAGAAATAAAAACTGAAATAAATCAATATTTCTAATATTCTGATATTTCATATTCTTAAAATGAAGGGGTTATCTTAATAGAATTAAACGTATCTTTACTTGGACTAAATGTGAAGAATTGAAGAAAAAAAAGCGTGAGTTTAAATCTATTTAGTTAAGATCCGTGTAAACGTCGGAGAGCGTTCATTAATCACTTTCTTTCACTGGGTGAATCCTGAAAGAAAGCAAAGGGAACTCACGCTTTTATTAAATTAATGGGTGATTTCTCCTTTCTTGAAGATGATGTCCGTTTGAGTATGCAATGTAGATCGAGAGAGCTATACGTTGCTGACAGATACAAACACTGGCATCATAGTGTGGGGTTCCATAGTTGAAACTATTGCCGGTATTTCGTGTTTGTGAATGGAAATTTGAACATCTTTACGTTCGGAATATTGTTCAACTCGTTCTGTAGCGGAAAAGCGGTATGTTGTTCTTTCAGGACACTGCCCACCCACATGATGTCCCTGCTATTCAGTGTACACTGCAACTTACATAGGTAACACTAATGCCTGTGCTATACCCCCAGTGCAAATATAAATATATATATAGGGCATATGATAGTATGATCTGTTTAGTTAGACCATCTACAGCGATTCTTGCTGTAGGTGAGCTAACTAAACCGCTGCAAAGGGCATTGAATAACCTATCGCAGAATGGCATTCACTATCTGTACGATCGTATACTCCTGAGAATCTTCTTTTTTAATGTGACGTGTCCCTTCAGAACGTGAACTATCATGACTCTCCACGGCTTCCTCTCCCTTGAGCACTAAGCAATGTTTGTCCCTTTACTACCCCATCCTATTTATGTCCTGTCATGCATTTATAGAAGCTCGTTAGGTCGGTTACTCCCTGTTCTCCCCTTGACATACTTAACCATAAGTATCTACATATACACGCTTAGGCGATCATGTATCTTTCGATACATGACTGACAAGGCAGATTGTTTTGCCATTTCTTCTTGAGCTATGCCAGTTGCCATCCAACGCTATAGAACCCGGTCTGTCCTGCTATTTACTCATAGCTAGGGAGAGAAGAGGATTCGTAACTTTTCCAAGGGTATTAGCACGTAAGTGAATGTAATGGATCCTTTTTTGTCTGTCTATCTATCTATCTATCTATCCATATATATATATATATATATATATATATATATATATATATATATATATATATATGTGTGTGTGTGTATATGTATGTGAGAGTGCGTGTAATAATTTCAGATGGAGTATTTCTGTAAAAGGACAATATGAACAAAGACAAAAGGAAAAATTATCTTAACCGGCGCGTTTAGTCCACTGAGAGACTTTATGAAGGTTATATTTTTGAAAAAACTAACAATATATTTACTTTTGTTCATATATATATATATATATATATATATATATATATATATATATATATATATATATATATATATTTAGTAATTTAATGGATTTTATTTATAATTCGGTAGTAATGCTTATTAATTTAAATTAGTCACTTCCACATTGTCGCTGAAAAAACAGCTAAGAATGATGAAAAAAGCTCCAAACATAATAAAAACAAAGTTTTTATGTCAAAATGTTTATTATTAAGAGGAAAGACCAAAGTATTTCTTTTACTATTTTATTAAGTTTTAAGCACGTTCGAAATTTTGGTTAAAAAATCTTGATTAGTTTGGGGTTTTTTTTTTGTCCTTTCACTCAGTTAAGAACCTGGAGACGAAACCCGATATAATTCTACTAAAAAGTAGTTTTTACTTTAACTTAAATTAAATTTTTCTTATACAATTTCTATTTGACGTTCTTATTATATAATTTGCGTGTCATTTTTACATTTTCTTTCAAAGTATTTTTAATTAACTCATATTTCATAAACATTTTTGTTAGTATTATTTACTTTTTTAGTTTTTTTTTTTAGAGATTTTGATAAAAATGTAAGGTTATAAAGCTAAAATAATTAAAATTCAATAAAATATTAGATACATGCTGAAAATATTATGTTAATTTTTAAAAGTTACTCGCTAGTTAAAAACCAAAAAACAAAGCTTTCACTTAAATTTCATAAATTTATGTCAATTTCTGATCAACCATAATTAGATGTCAGCACTTTAGGCTGCCAACCAATCGATTAACACGCCAGAAAAAAACAAAGCTCCGTTATTAAGAAATGCTTGCACACTGTGTTTTATGCTATAAGTAATATTGGTTTCAGATCAGATTAATTTAAATTTAAATTTGATAATTTTCGTCAAATAACATGTCACAAACATATATTTTATTTTTGGAAGCTTTTTAAAACTTTTTGTTTTGTTTACAAATGTGTCAAAATGACCAATATTTATCGAGTTTTATCGATTTTCTTAAAGCGACCAAAAAATTGAGATTCCAATCAATGTAATTTCTATTTGAAATATACCAGAATATTTTGCTTACTGGAAATAGTTAATTTAATCATTTAGATTTCAATTAAAGATCAAAAGAAAGCTTCAAGAATGCTTTTTCATTTTCAAAAATTTATTTTAAACCTTAGGTATCGAAATTTAGTGGATGCCACTACTTTAAATGTTATATTTAGTGCATAAATGTATTCGATTAAACATATCTATTTTTTAGTAGTGTAAATCTAGGTTCATCGGGCCGGTACATTAGGGAGTCTTAAAAAGGAAAAATATGCCTTCCGTCAGGGTTTGATAAGACTGCATTCGGAAATGAAATATATGTTCGTATCAGAAACTTTTATATCGCCTACAATACCCACCACACCATTTGTTAGAGTAGTGTAACAAAAATACTTGAAAATAGCTAGTAGTTTAGACGAAAAACGCCAGTAATCTACAATACTTTGGACAATTTTTACATTTATTAAGTCTAGAAATGAAAACACTTGTATGTATATAAGAAATATATAATAATAAAAAAAAACTAAACAAAGGTACCCTGTCAGCCTTGTTTAGCGAAACATTTATTAAAGAGGGATGGCTGACAAAATGACATATATTAGCAGAACAATAACTCCGAAAGCTGACACATCATTATTAGCTGAGATTTTCATCGGAAATTATTCTCCCCAGTTTATAGTGCTCATTTTTTTAAAAATATTTACCTTTGAATTAAGATTTGAATTAAGAGTGCAGAGACGAAAGGAGACTATGTTGAAAAATAAAGATTGCTTTGATAATTTAATTGGTTTTTCAACACACACACACACAGACACACACAATGAAAGGGATGGATTTTTTAATTATTAATCCGTTAAAGATTTTATTACTTAAACGTTATATTCAGTGAATACTCGTATTTGTGTGGACGCTACGTTTATTTGTTAAACGGTATTTTATTTGTTTTCATCTACCGGCCTAAATATTAGAGAAATCTTATTAGATAAAAATATGCGGAGAGGTCATATTTTTCTCTAATAGGATTTCTTAACTATTCAGGCCGGTAAACAAAAACAAATAAATAATATTGTTTAATAAATAAACGGAGTGTCTACACAAATACTAAAACAGACACACACAGACACACTGATATATATATATATATATATATATATATATATATATATATATATATATATATATATATATATATATATATATGATATGATATGATATGAAAAGGTTATTTAATTTTTAAATATCAATTTCATCCAGACTTCGAAGTTTCTTGGTAGAATTTACAGTTTTTTTAATGATTCTGTTTTGGAACAGCATTTCCAGTTTAAATTATTTTTCAATTTGTTCTGCGTCTTTTTCAATACACTTTTTACTATATATATATATATATATATATATATATATATATATATATATATATATATATATATATATATAAATATCTGCTGCTTCTTAAATCTTATATATATATATATATATATTTATATATAAATATCTGCTGCTTCTTAAATCTTATATATATATATATATATATATATATATATATATATATATATATATATATGATACAAAAGGAAAGCCTATTATGGTGGCACGTTTCGTTCTTTGAAGAACATTAGCAAGGCAAATGTCAAAATACAATTGAAAAAAAAACATATCATACACACATAAAATGTATCGTTGTGAAAAACAGTTTGAGTAGTCGCCCTGCTTTTAAACAGGTGTGAATTACGTCTACCTTTCGACCATGCTGGAGAGTACAAGCACACACACACACACACACACATATATATAATCCCAAACTCTAAACTAATGTTCAAAACATCAATTCATTTGGAGATTTTTCAGCAATCCCTCTTTTATATATATATATAGATATATATATATATATATATATATATATATATATATATATATATATATATATATATATATATATATATATATATATATATATATATATATATATATTAATATATGAATTCACCCCGGGCATTTCTTTTTAAGAATTGGGCCATAAAGTAATTGTCTTGTGCTTTAAATAAAAGAAAATTATTATACAAGGTTAAAAAAAGATAGACATGATTTTTTATTATAAAATTTATTGTGACAAAAAGAAAAAAAAGCATTTTATGATTAAATTTTGCTCCCGCCAAAATATCCTGCTTTAGCCTTGATTACTGCAGCACAATTTTTGGCATTTGTTGCAAAGATTTCTCAAAGCACAAGTTTCATAATTGATTCAATACTTCATTGAATGACTCGAAGAGCTTCTTTTCGCTCTTCTGTCAAGTCCATCCCATGCTAATTCTGGGCCCTATTCAAACTTTTGAACAGTAGTATACATATATATATATATATATATATATATATATATATATATATATATATAGAGAGAGAGAGAGAGAGAGAGAGAGATAGATAGATAGATAGATAGATAGATAGATAGATATACGATTGAATTGATGTGAGTTTGTGACCCCCCCTATATATATATATATATATATATATATATATATATATATATATATATATATATATATATATATAGCCGGATACAACTAGTTTCCGAGCATTATAGTTGCATTAAACTGAACAGACGTTAGTTACAGTTTCTGGGACAGACCACATAATCTGGCGTGTTCACTTTCTTTAAGAAGGCCATCATTGCTAAAACCCTTGGTCATGATGACTTGTGACTTCGTGCTTGCACAATTTCGCACACCCTAATTCACTTACAAGTCTTGGCTTAATCCAACTTATGCTTTTCAGGCACCTCCCAACGTTGCTTGTGCAAGAAGGTACCTTTGATCAGTGCCGGATTTACCTATAGGCTTAGCAGGCTGAAGTCTATGGCCTGAAAGTCTAGAGAGCTTCCAGCGAAAGTGTATAATATAATGACAGTGTCAAAAACACGGTCATAAGCCTTTCTTACACATGCTGTCGTTAGGCCCATGTAGACTCTAAATAACTCTTTAGTAATTTTAAACACCCATTAATAAAGAAAAAATCGGCTTTACTCAAATTGTTTAATTTAACATTCTTCCATTTTCCTCTACCCGTGCGAATTAGGGTGGGGGGGATCACAAGGGAAATAGCCTTGGGCTTCTCTTCATCTAAATCCGGCTCTGCTCCTGACAAATTAACTAAGGTGAGATTCGGAACCTGGACTCATGGCCAAAAAGCAAACTTTTTAATTACTCGACTACACGCTTATATACATACTTTAAAATATTAGTAATAAATGCAATAATGATAAATGCAAAACATTTAATAAACTGATGAGCTTTATCCATATTTAGATTCTATACGCTAGTCCGAGAAGCTGAACGCAAAATAATAGCAAGAATGGATCCCAAATGATTAGATGAATAGACATATGAGTTAAGGTAGTGACTTAGGGAAAGAAAGGTTTGTTTTTTTTTTTGGTTGTGGGGTTGCGTGGTTCGTGTTCTTGCTATCATTTTATTTTTATCGAATAGCTGCCAAGAGTCATGTAGATATGAATAGCACCTTAATAAGATATACATTGATCGGTGGTTTGTGTGCAGATATTCTGACAGGCCAATGTAAGGAGCTGACAGCCATCCTGGAGTTCAACTTACCTATGTATGCATTGCCTGCATTAATTCTACGTAAAATTTTTCTTTATTGCTTGTCAATTTCTTTTTGCATATTTAAGCTTCTCTACGCTGTTCTCTATCTTCCAAACCCTTATCTATTTTCATTTTTTCTGTCTATTACATATTACCCCTCTAACTTCCGACAGTTAAAAAAACCCCCAAAAAACTAATATTTGTTGTCTCATATTTCACGATTTTTTTTCTCCTGAATTATTCTTTCATTCGATGATGATGATGATTATTATTATTATTATTATTATTATTATTATTATTATTATTATTATTCATCCCACATATTATTACTCTTCTCTTGTGTTTATCCTTCTCTCCTCCGGTCATTATCTCCACTTCATTTCGATTTCTGCCACAAGGTGGTGCTGGGCAACGCAGTCGACGATGGAATTCAAGAATATCAATCATAGATCCCAAGACCCAGTGGCTGGTTTTGACCCGCTTAGAGAAGCTGGATAATATAACGTTACCGCGATGACGTCGATGAAGGTAGCGTTCAATCCTTTAGACGAAAAAGCAAGAGATAGAAAAAGGGCATTGGTGAACAGAGTTTAACTACAAAAGATAAATAGGTACATGGAAAAGGAGTTAACAAAGAAAGAGAGAAATCATTTTGTAAAACGAATGAGTGAAAGACTCGAATAAATATAAAGTATTAAAAAATGTAAATGTAAATGAAGAATCAAGGAAAACAGAGAAACAGTGAAAGGGTGGAATGAAGCAAACAACGCAACCAGAAGACGCAGATGGTGGTTGGCGGGGACTTTGTTTCGTTGTGTTTCTCTTGGCGTATGCGCCCTGCTGCCAGATTGTGTGTCGTCCGCAATCAGCGTTCAGTTGATCGCGCCGTGTCTTTTCTTGAAAAGCTGATTAAATCCTTGACTGGGATTAACGTTATGAAGGGTAAATCTCCACTGAGATTAGCATTACAGAAGGGTAACTCTCAACGGAGATTTTTATTTCAAGAAATTCTTTACTAAACTTTGAGTTAGTGCTTGACACACAGCAGCTTAATTTTCAATAAGCAGCACTCGTTTGAGTGCTGGCATTTAGTTCGTTGTCTGATTTTTTTTCTTTCTCTTTTTTTTTTATCCATCCAGAATTAATTATTTCTTATTTCATTTCTACGTCTCCCTACCTTCCAAACATTCTGTAGGTTTCTTTCGGATTACTCAACATCTATTTATTTTTCAGGTTAGATATCTTTGAAATATTAAAAATAAACGGAAATGCTAGCATACTAAAATGACTGGAAAGCTAGCTAAAATACTAAAAATGTCTTACTAAAATACTAATAAGGTTTTACTAAAATACTAAAAATATTTTACTAAAATACTAAAAATGTCTTACAAAATTAGCATCTTAAAACATCTTGGAAATACCGCACATTAAAAATATCTCGATAAGGTAACATATTAAAAATGGTCTTGCAAAGATTAAGATAGGATACTAAAGATGTTTTCAAAAGCCAGCAAAGAAAAAACACGAAAAATCCATGTAGAAAAAGTTATAAGAATATTGCACTGAAGTTTCTAACATACGAAAAGTTAATTGTTCCAAGAAGTAAGTTTTTTTTTGCTATAGTTTTTACTAGTCTATGTGGATCACTGCCAATCCCAGATATGATACGCTACATAGGAATGTTTGGTTTGTGTGTTTTCCATTGACTATAGAGTTTGTATAGTTTAGGCTCGTATTCATTCAATTTTAGCAATGACTTGTCCTGATTATTAATTAACATTCTAATTGGTTTTCTTATATCTCAGAAACGATTTACTTTTTATCAGTTGTTTTCCATAAATATTTATATCGTTAAGTAAAAGTATAATTTTAAATGAAATAATTTTTTTTTGCAAACTTGCAATTTTCTTTTGAATATTTTCTTTGATAGCAATCTTCATTTTATTCTCCGTGCAGTTTTGGTCATGCATTTTACTTGCTTTCTCTTGCCTTTCTTGCTTTCTATGCACCTAGTGAGCGTTACATTTTCCAAGGCTTTATTATTCAGAATGAGTCCATAATAACAAATTTCATGGGCTCAATATCCTTTGGTGTCAACAAAATTCTGGGTAATCCTTCTCTAGTGGGAAGATTCGGAATGCTGTTGAAATCTAGCGTTATTGTTTTACAAACATAGTATCATGTCTGACCGTATTTTTAGCTTCACATTGTTGGGTTTTGAATTTAAAGAGATCTTTCTACAAGACGTTGCAAACTACAGCTAGAGAAGTCAGTGTACACTTCTATTTAACCTATAGCTGTGAAGAGAAGATATGGATTCATACTTTTCATAAAGGTATTTTTGCGAAAGCGAATTTAAGCAGAATTCGAACTCGCCTTCTGAATCCTCGCCCCGAGACGTTAAACATCACACAACCTACTATCCTGTGCCCATAATGTCTCCGAAATGTCAACGTTCTCATTGTTAGCAACAGTATCTTTGTAGATCATATTCTTCTTAAAGTTTTATTCTCTGTCATATATTCTGTCTATGACATTCTCAATGTTGGGTGAAACACATCTCTGTTATGTTTGTGACGAAAATGTAGCAGCTTCAAAACAAAACAACTCGGTTGAACTGTAGACATCCTGGCATATTTTGAAATTCCACATTGATATCAAAGGGAAGCTCTCTTTTCTTTTAATGAATATGTTGGCCACATCGTCCGCTATCTTGCGATTTTAGTCAGCCTTAAAAGACATGCAAAGTATGAAATAATACAATTTTTTAAGTGGCTAGCTGCTTGCACATTGCAAAAGTCGAAACGTATTTTGATTCTCAGGCGATCAAATGAGGTTAAATCAGAAAATAATGCCCACGAACAGACACATGCACACACAGAGACGCACACACAGACATATACACATGTATATTCACAACTGTATACGCATAAAATTCGCATGTACACAAACAAAGACACACACACATGCACGCAAAATGTAGACACATACATGCACACAAATACCGACAAGTATAAATTCACACTCATAGGTGGTTAGTAAATTGGATTAGCAATTCATTATGAGATTCGCGTGTTCGATCCACGTTTGGTGCTCCACTACTTTCGCCATCTTCAGTTATGCAAATTAGCGAAACGATTCGTTAATGTAATCAGTTCATTGCTCAGTGGTACGCAATTACTATGACTTTGTGCCATACATAATTAAACTTTCTTTGCAAATAATAAGACGGAAAGCAACATGCATGTTGCAAATGAAATAATAATCACATATACATAGCTTAGCATCTTAGCGACACAATAATACATGTGCATACACACATTTGCACTGTCGGGGGAACTTAGATTACGCGGAAGGGATCCACTGAAGTTCACCAAAAGGGAACAAATTCTGTGAGAATGCATGCAAACTCAAGTACAGAGACAACCAATGTTTACCACCTGACTCAAGCATACACCCGACCAATATTTACCTTTTGGTACAAGTATAAATCTGCACAATGTTTACCTTTTGACTAAAGTATAAACCCAATCAATGTTTACCTTTTGATTCAAGTATCAACCCAATCAATGTTTACCTTTTGACTCAAGTATAAACGCGACCTTTTGGATCAAATAAAAACTCGGCCATTTTACTTTTTGACTCACGTATAAATCCAACCAATGTTTACTTTTCGACACAGTTATAAATTCGCCCAATATTTAACTTTTGACTCAAGTATAAAACGGACCAATATTTTAGGTTTAGCCTCACGTATAAACCAGTCTAATGTATTTTTTAACTCAAGTAAAAAAACAAATTTCACCATTGAATGGCCTGACAGATATTGATTTGTCTTAAAATCTACCAATGCAACCCGTGTACACATATCTGTCACCCGCTTTAGGAATCCTGTTATTATGATTTTTTATATGAGTTAAGCCTGATAAAATAGCGCCTGTCGCCATATGTTTTTATTTTTCGTGTTTATATAAGATTTCCAAATATCTTCCCTTCAGAATCATCATAAAATCAAACCGAATTGCAAATGTTAATCAAATAAAATATGACAAAAATGCAATTATATTGATTTTAATATAGGGCACTGCAAAAGTAGTTATACAGTGAGTATTATTCCAGTATAAGCAGTATCATAATATTATACCAGTATATTATACTGTATCATAATATTATACCAGTATCATAATAGTGATTCTAGAATTCATTCATACTAGAATTCATTTGATTCATTAAAATCATTTTTAATAATCTTATTTTCATAATTCTTATGATAATACATTTATTATAATTTTTATGTTTTAATAAATAATGTAATAAATGTTTCACAGGTAAAAAGGAGAGTGTGAGACAACGGCACACTGTTTGTACATTTGAAGTATCGATATGTTTATTAGTGGTATGTTATTATTGATATGTTTGTATAATCAATACATATGTTTTGTGCGTACATTTTGTTTTTCATTGCCGCGTATATCTGCTTTTGTAGAAAACGCGTACAAAAATATTTCATCAAACATTTTGATACGAGCTCTTCAGAGTCTCTGTGAATTTTGAATTGGCCTGTTGTCATGCCAACCAACCATATTTGATAGGTTTTCGGTGCTGATTCTCAAAACACTTTGAGATCTTGCGATTACGTTTGGAGAAATAAACCATTAAATTGTTTATATTCCATTTAAAAAACCCGCTTTCAGTTTCTAATTACTTTACAGCTATTTTTTAACAAGTTGCCATATTTGTCTGTATTGGAATTTTATTAAATTCTAGGTTTGCAACTTCAAGCAGATGAGAAGAAAAATATGTAGGAAAAACTACAAAAATACGTCATCTGCTTGTTTGTGCGTTAGCAAAAAAACTTCTTTTTTTTAGATATTTCGAAGCAAATATTCAACAAATAAATGCAGGTAGATATTGTTGCTACGTATCAGAAAATATATCTATCTGTGCCAGACTTAATATGTTCACTTCATATTTTCGTTTTTCTTTTCTTTAAATGACTAAAACAAAATCTGGTCTATTTCAATTAAGAAAGGTTAATTTATATTAAAATTCTTTGTCCATCTTTCGCGAGCGCGCACGTGCACACGCACACACACATATATATATTGATGCATGTATCAATAAATAATATAGACAAGTTTTGTCTATTTATTTTATGTAAATTCTTTTCATATCGTCTGATAAACTTAATTACATTATCATTAAAAGACGAAAGAAAATCACCATATTGATACATATTTTTTAATCCTATCTCAGCTTTCGGCTTACATAAGCCATTATCAAAGATGACAATTACAATATATTAAACAATACACGGACAAAACAATAATGATAGTATGTTTTTGTTTGCATGGAAGATTTCCAAGCAACGACAAACTCGTGCATACGAGAGGCTGGAAGCGAAAATCACACTACAGCTCATGACATCACACATGACCACGCGAGAGTGAAAACGAGAAGTATTAAATATGGGAAGCCGTTGGTATTAACCAATGGCTTCTGTTATCAATTATAGGCTTTTAAGAATATTTGTATATATATATATATATATATATATATATATATATATATATATATATATACACAAGGTGTCTAAAAATGTATACATATTTTGAAGCTTTCTCAAGAAATATTTCAAGCAACTAGAACCAACAATATATAATTTAAATAATGTATATGAAAACAGTATTAATTATAAACGCATGCTCTTTAGATTTTGTTATCGAATGTTTTCTAAATGATGTTTAATCCTGGGTATGACAATAAACTACACCCGGCAGGAAGGCCTCTGATCGGTAAATTGAAGATTTTAAGGAGCATGGAACCACCTCTTAACTGCTGTTATTCCTATGTCCACCGTGACCCAGGATGGTAGCATATGTTAGGATCCCAGCAATGAGCAAATAGTTAACCCTAAAACACTATAAAATATAAAAAATACATTTATATAGTAAAAATACCAGTAATATATTTTTAGATAAAAAAATTTACCAACGATATATATTTATAGTAGAATTACCAAAAATACAATTTTTAAAGCAGAATTAACAACAATTAATTTTATATCAAAATGACCAACAATACATTTTAGCTGCAGTTGAAGCCATAGAATTATTTTTAAAATATTTAGATTTTGGCATTAAATAACCCATAGAGGTGTTGATATGCAGCTAAAGAAAATCAATCGACCAACCAACCAAATTGATGTCCGTTATGACCCAGACAATTCTGATAACGTAACGCAATGAAACCCCAAGCAGTGATAAACATTTCGATAGGTTTCTTAGATTTTTTAAGAAGACTTTCCATCACTCTTTCTTTCTTCACAGGGCGCAGTAGATAACCGTGGTCTTCCGGAACGGTTCTTGTGTACATACTCTAAAGTACCATCATCTTCAAACTTATCTCGAATTCGTGAAGTTGTAAGCCGCCTGGTTGGATCTGAATGAAACTCTCTTCGAAACCGTCTTTGAACTTCAGCTACATTTTCCGAATTCTAGTAGCCTTTCTGGACGAACTTTCTTTGTTCAAAGCTAAGCCTTGTATCACGTTAGTAATACGAACGTGTAAATCTGAAAAGAAAGAACTTTATGTATACAGTGTAAAAGTGTGTGTATACAGTTTTTGAGACGCCCTGTATATAAACAGAAAAGGTGTGAGAGTGACTTAAAGACTGAAGAATATTAATATGAATAGAGGAATTGATATATAGTGAAAAATATGAGTGCATAGAAAGCGTCGAAGCGTTTTGCCTTGGAACGTAAATGGGAGCCTGTTTACTACCGCCATCTTGCCAGCAGTCGCTCGCCTGGGAATAAAAAAAGAAAAAAAGAAGAGGAAAGAAGAATGGATCGGCATTATTCGTGTTTTTATTTCAGGATCCCTTTTGAAAATCACCGAGTGAAAACAGAAAAGAAATGAAAAGGCAAAGAATGGTAGCAGAGAAAAAGCTTTAACAATTACAAGATCAATATTTTTATGACAATTTTGAAAACTGCGTGTGTTTCGTAATTTTCTGTGCTTTGCCAATGTTCGGTAGGATTTCAGGCGTGAAGAAAAAGGAACCGTTTTTTTTTAAAGAAGGAGATGAGGCATGCATAGAATTAAAAAAAAATGTGTGACAGAGGAAGAGGATAAAGAAGATACTGATGAAGAAAAAAAAGATGATTGAGAAGAGGTGAAATAAGGAGAAAACAGACGAAGAAAGCGAAGAGTGTTATAAAGAAAAGAAAAAGACAAGAATGTAAGGACGACGAAAGTTTCAGTGTCTATAAAAGTAATGCAAGAAGAAAAAGATAAGGAAGAACAGAAGGGAAAGACGAGGAGAGAAACAGGGAAGAGTGCTGGGTAAAATAAAGAGAGGGAGAGAAAGTAAGAAAAGAAATGAAGAAGAGATTCGTTAAAAAGAAAAAAGAAGAAAATGGTGAATCGCAATGAGAAGCGGAAGTGATACAGAAAGTTCACTAAATAGAGAATTGCGTAATAAAGGAAGCGTCGAATGAAGGAAATTAATTGGAAGAGAGAAAGATAAAAAGGAGTGAGGCGAAAGAACAGCGGTTGTAGAGCGTGGAAAGAATGGAAATAAAAAAAAAGGAGAAATTGCATGAAGAAGAAAAAGAAGAATTACTCGGAATGAGGATTAAAAATGAGAGTGAAAAAAAGAACAAAGAAAAATGTTAATGAAAAAGGAAGAAGGGTAAAATGAGCAAAAGATTAAAAAGCAACAGAGGAACAAGAAAAAATACGGTAAAAACTAGAAATGGTAACGAAGAGGAACTAAGAAAAAAATGAACAACAGAAAAATCGGAAAAAATCAAAAGAAAAAGAAAGGAAAAGAAGAAGAATGAAAATAAAAAATGAGAATGAAACAAAATAACGAATTAAAATGTAAAAATAGCAGAAAAGGAAAAGGAAAGATTTAAGAGAAGAAAATACGGATGATGATGATGATGATGATGATGATGATGATGATTGTGGTGGTTGTGGTGATAGTTGTTGTGGTTACAAACGTTTAACCTAGAAGGAGGGGGGTTTAGGGAAGACTAGCTATAAATCGCATCAATAATAACGTTATTGAAGAAAGAAATAAGATCGGGGGATCCCGAAAAACTGATATATAGAACTTGAAGATGGAAGAGGAAGCATTTTTTCATGGAAAATGTTTTTATCCCATCCATAATTGCACCGTATTCCAATAATGGCACATGATTTTATGGTAGTAAACAAAGAAAAGAAAATGTGACAGATCCTAACTACGGTTCTGCCGTTGAATTTTGAAAATATAATGATCTAAGCCTGGGAACTAACGAAAAGAAAGCATGTTCAAGTATAATAGTTGGCGATCTTGGAATTGTGCGCAAAATGCAAGAGAGGTTGAATGAAATTTGAGGAGAAATTAAAACTTTCTCGCGATTTGGGAATTTTCGATGATACTGAGGAAGGTACTTGAGATTCGAGAAGATTTGTTCTTGCATCACCTCCAACAATAACCTGCAGCTATTTAACGGGAACATACAAACCATAAATGAGAATCTGGAGAGATTGAGACTTTTTATTTAATCGCCAAGCGAAGCTAACAGTTCCGATTAGTGTGCACACTTAAAATAACAATTATTCACATCATTTTTATATACGGTTTATTTTTCGAAACGATTTGATAAAAAGAACAAAGATGAGGATATTATATATATATATTATTATAGAAGAAGAAGAAGAAGAAGAAGAAGAAGAAGAAGAAGAAGAAGAAGAAGAAGAAGAAGAAGAAGAAAAGGGGAAAAAGGAAAAGAAAATAATTTGAATAAAAAATTATATTCTGGGCGTTTTTTGGGGTTTTTTTTTCCGCAATTCTATTTCTTTAGTCTAATATTGTTTATATTATTTCGCCATTCGACAGTTTCAGTCTTATTGTTATATCCTCCATACAGCGGAAATTATGAGTCAATCCGCTTAGAAACTCGTCGAATGTTTGTGCCAAATCGTCTGCTTCTTGTATTTTATCTTCTATTTTACTTCCGTATTTCTTTAGACAGAAAGAGAGAGAGAGAGAGAGAGAGTAATTAATAAAGAAAAAGCATATATAAGATTATGTAATCCGGTTTTTGTAAGCAATTGAATGAACACGTACACCTGTTAATTATCACAACTAAACTTTACCTCCAACGCAGCAGCTAGTGTATGAGTATAGGCAAATGGTTTGACGCAACCAAATGGAATAAAACTCAGAAAGGAACGACTATCAGTTGTTGATTCGTCACGTCACAAGTCCCATAACCCATTCGGGTAGTAAGAGCACCACATACTTTGCAGCTGTAACAATAATGGTGTGTTTGGGGTTACATCGCCTGACGGAACCCATCCTTCTTCATGATGAAGCAAGAGAACTAATTCTGCCCTGGTATTTAATCCATAGCTAAGAGATAAGCTAATGATTTTTCCCCAAGAGTATTAGCGCGAAGTGAACAAAATCGAACGGGAATTCGGCTCACTCAATTCGTTTTCTGCGCTGATAACCGTTATTCTATACTCGCCGCCAGTTGCCGATTAGGGTAACAGGTTTCTCTTGAATTCAGCAACTATTATCGTTTTTACCAGTACTAATGGGGGCTACCTTCCTAATCTTTTATTTGAAGTAGTGGGGAACGTCACCATCTTGATTTTGTCATCGTTATCTCTTCGGGTTAAATGTTCTATTCATTTTCGTTGGTGCTGCTGTTGAAAGTCCACAAATGATGTGATTTCTGTCCGTTGGTATAGTTCTTTGTAATTCTGTAGTGCTAGAAGGATAGCAAAGCATGATTGTAATGGTTCACACACTTATTTTTAATCATCGATCTGTGAAATCGCTTGTATACAGCTGACAGTTTGCATATTTCCGAACGAGTTTGATGCCATGCATGACATCCACATGACAGTCTTGATCTGATGAAACTCGGGTTTTTAAGTTAATGATTTGGCTTTATTACAACTTGCGGTGTTGCGCTAAATTAACTCTAGTGCTGCCTATTTTTCATAACTGCTCCATACACCGAGGTATTTGACGTATTTAGTGTTGACTAATTCTACCCACTGAATTCTTATGATGGATTCAAGCTATGTGCCATAACTGCTTCCATTCCAATTCCAGTTCATAGTTTCTGTTTTGGAAACATTTATCTTGAGTCCTACTTTTTGGAACACTTCTTAGAGGATATTGCTTTTTTTTTGGTTCCAGATCATTCTTATCTCAACTATGAATACTTGTGACATCGGCATATTATGGTGCTTTAAAACGCAAGCGAAAGGATAACCCAAAAACAGATACTCGTGGTTGTGTCCCATATAAAACACGTCCTCACCATCCCTAATCGAATAAGACTACAGGAAACAAGGTGCAAACAGTCAAAATGGGACTGAAAGTATTTTTCCTCACTGTGATAAAAATGATTAACCTATGTCTCAACTACCATCAAACTATCGTACCATTTCACATTCCGAGAGATTAAAGAGCTCGCCTGCTTTAATTGGACAAAACTTCTTGATTGATTTGTTTTTTTACGACTTATCAACCCTTTGCAATTTATTCAAAGCCAGAAAATATTTTTTTGCATTGTAATTATTTTTCTGAGATAATAAAGATCTACTGGTACAATATCTACTAATTAACTCAGAACTGGGGAGAGAAGAGATGGGTTCATTTCCAAGGATATTTGGGTGTCAGTGAATATAACAAACCCAACTGGAATTAGAACGCGGCCCTCTGATTTCTAATTCTGAGCCATTATCCATTACACAACCCGTACATCCAATCTTACAGCACCTGGTATTTCCAAATGGTTACCTATCTAGGTACCGAGAATACTAGACGTTGCTTAACTTTGGTGATAGTACGAGAAACGTCTTTTAACGTAATACGGCCGTAAGCCATGACAAATGAAAATATGAGTTATAAAGTAATTAAAAAAAACTATCAGAAAGCATCCAAATTATAATGTAAAAGTGTCAGAAAATAGTAATAATGATGGTAAATGGGTTTCGGAAGAGTAGCAGATGCTGATCAAATTAGACTAAGAATCGAATATCAAGAAGAAAGTGAAAAAGAAGAAATTTCTGATAATAGCAATAATGATCGCGACCAATATCAACATCGCACGCCAGAATTTTAAAATCCAAGATTCTGATACGCAAAAAAGATCTCCTTCAAGGTATGAAACTAGATGATCATCAGCATCCGGATGCTGTTAATCATCTAGGTTCAATAGTGTCACCAACAAAGGCATATCTTAATATAGAACGATCCAGATCAGTATCGTATCGATGGAAATTTAACTTAAGGGGGAAATGAAGGGAAAATAGAAAAGGAAAGAGGAAAGTTAAACAGAATAAACATATAGAAGCAACCGATCTACCAGGAACATCAAACCCCTACGATAGAGCCAAAAAGCGTTCTTTTTGTCCTTGTGAGTGACGAATTACTTTCCACACTACAACCTCTTTCTCACAGACGAAATGTCGTAAAGCTCTCGTTGCTATATCGCTATTTCCATGGAAAGTGTTCAGACGAAGTACATTCCTTAGTTCCACCAGTTATAACCTTCATAGCTAAGATCCGTTATGCTATAAAAATTACGGCGAACCACCTTAATTCTCTTCTTATTCTATTCAAGGGATACAAGTTCCACTCGAGCAGCTGCTTCACGAGAACCGACGGTTTGTGGAAACAATTCCCAAAAGGATGCTTTTCCGATCACTACAATCTTAAATTGTTCAAGTCTAGGGTTAACTGCTATCTTCTACACATATTCACATAAACTGTGCCTCTTACTCTGTAACTTTCTATCTCGAATGGCTCTCGTGGCTTGTACATTGTAAAAAATGTTTAAGAAGGATCTTGAATATCACATAATAGAAACTGCTTAAGTTTACTGCTTTTGAGTTTCTAATATTTCTATCGTTCTTCTTAAATATTCACTTCGGACTTTATTAAACTTTTTTCACTTTAAAGGTGCTTCTTATCACAACTACCAAAGCCAAACGTTAAAGCAAGTAACGCGAAATAAATAAAAAAGTGAAAAACGAGAATGACTACATACCTCGGAACAGAATGACCGCTAATATAATGTGGAACAATTACTTAAATAGCGATAGAAATAAAGACAAACGCAATAAAAAGTTGAATCAGTTAATGTAGATAGTAAAATTAAACAATACAATTTAAACATCTGAAAGTGTTTAAACAGAGGACGAAAGAAGCGCCTCAAAAACTAAAGAAAGCAATATAGAAACAAGAAAATTTCATTAGAAAAGAATACTGAACTTACGTTACGTAATATAAATCTTCCTATACGGCAGTGAATGCTGGACAATCTGCTCAAAGATGAAGAGACTTGAAGCACCAGAAATGTTGCTATACAGAAAGGTGATATAAAACCATGGGCTGAAGATATAAGCAAAAACGAAGTTTTATAGAAAATAGAAACATAAAGGACTTATGCTTAACATCAGAAAGAGACAGTTGAAATTTATATGGCATATAATGAGGAAAGGGGGCTTGGAAAATATGATACTCTCAGAACAGATTGAAAGCGACAAAGGAATACAGCGCATAAGCTACCTAACGAACTTGCGTAGATGAATGGCAGAACAGGATTTAAGAGAGATGAAAATAGACAA
Source organism: Acanthosepion esculentum (assembly GCA_964036315.1). Classification (NCBI taxonomy): domain Eukaryota; kingdom Metazoa; phylum Mollusca; class Cephalopoda; order Sepiida; family Sepiidae; genus Acanthosepion; species Acanthosepion esculentum. The sequence goes on along the minus strand of OZ038486.1, from coordinate 34,456,433 downwards.
AATTTGTTAAGAGCTACAGAGGACAGAAAAAAAGTGGAGAGCCATGAACGCCAACGTCCTGAAGGGGTATGACAAATAGTAGTAGTAGTAGTAGTAGTAGAAGAAGAACAAGAAGAAGAAGCGTGGTAGAAAGACATACATTGAGAATTCCTTTAAGAAATTAGTCTGCACGATAGTGTTGATAAAACTTGTGTTAAGGGTGTTGAAAGGTAACGTATAGATTGAGAGGCTCGCGATACGTATAAGAATATTTGGACAGGAGATATATACGAGATATTGAGTCTATTTCTCCACCGGGTAAAAACTTGTTATGAAGTTCAGTATGTAAGGTTTTGTCCTCAGCACTTCGTGAAAAGCAAGCATCAATCTACTGCTGCCTATCGCCCTACACAGCACTGTAACCTCTACTCTTATTTCTAAAGATAGCGCTACTATGATCCCAAATGAGCTGATAAATAGGAAATAAAAGAAGTGGGAGGATAAGTTTGTAACGGAAACATAGTGAAAGCGACGGGAATTTTGTGACAGTGGTGTTGATCGATGCTTTAATATATTGATGGTAGGAGGAATGCCTGAAAGAGTATATCTGGTGAGAAGTTATGGTTTGGAAAGATTGAGAAGGATAAAAGATGTGTGGTTCTGTTGTAATGGTAGGAGAGCTGGTGGTGGGGTGAAGATTTGCTGTGATGAGATGATGTTATTTCAAGTGTTCCAAGTTTATTTCTGTAGCGATTGCTGAGAGTGTGGATCGGCTCAAGATGATAGGGGGGGAAAAAGGGAGAAATTAAAGTTAAGGAGATAGGGATCCCAGCAACAGTGATAAGCATAGGAATGCAAGTTCGAATCCTTCAGCAGGTGATTGCATACAACGATGGGCGCGGTAAAGAATCTGGTGAGGTTTGGGGATAAGAAAGCAGCGTATCTTTAGCAGATGACGTGGCAAATATTTTCACGCTTGTTTAATCTGAATGGTATAAAGAGGATAAAAGAACAATGAAGCCTACAGGATGATGAGGCTGATAATAATCGTGTCGTCAAGGGTGATGATGAAGAAATAATAAAAAGGAAAATATAAAATATCTGAAGCAAAACAGTATGGCGCAGATAAATCGAGAATTCTGACATGGTAACAGCGCCGTGACGTCACAGCGTACCGAGGTTTAGAGAGCGCCATTAAAAAGTACTATACCTCAGTAGTTGTCTGGCCATTGACGCACAAGGTGCTTAGTAATCAACATGTCTTAGGAATACGGCCGTCGAGCTGCTGTTGTGGAGAGCCTTCGCACCGGCCGCGAAAATCATTAAATGCTTTAAATACGCTAAAACCCTGGTCTACGAATTTACAAAGGCATATGGAGACTCAGTCGACAAGGGAAGTTTCAGGCCAAAAAGCAAGACTCATAAGAAGCGCTCTGGCACCACCAGGATACCCGAGTTCGTCGCTGATGTTGCCGAAGTTCCTGAGGCTCTTGGACAAGCACGCCCAGACCTGTATGAACAGGGGGGCTAATGGAAGGCTCTAGGTCGTTCAACAAGTCCGCTCCCGCCCACAATGCCATGACCACTAAGGTTTTGCCCTAATTATGGACCCCCTCATCGGCAGACTGCAATCTATTCGACTATTTTGTTTCGGGCGTCTTGGAGAGAGAAGTGAACAGTAGACCCTATAACACCAAGGAGGCTCTCAAAGCAGCCTTCTGGAACGCAATTGCCTACAGGGACGCCGTTGACAAGGCCTGCTCCAGTTCTGGTTCCGTCTGGTGAAAGTGGTGGCCGGCAAAAATGGTCACATCGAGTGATATTTGTATATCTTATATATGTGCCTGTGTATAAAGTTTCATTGAAATATATTAATTTGTTATATGAAAACGCAGTTTTTATGATCCATTATTTTTTTCAGATTTATCTGCGTCACACTGTATATACACTTTGCGGCAGATATTAGAGAACAAATTATAAAGCGAGTGTCAGTAAAATTAAAGTCTTTACTAATCTAGTTTTAAAATTTCGAGTGATTCGTTTTTTTTACGCCTTATTAAACCTTTTCCAGGCTAATTAAAATCCGAAAATATATTTTTTAGATTGAAAGTTTTTAGAGGTAGTAATGATTTACTGATACAACGAATGACAGATAAAGTCTTTTGATTGATACATTGATTTTTTACGGCTTATCAACCTTTTTTAGATTGTAACAATTTTTTGAGATAATAATAATTTACTGATACATGTCTTAGTAAATAGCCTATAACTGGGAGGAAGTAGTGGAGTCAGAACTTTCCCAAAACGTCAGTGAATATAACGAACCAAACTGGAATTGGAACGCGACTCTCAGATTCTCAATTCTGATCCATGGCCAATTACACCTAGTAATTCTAAGCGGTCACCCATCTAGGTATGGATCAGGCCCGACTTTGCTTAATTTCGATGATTCAACGTGATATGTATGTAAGCCCTTTAATTTTAAAAATAGAATTTACAAGGTTTAGTAGCTATGAGCCATAAAGTGTCTAGAATCCAAGTTGAAATATTTATGAATTTACTTTCATCTTTTTTTTAATGCATAATCTGTTTTAAAATGTCTGCATCTCTGGACACACGTAAAATGTCATAGTTTTTCTGTTTCGGAAAGTGAACGTGCTGCAAACATTGACAGGTCACTGAATGCTGAATGGAAATATCTGTGTAATCCCATCAAAATGTTTGTAAAGGAGATGCATATAAGATAAACAGTAAACGGATTGTAAAATTCGAAATTGCGTTTCTTGTCATTCTTGTAATGAAATTCAGTATTTTAAGTTTTGTCCTCAGCTCTTCATGAACACAAAAACTCACTCTATTGCTGCCTATCGCGCTACACAGCACCGTTTCTTCTATTCTTATGTCTAAAGCTATCGCTGGTATTATTCCAAATGTGCAGATAAATATGAAATAAAAGAAATGGGAGCAATAGCTGTGATTATTATAAGTCTTGGGTTTGTAACAGAAACAGTGAAAGCGACGGGATTTTCGTGACAGTGGTGTTGATCGATGCTTTAATATATTGATGGTAGGAGGGATGTCTGAACGAGTACATGTGGTGAGGAGTTTGGAGAGATTGAGTTTGATAATATGTGGCTAATTCCTTTGTAATGGGGGAAGAGCTAGTGAGGAGAGATTTTCTATGGTGAGATGATGTTATTTCAAGTGTTCCAAGTTTATTTCTGTAGCGATTGCTCAGAGTGTGGATCGGATCAAGATGATAAGAGAAAAAGGAAGAAATTAAAGTTCAGAAGATACGAATGATGAGCCAGCAAACAGAAATCTTAGAAACGTAATAGAAATTGACTTTACTGACAGGCTCCACAAGGGAAGGTCAGATGCTGTTATGAATTAGGATGAGGCTAAAAAGAAGCGGCCATTTTCATTAAGGTGGACGGAAATATTTCTAATGTAAAACAATCAGATGAGTTTGTTTATTATCTGCATGCTTAGTTCAATCTCTTTTTCCAGAATGCCGAGAGGTTTCATGAATGAGCAGAGGGTTGCTTGCTGACCAGCTTCTGGAGCTTCACAACACGGATATGACGTATAAAGCAAGAGAAGCTTAATAAAGAGGCGCTTCAAAGTCTCGCCCAGAAAGAAGTTGAATGCAATACGTCCTACTGGGAACGTGATGCCAACTGTGTTTTGAGACCAACAAGAAGTGGGTTAGACTGACGAAGCCTTCATTGCTCACGAATCCCAAGACCATCAAAGTTATGTGGACTCATTAATCTTGATATACCACCGGTTCAGGTCGAATAACTGGAATGCTGACCGGGTCAAAGTTATTCTAATCGGAAAAGATCCAAAGCATACCGGACTCCCCAAAGATGCTTCAGCTTATTCAGTAAACGCCTTTAATGGTCACTCGGATTTCCCGGTTTTGTAAGATATGGATTGTTATCTTCTCGTAATGTAGAACTTTTAGCAGACTTCCTTACGTACCACTCTTCTGAATGTGAACTCTACTACATTCATTTGCTCGGTGATAGCCCTCACCGACATCCTACTGGGATGGTTGATATTGTCCTCGAATTGCTGCATTTTATCATTCTTACGACGTCTCATTGCTAATCTTTCTTGCCTTCATCACAGATGATACGATCCCGCCATCTTGTTCCTAACTTTGGACACGAATTTCCTCGCCACTTTCAAGAAGCTGGATATCTTTGAGTCGATATGGTAGATGATATTACTCCGAGCACAGCATGCCTTCTTATTTTCTGTATAAGATTGGAAGCTGCTATGTTAATGAACTGGATACGTCTAAAATTGAAACTAATGCATTAACACGTGCCGTGTAACATTCTGCGAAGTGTGTTATCTCAAATACATCGCAAACTAGTTATATTGTTATATACAACAAATAGTTATGCGTTTCATTTCCTACATTGCTAGTCCTATTATATAAAGATGGGTGAATTTCTAATTTCGGTCTATTTTTGCGGATGTCGTAGAATTGCTATCGTATATTTATAGTAGAAATGAGTTAAAAGATCTGTAGTGATTCACAAATAAGAAGCATTAATTGCATCCCCTGCCTTGTTAGGTTATAGTAAAGGAAGTACAATTCCAATAATGAATTGAAAGACAGATTTAGCGCGAAAATACAAAGTCTCTCTCTCTCTGTCTCTGTCTCTCGCTAAATCAGACTACCAACTATTGGACCAGAAAGACGTGTTTTATTTTTGTTTGTTTTTTTTGGTGCGCATGCAACGAGATATAACATATTTATTAAATGATTGATTTTTTATTTAATATACAATTGCTTACATATGTATGTGTGTGTGTGTGTGTGAGAGAGAGAGAGAGACAGAGAGAGAGGGAGAGAGTTAAAGATCAATGCAGATCAAATATGGATCGGAATTCTACAGGATGATAAAATAAAGAACAAATAGGAAACATATATCAATCTAACATCTTTCACTTTTATTAAAGCTTTATCAGAGATTGAGAGAAATCAGACAAAAGGACAGAAACTCTGGTATTTTCAACTTTTTGGTGGTCAGTTCTCATTGTCACCGTAGATAATTTTGTATGTAAGTTTGTCACAATTCTTGTATGTCTAAGTGGGCATCGGATGATAATGTGTATTCGTAATTGTGTATGCGTGTCTGTCTAGTGGGAGCTCTAATGCATTCACCTCTGTGCGGTCAGCCAGCGCAGCGGGGTGTCACATGATTCTAATTTATGGTTGATCTCTTTAAGCATGTATTATTTATATTTGATAAATATAAATTAGATTCTTTAAGAATGGATTCAAAGAAAGATGGCGATGTAATGTAATGTTTTAGACGTGTGTTTATAGTTGGTAAAAAAATGATTATTATGTTTCCAATGTATTTTCTCCTGAAAGAATTATGTTCTTTTTTAATTATGGTGGCATTGAGAACATCGGACCCTGTATCGCACCCTATATATATATATATATATATATATATATATATATATATATATATATATATATATATATATATATATATATATATGTATATATATATAATATATATAATATATATATATATATATATATATATATATTGATTTTTATGTATGCAAAGAGAAAAGTGGTTTAAGACTTATTTATATGAAGAGACACCTTTCTTGTGAGCTAATCTAAGAAAACAAATATTTCTGGTTCAACAGTTGGCAGTTAGAGAGATAGGGAGAGGGGGAAATAGAGAGAAAGAGAGAGAGAGAGAGAGAGAGAGAGAGATTTTGTATTTTAGCCCTGAAACTGTAATTTTAGCGTCGTCGTCTTCCCTTCTTTCACTATATCCTAGCAAGACAGGGTAGGCAATTCCCGCTTCTTTCTTATGGATCACTACAGATCTGCTATAAATATACTGGAGCAATTCTATGAAATTTGCCAAAAGCATCGACTACATATCTAAAGGTTTATTTATCTACAGACGCAATCTACAGTTGCGATTATTTCTGTACATCAATAAACCTTTAGACAAGTTCATATATATATATATATATATATATATATATATATATATATATATTAAAATTCGTTTCATTTAATTTTTTCTTTCATAGCACGAAGACAGAGCATATGATCAATTGTTACGTTTAATTAATTTTATTTTTAGTTTACTGTGAGAAATTAGCAGTGGGGGTAGTTTTCTGATAAAAAATTTAAAAGTCCCTGGTCGTAATTCGAAATGTATCCACGACTCGCAACATGCAACTGCCAACTTCACTCACAAAGAACACTGAATACTCCTGTTATCCGAAGTAGCGTTCTTTTATTTGGCTAAGAAAAACTGTAATTGGTCGAGAATGGTAGGCATAGAAACATATTTTTTCGATTTAAGAATTTACTTTCTCCTTCGTTGCTACATTTAATTTAATATTTAAGAAGAATTGAAGGTGAATAAGAAAATACAGATTAACATAATGTTATTGATGTAAGTACATTTACATTGCAAATTTGCTTAAATAAACCGTCTTTTCTATTTCATAGATAAACTTGTAATATATTTGATGTGCTCGTAGCGTAGTGTTTATCAGCAAGGAAATCAGGATTGGTGGGCCGAGTTCGATTTTTTTTGACAAGACGTTTGTTTTCGCCCAAATACTCTTGGAAAGATATGGATCCATCTTTCTTACCAGTTACGGTTAAAAGCGGGGCATTGGAGAAAGGCGACTTTGAATCCAAAATCGGTTGGATGTGGGGCTAGCAACGCCACTGTGGGGAAAATGAAATAAAACCAATAAATAAAATAATAACGAAAAAGAAAATTCATTTTCCCATGATGCAAATTATAAAAGTAACCGGAAAGGGTTTCTGACCACATGTGCGATTTTATGACGCCACTTCCGGAAAACACTCCTGTTACCCGAAGTAGAATCTTCCTCTTTCTCCTCTTGGCTTCAAGATGTGAACCAGGCGGTAATAGCGTTCCCACCGGGGATTGTTAGTTTTCCCCGGTCCACTGACGACCGAACTTTTTCCACTTACCAACGATAATGTCGGATGTGTATCAGCAGCCCTATTCATGAAGTCGTGGTTCTGTCTTCCTAACTCAGTGCGAAACTGACTTGAGCTTGACCATCTTTACCCATTCGTATCCTTACTTCACATAAATAATTTCTGAAACAAAAAAGAAAACAGACATACTCAAGAGACATTTAAATTTGTTTCAATACAGTCAACATAAAAGAAATAAACGACCGTAGCAGAAACACGAGTTTGTTTTTGTATGCTTCTTCTATCTTTGCTTATACGAGGATCATTCAATAAATAAGTTGAATTTTTCGGTATAAGGACTTCTAATACAGAAAGAAGCTTACTCTTTTTTTTTTTTTTTTTTTGTTTTACTTCTTTTTCACATGGATTTAATTTCTTTTGCAGACTAGAAAAAACTTTGAGAGTTTTGGCGATTAACAAAGATGGACGACCAAGAAGCATGCTCCAGGATTGAACAGCGGTCAGTTATCAGGTTTTTGGTTGCTGAAGGGTGCAAACCAGTTGAAATTCATAGGAGAATGTCAACTGAGTATGGTGCGACATGTTTCAGCCAAAAAAGGTCTACAAGTGGGCTAAATTGTTTAATGAAGGACGGAGCAGTGTTGAGGATGAAGACAGGCCTGGGAGGCCTACAGAAGTGAGGTCACCTGAGCTGATCGAATCAGTCACTGACCTCATTCAGTCTGACAGAAGGGTGACAGTGGATGACATTGCAAGGACTTTGAGCTTATCTGTTGGGACAAACGCAGGGGTCATCAGTCAGAAGGAGTCATCTTGCATCATGACAACGCAAGGCCTCACACAGCAGCCCAAACGGTGCAGACCATCAACAAGCTGGGCTGGGAACTGTTCCCTCATCCCCCTTACAGCCCAGACCTTGCCCCTTCAGACTTTCACCTGTTTGGTCCCTTGAAAGCGTTCCCGAGAGGCACGAAGTTTAAAAGTGACGATGAAGTCAAAAGTGTTGTGAGCGACTGGCTGAGACATCAGTCCAAAGATTTTTACACTGAGGGAATACGGAAGCTTGTGCACAGATGGGAAAAGTGTGTGACATTGCTGGGAGACTACGTTGAAAAAAAAAAGAAATAAAAGTAAGCTTCTATCTGTATTAGAAGACCTTATACTGAAAAATTCACCTTATTTATTGAATGACCCTCGTATATTGAACACGCACCTCCACCCGAAAATACAAACAAAACCCACAACCTTATTAACATCCACACCATCCCATGAAAACCTATTTGTTATGGAAAATTCATCAACAACGTCTAGAATAGCTTGACTCTTCTCTATAGTTCTCAGGGGAGTTTTCAGGACTTACATACATACAAACTTGTAATATTAATAATAGTAATGAAAAAAACTTTGGGAGTCGGGAGAAGAATTCAAACAATACAGACAACAGCATGACAGAAATTTGCATGAATACCATGCGAGCACAGACGTAGATGGAAGACTTACTGACGCTTGATTTAGTGAAAGCTACTTCGTCATCTATGTGCCGCGTCCCTTCAGGACATGGAGGATCATGGATCTCCAAAACTTCCTATCTCTTGTAGCTATTAGCAGTTTTTCTCCCTTTTCTACGCCTCCCATCGCTCGTTCTGTCACACATTCACACAGGTGCGTCATATAGATGACACGCGCTCGCCTCCTACCTCTCTTGCCCTCAGTGAGGGTTAAGTTTTCCAAACCCTACTTCCTTATTGTGTCCAAGGAATTTCAGCTGTCTCTTCTTGATTCTTAGCATAAGTTTTCTTGTCATTTTCTTTAAGGTTTCCTTGTTGCTTACTCGCTAGTCCATTGAATTCTCAGTATGCTTCTGTAGAACCAAAGTTTTACTCCGCCCAGTTTTCTTCACATCTATGTGGATATTGTCGTATTCACTGCTACAGAAGAAGATAGATATCACATAGCAACCCAGCGCTCTTTTTTCATTTTCAGTACTTTGGTTAGCTTTTGGAAGGCTCTTTCGTTAGTCTAGAGCGTGTTCGGATTTCAGTGCCACATGTTCCATCCTCTGTTAAACCACTTCCAAGATATTCAAACTTCTGTACTCGCTTGATACTGACATCTCCAATTTGTAACTCCCACCTTGAGCCTTTGCTTTTGCTTTTGCTTATGACTATAATTTCTGTCTTCTGTCTTTCTTTCTTTGATTATTGCTTTTTTATCTCTCAATATTTCTGAGATGATCTATTATGTGCACTATTTACATTATTCGGACTATTGTCCTCATCTTTGTTGCCATATTTATCACAACGTTTCAGCTGTTGTATGCTCCGGCCTTCTTCAGGTGGTTGGAATGTCGAACTGAACTCTTTATTTCGCTCGCTGGGATAGACTGTTCTAGTTCCACGTGCCATGTCTGATGGATGTCAGTTATCAGTTATCTTCTGTTAATTCCCCTCTCCAAGTTCTCCATCGCCTTAACCAGGTATTGAACTCACACTCCTTGGGTCCTATCACTGGATCCAATGAACGCCTTTATCCACTGTGCCATGTGTCCTTGAGAAGAGCGCACAACGGCCGAAACGTTGTGATAAATATGGCAACAAAGATGAGGACAATATTTCGAATAATGTAAATAGTGTAGTGCTTTTTTCTTTCTTTTTTATTAGATTATCTGGGAGGTACGTTAGTTTTCTTTCCGTATCAGTCATCAACACAGTATCATCTGCGTAACTTATGTTGTTACGTTTACACCCAACAATAATACATCCTGGTAGTGCCTCCGGATCGCTTAGGATATAGAGATTGAATAAATCTGGGGAGGAGAAACGTCCTTGTCTTACGCTATTTTCTATTTTTATGTAGCTACTCAATTCACTTTCTATCCTTATGAAAGCGGTTTGCTTCCAGTATAAGTTCTGGATTATTCTAACATCCTTTTCAAATAGATCGAGTTTTCCCAATAGCTCAGATAGATTCTTGTACCGTACCTTGTCAAATGCTTTTGCATAATGTATGAAGCAAAATTGCACATTCTTCTGCATTTGTATAGCTCTTTCTAATCACGAACATCGTGTTTTGTTGTTCCAGTGTCCTTGACAAAGCCTCACTATTCTTGTCTTAGTTCCAGTCTAATTTTGCTTTATGCTCTATTCATCAGGATTCGCTTTATTAGCTTGGTTATGTGACTCATTAAACTGATTGTTCTGTGGAGCTCGTATTTGTTTGCACCTGGTTTCTTAGGTAATGTTACGAAGATGGATTTAGTGATGTCCTCGGGTATATCGCCACTGTTGTATTTCGTTAATTATTTCTTCGATCTTGTCAATGCCGAAAAAGTCTAAAACAGAGAGCATTTCTGTTGCGATCCCACCAGACGCTGATCTTATTTTATGTTCCCGCTCATCTTATCCAGTGCTGATCTTATTTCAGATTTTAAGATTTCTGGTCTTTCCATATTTTCCAGCGTCGCAGGTTTCTTTCTCGCATCGTGAAAAAAGTTCTTTGACGTATTCGCTACACCTTTGGAATGTTTCTTCTTTTTCTATTATCAATGTCTCTTCCTTTGATTTTACAGAGCTTTTTCATTAGCTCACCTTTCGTCCTGTAAATTCTTTTAGTCTGTTTTGCATACTTTCTGTATTTGTGTTGCCCACCCTCTCAATTACTGCGCACATTTTATTAAGCCATTCCTCTTTAGCTAACCTACATTTATATTTAATTTCTGTGTTTAGTGTTCGGTACTCCATTCCATTCATTGGCATTGTTGTCACTTTTTTAGAATTTTCTCTCCCATTCATTCGTCCCATTTTATCTCATTCGCCGAAGTCACTAGTGTTTCTTTCAGCATGTTCTACTTTAATTTTGTAGTTTGGTTCAGGTTATATTTGTGTATAACTGTTTTTTTTATGGCGCCTTGCAACACAGATCCTTCAGGATTCCCTTGTATTGCAGTTTAGACGTTGCTTAAGTCTTTTTTTTATTTTCTGTAGTTTTACTTTGATCTAGCACACGACTAGAAGATGGTGGCTCTCACAGTCGGCACTTGTTTTGCAGTGTAGAACTGCTTTTAAACATTTGTTGATAGTTAAGTAATATATCTGGTTGTTTGTTTCTTCTTCCGGTCTTTATCATGTCCATGCTCAGATGCTCCCGGAACGACGTGTTGGTAATTATTTGATCATTTGCTCTACAGTATTAGACCCACCATTCACTACGCCCGTTTCAGGATTATGGTCTGAATTTGCTCATTATTTATCCTCGTTCTTTTTCTCTCTTGGCATTCTCGTTTCCTCTGACGATAGTGATGTCTTGCGATTTACCTAAGGCTTTTGCGTTGTAAAACTGTCGTAAGAAGTTATCGTTTTCCTCCTCCGTGCACTGCGCTGTCGGCACATATACAACAATAATTGTTAGGTTAAAGAGCTTTCCTTTTAGTTTAACTGACAGGATTCTGTCTGAGATTTGAGAGTATGACAGAGCACATTTTCTCATAGCATGTCTTCCTTTACTGGGTGGGGATTTATCTCCAGTGAACTTTACCCGCTTCACGCCGTTATCTTTAATACTTTTGTTGTTTATCGCCATGATTATTCTTGGCATAGGTAATGAAGTGGTTTCCCGTTGCCGTTTCCATAATGTTTTTATTGAAACACCAAATATGATTAGATGGCTGATGGCTCATCGAGAGACTGTGTCCAGCTGACTCTACTATACTGTGCAGTCGACAAAATAAAAAACAAGCAACACGCATGCGCGAAATTAAAAATATAAACTGGCGACAATTTATGCATCGCAATCTATAGATAGATAGATAGATAGATAGATAGATAGATAGATAGATAGATAGATAGATAGATAGATAGATGTAGACTGACTGGAATAGAATGAGAATTAGATAGACATGAACAGACTGAAACAGATACGTAAATAGACAGATATAGATAAAATGAAACAGAGAGAGAAAAAAGTGTTAGATAGATTTAGATAAACTTGAATAGAGAGAGAGAGGGAGAGAGAGATTGAGAAAAGAGACAGATAGATTGTTAGTTATGAACCAACTGATACAGCTATCTAACTAGCTAGCTTCCTTGATTGATTTGAATAGATTATGGTAGAAATACAGATAAATGGAGAGATATGAGCAGACTACTTTAGGTAGTTAACCTAACTGCTTGACTTGAAAAGACTAAATCAAATAAACGCATATATATGAGTACCCTGATCTAGCTAGCTAGATTGATTTGAACAGACTGTGATAGAAAGAGATTTTCCTGTGTGATTGATTGGATGAAAGGGTCTTTATTTATCTTTACATATGATGATAGGGATGGCGTGACAGTCGTTTGTTCGAAAAATGGCTTTAGTTAAGCAAGAACAAATCCTAACTCAGGTTGTTTCAGTTCATTTTTCACTAATATTCTTAATGCCATTTTTCAGGACGTGTGTAATCATGGCTCTCGTCAACTTCCTGTCTTTTGGTGTTATAATTAACCCTTCCCACTTGACCACTCTTTTTTGTTTTGTTTTGTTGTCTTGGTCCTGCGATCTGTTTACTCAAACTCGTCAAGTCGTTTACTTGCTGGTTTTCCCTGCTTCTCTTGATGTGAGTGCGATTTCAATCGTTTTATGTGGCAGTGAACGCTAGACGATTTCCTCACGGATGTGAAAGTGATAACGAGGTCGTGATGCTGAGAATACTATAGGAGCAACAATGTGGTATAGAAGACAAGCTGTTGCACATGAAGTTATTCCCGCTCTCAACACTGCTGATGGACCCAATGGAACGGCAAAGACCGGTACAGTTTGACATCATCAGTGTCGTAGGTATGACTGGAACGTTGTAGGAACGGACCGCCTCTGAAACTACAGTTCGGGATTTTTCTTCAGAGTTGGCCCCCGAAGTCATTCCAGAGACCGGGTCTGCCGTAATGCAGTAGTTTGTATTGGGTTACATTTGTCAGTATCAGAGAGGTCCTGACCTGATACACAGAAGTCAGTTTGCTTCGGACATGACTTCTCCTAGATAGGTGGGTACCCAAGGCAGGCGAGCCTCGATTTACTGCTAGGTATTCGCAGTTTCCCTTTCCTGTTAGCATTACTCAAGTTCCAAAACGAGGAGGTAAGAGTCTGTGTCATAAAATGGAAGCTTTAAGTAGATCACGCTCTTTATCTTCCTTTAGCTATGTGGACCGCCTTTGCCACCAAAAATTACAAATATCTTTCAATGTTTTTATAGAAAATAAATCTGTCACTATTAATATAGAAAACAACTTGAATATTGTCAAGATGCAAATGTCTAAGAAGAATTATTTGGACATTTTTTTTAAAACAAAATTTTACTAATTCATTAGGGGAGCGAATATCGATATTAAAATACTTTTGGTAAGTTCAGTCATCATACACAAAATTATGTTAATTTTTATTAATTTGTTATATATACTTTGTTGAGTCTGTTTAGGCTATAGGATTTTATTATTCTTTTAATTAATGATGCGGGTTTTAGGTAGCGTAGTAGTAATTTATTTTCAGGTGGCCATTTTCGATATGAACTCTGTGTTTGTTTAGAAGTTTATCTTTTCTGAAAAAGTTATTATTGTTATTTTACCTCTCGTCAAGATTATATTGTCTTGAGTTGCTGTTGTAAGCTGATGATGTTTTTGTTACTTTTCGTTTTATTTTTGGGGTGTTTTGATTTATCATTTTGAGTTCCCATGTATGTTTTGAGAATTTTTTATTATTAACATCATCTAATAAATAAAAGGATAAAATTCATGACAACAAATAACCTAAATCATTAGTCCTAAGTAAATTAATTGGGAAGGGTCGGTTTTCTATTTCTACCACTTACTTTAATCTTCTAGTGGCTTATATATCGAGTCCGTGAAAAAATAACGGCATATATACTGAAGATTACTTGAAGCATGAAACTGACAGCCACCATGCAATGCTATTATTATGTCCACTCTAACTTTCTCTCTCCTCACCATATATATACAACACAACAAAATAATACACGGCCACACAAAACACATGCGAATTACCGCAACTACACTCTTTACAAAACGCAAAAGCACACAAACTAAAAAATCGAAAATAAAATAAATAAAGAGAGTGCATATAGGGACACGAATGTACAAAAACACACACACAAACACAAACACACAAACATGTACGTGTTGGTACGTGTGTGCGTTCATATTTATATGTATGCATACATGGATGCGTGCTCATGCAGAAGCACATACATAAATTCACATCCGTACAAACATACATAGACACACAAAAATTCAATCTTAACCTAATTTAAATAGTCAAAACAATAGCAATTAACCGGAGAATCACACTAAACATAAACCAAAAGAAAGAACTAATTGACTTAACAACAACATCGACAAAAACTGTTCTTTGATACAACTAAACATAAGAGACTTATCAAGCGAAAAGAAAATAACACACCCATATCGCAATAAAAATACAAAACAACAAGTGCACATTAAGCAAAGTTAAATAATACAACCTACTAAAATACATACACAGTTAACACAAGCACACACACAGACAGTTAGATGCACACATACGAACACGCAAACATACACACGTGCGGGTGTGTGTGTATGTGTGCGTGCATGTTTGTATACATGCTTACAAACGTGTACATACAAAGGCACACAAATAAAGACACACACGCACAAACATACATACACAGACAGAATCCAACGGAGAAGGAGAGGAAAGAATGAAAGAAAAAAAGAAAGAGAGAAGAAGAGAAGTCAACACCCAGTCAATACTCATCAGGTGAAAAGTAAAATAACACACTCATACCACAATAAAAATGAAGAAATTCGAGAAATATCAGCAGTTTAACTCTGTTCTGAGGAGTGGTCACATTTATGTAACCACGGAACTTCGAAGTAACCATGAGTTAAGTGAAAATACTTTATCATATTAATTATATATATATATATGTATATATATATTTATATATATATATATATATATATATATATATATATATATATATATATATATATATATATATATTACACAATGATACAATTCTGAGTTTCATGCATGAACTCTGAGTTGTACAACACAGAGAACAGAAATGTATATTTATTAATAATAGTATATATATACGAATGGTGCTGAAAATTATCGAGACAACCAACTTACTCAAATCTAACAAAACTGCCAAGTATAATCATTAAGGAAATGCTTTTTGGTTAGGCCATGAACTTATTACCACTCCTTATATATATATATATATATATATATATATATATATATATAAGAAAGAGAGAGAGAGAGAAAGACTTGCAAGTGTTTACAAAACATTAACGCAAACACTTTAATAACTTAGCGTGAAAGAGTTTAAGCACCTGTTCAGTCCATCTTGATTCACAGCATTTTAAAAGCTAGAGATGAGATGAAACACATTTTATTGCTGTTATTTTTCTTTCGTTTAAAGGTTTTTCCCTTTAGGCCTGTGAACAACGAAAGCAGAATAAAAACATCCATTCTATCTCTAAACAATTGGGCTCTTTACAACGCATAGCTTGAATAACTGAAATACACTTATGCTACTGACTTAGAGTTACGGGCGAAAAGATCTGAAGTTCAACCTGAAAGTCACCAGCGTACCGGCAAACATATCCGTAAGATCTGTGTTTTATAACGACACTAGATGTCCTCTTTACTTAATAAGTCAAGGTTATTTGAAAAGAAACCAAAACATCCTAATTTCTTATAAATCTTGTTTTCCTTTGATATCAACAAGTTTTAGTTTAAACGCATAGTAAATGTTTAGTTATTTCTATTTTTTAGAGAGATAGAAATATTGACTAACATTTATTTAAAATAATGTTTCTAGCTTAATGTAGTTGATTGTAAGTGGTATGGAAATACACCATCTTGTCTGCCAATGGATTTCACTTAACGCCACTTGGTGTCGTGACAAAAAAGTATAAAAAGTAAAAAACTCTTTTTTTCCCTTTTTTTTATACTCCGCGGTGTAGTAGTGACTACATAGAATTTGTATCCGCTAGTGGAGATTTCTTTCCCTGGGCAGGTCGATTGTTTACTTTCACTAAACTACGTGGCGCACATACAGATACATTTCCACACACACACACACACACACACACACACACACACACACACACACACACACACATAACCGTTAATGCCACAAATATATTTTCGTTCGTTTTCTTTTTTTACCTATCTGTATACACATACATATAATTTTCTCTTTCGTTACTTTATGGATCATATTGTTCCTTATATACAATTCTCCACGGATTGAATTCCTTTATTTTAATGTGGAATTCTATATTATCTGCCACACTGCAAGTCTTGCCACGAATGAAATCAATCGATTAAAGGAAAGTCGGTCGATAAAATAGCCACTTCACATTTCTCTTGTTCATTTTGGTTAGAAACGTCTTGTAGTATCTGGGCTCAAAGGATAAAGACGTTGTTATTACGACCTATTGAAACTGGGCGATTACCGTAGAATTACCCACAGACTATTCGTCTGTTTGAGTTATGTCTTCACTACCACTATACTTTACCACTGTATTCTTGTCGTGGATTAAACTAAGTCTAATAAAAGACTTTTACAGTAGCGTTATGTTAACCTGCTGAAATGTTACTGTATACTCACTATTATGGCCCTATGTCTAAAGAGCGAAGTAACTGGCTAGAAATCTGCCTTTTAACGCATCATCATCATCATCATCATCATCATCATCATCATCATCATCATCATCATCATCATCAATCCTATGACCAAAAAGTGGTCTTAGGGTCATTGTGCAACTAAACACCTAACCAGTTTCTTTCACATATTTGGCTTGGTATTTATCCATGCACTAAGTCTCTTGGGAAAGTGGACTTGGCGGAGTTGGCCTCTCATCGCAGCCGATATCCTCGCCTTGGTTACGGACTCGTGACCGTTGATTCCATGTAAAGATCTTTCTGCTCTGGCCTTTAACTTCAGCCTAGGAATCAGCCCCAACTCTACCATCACTACACTGCAATGCCGTGTCTTCACCATACTCGCTGCATAAATAGTTATGGACCCCAAGCTACCCCATTGTGCCAGATAACCATTGACTCTATAAGAAGGTTCATCCGCATTTTGCTTTTAACCCTGCTTGGTATCTAGCCACCCTCATCTGAAAACCTTGGTGGGGGGAACCATTTTAGTCACCGATGACAACAATACTGCAGGTAGTAACATTGTGACTACGATTCATTTCCTCTCTGGTACCATAATTTCGTACTCGATTGACTCGAATAAAAGAATAAAAGCTAGAATTTTCGAGAAAGGAAGGCCAGATTTAATTAGAGATCTGGCGTTACTCGAGCTTACTACCTCAATACTTTCTCAGTGCAATTGTTTCTGATTCTTTTTCTGCTCAGCTTAAATACGGTGCAGCTGTTGGGAATTTGAAACAGAGTCCAGGGACCAAGTGGGAGATCAAAGGAAGACGTTTACGAAACAGGTCGACGCAAAGAGAATTAAGTTCCTAAAATGGCAATACATAGCAATTCTACCAACGCCAATCAACTTCAGATTGTGGAAGTGAATAAGATCTAACTGCTGAGTATTGAAGACTGTTGGCCAGAATTCTTCAAAAACTACACAGGAAAATAAAATCAAATACTGCCCATTCTTACTGAATTGAATATACAAATTTTTAAATAATAAATTTCTGGTTTACTATTGGAGTAATGTCAGGAAAACGTACAAGCGATTTCATTAATTTGGTGTCTTTGAAACTATTTTTTATGTTGGAAAATAAGCATATTTGCCGAATCTAAAAGTTTTACAAGAATATTGTCTTTTGTTTTGGGGTTGACACCTGCACCACTCTAAAAACGTCTTTCAATTAAAATGCATTAATTCCCCACGATTACATAATCACCATCATCAACATTTAAGGGAACTATAGTTTCAAACTTTAGCCAAAGACATTACCCCCATTCTGTGGCATTGGTTGTCTATTTCCATAAAGGAACCTAAATTTAGTTCAGCCATCAGGTTCATTCAATATAGCTTAAGCTATGAATGGCGAAGCTCCGGTTGTCGTTTGAGAAAACTCGAAGGCATTTGTCAGGGCATAGCATGCATATCTTCTCCACAAGTTGAAAGATTATAGCATTTCTAGATGAATATTTGAACTGAAATGAAAGTCTTCTTAAACAGCCACTCTTGTAGATCTTTTTACATTAATGTGGGTGTCCCACAGGGTTATATCATTAGATCTACATTGTTCCTAATTTTCATCACCGACCTTCTTGATATCATCAGGTTCTCCACTCGGTATCTATACTGATGACACAGCAAGTTACACCTGTCTTAATTGTACGCCTGGTCGGTTTGATGAGGTCAAATTGGCAGCTGATTTAAAAAATGACCTGCAGTCTGTTGTTAACTGGGACGAGGAATTGTTTGTTAATTTTTATCGCCTACAAAACGAAACCACTTTATTTTAACCGTCCGATAGAACCCTTCTTGCCTTTGATCAGCATGGCTGATGCTAACCTCCAGGAGAGCGACTCGGTGCTTCTTCTCGAGATAAATCTTTCCGCAGACATGAAGTGGAAAGATTAAATTAATTCAATTGCTAGGTTTGCTGCTACAAACGTTAGTTCACTGTGTCGTGCTAGACAATATTCCTCGCTATAATCTATCTTATACATTTATAATTCTATCAACAGTCCATGCATTGAATAATTTGTTGTCACATCTGGTCTGGTTCCTCTGATATGTATTTTGCGAGTCTTGATAAAATCCAAAGAAAAATCTCCAATGTTATTGATCCTTACCCTCTCATATCGGTTTCAGTAACTTTTCTATCCACGTAACGTATATTAGCTGTGCATTTGGGCACTTCGTCGTGGTGTAATAGTTACCAAGTTTGTCTCGCTAAAAGGTTTACGTACTGGAGAGTGAGTTTGATCCTCACTGGGTGTCCCTTGCTTTCGGCCTAGTGCCACGTGTAAGTTACGCTTAGAAAATCAATGTTCCTTGTGCATTTTCTATAAATATTTTCATGGTATTTCTGTTGATGAACTTTCTTCCACCAAACCTTTTGAATTTAAGCCCACTATTCGATTTTTGGCAGTATCTCATCATTTTACAGAGGAAATGGCCATTCATAACCGTAATATCTATGCTAACAATTTCTTCACTCGCATTTATCGCTTGTGGAACTGTCTTCAGCATTCTTGCTTTCCAGTCAGCTTTAAATTTTAAAATATTTAAATTCATTGTCAGTCGGAACATTCTGTCTTTTATTGCTCTCATTAATAATGTGTGTGTTTTTCTCGTACTCTCTCACACTTAGTAACCCCTTTCATCTTAGTGGCTTTATTGCCTTGCATGGACTAAATAAGTTATTGCGAGTATTTTTAAATGAAATAAACAAGCTGTAGTTCAGCTTAAATGTCTCATACAGATATAAGTATATAATGAAAAGTTTACAAAATTAGGTCGATTTATGTGAATTCCATTGTGAGAACTTTAATTTGCATAATAGAATCTGACATAGATTACATAAAATCAGAGAATACACCAAGCACACACACGAATATATATATATATATATGTGTGTGTGTGTGTGTGTGTATTCTTATGAGATTATATATGCACATATTTATATTTTTAAAATCCTCCAGTACCCATTCATGCATATTTCTATTACAGTAAGCAGTCTTACATGTCATGTATAAAATTGAAAAATACAAATATTCAAAGATTTTGTGAAATATATTATTTTTTACATATAAAAAAGAGAAATTCCTGACGCGATGCAGAAAATTGATGTCTAGTATGACATTCCAGTGTCACCAGTTTAAAAGATATTTTTTTAAACATACATGTATAGATTTGAAATAATTTTTAGAATGTAAAGATTTCTCTGGCGATCTCCAATTGCTATAATAGCAAAGATGTCATAATATATTTATTTTAACATAATATATTTATTCCCTGCATTATAATATTACAATTATATTATATTATATTATAATATATTTATTCCCTGGGCGAACACTCGTTATATTCTCCATCTTTTAAATGCCTAGTCATTTTGTTGCGTTCACTTTCGCACAAATGCTCCTGGGAAAGACACGTATCTCTCTGTTCAAACCCCGATATGGGTTTAATAGACGTGTACAGTGGACTGTCAAGCCTTTGATCGCAGCATTGATTGCAATACCCACAATTCAAAACCATGGAAATGGCAAGAGGAAACTACTGCATTATCTTTCCCAGATAATAAAAAGGAAGCTGTGCAGTGCTATAACTTGCCGAGTCCTGATAGGATACGGTATTAAAAATAGTGAAAATTTGATAACTGAAATTTGGAATAAATTTATGTACCGAAAATACATAATAGCTGACCACTCGGATTCTAGGATATCCGTCTACTATTGGCTAGCCAATCCCTATTGCAGACGCTCGCTCAGGTACATTTGTGGTTTCTACTGCAACTATGCTGATCAGACCGTAGTTACATTTTCTGAGAAAAAGTATGTTATCTAGCTTGAACAACCCCAGCAAACCCACTCGACGGTCCCCAAGTGTTCCGTCTACCCAATTTACACTCACAAGGTTTGGGTCAACTTGTAGTATAGTTTTCAGGCACTTTCCAAAGGTGCCGCGTCCAGATGGATAAATCAACTGTGGTGAGATTCGAGCCCGAGTCTCATGGCCAGAAAGTGAACATTCTAACCACTCGGCCCCAAAGTCAAGCAACGTTGACCTTGGTTTGTTAATAGCTGATTACTGAGCGAATCATGTATAACGGCGGTCAATTAGCGGGAAATGACAACATTGTCATAGTCAGTAGATTTGTGCGATGTTCCGTTTTAACAACTGCAATGAAAGGGAATTATGAGGATAAAAACAGAATTTATTGATGACTGAATGAATGGTTGCTCTGAAAGTATAAATTGGCAAATAATAAAAGATCAATGATTAAAAAATCACACAGAGATAGGAAACTATTTTATTTGCTGAGAAAACATGAAATTAATGCCCATGTGCAATACAATACAATACAATGCATACATATATGTCCGCATGTATAGCCAGCATGGCAGTGGACAAAAGACTGTTGGACGGCCGTGGCTCAGGTATAAAGACAAGCAAAAGAGTAACCTCTCGGTTGTCAATGTGCGTCTTACTAACTTAGAGTGAGTTGGCCTGGATAGAAATAACTGTGGCAGAGTTGTATCAGAAATTTCGAAATTATTCATATTGAGCGTCTAAGAGATGAAATACAACAGCAAAGGCGCGAGTAAATATTCCTCAGGGTATGTCCCGAGATCCTCGCTGTTGCACAATATGTGGACTTGTATGCAGGTCACTAGCGGGACTGTAGTGTTACATACATAAAAGCTGAATAAGGTTGTTGGATCATCATACGTAGAAATCGACGGGAGAATCCATCATATATATATATATATATATATATATATATATATATATATATATATATATATATATTTGAATTGGACATAGTCCGACAATTTATTTAAAGACATTTATAATATGTTTAACGTTCTTTTTATAGATACAAGTATCTATAAATACTTTTATAGATACTTGTATCTATAAAAAAAACGTTAAACATATTATAAATGTCTTTAAATATATATATATATATATATATATATGTGTGTGTGTGTGTGTGTGTGTGTGTGTTTTAAACTTGTTTTTAAATGTATATTTAAAATTTATAGTGAGATAATCAAAAAGATATTTTATTTAGATTAAATTTACGTTATATGAACATAAGTGGGATCTTTTACAAAAGAATACACTCAAAGCATTAGTCATTCATCGTAATAGGTCTGGCCATATTTACGACTTAATCTGGACTTGATAAAATAAGGAAATAATTTATTAAAATCTATTGAAAGTGCACTAATTTCCGAATATTCTAAAGTATTTCAAATTTATTTATTGATAGGGAAATGCTAAATATAAAGCGTTTATAGATAGATAGTATTTATAGATATCGTCTAACTCCTCTCCACACTATCTCTACCTATTTATTTCTCTCTCTGTGTGTCTCTCTCTCTCTCTATATATATATATCTATCTATCTATATATATATATATATATATATATATATATATATAGGTGTGTATATGTGTGTGTGTGCGTGTGTACGTTTCCGGTTGAAATTTAAATATATATATAAATAAATAAGGTATAAATAACAAAATCCTTAACGAAGAAGTTTCGTTTATATTTAACTGAATGCTAATCAAATTCACTCTCTCTCTCTCTCTCTCTCTCTCTCTCTCTCTCTATATATATATATATATATATATATATATATATATATATATATATATATATATATATATAAATTTTAATTAATTCGACAAACATGGCCCTTCTTTTTAATTTGTTATTGTATTTTTTCGTACTTTTCAATTTTTAAAATAACATGTTTTATATGAAAAATATGGGTAAATTATCTAAAGTTTGTGCTTGTTCTCTTCTTTTTGTTCCATTGCATTCGGACGTCACGGTCATTACCAAGAACCAAATGTTAGTCGGCGCGATTCCGTTGGCTACATCAAGGTATTTTTAAAAAACTGAAGATTGAAACAGTTTAAATTGACGTCATGTGTAACAATTACAAGGACTGAGATAGCATGTAAAGATTATTAAATATTTTATACACACTTTAAGATACTGTCTCCTCTGGTTATTTAATATGTTTTTTTAAAACCAGTATTAAAACTATTAGTACAAAAAACCTAAAATAAAAATTCTTAAACCTGTCTATATTAAAAAATTGAAACCAAACCTTAATAAAATTAATTATGACTACTGCACAAATGTTTTAAAATGTTTACAGTAGATAGTTTAAAATATCGAGGTTTGTACAAAGTTTTAATACTTATTTCTTTAAAAAAAAAACCCTCGACAGTACCATAACTTAATTACCTCCCCTACGGTTTACACCAAGCTAAATCGCGCAGCTCATAACGTCAGCGTTTTTCACTTCACTTGTAAAAAAAGATAAACTTTCAGATGAACACAGCAATTTTGTCTTTGAAAATGATGACCACAACAATATTTGTCTTGAAATAAACAACACCCTGATGATGACACTGTGCTAATGTACTCGGAATAAAATAATATGTATCAACACGGTAATTTTCTCTTCTATATCAGGGTAATAGTGGGTAATGAAATGACAAATTTTAAAAATCCTATGTGATGCGTTTCGTTCAGAGAAGGGACGTTTTCAGACTAATGTTTTTTCATCGCTGGAGACTCTTATAATGGGAGGGAAGTAAATAATATAACAAACAACTGTTATAGTTTTTCATGAAAACGTTAACGACATGAACGTTCTTTAAATTTAGGTTTTTGACATCACGGGTATTTAGCTGTTTAATTTGGCCTCTCCCATTCAGTTTGTTGTAGCTTTTGTTTTTATTTAAAAGTTCTCAGCCCATCCAAATTTAAAAAAAAATATTCTGATGTAAGTTTCTTCGAGGGGAGAACTTTTCAGCCCCTACTCATATATACAATGACACACAAACATATTAGACGCGGGAATCTTTTAAAGAAATTAGATACTTTCACACAATAAGAAAAATTTCTACAAGACCGCAACATTAACCTTAAAACTCGAGTCAAGCCTTCATATAATCATGTTCTTAAATAACTTTCATATAGATGTAATGTATAGCCCAAAACCCGTTCAGAAATATCT
This sequence comes from Acanthosepion esculentum, assembly GCA_964036315.1. Classification (NCBI taxonomy): domain Eukaryota; kingdom Metazoa; phylum Mollusca; class Cephalopoda; order Sepiida; family Sepiidae; genus Acanthosepion; species Acanthosepion esculentum. The sequence continues at coordinate 34,432,720 of OZ038486.1, read as the reverse complement.
AAACTCTCTGCTGTATTCACACGCTTTCTAAGATCAATGTTTAAAAATGGCTTTGAGCGAGTGAAGCGTATGGGTTTTGGTGAAGCCCGCACTTCTTTGAACCTTGAGGACTGGCAGTATAGATAAAGAACCAAAAACTGTACCAGCTAAAATGGATCTCACATGTAACTTGAATAACAAAAAATAATGGCATATTCAAGATGTTGACGATTCACACTACTTAGAAAAATAGTTAGGAAGGAAACTCCCATCACTAAGGGAAAGATCGATAACAGATACTGAACTTGAATAATCTATTTTCCTGAAAAATTGTTTTAAGAGAAAGATTTTATTAATTTCAACCAATAGTATTATAAGCTTCTCGGTCAATTTTTACCTGTAAGGAAACGCCTTATATTATCATTAACATTTTTGCTGCTAAGCTAAAATTTAAGCTGAATATAAAAATGTATATTTTTTTCGTATCTAGAATGTAAAAGGAGAAATAAAACAAATGTTTATCTACACATAAACTTATTGAAAGTTTCAAAAGAATTTAATGAGCAAAAGTTTTGAACACTCCCCTAAAAAATAAATTTAAAATAAAAAATTTTGTTAATGATTTAATTCTATTCAAATGATTCAATTTTAGATTTCTTTGGACAAACACCGTGGCTGATAAATTAAAACGTATTCGTGTATTTTGAACAATCATTGAACATCTCGCTTGGCACGTATGAAGGTTTTCAAAATAAAGGAGCTACCTCAAGAATTTCATGAGGTGATAATTGACCATCATACTCATGGAATTCGATATCAAATGATCTCCTACTATCTCAAGATTCTACCAGTATTATTAGAGCCATCATTGAAAATGGAAGGAACACTGACTACCGATGTGCTCGATGTCCTTGAAGAATAAGTGCTGGAAAAGCTATATCCATTTGTTGGAAAGTGTATCATGTGATTCACGCCAGAAAATACGAGATGTTTGAGTCGGATCTAATGACCATCAGGGAACTTGATCTGGGGTGACCCAATATGTACTGGGTTCGCGAGATATCAGTGCAAGTTTTTGCTTTAATCAGTGTCACCTAAGGCAGTCAAAAGATCTAGGGGCACCTAAAACTGACCTAGAAATTGACTTCAAATTCATCAAGTGCGTTATCGGACTTCAAAGTTAATTTGTCAAAATGCATACAGAAGTGAATCCAGTTGAACTTTGGATATATACACACAAAGCAAACGGATAACAGGTAGTTACATAAAAGCCCGACCTACGAGGGGAGAATGAAATCCCTCACACCCCCTGAAGAAGACTGAAATACCCTTTGCTCAATCTACGCACATTAAGACTAGATTTTACCCGAGATCATCAAGAGAAGCCTACTCCGCTCGGGAATAAAATATTATGGTCTGACGACTTTGTGATCGAAACATTTCGAAACATGCCTGGAGAAAGAAAGAAGGAAAGGAAGTCATTTTATCGGAACCCAAAATGCCACCCTAACAGTTCACATCGATTGTGGAATATGATTTGAAGATAGTTTAACTCCATTGGTATAGGTGTATTTAATACAATCGAAAGAACATTGAAGTAATGCTATGTACCGCAAATTATGTCAATGAAATATTTCAAACAATCAAGAGGTTAGATTTTTCAACAAGATAACCATCTCAAGTACGTTGTAGTAAAAACGAAAAAGTGATCCAGATAATGTTTTTACAAAGGCTTAGTTAGCCACTAGTTCTATATCTAATAAAAATGTTGAAGGAGGTGAAACATGGAATTCATTAGAGGAATCCTCAGAATTTGAGTGATATTAAAGCGATTTGTCAGTTAGTGTTAATTTCAGCAATATGCTTAACTCAAATTATTCCAAATATACGATAACTGTCATATCTATGAATGCATACGGCATTAAATATTGAATGCGGTTTAAAGATGGATCCAAAATTATGGCTGTCATTTCTGTTCTGTATATGCAGAAATTCAGAAGGTAAATATTATTTTATTTTTTTATATATATGAAGGGTGTTCCAATAACTTGGACCGATTTTAAATGTGAATTAAGTTTAAGCGTCTAAAGATTTTTTTTCTTTTCTTACAGATTTAGGGAACATTTGGGCAATATTATTTTCCACACATAATTGCCATGACTTAAATAGCATGATCCCATAGAGAAATAAATAAATTTTCACCAATAACACTGATTTATTTCCTACTGACTTTGATCCGTCTTAATGAAACACCCTTATATATAATTCGTCTTAATGAAACACCCTTAGTATATTATAAATATATTCATCTCACGTTTCAGTAGCAATAATAGAATTTATAGCAATATATAGCAATAACTGACTATAGCAATATATTTGATGATAGTCTCAGTAGCAATAATAAAAATTATAGCAATATTAGCGATATATCCTATAACTAACTATAGCAACACACTGCAGTCTCGGTAGCAATTATAGAATTTATCGCAATATATTGCGTTATATGCTGTAAATGGCTATAGCAATATATTCAATTAAAGTCTCATTAAAAATAATAGAAATTATTGCAATATATGGCCATATGTGATATAGTTGACTATAGCAATATGGTTCGATCATGTCTCAATAGGAATAATAAAAGTTAGTATTTATTAAAAAATCAATGTCCAATAATTTTGCGTGTCATCGTATATGGATTCAATCCTTTTTGTTATTATATATATATATATATATATTGTATATATATATATATATATATATATATGTGTGTGTGTGTGTGTGTGTGTGTGTGTGTGTGTGTGTGTGTGTGTGTGTGTGTGTGTGTGTGTGTGCATGTATTTGTCAAACATAAAATCTAATAGAACTCTAGCTTTCGCATTAAAATGTTTTGCCAAACGACTTTTTATCTCCTTAATGGCATTTATGTGTCTTCGTTCGCTGCACTTGTTAAAATCCCATCATTGAATAAGGAGGTAGCTGAGGGCAAAGTGCATTAGGAAGTGCATCAGAAAGTGCATTATCTTTAAAGATGATCCTCATCTACATGGAGATAATTCGGCCTCAACAATTTTCTTTTTGTTTTTTATCAATCACACAAGAATATTTTTCAAACATTTTCTTTCTCTTTATATTATCGCCAATATTTAATTGCAACCTCTTCTTGTTGATCCATGTGTCGTGTCCCTTCAGGATGCAGATGATCATGATCCTCCCCAACCTCCAATCCTCTGTAGCTTTTCATACGGTTTGTCTTTTCAAAAGTCCCTCTCCTGTTATGCATTTACATAAGCTCGTTAGCTGGATTACTCATTGCTTTCCTCTGTCCCTTTTCCTTATGCCCTGTAAGTATCGGATTCTCCAAGCTCTCTTTTCTCATTATGTCCAAGAATTTTCAGCTGTCGCTTTCTGATTATAAATATAAGCTTTCTTTTTTTATTTTCCTAAAAACAATTGTAATCCCGCAAAGGCAAAATGTGATACATGATTGTTTTTAGTGTCAGGGAAGCCGTACATACCCATCCGAAATTGCATAAGACAGAAGGATACATTTAATAGTAAGTTACTCGAATATAACCATTACTGCTGTTATATAGGAAAAAAGTGTTTGAACATTGATCGCCGGTGAGCAAATACGGGCGATCCCATTTTGGATAAGTAGATCACGTGATGGCAAAGGAAATATATATATATGGGAATTAGCGTGGCGTCTAATTGATCACTATTTCTATTCTATCCTCTATTACTAATCGTATCATTCTTTTTACACTATCCCCTATTACTATATACGGATCGCTATTCTCTATACTATTCACTATACTATTTCTCTATACTGATCACTATACGAATCACTATTCGGTGGTTACTTTTCGAGCGAGTATTATCGAGCAGGTACTGTTAATGCGAGGGTTATTCAAAGATGTCTGACACCAGTATTATTCAACGGCGTAACTATTATTGTATCTTCGAGTACAATGTCTCTACTACAACGAGTATTACGAAAGTGACAACGAGTAGTCATTGACATATTAGAGAAAGGATTACTCCTACTATTCGAGACCAATCAGATTGACAAGAATAGCTACCTTTTTCAAGAAGATGGAGAGCCATGTCGTACGAGCAAAGTAGCAAAGGCCTGGAAGGAATCGCAAGGAATCAAGTCACTGCCATAGGTAGCCCAAAATCCTGACATGAATCCAATAGAGCACATTTGGTAGCTCCTTGACCGAAAACTTCGAGAGCGTGCAACGAAAAATCACGTCAGTGGCAACCCTTAAAGAAATATTGTTAAAGAAGTGGCAAAATATGGCTCAAATGATTGTTGATAACTTGATCAAATCCATGAAAAATCAAATACAAGCACTGAAACTAGCAAATGGAGGACCTACTCCATACTAGTTCCAAATACTGTTTGTTTATGTTGAATAGGGATTATGTAATTAAATTTTGAAATTTCATGTAGTTTATTTCTCCTGGCTAAAAACTTTTCTTAATCCACTGTATGCTAATGTTTTCAGGATGGTTTGTCATTCTTCTACTTGCCTCTTTCAACTGTTTTCTCCAACACCACCCCCGGAAATTATTCTCTCTTTTGTTGGTTTGAGGCTTTAACCTCTTCCCGCCAATTAGTTTTTGAAAAACCTTTCATTTTCAGACGATTTTTTAATTTATTTTCGGTATAGAAACTAAGAAACTAAGGCACCTTGAAGTACCCGAGCAATGACTAACACCCTCTACCAGACATATGGTTTGGCAAAAGAACTCGTTTCAAGATCAGAAGGGCATAAAATGAATAAAGGTCGACGTATAAACACGTCTGTAGCTGATTTTTGAAAGTTACGTGTCTGAAAAATATACTTTCGGTAAAAACGTATAAACACGTCTACGCCGGGGAGGGGTTAAACGATAAATCAAGAAAATGATTAAATGAAGTCGGTTGGTTTTTTTTTTAACGGCATATCAACAGCTAATGGGTCATTTAATACCAAAATTTAATCTTCTTCGGAGCTTTGAAGTAACAAAAATATGTGTTATTCTGCTTTCAAAATGTAATACATAGTAGATGATGCTCAGCTTATGTGCATATGCATGTTTAAGTGGATATGATTACTAGTGTCAGTGATATGTGTTTTATGTCATAGTCTTTTAGTTATATTTTAGAGCTTCATTTAAGAAATTGTAGGATATTATATGGACCAAATAAATAATTTGAACAATAATATATTTGAAGGTAATTGTATGCCTTCAACTAGAGATAAAATGTATTGTTGGTCATTTTAATATATGTATTGATCTTTTTTATATAAAAATGTATTGTTAGTATTTTTACTATTAAAATGCATTTTTATACTTTCATAGTGTTATCAGTGGATTTCACCAACTCCGGGAAACGTATTTACTGGCCATATTTAATGATTTAATTTATTTAAATATTTTGGTAAGTCCTGGGTATGACGATAAACTACATCCAGCAACATTGCCGCATATCGGAACATTGGAGGTTTTGAGGAGCGTGGAACCACCTCATAATTGTTGTTGTTCCCAGGTCCGCCCTAAGCCGAGGTGGCAGTACCTGATAGGGTACTAGCTGTAGGCAAATAGTGAATCCTCCAAACAAAAAAGAAAAAAACACTGTCAAAGTACAAAAATACATTTTTATAGTAAAAATACCAGCAATTCAATTTTTATGAAAAATTACTAACAATACATATTTATAGTAAAATTACCAACAATGCGTTTTATCTGTTATTGAAGGCATACAATTGTCTTTAAAATATATTCAGTTGAGGTCATAAAAGAGTTTAAAATATTTAGATTTCTGTATTAAATAAGTCATCTTGGTTGATATGCCACTAAACAAAATCAGCTAAACAACCAACATGAAAGAACTCTTTCATCATATTAATCTATAAAATATCCTGTGATTTCTTAAAGAAATCAAACTGTATATCAAAATATAACTTCAACAAAACTACAACATAAAACACATATATCACCGCCTCTAGAAAGTATGTCCACACAGACATGTATAAACAAAAGCTGAGTATCATTTACCATGTATTCAATTGTGAAAGCAAAATAACATATATCATATTTTTTATTATTTCAAAGCTCCCAAGAAAATTAAATTTTGCCATTTGACCCAGAATTGATATGTCGTTAAACAATCAGATCAATTCACTTTCACTATTTAATGGAAAACAAGTAGCGGAGTGCATTTCCATCTACTATTCTCTGCTCGGGCGCGACAAAAGCGACCCGTTTTGAAATGAGGAATCAGAGGTGATGAAATATGCATTTTTTGCAACAATATGACGTGAGAAGGATCTTGAGGAAAACGAAGGGAGCTCCCATTAACCTCTCCAAAACCTGGTCTTCCTCCGAAGCTGGTGATGGGGTTTATCTGGTAAGATTGAAATGGTACTGCGTATTACGAGTTCCTTTCACAAAATCAGACGTTCAACAGCCAAATACTCTATTCAATTAGATCGATTAAAGGCAACAATAGATAAAAAAACGCTCGGAATTGGCCATTAGGAACAGTGGCCGACCTCAGGTCGTTTTGCAGACCCAACAGAACTGGTACAGCTTGGCTGCGATCTCCGACTACAGCCGTTGTACTCACCTGACTTCTGATTATCTCTTAATCCGAACCATTCAATTTCACTTAATGGGCAAAAATTCAATTCTCTGGAAGCGTGTTAAAACACCTCGGACAAGTTGATCACCCAGAAAGGTAGCAAGTTCTGGGAGGATGGAAACATGAAGATACCGCCAATATAGCAAATTATGGTGGAACAAACTGGCATATGATGTAGTTGATTTAATCTATGTACAAATATCAAAAACATTGTCTTTGAAATTCACTTAACGCTGAACTTTTATTCTAACCCATTATTTGATTAATTGGGATAAACTTGGATAAATGAAACCGCAGAGATGTTGAATTCTTCTTATTCTTCTATGTATCGTATCCCTTCAGGACGTTAGCGATCACGGCTCTCCGCAATTTCCTGTTCTTTGTAGCTCTTAGTAATTTTTTGTCTTTTTGCCATCCCTCCCAAACCCTGCTCCACCATCCATTCACTCAAGCTCATCAGGTAGGTTATGCGTTGTTTTCCTTTGTCCTTCTTGGCTTTAAACTGTGAGTATCAAATTTTCCAAGACTGTTTTCCTCACTATATTCTCCAGAAATTTCGACACTCTTCCTGATGTTAATTAAAAGTGTCCTTTTTGTTGCCATTTTCTTTAAAACTTCGTCGTTGTTCACATGTTTAGTCCATGGTATTCTCAGCATCCTTCTGTAGAACCACATTTCTGCTGTTTCACTTTTCTTCTTCATCTAGGAGCACTGATCTTACATAACAGTTCAGTACATGTGTTTTTTGCTTCTAACATTGTATTTTTCTTTCTTAATGTTAAGGGGTCTCCCCTTTTTATACAAATGGATTCACCCAGTGTGTACATATACTACTGCCAGTGAATACCCAAGGAGTCGAGACGGAACGACTCGGCTAGACGGTCGAACTCTCTGCCTCTGAGGCAGAGGGGAACTCTCTGCCTCTGGGCAGAAAGGAACTCGGACGAGGCTCCGCCGAAGGGCAGAGCCTCGTTCGGGGAGGTTGACCAACCCGATCCCGTTTATACGGGTTCTACGGGCAATTTTTGCCCGAGCCTACGGGCTCGGAAAGCCCACATTAAACCGCCCTTGTGCCACATTTGACACACGTGGGCGTGTTAATGAACATCGTCGAGACGGAACGACTCGGCTAGACGGTCGAACTCTCTGCCTCTGAGTAGAGAGGAACCCGGACGAGGCAGAGCCTCGTTCGGGGAGGTTGACCAACCCGATCCCGTTTATACGGGATCTGCGGGCATTTTTTGGACGAGCCTACGGGCTCGGGAATACCCCACTTTAAACCCGGCCTTGTGCCACATCTATCCCTCGTGGGGGGCAGTAAATACTGTCGAGACGGAACGACAGAAGAGTAGTAGAGTAAGTCACACACAGAGACAGCGGCAAGCGTCAAAGTTAGCGAGCACGTAGACTCAGTAAGGAGTCATACCGCGATACTTCAATACCAAGACTGTATATATCTTAGTGCTACCTACATGCATTCCTGGATATACTAACCCGTGTTACCAGAGTTGTATTATTACGTTAATACATTTATTTTTCTTATCCATTCCTGGCGTTTATTATTCATTGATATCGGATTTCATCCCGGAATCTACAACACTTAATACTTTGCTTAGTTTTGTTGTAAGGCGTATTTTTCTAGCCCAATGTGCCTTCACATTTCTGCGTCGCACTTTCCGTTTTCTGTTAATATGCTTCCCATATATCTACATTGCGCTGCATCTGTTTGATTTCGATATCTCAAATTTATAATTTGCCTGTTGAGCTATTCCTTTTGCAAATATCTATCTATCTATCTATCTATCTCTCTCTCTCTCTCTATCTCTCTCTCTCTCTCTCTCTCTCTATATATATATATATATATATATATATATATATATATATATATATATATATATATACAGTGGTGATATCCTACCAGTTCGCTCGAACCGATTCTTAAAATTATAAAAGCTTTTTATTATTGGTGGATTATCCGAAAATAATCTTATATATTATTAGCCGATATATAATAGCTAAAAATATAATTCATAAAATTGATGTTAATTCTAAGGAGACTGAAAAAGTGTTTTCTGTAATGGACATAATTCATCCTAACAAAAGAATTCGAATTGAAGTTAAAAATGTGGCAAATCTTCTCGTCATAAATTTGATAGGCCTTCCATTTGATCTTTGGGACTGTAGCGATTTAGTTCGAATGCGGGTAAGAAACCATAACACAGCTGATGACAATGAACAGAAATATGACAAAGTCCGACAATTATTTTAAGACATTTTTTATGTTTATACCTTCTTTTTATATGTTTTAAAAATAATTAAACATGTCTTAAAATAATTGTCGGACTTTCATAATAATTACTTTCCTTCGATTAAAGTCTTACGTTTTGGGGGCCAGCTACGAATAAGTAAAGCGCATTTGGTGATCCACGACTGAAGAGGACCCCACAGTTAGCCCATTCGCAGATTGTGAAGGTTTACTATGTAAACAAAGCAGGTAGTCTAGACTGTTTGGTCAGGATTCTCCCTTCAATTTTCTTTCAATACAGCTTTCCTCGGCATCTTGACCTTTGTTCTTAATGTCTCTCGCTTTGTCCGACAAGCCAATAAGCTGATAGTCACTCCAATCAAATGGACAGTAGCTTCCTTACGCCCCGACCAGAATGGCAATTTTGCTGGATTCGTGGCCCATACAACAGTATATGATTGCAAAGTAATTTGATTTTCGAGAAAGGATTGGAGTCCTGCAGAATCGATTACTAAGATCATCGACTGTGACAGCGAGGTTGGAGGGGAGAGGAAGATAGAAAGGAAAATAGTTTAGATAAAGAGAGTCGACAAAGAAAAATACAATTATATCAGAGGGTGTGACTAATCTGGAAAGAAAGAAAGAAAAACCGAGAAAGTAATTAAAAAAAGAATGAAGATAAAATGCGTTGCAGATGAAAAGAAAATGATTGATATAAAGCAAAGAGGATTTGGAGAGAATAACTGGTGTTGTATACCGAAGAAAGAAATAAAGGATGAAAGTAAAGAAAATGAAGAAATATAGAATGAAAGTAAGAAAGACAGAAATAAAAAAAATAAAGTAATAAAAGAAAAAATGAAAAGTAAAAATTAAGAAATAAAGAATGAAAGTAAAAAGAAATAGGAGTGTAAGTAAAAAAAAGGAATGAAAGTAAAAAAGAAAGAATGAAAGTAAACAAATTATGAATGAAAGTAAAAAAATAAAAAATGGAGGTAAAAAAGAAAGAAAGAGAGCATGTAAGTAGAAAGAAAAAAGAATGAAAAAATAAAGAATGAAAGTAAAAAAGAGAAAAAAATGGAAGCAAAAAGAAACAAATAAAGAATGAAAATAAAAAGAAAAAAGAATGAATGAAAGTAAACAAATTAAGAATGAAAGTAAAAAAAGAAAAGAAAGGATAAAAGTAAAAAGGGACAAATAAAGAACAAAAGTAAAAAAGAAAGAAAGAAAAATGAAAAATAAAAATAAAGAAATAAGGAATGAAATTAAAAATGAATGAAAGTCAAAAATAGAAAGAAATAGAGAGTTTAAGTAAAAAAAAAGAATAAAAATAAAAAAGAAAGAAATAACGAATGAAAATAAAAAAAGGAAAAATGAACGGTAAAAAATAAAGAATGAAATGAAAAAAAGAAGAAATAAAAAAATCAGAAAAAGAAAGAAATAGAAAATTTATGTAAAAAATAAAGAATGAAAGTAAAAAGATTGAATGAAATAATGAAAGTCAAAACAGAAATATATAGAGTGTAGTAAGTAAAAAAGAAGAAACATAAAGAATGAAAGTATAAAAATAAGAATGAAAGTAAAAAAGAAAGAAATAGAGAATGAAAGTACAAAAGAAAGAAACGAAGAATGAAAGTAAAAAGCAAGGGAAAAAGAATGCAAGTAAAAGGAATGATAGAAAAAAAAGAAAAAAATAAGGAATTAAAGTAAAAGAAAAAGAGAAAGAAAGAATGGAAGTAAAAATCGGGATGAAAGTAAAAAATAAAAAAATAAAATATGAAAGTGAAAAAATAAAAAAATAAAAAATGAAAGTAAAATACAGAAAGAAAAGAAGAAAGAATGACATTAAAAAACAACAAATGCAATTAAAAAAAGAATATATTCAAAAAAGAAAGAAAGAATGAAAGTAAAACATAAAGAATAAAAGTAAAAAAGTAAATAAGAATGAATGTAAAAAAAATCAAAATGAAAAATGAAAGAAAAAATAAAAAAATAAATAGAGAAAACACTAAAGTACAAAACAGAAAATGAAAATACTAAAATCAAGAGAATTATGGTTTGTGTTTTATGTTAAAGAAAGATTTGATTCTTACAAGCTAAATATTTTCTGGCTACAATAACCTTTTGTAGCCAGAAAATATTTACATGGTAAGAATTTTTCGGAAATTATAATGACGTACTGATACAAGTCTTATTAATTAACCCATAGCCAGTACAGTAATAGATGAATTCATACCTTTCCCAAATGTATTTGCGTCTAAGTGACTATAATGAACCCGATTGGAATTGGAATTCAGTTTCGAGCAGCTATTCATTGCACCACAGGTACATCCAAACTTACAGCACCTGGTATTCCTAAGCGATCACCCATTTAAGTACTGACTAGGCTCGACGTTGCTTAACTTCGTTGATCGTACGAGAGCGAATGTGAGTCAAAAATCAAAAAGAAAGAAATGAGAAAAAAACAGCAATGCAAGTCGTTTACTGAGAATAGTGAAGTAACCAGTGAGAATCGAGCTTATTATACGAGTGACTTAGTCTGAGAGACAGGTATGGTGTCCAAAGCATTGGATTAAACCTTATTTCGAACGCACATAGAAAACATTAAAGACATCGTGATACAATTTTTAAAAAAATACGTGTCGCCTGCTTTCATCTAGCTCAGTAGTCCTCAACCTTCTTCTTTACCTATGGACCACTTTTACTCTCAGCTTTTTTTATTGACCCCCATAGCCATTCAATGAAAAATAAGCTTATTTTATTTTTTACTAATAGAAAAGTTTAGGAATTATATTATAAAGACAGTAAATGTATATGCTTCCTTTATATATATTCCTTTGCGTGCACTGTTAAAACACTCCCCAGATATTTAAATTGTACTTGTTTGATTTTGTAATTTGCATGTTTTGACATTACATAAATGACACTATATTGATAACAGATTCAGAAGGAAAACTGAAATAACTATACGAAATATTAGTTGGCGTGGAAAGGTAGGTAGAAAAGATTAACCATTAACTTCTACCAAATGTTTCAAAAACATGACCCAAGATAAACTTTTCCAAAACAGAAGCTATTTTTTGGAATTGGAAATGAAAGCAATGACGGCACATAATCTGACTCCATCATAAAAATTCAGAATGTACAATTAGTAAAAACTAAAAACATCAAGTACCTCAGTGTATGGATCAGTTATAACAAATTTGGTATAGGAGATAAGTTAACTAGAACAGGTTGTGGTAGAGGTAGTTTTCCCCAAGATAGGAGGCATAAGCAAAAGGTAAATTCCATGTTGTAAGATAAGCAATATGACTTTTGTTTCTCCAAGACAACTACTGAGGTACTGATGACAATTGAAAGAGTCTATAAAGCTCTAGATAAGAATGGTAAAGCCCGGACTGTAGCTTTGAACATCTCGAAAGATTTCGATAGGGTTTGGCAAACAGGTCTTCTCTACAAGCTGAAAAGTTACAGTGTCTCCTGTTCGAAACTTTCCTATCAAAATAAAAGTAATCCTGAACGACCTCTCTTCCAGTTCAATTCGTACTAATGCAGGTGTGCCTCAGGACTCCATCTTTGGTCCTCCTTTATTTAATTACTTATCATTAATGATCTTCCCGTTGGTATCAGCTCTAAACTTGGTATCTTCGCTGATGACACAGCCATTTCCGTCTTCTGTCTCGATTGTAAGTTTGATAGGGTCAAAATGGCAGCTGATATCCAAAACGACCTTCAGTCAGTTGTTAACTTGAACAAAGAATGTTTTGCTCACTTTAACGCCTCCAAAACTAAACTGTTCTCTATTAATTACCTGAGAGACCACTCTCTGCCCTCCATTAGCACGGTTGATGCTGACCTCCAGGAGAGTGACTAGTTGCACATTTTCGGGGTAACGTTGTCGACTGACATGAAGTGGAAAGACTATTGAATCCATTGCTAGGTCAGCTGCTAAGAAAGTAGGTTCACTGTTTCATGTTAAACTTTCTCTCCAGAATCAATCTCACTTATCTAAAAGACTAGCATTCGCCCATGATTACAGTATTGTTGCCATATTTAATCCAGTGCTCCTACTTTTTACCTAGAGATTCTTGGTAAAATCAAAAGAAGAATTAGCAGTATTGTTGGCCCTGCTCTGGCGCCTCTGCATCGAACTCTTTTCCATCACCGTAAGGTTGCCTCCCTGTGCCTTTTCTAGAAATACTTTCTTGGCAATTATTCGGACGATCTCTTCCCTATGGTGCCTGAACTCTTTGAATTTAAGCGCGATACTAGACTGGCGACGAGGTCTCATCAATTTACAGTTGATTTGGCTAGATGTAACCGTAAATTCTGTGCGAACAGAGTTTTTTCTCGCACTTCTCACTTGTGGAAAGCCCTTCCGGCTCCATGTTTTCCAGCTAAATTTAATCTGCAAAAATTTTAATGCAACGTCGTTCGCTGTCCTCCTGATTCCTCTTCTTTTGTTCTCGCTCCTTAGTAACGTTTCTGTTTCGAATTCTTCCACATCTTCAGCAACCCCTTGTGTCTCAGTGGTTTCACTACCTTGCGTGGTGTGAACTGAAAAAAAATGTTACTCATTAGAGAAGTCGGAATAAAGTAGTTGTGGGCAGTGTTATAATAGATGAGATGAATTAGGACTGAGACTTTCGAAATGGCATAGGAATCTTGAAAATTAGATTTCAGAATTTGAGTAGGGCCCAAAGATATCGAAAAAATATAATAGTAGTAAGTTATGTTCTTTTATTGTCCTCTCTTTTTAATAGTATTTTTTTTCATATTCTCTAACACTCTTGCGTCTTAATGAATTTATTACCTTGCTTGGGGTGAAATGATTAAAAATAGATGGTGGCGCGCCACTGGGAACTGTGTCATTAACTAAAACTTGAACATATAAACTAACAGTAAATTAAAAAAAACAGCATCTCTTTTTTTTAATAGCATGTCCCGTCAAGATGTAGATCATCATGGCTCCCCACAATTTCCGTTTCTTTTATTATCTGTAAATTGTAACGACTTTTTGCGAAAGTCGTTTTCCTGTTGACTTCTTCACCGTTTTAAACTTGTCTTCTCTCAGACTGGCTACCAGCCAACGCATGATAGTCCAGTCTGCCCTGTGATTTAACCCATAGCTGGAGAGAGAACAAAATGATTTTCCTTTCGCAAGGGGATTAGTGCAAAAGTGAACGTGCCCGACTTAGTCAGAATTTGAACGTTGTTCGCTGATTCAATCTTCCTAATGATAACTGTTACGCTACCACCTCATCCGAACTTAGACAATGAAAGGCAAAAACTATAGAACTTATAAGTTAAAACGGATCCCCCACCACCTTTTCCCGGTCAGAAGACCAGATTTTGGCATGTTTTGAACAAACGTAATCTTTAATAAAAAAAAATCGATTTCCTCTACCAAATGTTTCAAAAATATGACTAAGGATAAACTTTTCCAAAACAGAAGCTATTTTTTGGAATTGGAAATGAAAGCAATGATGGCATATACTCTTACGCCATCATAAAAATTCAGGATGTAGAATTAGTAAATACTAAAAATAATCAAGTACCTCAGTGTATGGATCAGTTATAACAAATTTGGTATAAGAGATAAAGTAACTGAATATAGAAAAGGTTGGGGTAGAGTTAGTTTTCCCCAACACTGCCAATTCCTACACAACCAAAACATTAACTTGACAACTTGTGTCATGTTCATAAATAACCTCGTCAGATCGAAACTTTCATATGGATGTCATGCATGATATCAAACTAGTTCTAAACTGTCAGTTGTCTAAAACTGTTTTTAAGATCAATGGTTAAAAATATCTTTGAGGAAATGAAGCCTGTGGCTCCAGCCAAGGACGATCTTTCTTCGAACACTGTGAACTAGCGCCACATAATCACAAAGCAGAGCAAAGTGGCGAGTAATCTACTTTTAAATGTGCAAAACAAAGGAGGAACTGTCTTCTTCTATGAGCCACGTTCATTCAGAACGTTGACGATCATGGCTCTCCACTATCATGTCTCACGTAGCTCTTAATAACTTTTGTCTTTCTACCATCTCTCCCAAAACTTAGTCTGCTGTGTATTCACTCAAGCTCGCCAGGTAGGTTATGTGTTGCTTCCTTTTGTCTCTTTTATCTTCAAACTGACCTGTGAGTATAATATTTCCCGAACCCACTTTCCTCATTATTTGCCCCAGAGTAGAAGTAGAAGTGTACTTTTGTTGACATTATCGGTAGAACTTTGTCTTTGCTCACGTTTCGTCCATGATATTCTAAGTATATTTCTGTAGGATTATATTTCTATTGCTTCCGGTCTCTTCTTCATGTTTGACGAGGTGCAAGTATTACTGATAATAATAAAAATTGAAGGGAAAAAAGACCTAAAGAGAGAGAGAGAGAGAGAGAGAGGCAAGGATAGAGCCAAAGAGAAAAAGAGAGAGAGAGAGAGAGAGTAGAGTGTTTTCATCCTCCCAACCCCCGCCCATTCTCTGTCCGTGACAGAAATAGCCCAACAGAAAGAATAACGTGAATATTTAAAACGCCATAATTTCACAAGAGGATTAAAAGTGAACTGCATCAAGCTACCTAGGGATCTTAAGTTCAATCTCTGGGTCAGACAGTGATTGTTATATATTCTGCCCAAAGAGAAAAACGAAAGTAGCATTATAAGAACGATGTAATTTATAGAACTCCACCAGCATGGACAGACAAATGAGAACAATCTATTCCTGTCGATTTAATAAAGTGTTCTAATCGAAATTCGCGGAAATTTATTAGATTCGAGAGACACCTGTAGAAAGACGGAATGTAAAATAGAGGTAACATTATGGCGATTACAACCAAAATGAGAACACGAATAGATTAATCCCCATACATAAAACGCGATATCTATCTATGTCATTCTTTTCTTTTCTTATCTATCTCAGTTTATTCGTATGTATGTATGTATGTATGTATCTATCTATCTACGTATCTATCTCTGTTCATATCTATCTATCTATCTATCTATCTATCTATCTATCTATCTATCTATGCTGGCAAAAAAATAATAATTAAAACACTCCGAAAGACAATGCAGGTTTTGACCATGGTATACTATGCACATGCTTAGGAATAGTCGATATTCTAAATTGCAAAGTTCTTGGCTGCCTTATGCCGTAGTAACTAGAAATAATGTTTATCGCAATCAGATATAAGAGTACAGTAACCATGCTCTGATGAGATTCGATGAGGTAAAAGTGTACAATCAGGTGTCATGCTACGGGGCAGTATAAATGCTTTTGGAATTGGATGTTGGGCCTTCCAGAAATAATGAAAATATAATTTCATAAATAATAATAATAATAATAATAATAATAATAATAATAATAATAATAATAATAATAATAATAATAATAATAATGATATTTCTCAAATTACAACATTCGCTCGCCTTTATTGTTTAAGGAGGGAACATCTGAGTCATGTACGTCCAGAACATTGCTAGACCCGTTTTTCAGCCATTCCTGTAACAAAAAAGCGACGTAATCGTCCAACAGAATAATGATATACTTCTGACTACATTGTCTTAAATAATGTATCAATATCTTCGATATCTGTACGAATCTATGAGAGATTACAGGCTTGTAGTAAATCCAAACGTATACAGCGTATTAATAATGTCGTATTTTACCTGACACTCATACGTCGTAAGGTGAGGTATCACAGAGAGTTCTTGCTTTCTTCCGCCGCCTAGATGCGCTTTTGTGTGTGTGTGTGTGTGTGTGTGTGTGTGTATGTATGGCGAAGAAAATACAACAAATGCTGGTTACAATTTTTGATCTTACATCGAGAAACGCTGAAGATACACTACTGTTTTTCTTTTTAAAATTCTACATTGTATTTGCTGTAGTTCTTTTTAGGAACGAAAATATCATCCTAGACGTAAACTTACTATGGAAGACTCCGAAATTGGTGCATTTTTAATACATTTTGCTTTAATAAATTACTTTCTCGTCTACTTAAAACTGCATTGTTTAAGTTGAAATTATGCTCAGACATTGAGTGATTGAGATATTGAGAGTCTTGTTTTGTAAAGCGATTTAGACTATGCAAATATCGTATTCGACACGCCATTGACAGGACTAGCATTAGTGGACAAGGCACACGACGTTGTTCACTATGAACTATGATATGATATGAAAGCGCAAATATACGTAAAACAAATATAGAAATATGGTAAGTTCACAAATCTTAATTTATTATACAGTAAAAATCTATCCATTAGTAAAATCATAAGAAATTCAATTAGATTATGCATGTAATATATATATATATATATATATATATATATATATATATATATATATATATATATATATATATATATATATATACATATATATATACATATATATATACATATATATATACATATATATATATATATATATATATATATATATATATATATATATATATATATATATGGTGACAACGTTCGCTTTCTGACCATGAGACCAGAGTTCGAATCTCACCACGGTTGATTTGTCAGGAAGGAGACTTCCTGATGCTATCAGTATGGAGGGGGGCGATCCCAGCGTGCGGCACCTTTGAACAGTGCCTGGAATCCATACCACGGGTTGAGTGAGTGAAATTGATTAGACGGAACTCTCGTGGGCCGTCGATAGCTGTAGTAGCACAAAGTCACAAGTCATCGTGACCGAAGATTTGAGTGCGCTCGCCTTGTTCAAATTAATAACACGCTCTCTCCCAGAAACTTTATACTGCATAGTTGCAGTATAAACCACAGGTTGGTTCTGTGGGTGTTGAACAAACACAAATGTGCCTGAGCGAGCGTCTGCAATAGGGATTGACTAGCCGCCCTACTAAACGGGTATCCTCGAATACGAGTGGCCAGCTATTATATTATATATATATATATGTGTGTGTGTATGTATTTGTGTGTGTGTCAATTGTAAGTCGTTAATCAAAGTATAATTCATTTTAATTTCCATATTTAGAATGATTCAAATACAGATTGTTATTTTCTCTCTACATTCTTGGATTGACTATTTATCTAGACATGTATCTATCTATTGATTAAATACCGATAACGTCAAGGAAGACCTGGCTTTTGAGTGGATGCTAACTAGTTTCCATAATTTCTCGATTAACAAATAGATAGATAGATAGATAGATAGATAGATAGATAAATAGATAGATAGATAGAAATAATTATCAACAAAGATAGATAAAAGAAAGTACTTTGAAATGATGCTGGAATGCAAGTAAGTTGAAATGAAACAAACCCGAATAAAATCCGACGAATTCTTTCTTGTCCCGATCCCTCTCCGATTTTTCAGATATACCGCCAGGAATTTCACTTCGGTCGTTCTTGATAGCAAACTGTTTCATTACTTGAGCCAGTCCCTGTAATTTTTGTTAGGAAGCTGCTGTACTCTATCACAGATAACCAGGGCGACTTTTCAGCTGGGTAGGAAATTCTGATCGTTTCTTGACCGATGTGCATTGCTCTGACCCCAAGGTAAAGGAGTGACCTCATCAACGGGAATTATTGAGCCAACACCGTTTCATATGGGGGAGGAAGAGTCAATGTGAAATATCTCGGCGAAAGACAGGCCATGAAATGTCCATCATAGTCGCATTTCTGCAGCCTGTCTTCAATGACTGTGCGCCGGGTGGTAGGGGCAGTTTTGCACTGGTCGCTGTCTCTTGTTGAACGGCGTTGTAACTAGTGACCAGAGCCAACGTTCTCAATGTTTTGACAAATCACCTCGTCAGCGCGTTCCGGATTCGCGGGCGGGTTCGGCTTGGCAGGGGCAGGGGGATAGGTATGAGCGGCAGTTTTTCTTGAGGTTTTACGTCCAGTGAAGAAGAATCGACCTTCTGAACCCATGAAATAAGTTAAAGAATCATTTTTGTGCGCTTGCGAGGATGTACTAGACATATTCGGTTGAGTGCAAGCAGGGATGTGTGGATGACTATATTGTACGTATTGGTGAGGCTCGTGGTCGAGTGTTGTATATTAGTCACCTGTGCCAATGTTCGGTTTTTGAGCTCCAATTAAAAAGACAGGATTTCAAGTGCTGATTTCCAAAGCATAAAAATCTGACCAATTTGAAACACTGACGCAATACAATCTTCACTGCTTTACATTTGTAATGTGCTGAACTAAGATTCAATGTTGATATTGGCTTTTTAACACTATGTTTGCTTTATGGTTAACTTATTTTACATTGGTGGCATGGGTCAGTTTTCGAATGCAGATAAAGTCCAGAATTTTAAATCCTGATTTTATAAGTATGCCACGAATACTCGCCCTGAATAAGGAGTGTAATACAGTTTCTGTATTGTATTTTTCTAGTCAGATTTTCTTGTCATGTACTTAAATAAGTTTTAATAAATATCCACACCCACGACACACCCACGACACACCCACGCACACTCACATACGTATATATATATATATATATATATATATATATATATATATATATATATATATATATATATATATATATACTATAGTTCGAAAGTTTGAACCCACCCCCAGAATTAGCACGGGATGAACTTGACAAAAGAGTGAAACCTTTCCATTCCAGTCGTGGAAAAAAGAATGGAATCAATTATGAAACTTTTGCAACGAATGCCAATCATGTTTGCTGCAATAATCAATGCAGGATATTTTGACGAGAGCAAAATTTAATCATAAATGTTTTTGTCTTTGTTTTCAGTATTTACATTAGTCGGACTATTGTCCTCATCTTTGTCGCCATATTTGTCACAACGTTTCGGCCGTTGGAATTTCGAACCGAACCCTTTATTTCGATCACTGGGGTAGACTGTTCTAGTTCCACGAGCCATGTTTGATGGATGTCAGTTATCAGTTATCTCCTGGTAATTTTCCCTCTGAAAGTTCTCCAATGCCTGAACCGGGTATTGAACTCACAAGTCTTTGGGTCTGTCACTGGATTTAACCAACGCCTTTATCCACTGTACCATGTGTCCTTGAGGACATCTGGGTATGAATTTCTGAGTATTATAAACCTAATTTTTCAGCAACCATTTTTACCAGTACTCATATTGCAATTTTTGCTGTTATCATTGCATGTTTTTACCAGATCTCATATTGCAACTTTTTGTTATCATTGCTGTTCTCTGGCACTCCTTATTACTGAATAGACAGACTCTTTTTGTTTTAGTATAATTTATAATAAAAAATCATGTCCCACTTTTCTTTAACCATTTATAATAATTTTCTCTTATGTAAAGTACAAAACAACTATTTGTTTTGCCAATTTAAAAAAAAAACTACCAGGGGTTTCCTCAAACCTTTGAACTGTATTACGTGTGAGTGTATACTTTGTGTATAATTCAAATAATGAATACAATGATTACAAAACCATTGCATTATCACGACGATTAATGTGCCATTTATCCGCTAATAGTTCAATTCAATCGCATATCACTAAACACCGCAACCACAAAATACAAAAATCTGATGAAATCTTAACAATAACACAAAAATACAATATCGAACAAATTGTAAAAAAACGACTAAAAATATTAGTTGAATTATGAAGAAAAAGCAAAGAATCCAACAAGAATAAAGTGTTACTAAATTTAGAAACAAATACATCAAATATATTTAATAAAGAAAACGACACAACACGAACAGTTGCATGAAGACACCATAATTTAATAACGCGATGTGAGGAGTGAAGAAGCAATATTTAAAAAAAAAAAAAGATCAAACTGACATAATACAAATGATTATTTGATGATAGCATATGAAGTTGGCTGGACCATTTATATTTAAACGTTCGCATGCGACTAGGAAAATTGTTCTAAATATAGAATAGATCCTTAAGCTTTAGTTTGTCGTTAACCAAACTTGTGTAAAAGATGAATTGATGCCCGAAATACACACAATATATATATGTAATAAAAGCGAATGTCGGTGTGTCACTATCACACTATTTCAACTTTACTCCTAGAGGCCGTAGCTCAACATATACCATTTTGGAATCAGGCCGACTCCGTGAGCAAATTAAAAACATTCCGGGCCGGATCCGGACGCGAAATCCTGGAATTTTGAATTCCTAAGTTTTCATTACTGCGATTGTTTTCAGAGATTTTTTTACGTGATCTTTTGTGACAATTTTTGTGTACGATAACAGTTTTTGTAACTTGGAAATGATTTAGAAATAATCGAAATTAATTGTGCAATACAGCGAAAGTCACCCATGTAGCAAAAATAATTGTCTGTATTGAAATTAAGGACCTACGTACATCAAACTGTCTTTAAATTAAGTTGCGGCAGAAGAATTATCGTTGAACTTTTAAAAGATAAACAGAAATATTAATGCAATATTAAATGCAGCAATTAATATTGAGTTATTTTCGTAGTTTATTGTTGCCTATCCCATACAGCAGCAGTATGCATCGCAAAAAGAAAACTCCGCCAACAGAAGATCAGATTGCAATCAAAAGAGCCAACGCTGCAGTAAGGAATAGAAAGTCCTGTGTAAATTAAGACTCAGATCAAATGGCAGACAGGATAGCTTCCAATACTGAGAACATAGGGACTCTCAAACTTCTGAACAAGCCGAAGGAACAATTAAGAGTCGTTCGCAGGAGCTAGCTTAAGAGCTGCCCGAGCTAGTATATATATATATATATATATATATATATATATATATATATATATATATATATATATATATATACGTTCAGAAACTTTGTGAGTAGGTTACACACACCAAAACAAGGAGAAAAGTCCGTATAAACATATGTCCACAAATCCTTTGTTTTTGAGTTATTGAGTTTAAAGGTTACTGTAGACGTTGTTAAACATACAATTGAAGATACAATCCAAAAATACATTTACAAACTCTGGGGGCGAATTTCTGATACCAAAACATGGTAAAAATATCCATATAAACATATATCCAAAACAATTATCGTTGTACCTCAACACAGCAACTCATAACAAATGTTCAAAATGTCCTACGCTGGCTTCTACACACGCATGCACCCGTCGGATCATTGATGGGCGGATCCATTCAAATACTCCCACAACCTATAACATGTTGATTAAGCGTCTCTGCATTATTAATGTCTGCTGCATAAACTAATTGTTTCAGGTGGGCAAACAGATAAAAATACAAAGGATTGGATTCGGGGCATCGTGCAGGCCATGGAACATGCGTTTACACGGACTTTTGTCCTTGCTTCAGTGTGAGGAATCCGCCTCCAAAGTTTGTAAAAATATTTTTGATACACCCTACATATATATATATATATATATATATATATATATATATATATATATATATATATATATATATATATATATATCTTGGTCTTCTTCGAATCATAGTTTGTTGTGCCACGGATCCTATCTTAGCAACGCGAGGATAAGCCGCAGCAAAGGTTGGATGACTCGGCTGCCTTTAGTCTCGAAACGCAATCTGATACAGCCGTGCAACCTCGCATACATTACCATTCACGCGGCCGTATATAAAAATCATATATGCCTACTCACGATATGAATATCCTGCCATTGTTAAACGGAACACTTTTCAGTTAACTCACTATTACACACGTTAAATGTTGAAAACAGACTAGCCACAAAAATATATGAATGAGAAATGTAACCTAGTCTACAAGGCAACATAGCGCAATCTACAGTAAACTTCATTGAAACTTAATAACTCAGAAACAAAGGATTTGCAGATATATGTTTATATATGTACTTGTTTTCGTCTAAGTAACCAACCTCCAAAGTTTATAAAATTATTTTTGATACAGCATATATATATATATATATATATATATATATATATATATATATATATATCTGTATATAGGGATATTTTGATTTGCTGATAGGAAATTTGGTTTACTGCGTTCGATTTAACGCATTTAAGCGCGTACTTGACTGGCAGCTAGGTCTCGTCATTTTACAGTTGAAATGGTTAAATGTAACCGTAAGTACTATGCTAACAGTTTATTCCCTTGCACTTCTCGCTTTTAGAACTCTCTTCTGGTTTCTTGCTTTTCAGTCAAATTTCATTTTCAAAAAATTAATCGTCATTTTCGTTTCATTAATTGCTGTTCCTTTATTGGCTTCCCTACCTATTAATGTTTTTTTCTATGATTCTTTAACATTTAAAAGAACCTTTGTGTTTTAGTGGCTTTATCGCTTTGTTTGGGGTGAAATGATTCAAACAAGTGTATGGTTCAAGTTCGAAACTGTTGTACTCATTTCGTCCTAATAATGTTTTGTGTCAGCCAGTCTAGGAGAAGGACAATTCTAAATTCAAAACCGAGGAGAAGGCAAGTTCAGTTGTATACTTATTTCCTTCTTTCTCCCAGCCGGTGACATAAGGTCAGAAATGGCATCATGATATTTTCCATTGAAAATATTTGTAAAAATTTAAACAAAGACTACACACATTTTACATAGATAAAGCCCTTCGATAGACGTGTACTGTACTTATCAGAACAATTTTTTGTATTCTTTAAGGTATGGGCTACTAAGGATCTCTTCAATGAGTCCATCAAAACTTTTTTCCCAATGAAACCGAGGACTCAATCAAACCACAACTAGAATTATTGGTGTCTTCATGTGCCACATTTTTTAGATTTTCGCAACACGACCCTTGTATTTTGACAGTTTTTTTAAAGAGATCCTTGTATATTTATAGTTTTTTTTAAGTTATTATTATTATTGTGTTTTGAAATCGATTTGTGTAATACTACTTGTTCCCAATTTTCAACTTTAAGCGACAAGTATTTTGCATCAGAAGATGCAAACATATGAGTTGCTATGGAATTAGAGAAAAAAAATTGTATTCTTTCATTTAGAGAAATCTATGCAAAATGTGAGAAATATCCATGAATATGATATTTTTACAATTAAAATATTTTAGGGCAGCCAGGAATTTCATCCAGATATTTATTTGCTACTCTTTATATCATTCTAAGAAACTCAATAACATCAGATAATGATACCGTCTTGAGATGCCACAATTATACTTATTTCTACCACGTGGTTTTTCTATTTTCTTCTTCTTCTTCTTCTTCTTCTTCTTCTTCTTCTTCTTATTATTATTATTATTATTATTATTATTATTATTATTATTTGCTATTAAAACCGACATGCGAATCTTGGCTGTCGATAACCGAAATAGCAATACATATAATAACATATAATTAATTATCTTACTTACCTTTTTTAGTTTTTCTAATAAATTTCTCAGGTTCATTCCCATTCCAACCGACACCTCTTATAGAGTAGGATACTTGTAAAATCCACACTAGTAATTCCTTAAAACACTTGTAATTTACCCTACTACAAATTAAAAATATAGTAATTCTCATGCTGATCTTCTTTACTGACTAATGTGATGAAATCTTTTATTATGGAATCAAGAGACATATTCACACTTTGGTATCGACTAATGGCTCCTCTTACTCTAGCCGAATATCTCTTTACTAAATAGGGTGATAAAGATGCGGGTCAGATGAATATACGAAGTAAGACTGAATGTTATAAGAATAAATGAAAGTAATTTTTCATATATAAATATATTGAAACGCATCCCATTTTAAAACATTTTGTCGGTGTCATTAAGTTACTTTAACGTTTCTACATCCCCAGAATAATTCACTATATAAAGATGGTTAATTCATCTCTCGGTCCTTGGAGGGTGTTCTTTTATTAAGGAGCAAAGTTTTACACCGGATCAAACAGTGGTTTCTTCTACAAAGGGGGACGCAGGTTCGATTCCATTATTAACATTTATTGGATACGCAGTCCGATAGACGTAATACACACTATTTAAAGTTAAAATAAAAATGGGGCGTCTATTTCAAATGGGAGTATCCACCATAATAATGTTTGAAATAACATATATACGTACGTGTGCACTTAACATTTATAACTGGTTCTATAAATATATATGTGGATGTTTGCATGAAACTAAAAATGTGCGATTGTATATGCGTGTGGTAGTAGAAACGTGTATGTGTGAGGAATGGAGTGACTTAGACATGAATAAATTTGGTTTGGCTCTTGTTCTTGTAGCTAACCTATAATATTGATACTGACATTTTGAAAGGCATGAACCCTGCTTTACAGAAATATTGTCACCTTAAGTAATTTTCACCTCCCCAGACAACAAAGGAGAAACTAATGCTTTAACTCACCCTAATCATTTGAAATCATCTCGTTTTATGTTTATGTATAAACCCTGGGGACTATCACGATCAACTTCGTGATGACGACAGCAACAAAAAGAAGAACAGCTGCAACAACAACAACAGCAACTACTACAGCTACAAATAATAATAATAATAATAATAATAATAATAATAATAATAATAATGAGCTTGCTAATACTAACCTGCAAGAAACGTAAGGGAAAATATTGAAAATGTGTAGTATCTATCTATCTATCTATCTCTCTTATATATATATATATATATATATATATATATATATATATATATATATATATATATATATATATATATATATATATATATCAGTTTTCACTTATCTATCTATTGACAAAATGATATGTTCACTTATCTGTGCCGTATAGCAACCATTCGACAGAGCCGTTTATTGTAAAATTGAATTTATTTACAGATATAATATTTTTGGGCGCAACGCGATCTTTTTTATAATATCTATCTATATATTTAGCTAGCTAGCTGTTCTGTCTGTCTATCCTTTTATCGATGTATCAATCTATTCTGTATGCAATTTAGCTGAAAAGAAACAACTGAAATCTTAGATATGAAACAGCAGGAACAGGTGCGAAAAAAGTCCGAATAGACATGACTATACAAATATGCAGTTTTAAAATTGTCCAAAGTCTAATGTTTCGAGGGGTATTTTCTCTGGTCTTTCGTCATACTGAATCTCTGCTAACAAGCGACATTACACCTGACAAAAAAATTGAAAAACTAAACCTTCTAGCAGATAATTTCACACTTAACGTATTGACCTTTGTTTATACAAACTACATCGGCTTCTTCTCTTCCGTCTGAAGATCAGTTGCTTTGCTGAGTTGTAGCCCGGAGATAAATATCTCGGACAATTTAGTTCTGGGATTATTGTCCATTTTTATAATTAAATTACTAGGTTGGAAAATTTTTTTTCTATAAATACACCAGATTCCTTCTTTTTTCTTTTTTTGCAGAAGGAGACCATGTAATTAATGAATCTATGATAATATTAACCGTTTCCTTATAAGGAAACATTCGGCATTCACTGACCGAGCAGCCAGTTCCATTGTCGGTTGAAATTTATAAAATCTTTTTGTTAAAACAAGTTTCTAGGAAAACAGGTTTTTGAGTCCAGTAACTTCTATTGCTATTTCCAGTATTGATGTTTTCTCCCTAACTTTTTGCCATCTTGAAAGTTATTATTTTCTGTTTCAGTTACACGTGTTATCTATTTTTGTTGCGTTTCTTTAAAGTCCTTAAATGATTTTTATTATGTTTTACATTGTTTTGTTTGTGATTCTGTAGCGCCAGTCCGTAACGTTACGATGTAGGATGACCCTAAGATGCTATGACCTATACGCTTCATCTGCTCATGATCTGAGAAAGCGGTTGTTAGAGCTGATAGTTTAGATATTTCGGAACGAGTTCAGTTCCAAGCCGTGCACGCCATCCATATAAAAGTGTCAATCTGATGAGGCTATGATTTAAGTTTTTAGACTAATATTCAGGTTTTTAAAAAATCGCGAAACTTTTTTTTAATCAATTCACCCCAAATAAGGCGATAATGCCACTAAGACGAAACGGGCTACTGGGAATGAAAGAGAATGAAAAGCCTTTAGAAGGAACCAGAAATACAATCCTACTCCTGTTCAAAAGATAAGGGAGGAGTGTGAGCTGGATAATAGGCCAATCTATTTACTCCTATTGAGGAGAAAAAATTAGTGAATAAAATTTCAGTGTTCAAGCTGGGACGTTAGAAGTATAGAGTTGAAATAGAATTTAGAAGGAACCAGAAATAAATCTCAAACAGAAAACAAGGGATAAACCTCTATACCTGTTTAAAAGTCCAGGGAGAAGTGTGAACGGGACGATATGCATTTATATTGAAGGAAAATAAATAGCAAATAAAATTTCATATTTTAGGTGGAGACGTTAGAAGTATAGAGTTGAAGTAGACATTTGGCGCAGTTCAGTTTCCTTATCTGCTGTACTAAATCTGTTATAACTGACCCATACAATGAGAAAACCGCTATAAAAGGAAGTGCAAATATAGCATATATGTGCACTTATATAGTTTCGATTATGTGTCTTCCTCTTCCTTGCAAATAATACAACGCTAAGGTTTTGACTAGTGCCTTTTTGTTATGTATTCTTTATATTTTGTAACTTGTTTCTTTCTGACTGAGATCTTTTGAGATTTCAAAGAAATTCTTGCGTAGAAGCAAGACAATGCTATTTTGCCCATGGCAAAAAAACGAAAATGTGTCTGCTCGAGTAAGTTGTTCAATATCATATCTCAGAAGAAACAATAGACGAAAACGAACTGGGCTGAAAAAGTACCTTCGGTTAAAAAAACAAAACAAAAAACAAACAAACAAATCTACTGAATCTTATAACGCTAATATGAAGCAATGGTTAACAAGCCCGGCAACGTTATTATTGTTATGAGTTATGAGTTCAGACTTAAGAAATTACTCTACTTGTTTGGTTTTAATAGGCTAAGCTATTAAGTAGTTACAAAGGGACATCGAAATGGAATAATGTTTTGCAACTTCGACACTTAGATCATTCGTGGCTTTTATTTATCTGACCCTCTGCCGCGAGAGCAGTTTTGACACAATGTCACAACGTGAAGACCCGCACATACCAGAAATTGACTACTGGGTCCCAGAATACGCTGACTTGGTTTGCTGCCGGAGAATAAAACACCTCACACGGGGACACCTACCATATAAATGCTAGTAGACACAAAAAAATCCCTATGGATTCAGGTATATATAGGACCAGTGTTTACCTATAGACACAAGTATAAACATTACCAATGCTTACATATAAACTCAATAATAAATATGACCCATATTTACGTATAAATTCGATCACTGTTTACATATAGACGCAAGTTTAAACATAACCATTTTTTTACTTAAAGACTTGTTGTAATGTTGTCATTGTTTAAAACAACCGAGAATTAAGAAGGTCATAGTTTGAGAGACTATCGAAGGAACAGAAGACTAGGTAGGGAAAACAAAGAAGGTTTATTGAATACTCATACACAGAACGGAAAAACTTGAGTAAATCAACTACTACTCAAATCCTTCTCTAATGTGGCTACTTGTCATTTTTATAAGCAAGAGCAGTCCATTGTCACAGTAGTAGGGAAAAGAAGCAAGTACGCTATTGTTGGGTTACATGATATGAACATCATTTTTATTAGTGTCGTTGCAGAGTAGGACTGAGCGTACTTGCTGCTCTTCCCTACCTCCTATAAATCCCGAGGTACCATGATCTGCTATGGCTGAGGGCCATCTATCTAGGGGCAAACTATGCCTGAAAATATTCTGAACCATACAACCAAAAGAAGGTGTATTATTTTGCAAAGTTATCACTGCTGATGTCTGACCAACGCATATGTCCGTTTTCTCTTTCAGTCCCAAACTGATCCCGCTAGACTACACCAACAAGACCTATCATCTTAACAACAAAATCCTGCCATCAAAGAGGAATAGATCATGATGTCTAAGGACTTCGTGTTTAAAAACTGCGCAGTTTTTCGATGTTGTGTTGAGGCTGTACTGAAAATAATAGAAGTCACATTGGAAAAACTTTTCTCATTGTATTATCTCTGAAGTTTTT
Source organism: Acanthosepion esculentum (assembly GCA_964036315.1). Lineage (NCBI taxonomy): Eukaryota > Metazoa > Mollusca > Cephalopoda > Sepiida > Sepiidae > Acanthosepion > Acanthosepion esculentum. Next base: position 34,403,991 of record OZ038486.1, on the reverse strand, counting down.
TAATATCCTTTTGCATTGCTTGGGTTATTTTTATATAATATAATTTTATATAATAAACATAACCGGAGTCATTCACGGTGAAGATAGGAAGAAAAGCAATAATCTCGACCATAAAGAAATGAAAATTGTAATATTTTGGTTATGTCATCAAGGCCTAGAAACTCTGAACCCACATCCAGGAGGGACTCGGCTATGGCAGGAGATTGAAGTGAAGATTTAGGCGACGCTGGACTGATGACATCGAAGACTGAACAAAGAGTGCACCATCATGGCGTGCATAGTTGCATTTGTCGACGATCCCCGTATCTTAGCAACGTGGAAAGGAAACCACCAAAACACATATATTTTTCTTACTTCAAACATTATTTTTTGCGGATACATATGTTTGAGTAGACGCCCCGTTTTTTAAACGTCTACCGGCTTATGCACTCGAGAAAACGTAATAAAGAAAATGGGCACTCTTAACATTTTCTTGTGTTTTCTTGAGTGCACTGGTCGGTAGATGTAATACACACTGTCAAGTCAAACAAGGTTATCTTTGAAAAATAACGCTTCAAATTCTAAAAAAAATGTCGGATTAAAATAAAAATCCATTAATTCTGTAGTAATAGATATGTGTGCGTCTCTCTCTCTCTCTCTCTCTCTCTCTCTACATACATATATATATATATATATATATATATATATAATTTTCATTACCCTCTTTCTTGTCGCCCAATTCTTTAGCCATTTTCAAGAAGGTTATGTTTTTGATGTTGTTAGTTTTATCTCGTGTTTTGTCTGTTTACAAAACGGAAAAACGTAAGGATGAGGGAAAAACTAAACAAAATAAGAAAAAATAACGAAATCTTCCTTGCCTGCCATATTTAATGAAAGATGTTAAAAAGAAATGTTGTTGTCCAAATATACATTAATATACTACATTATATATATATATATATATATATATATATATATATATATATATATATATATGTATATATATATATATATATATAAGTGATAGAATATATATATATATATATATATATATATATATATATATATATATATATATATATATATATATATATATATATATATATATATAAGTAATAGCGGCGCTGTATCGAATCTGATTCGCTACGTCTTCGTCACCGACGTCTGTTTGTACAGTTGGTATGACGTTTGCCTGATAACGTAACTGTCCGGGTTTCAATTATAGGTAGTGGATGCGCACTGCTGATGAGTTCCATATATAGGACGAAACGGCTGTCCAGTGCTTTCTGCATTCCGTTGAGGTTTCTTTTAGACTCGATGATCCAAGTATATAAATAAACTAACAACAGATACCGATAAACTAGCCGTTTAGAAAAAACAAATAAAGATAATCAATCCAAATAAATAAATTAAAAACCGTTCCCACCAAAATAATAGTCAGAACAAACCACAACAATCAACCCCCAAATTCAACAAATAGCTTTAATTATCTTCCCAAACAAAAACAAAACTATTAAATAAGCTATATAAACAAATTTTTATTACGTTAATAAAACACCGACCAAAATAAAAAAAAATAATAAATAATAAATAAATAAATAAATATATAAGATAAAAAATTAAAATTAAAATGAATAAAAAAAAGCAAAACAATTTGACCCAAATAAATAAGCAAATAAACGACTTCCGGTAAAGTAACGGCCATAATAGACTACTAAAACTCTACTAAGTAAATGAAAAGATTCTACGCAGTAAAATTTTTATGAATCTCTTCTAAACAAGGGGTCTTGCCGATGTCCTTGTATGTACCTTTGTTAGTTGTACCCAGAGTTCCCATTATAATAGATATAACAGACGTTTTAAGCTGCAACCGATTTACATTTCATTTTCAAGATCATTATATTTTATAATTTCGTCATATTCTTTAACAGATCTATTTTAATTGAGTTGCAACGTTATGTACAGGAGAAGACGTTTAATCACTGCGTCTGGCTTTTATGACTTTCCCTATGTAAAATAAGGTAAAGTTGCAATGAATAGTACATTTTATGACTGGTTCAGGGTGAAGTTCAAACCATAATTGTTACTTATAGTAACAGCGTTTTCGCAGCTGTAGTAAATGATGACTTACACTGACGATTAAGTGAAAGTGCGTTCCTTCAATATTCCAGCACCTTTCTTAGTATCGTTGCAGATTTTAGTAATGTTGTCATGTGGATAGTTTTTGTCTATATCTCTGAGATGAGGTATTACGATGGCCGAGTAGATAAAGGTGTTGGTTAGATCCAGTGACTAGACTCAAAGAGTTGGGAGTTCAATGAACCAAAAATATTGGAGGTTGAGTTAAACGGAAATAACTGAGACACCCGGAAGAGGCATGGCACGTGGAACTAGAACAATCTACCCCGGTGGACGAAATAAAGGATTCGGTTCGAAATTCCAATCACCTGAAGAAGGCCAGAGCATATAACGGCTGAAACGTTGTGAATACGGCAACGAAGATAAGTATAACAGTCCGAATAATGTAAATAATGAATAGGTTTTTTTATTCCTCATGATTCTCCCAAAACTCTTTCAGAGCTGATTCATTATTATGAATATTACATAGCTCGTTTCCAATACTTTATAGTGTTATATTTTAATATTTAAATTGGAATTTGAAATAACATAAGAAGAAGCGCCGTGACGTCACTTTCAGAGAACAAATACCTATGGTTAATTAATCTCTGAAAAGAAATGAATTTCGTAATAATAGATGTAGATTATGATGATTTCCATTATAAGAATCTATGGTTCTTTTTTCGGCAACAAATAATTTTTTTAACATCAAGCGGCCTGTTGATCTGGAGTTTAGCAGTCGTGGAGAAATTAATGGAAATCACTTGATTTTTCGGGATGCCTAGCCTTGACTAATAGAAACAGAAATCTCTACTTTTTTATTTCAGAAAACAAGCCTAAAACAATAGTATGAATAGTCATAAATAAAATAGAAACGAGATGCACAACAGCATATTTTTAAAAAAAGACAACGGGATCCCACTAGATACAAGATTTAAATAAATTAACGTAAAACAGGGAAACGGGAAACAGACGAAGAAACATTCAAGGAACAAACAGCCTCTGGATGCTGATGCCAAATTGGACTAATTTTTAGTTACCTAAATCGATTTCGAAAGACAAAAAAAATCTCTGTAAATAAAAAAAAGAAGAGCACTACAGCGTGGTTTCCATCAATATTGTTAGGGTTCTTTAACAAGTAAAAAAAAAACACAAAAAACGGGGGTAAAGATAGAAAATGCTTTGCCTCAATTATGTTGAGTTAAGAGGATAAACCGGGGAACACACTTAAAGGATATTACTTTTAAGATGCCCATTAATTTCGCTTGATGCCAGTGACACTTTGATAGATGTGACGTCTTCACGTTTTCTTTGCCGCTAGCATGCTTCTCGAACCTACTCCAAACCTCTACCCACCATCCAGAGCCTCCCCTCCTAACCCGCCATCTCTGCTATCCTTCGATGCGTGTGACCTTGCAGCCTTAAGATGCGAGCAACAAAAGTCGGTTTAATGATTTGTGCAACCTTTTATAAATTAATACAAGAAAATTGCTTCCGAATTCAAAAAAAGAAAAAGGGGGGAAAAAAACGGGTCGCACGGTCGCCGAATATAGCAGTTGCTTTGGATCTATTTTTTTTTTTTTAAATCTTAGCTTTTTGTTAGATCTCGGATATTCATTTTAGGTCTCGATATTGGTATCCAGGTTTGAGATAAGTATTTTATGGTAAGCACTGTACATTGATTATAAGAAAGAATTTCAAGTTATTCTTTTTCGTTTTGATCAGCAATAAAATGTGGTCGCAAAAACTTAAGTCTTTCATGATGGGCTTTGTTTGATTCCTGTTTCTGGTTAGCAAAATATAACATATATCCTTCATAACTACAGAGTGAGACATTTATACATATACCGGGTGTAACAGCAAAATAGTTCAAATTTTAGATTAAGCATTGTATCTTAGAAATGATTAAAGATATCTTACTGGAATTACTCCGAGGTTTTAGAACACTATTAGACTCTACTTTGAACAGTAAGAATGTATTTGGCCCTAAGTTGAAGTAATGATCCCTCTTCCTGTTGTGACCTCCTGATCTAGTTTTCCTCCCTACTCTTCCCTATTTTTAAAATTTATTCACCGTTCTCTTGATGGTTCTTGAATGGAAGATGTAAGCCAAAGTATGAATGTTGGTACCATTTCTGCAGGCCTGAATAATCTTTTTGTCGTCTCAGTTGGGAAGACATAGTGGGGCTGACACAAAATGATTTTAACCTCTTCTTTTTCTACCAGAATAACTCAAAGGGCTTTTCAGTGTTTCTTACGATAAATGGTGTCAAGATAGCTAAACGTGTTATCTGAAAACCTGGAAAAAAGAAACGAAATTAGTTTAGTTATTTTTTAAATATTAAACATTTTGTGGGACGGATATTTTATCCCATGCTGTTACACGATTTGGACAATTTTGCTGTTACACGATTTGGACAATTTTGCAGTTACACGATTTGGACAATTTTGTTGTTACACGATTTGGACAATTTTGCTGTTCCACGATTTGGACAATTTTGCAGTTACACGATTTGGACAATTTTGCTGTTACACGCGGTATTGAAGGATTTATTATCAGAAGGATTTGGTTGTACTGTTCGGTAGATATATAAAAGTTCTTGTAATGTGGTTGTTAAATGTTTCTTTTTTTGTGTTTGTCTTGGTGAATGAATGATAAGTCTATCATTAAAAGGTAATATTAAACACTATGTGATAATTATGTAAAACTTATCTGTGGTCTTAATTCCTGGAGCAGCTCAAATCCACATGCTCTCTTTGTGAGAGGCCGATAAAAAGAGAAAGTCTCTAAAGTTTCCACCGATAGGGTAGTTTCCTTTTTTCTATGGAATCATGGGAATTCAGTTTTTTATCGCTCGTGGTCTCGAGATCACTACAAGTCTTTTAGCTTTGACTTGGTAACGAATAATTATTGTCCTTTGATTGTATAATGTAAGGAACTTTACGAGTTCTTCATTTTGGATGCCACAATATCTTTTACATGTCTCCAAACCGTCTTGCTGCAAACTTCAAAAGACTTATTGTGGTTCCATGACACTTAGTTGATATGAAGACCCCATTATCTCATTCATATGTATCCACAGATAAAGAACATTCTTGTTAATCCCAAAGGGACCAAACGATTAATTTAGTAAATGCTCAGACTGATACGAGTAAAATGTGTCACGCATTGATAGTAAAGTTACTAAAATCATATTAATCTTTACTATACTCAACATTGAATCGTACCAGATCAAATCGAATGAAATTAGGGTGGATTGTGCTATGCCAATCCTGTAAATTGAAAGAACCCATTTGTTTTGAAAAGGAACCTTCGAAATCTTAGGATTTTGCCTCGGCTCGATCACTGATTTCTATCAAGTATTTGAGCCACGATACAAACGCAATTATTTGAGGCACGATACAAACGCAGTTATTTGAGCCACGATACAAACGCAATTATTAAAATCATAGTAGTATTTTATTTGCAAAATATGAACCAGGGATAATAAAATAAAGTTATATATAGTTAATAATGTTAGTTTAGCATCAATATAATGAAAAGAAACACAAACAGAACATGACGAAAATTTCGACTACAATAGCTGGCAATACTAACAAGGAAAAAGAAAACTATTGTGGAATGTGTTAACCGGTTATCCGTGTCAGTATATTATTTATATTAGTGAATGTCTATCCTCATGTTTCATATTTATAATCGGTGTGCACAATATATTAATTAATGCAAACAGTATTCGCAGGAAGGGGTTTAACTAAAAACAAAGCAAAAAAGAATAATAATGATTTACCTTGTTTACACGTCCCCATCTTTGTCGCTGTTATCACAACGTTTTCCCCGTTGTGCCATCTTGCCTTCGTCAGGTAACTGTCGACCCGAGTAACTTTTAGGGAATGTCGATCGAGTTCTAAAAAAAAGAGGAGTGATTACCGGTCGGCTTTATAGTATTTTTATCAAATTTTCTTTGTTTTCTTTTCGTATTGCCAACTAATGTAGGTTTTTCTCTCGATTCGCTTAATTATGTCAGCTTTCTTATTATATTAATTAAAGGTTTTACCTCAAATAAGATGTTTAGTCTGTTGTAAACGACTACCGTAATGCCGAGATTAACCGCTTCCATACAGGAAATATTCGGCTTGTATTAACCAAACAACTTTACTGTGGGCTGAAATTTATACAATATTTTTTTTTAAACAGTTTTTCAGAAAAATAAACTTCTCAAGTCGACTAACCGTTATCGCTCTAGTATTGATGAAAATTACTTTTGAAACCTTTTAAAGTAATGTGGAAAGTGAACAGAGTGAGTTCAATACCCGGTTAAGGCAGTGGAGAACTTGGAAAGAGGAATTAACAGGAGATAATTGATAACTAACATCCGTTAAAAACATGGCACGTGGAACTAGAACAGTCTACACCAGTGTGCGAAATAAAGGGTTCAGGTCAACATTCCAACCGCCTGAAGAAGGCCGGAGCGTACAACGGCCGAAACGTTGTAATAAATATGGCGACAAAGATGAGGACAATAGTCCGAATAATGTAAATAGTGTATCATCATTATATCATTATTTTCCCTTCTAATTACATGTGCAGCCCATTTTAGTTGTTCTTACTCTTGAAAGTATTATGTTGTTGCTATTGATAAAGCTCTTTGCAATTACAGATATCTACTTTAGCCGTCTTCAAAATATTTCCGTTGAAAACACACGCACTTATCCCACATTCCTCTTTTTTGACCAAACAGTTTTGTCAAAATTCTTTTTTATGTTCGCTACCAGCTGATTGCTTTCTCTGTCATCTCGTCCACGGTGTTTTCCCTAAACTCGTTTAAATGGCGATTTTAGTTTAAGTAAAGTCTTGAGTGTTCTTATGACCAGCAGTTATACTTGCGGAGGTTTATCCCCTAGTAGTTCCGACCAATCCAGACAAAATCTTAGTCACCCAGCGGAGAAAAACCTCAATGACAAAAAACTAGAGCAAGCAGCAACTCTCTAGTTACATGGATAGGCATGTATCACCAGACTAATACATTGGCTTGATATGCAATGATCACTGTCTAGAGTTCAGTTTCCTGTGCAGATTTAGTCCGTAGCCGATTGAATTTCGCTGTAGTTACCATCTTCAGGTTGAATAACCTAATTCTCGGAACGACTTGATAGTAGAAGCAATGCACTATGTTTTTTCCTTTGCAAATAAAAAGATGAAGTGGCAGTTAAAATAAACCAGTATAATATTATTTTGAACTTGTAAAATTCCTTAGTGAGAATCTCTTCAGACATTCATTAACCACTTCCTTTACAGGTATCGTTACGTGTAAAGGAAAAGAGAAGAATCACTTCTACAAGTAATCGTGAAAATTTAGAATAAAATAAAATACAAAACTCTAGAAAAGACTGGTAGCTGAGGTACGTATTTTATTTGAAATCACAGTTTCTGTTATTTAATTTAAAATTTCTTCAGATTCTACGAGTAGAAATTAAATTAAATTTCATAAAACTTTAAAGGGTCAATGGTGATGACGCCATAGTTTCTGTAGATTAAATTTAAGTGTAAAATATATATGGTCGTTTCTTATCATGCTAGAGGGCTTACTTGTCCCTGTGATCCCAAGAGCGAAGCTGTAGTAGCTCCTTTAGGGCTACCCACTGTACTGTAGTAGCTCCTGTAGTATCTCCTGTAGGGCTATCCACAGCGGTAGTCGAAGAGGAAGGGCGAAAATGAATGAGAACAACCTTCGAAGACCCCAACGATGGAATAGGCAAAGATCTAGACGATCTCAACGACCAAACAGGCGGAAGAGGGTAGCGTCAGTAGGTCTAGTGTAACAAGGCGGACCTTGACAGACCAAATCATCGACAGCCCGATGCAACCAGGTTTGACAGATCTTGCCTGTCTCTATCTCCATTGAGCCGCGAGGTAGGCGTTTTTGGACAAGTGTGTTGGCTTCGACGTCGCTCAGAGTTGTTCACCAAAATCATATTCCCGTGAATGACCTTGTCAAACTCTTTTTGATCAGGAGAAAGAAAGGGGATAGGGAGAGAGGATGATGATGATCTCGATGCTATCGGGTGCCGACAAACATAAGCATTCCAAGGTTCAACGGCCATGGCGTCATAGGTTCTGTAATTCGGAATTTCAATATAATTTAAATACATTAAATGTACTATAATTACCCCACTCCATATATATATATATATATATATATATATATATATATATATATATAAACATTTCATGTCAAGCAAGGCAATAAAGTGACTAAGACGCAAGAGAGATACTGAGTATAAGTGAACATGAGAACTAACATTATCAAGGAGAGAAAACAATAAAAGAACAGGAATTAAGACAGAAGATAACGATTGATATTGCATTTAAATCTTTGAAAGTTAAAGATGACTGGAAAACAAGAAGTCGAAACAGAGTTTCACAAGTGCGAGAGAAGAAACTGTTAGCATAAAACTTACAGTTATATCTCACCATTCTAACTATAAAATGATAGAACCTATCTGCCAAACAAGTACTGCGCTTAAATTCATAATTTTTATGTGCCGCAGAGGAAAGTTCATCGGAACAATTATCATGAAAGTAAAGAATACGATGGATAAATTGTCGCCATTTTATATTTTTAATTTCACGCATGTGCATTGTTTGTTTTTGATTTTGTCAACTGCACAGTATAGTAGGATCAGTTGGGTATATCGTCTGTGAGAAAAAGAGCATCATGATGCTTTTCATCCTGTCAGATATTTGGAAACAGCATGCTGTACTACGAACATTTCACTGTGTTTAGGTGCCAAACTGTGGACAGTGCAGATGATTCGGAAAGAGTTGTATGAGTCTAATGGTGACTACTAATGTGTTTGGAGCAATCACTAGTGATGGTGACGTTATGCATCCATTCATCTTCCCACAGGGTTTCAGACTCAGCACAGAGGCCTACAACAAATGCCTTCAGTCAAGAAGGTGGCTGCTGGAAGAACTTATGTCTGGCAGTAGGACTCCGTACCAAGCCACACAAGCAGCAGAACCCAGTCATGGCTGCCAGAAATTTCTGCGACCACATCACCTATTACCCAGACTGTAACTCCCTTGATTATTATGTGTAGGGTGCAGTTGTGCAAGAGACCAGCAAAAATCCTTGTAATACCAAAAATGAACTGAAGGCAAGAATTATGGCAGCATTTACCAACTTAAAGAAAACAGTCCAAAAGAGTTGCAGGAAATTCCGAAGTCGTTTGTGTAGAATAACAATAAGTGTTGTTATTCTACAGTTTGGAAGTCGTGATTGGAGCCAATAGCAATTTTAGTGAATAAATTTACTATTTAATATTTCAAAATATTTTGGTGTAATTTTGTTAAATATGTGTTTAAATTATTGGTTGTTTTTAAGAGCGTGGAAACACCTCTTAGTTGCTGTTCCTCCTAGGTGCACCCTGACCCGGTGTGGTAGCACCTGTTGGGGTCCCAGTTATGTGCAAATAGTGAACCCACCAAGCAAAAGTAAAGCACTATGAAAGTATAAAAAATTTTATAGTAAAAATACCCACAATACATATTTATATAACAAAAAATTTACCAACGCCACATATTTATAGTAAAATTAGCAACAATACCAATTTGTAGTAAAATTAGCAACAATACCAATTTGTAGTAAAATTAGCAACAATACCAATTTATAGTAACATTAGCAACAATATCAATTTATACTAAAATTAGCAACAATGTAATTTATCTGTAGTTGAAGGCATACAATTGCATTGAAAATATATTTAGTTGAAGCCATAAAATTGTGTTCAAAATATTTAGATTCTGGCCTCCAGAGAGGTGTTGATATGTCGCTAAACAAAATCAACCAACCAATTCAGTGAAGATCGAACTTCCTACTGATGGTTAAGCAGATTTGCCTCGCTAATTATTATCTCGATCTGAAGAAAGAAAGAAAGAAAGAAAGAAGATATTAAGAAGAAAAAGAAAAAAGAAAGAAAAAAGAAAGAAAGAAAGAAAAAAGAGAGAAAGAAAAAAGAGAGAAAGAAAAAAGAGAGAAAGAAAATGGGAGCAACAATAAAAACTCAAAACAACGAAAAGAAACACGGTAAAGTGTTGTTCAATATGGTTTTACCGATCACTTCGTAAGTGCAGTTATTCCAAGTCCAACCGCGAGATCGATCACAGTGACCTTGTGCCAGACTAACGTAAGCATAGTAATATCGACTTTGGCACAGCTTTCAGATCAATTCCCAAGGGTCAGTCAATTATGTGCCATGCGTGATACACGCTTAGGTGATCATGTATCTTTCGATACATGACTGACGAGGCAATTTTTTTCCCACAGTAGGTTTTCATTTCTTTCTGCAGTAGACCAGTTGCCCTCCAAGGCTATAGAATACGGTCTGTCCTGCTATTTACCCATAGCTGGAGGGAGAACAAAAGGATTCATACCTTTCCCATGGGTATTAGCACGTAAGTGAATGTGATGGATTCGACTGGAATTCAAACTCTTAAGGGTACTAATTCTAATTCTCACAGTCATTACGAACTACATAGTTGCCCGTGACGCTAGTCGTAAGTGATCGAATCTCTGTGCAAGTCGGGATTTCAAATGCTGTTTTTCAAAGTAGACAAGTCATTATCCACAATTTTGCTGAACTGAGGTAAGCTTTCTAACAACTGAGCAAGTAAATTGAAACAAGGAATAAAAACCGTATGAAAAAAGGCCTAAAATGAATGCGGAAGACATGCAGAGGAAAAGAAAAGAAATAAAAAAAACGATGAAAGGAGTTAAGAAGGAGTGGGTGATTGACACTGATTGAGTGAAGAGTTATGCGAAAGAGAGGAAAGCAACAAAAATGCCTGAAAGTGTTTCGGATTAAGAGAGAAACGAATGGTCGACCTTTATTGTCTTTCGCCATCGACTTCGGCAAAGAAGAAGAAAGAAAAATGATTCGCGCAAGTTTATTTATTCTGGTTTTTTTCTTCCGAGCAACACAATGATGTAATTGTTGAATAAATGGGCAGAAAAGGAGTTTCGTTTACTTGCTTTATTTTTGTTATAAACCTACGAACAAAACAGAAAGAAAAATAATTTAATAATTCCCCATCCAGCATATATGCCGACATACAAAAAAGCTTGTATAGGTACACACACACATACACACAGCACACACACACACACACCCTACACACATGTTTTTGTCTGTCTGTGCGTCCACATACATATCTTTCAAGGTTGAATGCGTATATAAAAGAATATATTTCATAAAAATTGTCTGCAGATTGTTTTCTGCACCTAAATTTACATAAAACTTCAATAAAGCACTTAAATACAAACGCTCAAAAATACATGCATACACTGTGTGTGTATGAGTGTGTGGATAATAAAGACAATGGAAAGCTATTCTTTACCAACGCGTTTCGTCCTCTGATAAGGACAAAATGTAAGGATTTTATTTGTCAACAAATAATTTTAAAAACCTAACAATGTTTTTACTTTTGTTTATAAATACATGTGGCAAAACAAAATCCTTACATTTACGTTGATAACAAGAGTCTAGTTACTACCTTGCCTTACCCTAGGCCTCGGCAAATTATCCTGTAAGGGGTTTTACTGAACAGAAAAACGAAACACTACTACCACTGCTGCTGCTGCTACTACTACTACTACTACTAATACTAATAATAATAATAATAATAATAATAATAATAATAATAATAATAATAATAATAATAATAATAATAATAATAATAATAATAATAATAATAATAATAATAATAATAATAATAATAATAATAATAATAATAATAATAATAATAATAATAATAATAATAATAATAATAATAATAATAATAATAATAATAATAATAATAATAATAATAATAATAATAATAATAATAATAATAATAATAATAATAATAATAATAATAATAATAATAATAATAATAATAATAATAATAATAATAATAATAATAATAATAATAATAATAATAATAATAATAATAATAATAATAATAATAATAATAATAATAATAATAATAATAATAATAATAATAATAATAATAATAATAATAATAATAATAATAATAATAATAATAATAATAATAATAATAATAATAATAATAATAATAATAATAATAATAATAATAATAATAATAATAATAATAATAATAATAATAATAATAATAATAATAATAATAATAATAATAATAATAATAATAATAATAATAATAATAATAATAATAATAATAATAATAATAATAATAATAATAATAATAATAATAATAATAATAATAATAATAATAATAATAATAATAATAATAATAATAATAATAATAATAATAATAATAATAATAATAATAATAATAATAATAATAATAATAATAATAATAATAATAATAATAATAATAATAATAATAATAATAATAATAATAATAATAATAATAATAATAATAATAATAATAATAATAATAATAATAATAATAATAATAATAATAATAATAATAATAATAATAATAATAATAATAATAATAATAATAATAATAATAATAATAATAATAATAATAATAATAATAATAATAATAATAATAATAATAATAATAATAATAATAATAATAATAATAATAATAATAATAATAATAATAATAATAATAATAATAATAATAATAATAATAATAATAATAATAATAATAATAATAATAATAATAATAATAATAATAATAATAATAATAATAATAATAATAATAATAATAATAATAATAATAATAATAATAATAATAATAATAATAATAATAATAATAATAATAATAATAATAATAATAATAATAATAATAATAATAATAATAATAATAATAATAATAATAATAATAATAATAATAATAATAATAATAATAATAATAATAATAATAATAATAATAATAATAATAATAATAATAATAATAATAATAATAATAATAATAATAATAATAATAATAATAATAATAATAATAATAATAATAATAATAATAATAATAATAATAATAATAATAATAATAATAATAATAATAATAATAATAATAATAATAATAATAATAATAATAATAATAATAATAATAATAATAATAATAATAATAATAATAATAATAATAATAATAATAATAATAATAATAATAATAATAATAATAATAATAATAATAATAATAATAATAATAATAATAATAATAATAATAATAATAATAATAATAATAATAATAATAATAATAATAATAATAATAATAATAATAATAATAATAATAATAATAATAATAATAATAATAATAATAATAATAATAATAATAATAATAATAATAATAATAATAATAATAATAATAATAATAATAATAATAATAATAATAATAATAATAATAATAATAATAATAATAATAATAATAATAATAATAATAATAATAATAATAATAATAATAATAATAATAATAATAATAATAATAATAATAATAATAATAATAATAATAATAATAATAATAATAATAATAATAATAATAATAATAATAATAATAATAATAATAATAATAATAATAATAATAATAATAATAATAATAATAATAATAATAATAATAATAATAATAATAATAATAATAATAATAATAATAATAATAATAATAATAATAATAATAATAATAATAATAATAATAATAATAATAATAATAATAATAATAATAATAATAATAATAATAATAATAATAATAATAATAATAATAATAATAATAATAATAATAATAATAATAATAATAATAATAATAATAATAATAATAATAATAATAATAATAATAATAATAATAATAATAATAATAATAATAATAATAATAATAATAATAATAATAATAATAATAATAATAATAATAATAATAATAATAATAATAATAATAATAATAATAATAATAATAATAATAATAATAATAATAATAATAATAATAATAATAATAATAATAATAATAATAATAATAATAATAATAATAATAATAATAATAATAATAATAATAATAATAATAATAATAATAATAATAATAATAATAATAATAATAATAATAATAATAATAATAATAATAATAATAATAATAATAATAATAATAATAATAATAATAATAATAATAATAATAATAATAATAATAATAATAATAATAATAATAATAATAATAATAATAATAATAATAATAATAATAATAATAATAATAATAATAATAATAATAATAATAATAATAATAATAATAATAATAATAATAATAATAATAATAATAATAATAATAATAATAATAATAATAATAATAATAATAATAATAATAATAATAATAATAATAATAATAATAATAATAATAATAATAATAATAATAATAATAATAATAATAATAATAATAATAATAATAATAATAATAATAATAATAATAATAATAATAATAATAATAATAATAATAATAATAATAATAATAATAATAATAATAATAATAATAATAATAATAATAATAATAATAATAATAATAATAATAATAATAATAATAATAATAATAATAATAATAATAATAATAATAATAATAATAATAATAATAATAATAATAATAATAATAATAATAATAATAATAATAATAATAATAATAATAATAATAATAATAATAATAATAATAATAATAATAATAATAATAATAATAATAATAATAATAATAATAATAATAATAATAATAATAATAATAATAATAATAATAATAATAATAATAATAATAATAATAATAATAATAATAATAATAATAATAATAATAATAATAATAATAATAATAATAATAATAATAATAATAATAATAATAATAATAATAATAATAATAATAATAATAATAATAATAATAATAATAATAATAATAATAATAATAATAATAATAATAATAATAATAATAATAATAATAATAATAATAATAATAATAATAATAATAATAATAATAATAATAATAATAATAATAATAATAATAATAATAATAATAATAATAATAATAATAA
Source organism: Acanthosepion esculentum (assembly GCA_964036315.1). Lineage (NCBI taxonomy): Eukaryota > Metazoa > Mollusca > Cephalopoda > Sepiida > Sepiidae > Acanthosepion > Acanthosepion esculentum. Next base: position 34,388,890 of record OZ038486.1, on the reverse strand, counting down.
TAATAATAATAATAATAATAATAATAATAATAATAATAATAATAATAATAATAATAATAATAATAATAATAATAATAATAATAATAATAATAATAATAATAATAATAATAATAATAATAATAATAATAATAATAATAATAATAATAATAATAATAATAATAATAATAATAATAATAATAATAATAATAATAATAATAATAATAATAATAATAATAATAATAATAATAATAATAATAATAATAATAATAATAATAATAATAATAATAATAATAATAATAATAATAATAATAATAATAATAATAATAATAATAATAATAATAATAATAATAATAATAATAATAATAATAATAATAATAATAATAATAATAATAATAATAATAATAATAATAATAATAATAATAATAATAATAATAATAATAATAATAATAATAATAATAATAATAATAATAATAATAATAATAATAATAATAATAATAATAATAATAATAATAATAATAATAATAATAATAATAATAATAATAATAATAATAATAATAATAATAATAATAATAATAATAATAATAATAATAATAATAATAATAATAATAATAATAATAATAATAATAATAATAATAATAATAATAATAATAATAATAATAATAATAATAATAATAATAATAATAATAATAATAATAATAATAATAATAATAATAATAATAATAATAATAATAATAATAATAATAATAATAATAATAATAATAATAATAATAATAATAATAATAATAATAATAATAATAATAATAATAATAATAATAATAATAATAATAATAATAATAATAATAATAATAATAATAATAATAATAATAATAATAATAATAATAATAATAATAATAATAATAATAATAATAATAATAATAATAATAATAATAATAATAATAATAATAATAATAATAATAATAATAATAATAATAATAATAATAATAATAATAATAATAATAATAATAATAATAATAATAATAATAATAATAATAATAATAATAATAATAATAATAATAATAATAATAATAATAATAATAATAATAATAATAATAATAATAATAATAATAATAATAATAATAATAATAATAATAATAATAATAATAATAATAATAATAATAATAATAATAATAATAATAATAATAATAATAATAATAATAATAATAATAATAATAATAATAATAATAATAATAATAATAATAATAATAATAATAATAATAATAATAATAATAATAATAATAATAATAATAATAATAATAATAATAATAATAATAATAATAATAATAATAATAATAATAATAATAATAATAATAATAATAATAATAATAATAATAATAATAATAATAATAATAATAATAATAATAATAATAATAATAATAATAATAATAATAATAATAATAATAATAATAATAATAATAATAATAATAATAATAATAATAATAATAATAATAATAATAATAATAATAATAATAATAATAATAATAATAATAATAATAATAATAATAATAATAATAATAATAATAATAATAATAATAATAATAATAATAATAATAATAATAATAATAATAATAATAATAATAATAATAATAATAATAATAATAATAATAATAATAATAATAATAATAATAATAATAATAATAATAATAATAATAATAATAATAATAATAATAATAATAATAATAATAATAATAATAATAATAATAATAATAATAATAATAATAATAATAATAATAATAATAATAATAATAATAATAATAATAATAATAATAATAATAATAATAATAATAATAATAATAATAATAATAATAATAATAATAATAATAATAATAATAATAATAATAATAATAATAATAATAATAATAATAATAATAATAATAATAATAATAATAATAATAATAATAATAATAATAATAATAATAATAATAATAATAATAATAATAATAATAATAATAATAATAATAATAATAATAATAATAATAATAATAATAATAATAATAATAATAATAATAATAATAATAATAATAATAATAATAATAATAATAATAATAATAATAATAATAATAATAATAATAATAATAATAATAATAATAATAATAATAATAATAATAATAATAATAATAATAATAATAATAATAATAATAATAATAATAATAATAATAATAATAATAATAATAATAATAATAATAATAATAATAATAATAATAATAATAATAATAATAATAATAATAATAATAATAATAATAATAATAATAATAATAATAATAATAATAATAATAATAATAATAATAATAATAATAATAATAATAATAATAATAATAATAATAATAATAATAATAATAATAATAATAATAATAATAATAATAATAATAATAATAATAATAATAATAATAATAATAATAATAATAATAATAATAATAATAATAATAATAATAATAATAATAATAATAATAATAATAATAATAATAATAATAATAATAATAATAATAATAATAATAATAATAATAATAATAATAATAATAATAATAATAATAATAATAATAATAATAATAATAATAATAATAATAATAATAATAATAATAATAATAATAATAATAATAATAATAATAATAATAATAATAATAATAATAATAATAATAATAATAATAATAATAATAATAATAATAATAATAATAATAATAATAATAATAATAATAATAATAATAATAATAATAATAATAATAATAATAATAATAATAATAATAATAATAATAATAATAATAATAATAATAATAATAATAATAATAATAATAATAATAATAATAATAATAATAATAATAATAATAATAATAATAATAATAATAATAATAATAATAATAATAATAATAATAATAATAATAATAATAATAATAATAATAATAATAATAATAATAATAATAATAATAATAATAATAATAATAATAATAATAATAATAATAATAATAATAATAATAATAATAATAATAATAATAATAATAATAATAATAATAATAATAATAATAATAATAATAATAATAATAATAATAATAATAATAATAATAATAATAATAATAATAATAATAATAATAATAATAATAATAATAATAATAATAATAATAATAATAATAATAATAATAATAATAATAATAATAATAATAATAATAATAATAATAATAATAATAATAATAATAATAATAATAATAATAATAATAATAATAATAATAATAATAATAATAATAATAATAATAATAATAATAATAATAATAATAATAATAATAATAATAATAATAATAATAATAATAATAATAATAATAATAATAATAATAATAATAATAATAATAATAATAATAATAATAATAATAATAATAATAATAATAATAATAATAATAATAATAATAATAATAATAATAATAATAATAATAATAATAATAATAATAATAATAATAATAATAATAATAATAATAATAATAATAATAATAATAATAATAATAATAATAATAATAATAATAATAATAATAATAATAATAATAATAATAATAATAATAATAATAATAATAATAATAATAATAATAATAATAATAATAATAATAATAATAATAATAATAATAATAATAATAATAATAATAATAATAATAATAATAATAATAATAATAATAATAATAATAATAATAATAATAATAATAATAATAATAATAATAATAATAATAATAATAATAATAATAATAATAATAATAATAATAATAATAATAATAATAATAATAATAATAATAATAATAATAATAATAATAATAATAATAATAATAATAATAATAATAATAATAATAATAATAATAATAATAATAATAATAATAATAATAATAATAATAATAATAATAATAATAATAATAATAATAATAATAATAATAATAATAATAATAATAATAATAATAATAATAATAATAATAATAATAATAATAATAATAATAATAATAATAATAATAATAATAATAATAATAATAATAATAATAATAATAATAATAATAATAATAATAATAATAATAATAATAATAATAATAATAATAATAATAATAATAATAATAATAATAATAATAATAATAATAATAATAATAATAATAATAATAATAATAATAATAATAATAATAATAATAATAATAATAATAATAATAATAATAATAATAATAATAATAATAATAATAATAATAATAATAATAATAATAATAATAATAATAATAATAATAATAATAATAATAATAATAATAATAATAATAATAATAATAATAATAATAATAATAATAATAATAATAATAATAATAATAATAATAATAATAATAATAATAATAATAATAATAATAATAATAATAATAATAATAATAATAATAATAATAATAATAATAATAATAATAATAATAATAATACCACCTTCAGTCATGGTTTTCATCGGTTTTGATTTTAATATATTGGAGGGGTTAACATGTATATGTTTTCCCTTGGTTAATTAAGATGGGCTACAGTAAAGATCACGCTCAATATCACAGATTTGCTTTTCCGTAGCCTAACCCTGACCCACTAGAGAACTGACGAAATGTGAATCTTTGTTTGGAAATAATTATGATAGCCGGATGTCGAATTTGTTGATTTTTAAGCTTGAAGAATGCGGTAGAGAAGGCAAATTTAGAGTCACATCTAGTTACTTGGGAACACCCACAACCAAAGGCCGTGTATACTCTATCCGCAGGTATTTCTACCTGTGCCCTTCTTACACCATATCACGCACATTTGGCTACACCGTACGCTGAGTGCCAAAAGTACCTGTAAAAGGTTTTGATAGACTCATTGAAGGGATCCCTGGTATCCCATACCTTAAAGAAATACAAAAAAAATATATTCTCGCAAGTAGAGCTCAAACCTTACGAAGGATTTTATCAATGTAAAATTTTCAGGGAAAATGTCTTGCTGCCATTTCTTAAACTTAGGTCTCTGTTTGGGACCCGGAAGGAAATGGGTACACAACAGAAATCAAAGGAAACAATAATAATAATAATAATAATAATAATAATAATGATGATGATGATGATGTGGTATACGCAAATACCTGGATTTGTCAGAGAGAATAAAAATAAAATTTGGGGGATTTTGAAATTCAAGCTGATAACCCAGTCTAGGTCAAACGATCAGATCTGTCAGTGGCGGCGGAGACTGAATAGCGAAAATGGAAAAGAATAAAAAGCTGTAAAAATGTCAGATCTTACGAGTGGCCAGAAAAAGTAGCTGAAAATATACCTTCTCACTGCACGTTTGAAACTGTCCTGAAGAAACGAAGGGAAAAGACTGAAAAGAACTGGAAATCCGAATAACAATTAGAAGCAATTAGAATACTGATGAAGGTCTGGGAATAATGCGAATACTTATGAACATATGTTTATTGGGCATCGTATATTTGTTCGTGTGCTACCCTCATTCAATAATAATAATAATAATAATAATAGAAGCATGAAAGGATAAATACATATTGTAGGCTGGTGTCGCCTCAAATGGAGTTTACCTTTAGGTTGACTAAAAGCAGTATTCCCCTCTCTCCCTCTCCCTCTCCCTCTCTCTCTCTCTCTCTCACACACACACACACACAAGCACACACACACACACATATATATGTATTTTGTATATAATATACCAGGGTGGGCTGAGAAAATTATAGGCTGACTATGAAGGAGTGATGCTAGAACTGTGAAATTTGTATTATTTATTTCCGGGTAAACTGACATCTGACTGTTCAAAGAAGACTTTCAAAGTAACTAGTACTGATTTCAGTTGAAAATGGACAAAAGTTGGCATTGTGGTGTTATCAAGGACCTAAAGAAAAAGTGTTTATCCCCCAAGGACATTCATGTTGACATACTTGCTACATTAGGGGATGACGCTCCAGCTTTATCAACAGTGCAAAAGTGGGCAACTGAATTTAGGAGGGGAAGGGAGACTCTTGAAGATGACCTAACATTTGGACGTTCTGCAACTGTCACAACCGAAGAAAACTATGATCGTGTTCACTACCTGGTGATTGATGACAGGTGATTGACTATAAATCAAATAGCCTATTCAAGTAGCATATCCAGTGAGAAAGTTCAAAATATTCTGCACAGTGAATTTGGCATGGAGAAGGTTTTGCAGTCTGATCACATAACGGGAAAATCTGACATTGTTTGAGACAGATTCAGCAGGTTTCCTTGAACGGGTTCTAACTCACAAGGGGGTGTTGAGCCAGAGACAAGACATGCAGTGGGAACGTCCCTCCTCGCGTACTCCAAAGAAGGCCAAGGTCGTTTCATCTGCAGGGAAGGTCATCGCCTCAGTTTTTTGGGATCCAAAAGACATTGTATTTATTGACTATCTTCTCTATGGTCACACCATCAATGGAGAGTTCTATGTCAACTGACTGAGGCCGTTAAGAGAGCAACCGCTCAGGAAAACTGACGCAAGTGGTCTTGTTTCCTCAGGACAATGCTTCAGCAGACAGATCCTTGGTTTCAATGGCTGCTATACGTGACTGTAGCTTTGAACTGATTGATCACCCTCCATATTGTAATCATATAACATTTGTGACTTAGCTGATTGATGTTATATTCAGCACACCGACTCCAGAATTTCGTAAACAAACATTTTTAATCGTTCGGTCCACTCGTCAGAAAATATCAGCAATTGTCTGTAGATTTTCGTTATTTTTATATTAAATTTTAAAAAAATCTATGCGCTTTTTATTTCTGTTAGATTGATTTTTCTTCTTTTTTGTGTGTATGTGTGCGTATATGCACAAGTGTAAAACGTCGTGGTTATTTTCTCTTGATGTATAATTATAACCGACTTTTTTATGTTATTCCCCCACTTTATATATATATATATATATATATATATATATATATAATCCCATCAATAAAACAGTGTTTAATCTGAAGAAGTCCTTTTAAATGATGAAACGCATCACATGGATTTTTCTATTTTGTCATTTAATTGCATACCAAATATATATATATATATATATATGTATATATATATATATATATATATATATATATATAAATATATATATATATATATCATGATGAATGAAACTAAATGGATATTACCATTAAAATCTGTTTATTATATAAGAACATATAAATCAATATTTCTACCAAAGTTTTCTCGAATATCCCTTTTGGGAAAATTTAAATTACTTTTGTATGAATGACAAACACCACTAAACGTACAAAGGAACATCTAGTGGAGGAAAAAAAATGTGAAGAAAAATTGTGCACAAAAGAGTCGATATCTTTTATGGTTTATTATTTACCATAATCGATGGCCTAGAAAGAATAACTTGTCTTTGAACATAAAAGAATTGGAATGACAAAAGGCTTCATTTTGAAAGCAAATGAACAATAATTTACGAGAATGGCATTAACTGAAATTTAAACTTTCCTCTACTTTCAATAGGTTGGTTAACTAATAATTTATATTATACTACAGGTTTATAAGCAATTGATAATTGTTTTATTCATTCATTCATATATATATATATATACATATATATATATATATATATATATATATATATATATATATATATATATATATATTTATGATAAAATATAGTTTTAAGGTAGGCTATATTTATGGGTTAAAGTGCTCAATATCAGGGCTAGAGAGTACGAAAATATAAAAATGGACATTGAAATCAACATCTAGAGGCGACAGTCATCGGGCTTGACGATTGCGTTTAGCATGAACAGACTGTCGCCTCTGGGTATTGAATGTTGACTTCAATGTTCTCTTCAATGTGAACATTGCCTGTTTTTATTTATTTCTATTTTTTTTATTTGTAATCTTATATATTTATTTATATTTTAAACGGTGTTTTATTAACGTAGTAAAAATTTGTTTATATCGCTTATTTAATAGTTTTGGTTTGTTTGGGAAGATAATTAAAGCTATTTATTCGATTTTGGGATTGATTGCTGAAGTTTATTCTAACTATTATTTTGGCGGAAGCAGTATTTATTACTTCATTTATTTATTTGTATTAATTATCGTTCTTGTTTTTTCTAACGGTTAATTTATCAAGATCGGTTTGTTAGTTTGTTTATTTATTTGGATTAATTTAGATTAATTTATTTTTCTTGTTTTTTATTATTTATTTTACTGTATATTTTTATTTACTCTTTTTGGTTTTCGATTTTTAAGTAACGTAATAGTTTTTATCGTTATATAACAGTTATAGCTATGTTTATTTATATATTTTGGTCATAATGATTTGTTAATTTGTTTATTATTTACTTTATTTGTTTGGGTTCGTTGATTTTGTTTTTTTTATTATTTATTTATTCTATTTCGTCTATTCTAATGGGTGTGATTTGGTAATTTGTTTGGATTAATTTATTTTACTTATTTTATTGTCATTTTGTTTATTTATTTTATTTTATTTTATTAATTTTCGATTTTTAAATAACGTTGTAAAATATGTTTTCATGCCTGCATTTTGCGATGAGCTCGGATCGTTTATTTAATAATTTATTTTGGTCTGGGAAGGTAATGATAGCTATTTTTTCTCCAAGCAAAGTTTGCAAGTTTTGGATTAGTTGTTGTAGACTGATGATATTTTCCTTATTTTCCAAGATATTTTTGGTGTGATGTGCGTTTTGTTTTTAATTTCCCAGATATACTTAGAAAGCATTGTGCTGTTCGCGTATTTACTATTTGTGAAAGATGTTTTGTGTGCATAATTTCTTTGATTCCAGGGTCCTTCAGTTACTCCTGGTGATTTTATCGTGGCTTGGTATATTACGTTGCTTTGTAAGCAATTACCGTTTAAGGGGCATTCGTTCTTTATTCTTCAGTTACACGTTGGTTTAATTTGTTCGTGTTGTTTGCTGATAGTTTTCCTGTTGTGCTTTTTTATTATTTGTGCCATGTTCTCCGTGCAACTATAGCTGATTTTTACTGTGTTTTTGTTGAATATTTTGTATAGGGTGCTTGATTCCGGGAATAGTTTTTGTAAGGGTTTGAAGAATATTTTTCCTACGTTTGTTTTTACGTTTTTGCTGTACGGTGGGTTGAAACATATGATATTTCTTTTCCAGTTGACCTTTTTTGTGCTCTGTGGTGAGTATGTGAGTGTTGCTGGGAATCCACTATCAACACTCGTGGCCTGACGATTGCATCTAGCATGAAACAGCCTGTCGCCTCTAAGTCTTGACTTCAGTGTTCACTTTTATATTTCACACGCTCTATCTCTGATATTGAGCACTTTATCCCATAAATATAGCACACCTTAAGAGTATATTTCTTCACACACACACACACACACACACACACACACACACAAACACACACACACACACACACACACACATATATATATATATATATATGCATGGGCAGCGCAACGTGGTTTTTTAGTCTTGCTTGACTTTCTATAATTAAGTTTTATGAAAACTTATAAATTAATAAACCTCGTTGGCAGGTTCACGTTTAAGTTCCTTTCGTAACTATTGCTTATACTTATAATTATATTATAAAATATACTTATAATGTAAATGTCGTGATAATCTAGAGTTCGAAAACATTCATGGAAGAAAGGTCATAGCATTTGTTTCTGGAATAAATATTTTCAGATAGACGTCTGCTTGATACGGTAAAACGAAAAAGATAAAGTTTCAGTTCAGCTAACCTGACAGACACAAAGAGTTTAGATTGCTAAACTAATAAAGAAATACTATCTCTATTCGATTTTGGTATAGTGGTTAGGAAGCTTGTCTCGGTAGGTTAATTTTGATTGAGTAGTTAATTTCGAAATTCACTACTTTCAGACTTGTACCACATCTAAGCTATGCTTAATGAATCATTTTCTCCAATTACCTATAAAGTATAACTTCTCTAAATATTTGAAGACCTAAGTAGTTCTCAATCTTTTCATTTCTAAAACAGGTAGACAGAAAATTGACACCCGTGAAAACAAGAAAGGATTTTTTTCGTATGGTAAGTAGCATAAGAAATTAATTTTAGTAAAAGAAAAACAATAAGGAAAATTCTACTCTTCAACATTGAATTTGATGATGACAACCATATCCACTTACAGAGAAGTCAATTTCCCTAGCTGTACTCTCGCCATTACACGAACTGTTTAGAATCGGTGAACACACACTGATGCCGATAGAACCGGGAAATTTTTTGATTCACCTGAAAATGCCTACAGGTTCTCAGAAGGACTTGTATTTCGTTTACTTGCGAGGACGGAGAAATAGTAGGAGCAATAGTAGGAGCAATAGTAGGAGTAATAGTAGGAGTAATAGTAGGAGCAATAGTAGGAGCAATAGTAGGAGTAATAGTAGGAGTAATAGTAGGAGCAATAGTAGGAGCAATAGTAGGAGCAATAGTAGGAGTAATAGTAGGAGCAATAGTAGGAGCAATAGTAGGAGTAATAGTAGGAGCAATAGTAGGAGTAATAGTAGGAGCAATAGTAGGAGCAATAGTAGAAATGCCTTTAAAAGCATCTCTACTTTACGTTTGAAGTTTGGGATGTGGATTTATCCTTAGTTATACTATTTACATGCAGATTATTGCCCTCAAACTTCTTGTGGGCTGTCAAAACGTTTCAGTCGTTGTGAAAGGATCTTCATCGGGTATATATCGACCTGGTTAACCTACGAAACTGAAGGCCCTGTTTTCACTGAGTTCAAGTATACACTGCCCAGCCCAGGGATTGAACTCACAATTATTATGACACCAAAGTCACGACGCAGTGGAAACAAGAGCGAGCAATAACTGAGCAGTACGTGATATCCCAAGACATGGGCAGTCGCACGAGATCTGGTTTATTACGAAGATTAAATAAAGTGTTCATTTTGGAACTCCCTATAAGTGACCCTGATCGATATACAGCACAATGTCCGAAACGTTATGATAACAACAACAAAGATGAGGATAATAATCCGAATGTAGATATTGTAAATATTTGCTACGTACATTATAAATATACGAATGGTCATTTTTGCAAGCTCCAATATGAGTTATACTATTCCGGGGGTCCTCAATGTTCTTTTCGCCTTTCTAGCCTTTCTTTCACCCCGAAGGTGTCGATGTCCGCTTGGATAAAAATATGGGATAAAATATATGAATACTAGGGAGTGTAGATAACAAAGAGTAGTGTTGTTTTTTTGTTTTTTTGTTTTTTATAATTGCACATATTTAATGGGGCGGATAAGCTTGACTCTTTTCGATAAATAAATAAATTCTGGGAACCATTTCAGAGAGCCAGATACGTGTGCCTTTTCATTTGAAAGTCTTACACGGGATTTCGTTTTGATCGCACTCATTACAGAAAACAATTTGTTAATAGCGTTAAATCGATGGGAACAGCAAATCACTTTTTAAGCATTTTCTTTTGACACAGATGGCTATGGTTTCACTACGGAAAACCAAACTTCTTTAAAAAAAAAAAAGAGATTTATTTTAGGGGAGATATTTATTTTAAAAAAATATCTTTCGTCATCGAGTCATTCAAAAACTATACAAATTCGCATGGAAGATGAGATCTGGAATTTATTCGAAAACGATTCCGAATGAGTTGATAATCAAATGCATATATATGAGGAAAATATTAGCGAAACCGAATGATTCTGAACGAGCTTACTGATTACATTTCAAGTAATGTAATACATTCACTCATTTTTCTCATACACATCCGACCGATCCGCCAACACTTTTTCCTTTCACAACTCAAGTTAAATTGACACTGTGTCACATGCTGCACGTGTGGAGACGGGTAAATATCGACAAGTATATTTTTTTATGATTTTATTCAATATCTTATGACAGGTTTAATGAGATAGATGAGCATGTCTCTTGACAAGAAGTAAATCAATTCCGAGAACTGTTCCATACAGGTATATCATTTTCAATCAGCAGTCTTGCACAAAATTTGGTTTTGAACATATACGTTGCTCAAAATCGTGTTCAAAACAGTCAGGGGATGGGAATAACCAAGGACTTTCACACATTTTTAAGACACCGATGGGTAGGATTTCATTGTGGGACACCAAAACTTTCGCAAGAGAGAGATTTCAAAATGATTTTTTTTTTTTTTGCCATTGGGTTGTTAAAAAATTCTGTAAATTCATATCAAAGATGAAATCTGGGATTAATTCAAAAAGTATTCCGAATGAGTTGATTATTAAAGGAAATACAGAAAACAAATTGTCTTTTTCTGTCGGGAGAAAAGGGTGTAGAGTCCACGAACTTTTAATTAAAAAAAAATAACGAAATGCCGAGTATGCAAGAGATTTATTCGCGCACCGAGTAAATGTCTCTCGCTTACCTCCAGTAGTACAGCTTACCCCTGTTATACTTACCTGGTACAAGAGTTAACTTTTGCACCAGGAATGGAGTAAAAGTTTCTCCCCGTCGGTCTTTTGAACAGGAGTGGAGGTTTATCCCTTGTTTCCTGTTGAGGATCGGATTTCTGTCTGCTTCAGCTCTATACACCTAACGCTTGTTCATAACTAATGTAAGTCCGCACAGTAACCCTCTACCATGACTGGCTCTTGGGCCTTGAACATTAGTTTAAAAAAAGATAGGAAAACTGATCAGTTCTGGAGATTCCAACTTTGGCCCATATGCATACATGTGTATATTGCGCTCTCCACATTAAAACGACCTTGTGTCACACGCTGCCTTAGTGAGGAGGCCGGGTAAATATACAGGCCCTTGTTTGAGACCAATCAGACCAGTATATTGATATATTGCAATGGTTCACTGAGTAGTGAGTTCGTTACTTACCGGGTGCTCCAAACTTGTAGTTTGTGCCAAAACTTGAGCCAAATTTACTAAAAAAAAAAAGTAAATTTCAACTCCTCATCATCATCAGTCTCTCGACTGCTTCAATCGGCGGGTACGTGGGACCTAAGTGCAGAAAAAACAGACAACCTCCTCCAGGATGAATATTTGGCGATGGCTTTCAAGAGTTCCGGCATTGTTGACTTTGATGTTATCTGATCAGTTCTTGCGTTGCCTTCCACGCTCGAATCCTCTTCAACAGTTCCTTGTATGACGGTCTTTCAGAGGCTGTTATACTGCATGACGTGGCCAAACCATGCCATCTTCCGATGCTTAATAGTGGCGAGTAGTGATTCCTGTTGGCCCAGCAGACTTTTGACATTTCTCTGTATATAGTCATTGGATTTGTGCTCCCAGTAGGAGATGCAGAGGAGCTTTCTCAAGAATTTGTTCGGGATTATTTTTTCTGACTCAGCCAGGAGTGTCCAAGTCTCACACTTTTAGAGAAGGATAGATATGACTAGAGATTTGAAGAGCTTGAATCTGGCAATCGCTACTGTGGTTGTTGCTAGTAAATTCTGACTACTACCTATATATTTATTGCTTTCGATATATCTGTACTTCTCTTCAAACGTTATCAATAAAATATTGCATGCAATATGCTTAAGACTAGAGTTCATGGCAATAACTATTGCCGAAATTGATCGTGTAAATTTAAGTAGGCGCCAGTCCATAGTAATTGGATAGTTAGTTAGGAAATTGAATATATCAGCTGCCTTTGCCAAAGATGGAACTCTGTTCAACGAGTCTGTTTTCGTGTTGGTAGCCGTTACTCTACCCACGAACCTTCTGATTATTTAACAATGATAAAAAAGAATAAATCAATGGATGATCAATTAAAAATAAAAGAAACTGATGATAAAGTAATATGCATAACGGTCGTATGAATGAAAGTGCGCGTTAGATTCAACAAAACTATGGCGCAATGTCGTTGCCCCCCCCCCCGGCACAACACAGTATTTTTTTTGTTTTTACAAGGACGACATCCGCCGTGGATTTTCATATTTGTAGATGATTATAATGTTACCAAACGTTCAAAGACTTTTTTCCGTAAACCATTTGTTTGCAATAGAAAATATCCTTAGACACTAATAAAAAGAAATTTAAGTTTTATTTTAATTAGTTGTGTGGCGTAACGGTTGTCGGCGTGGAAAATGAAATCGGCATTCTTACTAATGACCTTGGAAAAATCATAAATCCATCTTTCTCCAGCTATGGGTTAAATAGCAGGACAGACTGGGCTCTCTTGCCTTGAGGTGGCGTCCAGTCAAGAAGAAGGAAAACTCTTAATTCAGAAGCATCCTGAAATGAAATGGACTTCGTCATGCAATTTTACCCCCGTGAAATACATTACAGCACGAGTTGCAGAACATGAGCTGTGCCCCTATGACTATACAGAGCGATGTGAAACGTGAATTTTAAGTCATTTGTGAGTTCCTCGGTACATTCAGAAATCATCCTGCTACTTGACCCTGAATGTTTCTTATTCAACCAATTATATTTTGTTTTTCATATTTTGCCACTTTAATTCCAGCAACGATAACAACCACAGTTATAAAATTCTTTTTAAAAAAAATTTTGCCTAAAAATCTTATACGAACGTGTGTCAAATCCTTTATTTGAGTCTCAATAAATATTCTCTTTATTGTTCTTGATATATATATATATATATATATATATATATATATATATATATATATATATATATATATATATTAGAATTTTTGTCTTATGCAAACCCATTTTGACAGGTAGACGAAGGAAGATAAGCATGCCTGCACGGTGTAGACACACTCCAATAAACGCGTGGAATGTCAACTGGAAAGACGTATTGCCATTAATACGCACGTCCATTTATCTGCAGTAAGCCGAAGGAACGTATGTGGCGATTTCCTATTTCCCGCTGAACCCAGCCAACTGGGTACAATCAATCCCGACTGTCAACGAGCGTGCTACACTACTTCCGGTTTGTTCTGCGTTCTCTTAACTGGAACGAAAGAAACATTTCTGATTTAAGATTCGGAAAGCCAGACAATAGCAAATGTGCAGAGGCATTAGCGGACATATTTTTCTTTAAAAAGAATGTTAGCGATTACTTAAAAGATAAAGAAAGAACACAATAATATGTAAGCAAATGAGAAAGAAGAAAAGCGAAAATATTTTTTAAAAAGGCTAGAGAAAAAAGAATGATAGAAAAGATATATATATATATATATATATATATATATATATATATATATATATAAGAAGTAATATATTAAGAAAGAAAAAAAGAATAAATAATAGTAAATTTGCGCCTAAAACAAATCATATATACTCCACATTTACCACACTGTCTTACGCATAGCGATTTTTCAAAATGGAGGCCTGTTTATTAATCCGTAAACAGAAAATAAAATTTATTTATGAATTAAACAGGTCTTTATAAATATAAAACAGAGCACGAATATGCGTAAGAAAAAGAATACAGAAATGATATATATATATATATATATAGAGAGAGAGAGAGAGAGAGAGAGAGAGAGAGAGAGAGTACAGGTAAAAATTCGTTGGTATATAATCTAAGTGAGTCCTAATAATATAAAATATTAAAACTGATCCACAAAAAGAGCTCAATGTATTTATTATAACAGGGCATATAAATTATACAACAGAGAAATCCAAAATTACCTCACTGGTATAATCTATTTCAACCGACGTCAGTCTTGTTCAACCCAGACAGATAGACTATATTCGTGTAGTACCTAGAGATTAAAATTGAAAAAAGACTGAAGTTGAAAAATTGATACGAAGCCTACCCACATCGACGCCGCAGTAGGACAGACCGCTCGAGTCAGTGGTAAGGGGAAGGCGAAAGTTATCTGTCTTAAAAATGAAAGAAGCTCTAAAAAATTAACCCAGATATTAACTTTGAAATTGGGTTTTATAAGAAATGAAACTAAAGGTAGGCCAAAAAAGGGAGTTTCATAAAACGAAATTTCTAATTATTACTTATATAAAAGAATTGGTTCCCACTAAAAATATGTTTACAAATATGACAAGATTAACAATAAATCGTATTAAGATAATTTATATTAAGAAAGAATATATTAAAAATTTAATTATGAATGAAAAAAACAAAAATAATTTAAAGATAAATATATTATCCATTTAAAATTTTAAAGAAGTTAAATTATAAAGAAAATCTTCATACCCAATAATATATATAAAAAAATATTTTAAAAAATGTGGATAACGAATTGTAAGTAATCTAAGTAAAGGGAGTTCTTAAAGCATAAGATAGGATTGATATGAAGAATATAAATTATAGAAATAACTATAGTAATATGTTTAACAATATAAGTGTTAGATAATTTAAAAATAATTAAAGTAACATTAATAATATTATAGAAGTTTAAACCTCCCTCTATGACATTTCAAAACTAATTCATTCCTTTGATTTACTAGTTTGCTTTGATTATTGAATTTTATTTTTCTAATTTTCTCTTCCAAACATAGGCCACGTCTATTCTTAAGACTATTAGGAGTATGAGCGAAACCTATAATTTTCCAGTCTATCTGAGGGTTCAGACATTTCTCCTTCAATTTCCAATTTTTTTTTTAAAAAGAGTTGTTTGATATTTTAATTTTGGGTTTGTAAAATAGTGCCTACCGGTGTAAACTCTTTGTTTCCATTCCCTCGCGGGTGTGCCAGTATAAACATTATGATATAACCTATTTTCTTTGGGGGAGATGGTTGCTTAGTATATCACCTTAGTAGATCTGCATTTGCCCGCAACTGGACAATTTTCACTATTTCTACAATTACGGGGGGGTGGGGTTCTATACCAGGTTTATTGTTTATGCCATAGAATTTACTTGAAATATAGGTTATTATAAGAGCTGATAATTTTGTACATGTTATTGGTGCAGGAATAACTAAATTTGATAGTTTTCCTCTTGAAGATCTTACTTTGAGGGTTGTTTTTATGAAAATGTTTATTTATTAACTTCAGAAAATGCTTTCCGATATTAGTATTGGATATTTTACAGAAGCGGTGAACAATATAATTTTTCTTTTTCTATTTCTATGACTACAACCCATTTTAGATACTCCAGTGTTACTTATGGGGGCTAAATTATAATTTATGGGGGCTAGGATAATTTATTTTTAAATCCACTTTTATGGAGAGTATTCTCATACAGTTCTTCATTTTTATTAAAGATAATTATGTTAGACGAAATTTTACTAATTTTAGTGCCGACAGTAATAGTTATCTGTCTCACAATAGCACAGGGGTGGTTGGAACTAACATTAATATAGTTAGGGTTTCATTCTCTTTATGGCAAGGTTTAATGGTATTATTATTAGCGTTAAGGGTTAAGGGTGATATCTAGATAATCTACTATTTGAGGTTAGAAGAAATCTCAATCCTAAACCCTAGTAATTTAAAGGCCCTAATTATTTTTTTCTGTAACCACGCAATTAGTGGATCATTGCTATGGGGAATGAAAATGAGGCCATCATCTCTATATAGGCCTACTAGTTTGGGATCTACAATTCTACTAAGTATATCTAAAATATAATAACAAACTAGATCAGCAACCTGGACTGAATCATATGCTCCCATAGGGACATCAAAATCCTCATTACGGCACTTAATCCATATAGAATCTTTAAGTGCTACAACTAAGAGGTCCCTGAAGATAGTGTGTGTGTGTGTGTGTGTGTGTGTGTGTGTGTGTGTGTGTGTGTGTGTGTGTGTGTACAATAAAATAAATAAATAAATACTACACACACATTATTTTATTGCTTAAAGTATGTTTTTGTGGATACTACATATTTCAGTAGACGGTCTGTTTTTATTTATTAAATGGTATATTTGTCTATTTCATCTACCGGCCTGAATCTACTCAAGTTTGGGTATCTACTAAAACTAATATTTAAGCAATAAAATATAAATATGCCATATTATTTTAATGAAAAATCCAGTCACACACACACACACACACACACACACAAATATATATATATATATATATATATACATATATATATATATATATATCAAGGTGGACGAATAAAATTATAGCGTGATACATAGTTATTTGTGTCTTCTGCAATTTTCATGCAAATATTCGATTTAAGCGATTAATATTTATTTTTGAAAGGAGTACATTAACAGGGTTATGTAGAAAATTAATGGATTCTTGTGTAAATTGAAACTTTTTTCTCGTATTAGGTAGAGGATTTTCTTGTTATTTACTAAGCGTAGATGTGTCACCTTTCGTTGTCACTGATCTGCGAGACGAGCATGTTAATCTTTGCAGCACGTCGACGTGTGAAAAGCCAATTGGGTGCAATTATGAATGTTTTCAAATTACGTCTGCCTTATAATGCTTATATATATATTAATCCTTTCACTCCAAGCAAGGCAATAATACCACTAAGGCGCAGGGGGTTACTGGGGAGATAGATAGATAGATAGATAGATAGATAGATAGATAGATAGATAGATAGATAGATAGATAGATACATGTGAAGAGATTTAAATAGATTGAAGTTATATATATATATATGAGCAGACTGAAATACATACATATATATAAATACGCGTGTTCAGATTACAAAAGTAGATAAATAGATAGACAGATAGAGACTTTCATATATACATGTATACCTACATAAGAAACTGAATTAGATAGATAGATAGATAGATAGATAGATATGAAAACACTTAAATATATTGATGTTCTATAGATAAGAACAAACTCAAATGTATCGATACATATATTCGCTTGAACAAACAGCAAGAATATACGTATATATATATATATATATATATATATATATATATATATATATATATATATATAGAGAGAGAGAGAGAGAGAGAGAGAGAGAGATAGATAGATAGATAGATAGATAGATAGATAGATAGATAGATAGATCTATCTCGTTTAGATAGATACGAAAAAGTGAGATAGATAGATAGATAGATAGATAGATAGATAGATAGATAGATAGATAGATAGATAGATATGGTGTGGGCCTAGATGAAAGCCTTTCAGAATGCTATGTATTCACGCGCGCGTGCGTATATATGTGCGCTTGTCTGTGTGTAAAAAGACAAAATAAGTAAATAATGAAGAGCACAAATGAGAAATAAAAATAGGCAATGAAAGAAAGAACCCGGAGAAATGATTAAAAGTACAAAGAATTATTGCAATAAAAGAGAGGACGGGAAAAGTCAGGAAGGAAGAAACAAAGAAACAGAGAACGAAACTGATTAAAAAAAGAATTCAAAGAAATATTGCATTAAAAGAATGTACAAAATAAATGCAACATAGCCTAGAATAAAGAAAAGAAATAAATCTAACGAATAGTTAAGATTCATGAAATGACAAAAGAAAAAGTAACAAAAAACAACGAAGCAATTATTAATCAGACGTAAAAATTTCAATTCTTAAAAGATGGCTGAATCATTGAAAGAGTGACAAAAATGTCATTTCTTATCATGGAAGTTATTTTCTGCTGATAAAAGTTTGGACGAATAACACTGATGTCCTTTACTCGCTCATGTCACTTTTCAAAATTTCTTTCAAGGTGACTATTTTCCCCTATCCCCATGGTCTGCATTCCAACCTTTTCAGTGATTTTTTCTTTTCACTTTTTCAAAACTCATATTTCGTTCCTTTACGATTTTAACCTATGCTGCGTTTTCAACAATTCTTAAAGTATTCAGTTTTATGCAGAGATATTGCGAACAATCAACAAAATCCGAATCTGTACATCCATCAACTATCGCTACAAGGATTGTGTTATCTATCATTCTATCTATCTATCTATCTATCTATCTATCTATCTATCTATCTATCTATCTATCTCAGCCTGTTCATATCTATCTATCTATCTATCTATCTATCTCAGCCTGTTCATATCTATCTATCTATCTATCTATCTATCTATCTATCTATCTATCTATCTATCTATCTATCTATCTCAGCCTGTTCATATCTATCTATCTATCTATCTATCTATCTATCTATCTATCTATCTATCTATCTATCTCAGCCTGTTCATATCTATCTATCTATCTATCTATCTATCTATCCTGTCACTGGATCTAATCAACGCCTTTATCCTTAAGGACACATGACACAGTGGATAGATTTTAGATTTCTTCAATAGGAATAGGACATGCGGTCAAACAAAACGTAAATAGAGCCTTTTAGAGTACACACTATTCTCGAAACATCCATATCTGTTCTGTATTGTATCCTAACGTAAAATAAGTCCGACGTAGCTGAGCAGTTAGGCACGACTGATCCAGTGACGGTTCCCCATAGGGGGTACAGTTTCAATCCTGCCGGTGGCCGCATATTTTTCTGATAAGATTTCTCAAATATCCAGTCCAATAGATGTAGTTGGATAAAAAAATACTGTTTTAAAAAACAGCGCTTCTACTCGCATATGACTGTTAGAAATAACGTTTAAACAAAATAGATGAGACGCACACACAGACACACAGACACACACACACACACACATATATATATATAGGATCGAATATAGTTTTAAGCTATCCTATTTTTATGAACAAAAGGGGTATAACGTATGTAAATATAAAAGTGAACAATGATATCAACTCCGAGTGGCGACAGTCTGTTTCATGTCTAAAGATTGCACTCAAGCATAAAACAGACTATCGCTATATATATATATATATATATATATATATATATATATATATATATATATATATATATATATATATATATATATATATATATAGTGAAAGAGGGAGAAGAGAGAGATCACTTGGTTTCTTTTAACTACTCGGACATAGTTTCTTTTGCATAGGGGCAAGCAAGTTCGAATCTTGCCAGACAGCGTATCTTTTTTTACAATGCCTCATATATATATATATATATATATATATATGCATGTTTCATTAAAAACGACAGACAAGGTACTACGATTGAGCTTTTTATTTAATTTTTCTTGTGTTCGAACAAGAGCTTTCTTTACAGGACAAAGGGTGTGTAAGAACTGTCCAAATGTTTTATGTTTCCGGGCGCTTTCGGCTATACCTTTAGCCATTATCAAGGATGATTCGGTTTTTCAGGTTAATTGAATGTGTGCATTATATGTATGTCTTAGTGTGTAGTAGGGATGTTTTTAATTTCCGAATACGGTTAGCACATTGTGGACAGTTCTTATACACCCTTTGTCCTGTAAAGAAAGCTCTTGTTCGAACACAAGAAAAATTAAATAAAAAGCTCAATCGTAGTACCTTGTCTGTCGTTTTTAATGAAACATGCATAAACGAAGGATTGCTGACTATATATACAACTATATATATATATATATATATATATATATATATATATATATATATATATATATATATATCAATCATTAAATTAATATATGCTAAAACATTTCAGTTTAGAGAGTAGAATATTAATGATGAAGCTGATATCTAAAGCCTTATTCTAAAACCACGTATTAAATATTATCAGCAGTCAATACCTGGATAGACATTTGTAGGATCTTTGGATTAACAATCCTAATCTCCGTCCAAGAGCATAATCCTGACGGGTGAAACAATTTATGAAGACACATCTTACTGATATGCAGACATCCTCGTAGCATAACCGAAGCATTTACAAGATCCCTTGTAATATACGCAAAGTAAGTTAAAGGTTCAAGTAAGAATTTAGTGTTCTACAATGTTTTTATTTACGGGCATTGGTCAACAATTTCAAATCAGCATATATTATAACCCTAAAAAAACTTCTCAAAATCGTCTTCTCTCCCTTTATATATATATATATATATATATATATATATATATATATATATATATATATATATATGTGTGTGTGTGTGTGTGTGTGTGAGTGTGCAATTTAGTTTTTACAAAGATTTTTCGTGAAAACAAAGTAAAATTACCCATTTCTTTTGAACCTCATTCAGCTTTTATGTATGTAACACTACAGTCCCGCTAGTGACCTGCATACAAGTCCACATATTGTGCAACAGCGAGGATCTCGGGACATACTCAGAGGAATATTTACTCGCACCTTTGCCGTTGTACTTCATCTCTTAGACGCTCAATATGAATAATTTCGAAATTTCTGATACAACTCTGCCACAGTTATTTCTATCCAGGCCAACTCACTCGAAGTTAGTAAGACGCACATTGACAACCGAGAGGTTACTCTTCTGCTTGTCTTTATACCTGAGCCACGGCCGTCCAACAGTCTTTTGTCCACTGCCATGCTGGCTATACATGCGGACATATATGTATGCATTGTATTGTATTGTATTGCATATGGGCATTAATTTCATGTTTTCTCAGCAAATAAAATAGTTTCCTATCTCTGTGTGATTTTTTAATCATTGATCTTTTATTATTTGCCAATTTATACTTTCAGAGCAACCATTCAGTCATCAATAAATTCTGTTTTTATCCTCATAATTCCCTTTCATTGCAGTTGTTAAAACGGAACATCGCACAAATTTACTGACTATGACAGTGTTGTCATTTCCCGTTAATTGACCGCCGTTATACATGATTCATTTAGTAATCAGCAACTAACAAACCAAGGTCAACGTTGCTTAACTTTGGGGCCGAGTGGTTAGAATGTTCGCTTTCTGGCCATGAGACTCGGGTTCGAATCTCACCACAGTTGATTTATCCATCTGGACGCAGCACCTTTGGAAAGTGCCTGAAAACCATACTACGAGTTGACCTAAGCCTGGTGAGTGAAATTGGGTAGACGGAACACTTGGGGACCGTCGAGAGGGTTTGCTCGTGTAGTTCATGCTAGATAAAACACTCTCTCACAGATACTGTAACTAAGGTCTGATCAGCATAGTTGCAGTAGAAACCACAAATGTACCGGAGCGAGCGTCTGCAATAGGGATTGGCTAGCCAATAGTAGACAGATATCGAGTGGCTCGCTATTATATATGGATATCCATGGTTTTACTTTGTGTTTGTGTTCGTTCCCAAAGTTCAAAGTTATTGCCAGTCAGCATTATTTCTCAAAACGTATACCAACGTCTGTCGGAAACCATCTAGACCTGGGCATTAATTTCATGTTTTCTCAGCAAATAAAATAGTTTCCTACCTCTGTGTGATTTTTTTAATCATTGATCTTTTATTATTTGCCAATTTATACTTTCAGAGCAACCCTTCAGTCATCAATAAATTCTGTTTTTATCCTCATAATTCCCTTTCATTGCAGTTGTTAAAACGGAACATCGCACAAATCTACTGACTATGACAGTGTTGTCATTTCCCGCTAATTGACCGCCGTTATACATGATTCGCTCAGTAATCAGCTATTAACAAACCAAGGTCAACGTTGCTTAACTTTGGGGATCATGTGAGAACTGGTGTTTCTTTTATGTGCCACGGTTGTAAACTCTTGACTGGTAAACAAATGAAACAAATTGGCCATCGACGCACCGTACCGCATATCACGAACAATGGCGGCTTAATGGTCAGAACATTACTGTTCTTAAATAAACAAGTTTATCACAGTGAATGGCTTGTTGAACGTCGCACTGGCCTCTAAACACAACAATGAGAGAAAATAAACTCACTTTATGAACACTGAATGAAAATGGAAATACAAACACACACAGACATACACAAACACACATATATATGTATGTCTGTGTGTGTGTGTGCGCGTGTGTGTGTGTGTGTGTGTGTGTGTATTTGGGCAGCAATTCTTCTTTTATACAAGTTTCATTAAAAACAACTGACAAGGTACTGCGGTTATGTTTTTATTTACTTTTTTTGTGTTCTTATAAAATCTTCTTTTCTGAACATAAATTATGTATGTCCGAACGCTTTCGGCTATTCTTTTAGCCATTATGAAGGGTGATTTTACTTTTAACTGAATGTATGATTTTTTATGTATGCATCTAGAATTACAGGAATGTTTTATTTTCCAAACACGGTCAGCACATTGTGGCCATGTTCATAGTCGATGTTATTGAGTGTTGGCTTTTTCTTTTTTATTATTAATGCTTTCGTTATTTTTTAACGAAACTTTTATATATACGTATATATATATATATATATATATATATATATATGTTTTTTTATGTTTCTGCTTGTTTCTCCAATATATTAGGAGGAACAGTTTTGGCAATTTATTATATAAATGCCTGCTTCAGAAAATACTACCAACCAACTCTGTTACGTCTAATATCCAAAATAACCTATCCCATCTAAATAATCTTAAAATAGTCACAAACACCTCGAAAACAATTATAGATATAATAAGATCTCCAAACAACATATATATATATGTGTGTGTGTGTGTGTGTGTGTGTGTGTGTGTGTTTGTGTGTGTGTGTGTTTGTGTGTGTATGTGTACAAGTATATATAAAAAAGGCTATATAATGTGTATATGCGTGTGTGTGTGTATGCCTGCATGTATGCACAGATATATATAAGTGAATATATATATAGGTACATGTATGTACAAGTATACCAAAAAAGGCTCTAATATAATATATGCTTGGGTGGATGTACAGGGAGCGATGGATAAATTGTCGTATAAATTACACAAAAATGAAAATAACACAGACAACTCATTTTAACAGATATATTTACCAAAATTACACAAAAATATCTTGAAATACTAAAGTGTAAATTTATTCAATAAAATCGGCATTAGCTTCAATCTCGGGTTCCAGATGACTTCGGAATCTCCTACAACTTTTCTGGACAGTCTCCTTGTTTAAGTTGATGAATGCTGTCATAATCATTTATTATAAACAGAGCATCTACTTAAATATTTGTATCTACAAAAATAACATGTAAACGGTAAGTATATTAAAAAAATTGCCGGATTTAGTCCCTTTAATAATATATATATATATATATATATATATATATATATATATATATATATATATATATATATATATATATTTATATATATATATAATGTATGTATAGATGTACATATTGAAGAGGGTATATAATATTTAATGTGCATAAGATATATTTAATACGCATAAAAAACATAAAAACGCGTATAATTATTCTATTCATATTTTCCGTTACACATGACGTCACTTGGAAATGATTCTAATTCCAATTCCAGCGATCTAAAAACATCAGGATTTAGTCAGAAAATATTGTTTACAATACTGACAGCACCCAGTTCTTGATACTGACTGAAATCTAAAGTACGTGAACAAAACAGGGAAAACATTAACTTTAGACAGCTTTCCGTATATTTAATCTTCTTTACGTTTTTAAATTTCTCTTTCTTTCTTTCTCTCTACTATTTTTTCTTCTTTATCATTTCACAATCTTTTTATATTCCTTTTCAATGTTCTTCCATTTTACTCGGTTGTTTTTCTTCCTTTTCAATTTTCTTTTCCATTCTTCCATCTCATTCTTATTTCATCGATATTTTCTTTTTTTATTTCTTTCTTTATACTCATTTTTCTCTTCCTTCTTTTCCTTTCTTTTTCTTCGTGTGCTTATTTTTCTTCTTTTCTTTCTTCCCAGTGTTTTCTTTTTACTCAGTTGTCTTCTTTCCTTTTCAATTTTCATTTCTTCCTTTGAATTTTGTTTATCCGCGAAATTTCTTTCTTTCTCTCTTTCTTTCTTTCTTTCTTTCTTTAATTCTTTCTTTCTTTCTTTCTTTATTTCTTTCGTACTTACCTATCTCTTCCATTTTATTTTTTCTACCGATTAATCCTACACATCATTCCCTTCGACATAATCTTTATTCCTTTTCATTTTGTTTTTCATCCATTTTTATGCCCAGCTGTCGTTTGATTTCTTTTATAATTCAAACCCTTTTAATTGCCCGTCTTTACTTAATACCAAATCCCAACGTTTAATTTAATAACTTCCGGTAAGCAAGCCGCTAAGGTTTAAGTGCCATCATTTCCCACTTACTTGTCGTTTTATTTATTTTCCTTTGCAATTTAGTAAATTAAACGAAACAATGTTATACAGATTGGAAGATATTTTGCAAAAATCTATTTTGAATGATTTTGAAGCCCTTATTTTAATATGATTAAATTTTTACTGGTCGAATTTAGAGTTTATTCTATTTTATATACCATGTCCCTTCGGAACGTAACTGATCATGGTTCACCACAACTTCCTATTTTGTGGCCTTAACTTTTAACTCGTTATCACCTCTCTTTGACCTTGTTCTTCCATCCATGCACTAAAACACATAGGTCACCGAATGTTTTTCCTGCTTCTCTAGCCTTCAGTATGTCAGGTGTGTTAGATTCTACAAGCCTTCTTTCTTCATATGTGTCTCAGATAGTCAGTTATCTTTTTTCCTTATTTTAAACATCAGTTTCTTTGTAGTTCATACTGTCCTTAAATCATCTTTGTTCGTTAGTCACGTGTTATGTCCATGGCATTTTCAGTATTTATCGATAGAACCATATCTCTATCGTTTCAAGTTTGTTTGAT
The DNA here is from genome assembly GCA_964036315.1 of Acanthosepion esculentum. Classification (NCBI taxonomy): domain Eukaryota; kingdom Metazoa; phylum Mollusca; class Cephalopoda; order Sepiida; family Sepiidae; genus Acanthosepion; species Acanthosepion esculentum. The sequence goes on along the minus strand of OZ038486.1, from coordinate 34,362,554 downwards.
CATTTCACCACAGGCAAGGCAATAAAGCCAGTAAGACACAAAGGCTTACTGAATGCTAGAGAAAATGAGAAAAAAATTATTAAGGAGAGAGAACTATAAAAGAAGGGAAATGAGAAAGCAGAATATAACAATTGATATTGAATTTAAATTTTTAACGGTCAAAGTTAACTGGAAGGTAAGAAACCGAGAGAGAGAGAGAGAGAGAGAGAGAGAGAGAGGTCCACAAAAGTGCGGTACGATATAAGAAACTGTTAGCATAGAACTTACGGTTGCATCTAACAATTTCAACTGTAAAATGATGAGACCTTACTGTCAATCTAATGCTGCCCTTAAATTCGGAAAGTTTAGGTAGCAAAAAAGAAAGTTTACCGGAACAATTTACCATGAAAATATTTATAGAAAAGACACAGGGAAGCTACTTTACAGCAGTGAGAAATTGACTGTTGCCGAGATGTCAGGTCATGACCACTAACATTGCAGCGTCTTCTTTGTATTTTTTTATGTAGACTGTCTAAATATTCTAAATACTAAATAAATATCTGCGTAGGTATTGTCCAGTATTTACTGTTATGTAAGAAATTAGTTATTACATAGTATTTCAAGTCTGTTCTCTGTTTCTAACTAAATTCACCTAAGTCTTAATAATTTTCTTAGTTTTACCATTCCTTTTTTTTTATACTTGGGATGCTACCTCACATTTTTGAAAGACATTCTGCTACCCTTTTGAGGACGTTTCATTTTTTGGTCAGAAGAATTTCTTCGATCTGAATAGAACGTATAGCGCGAAGGCATATATACAGAGCACTACTTCAAGAAATTTGAACATACTTAACATTTTCTTAATCCGTCAATTTAGCTAGCATATTCCGGCTCTTATACATTTCTTGAAAAGAACTTCAACAGAATATAAAGAAGCAAGTTTTCCATCATGCTTTCCTTTGACGATATCATTTCCCACCTTAGCTTTCTCATTTTTTTGTTGTTGTTGTTTTTTTGTTTTTTTTTAGTAAGAGTTTATTCATCAAAATGTTGTTAGCTTGTTTGTCATGTACGTTTAGTGTAGCAATTATCGGTGCGGAATCGGCAAGCTGAATGCAAATTCCAAACTAATCTGTTGCATTCATTTTCGCACTAATAACCTTTTAAAGTGCATGAATTGAATCTATGTTTTGCTCCCCACTATGGGTTAAATAGCAGGGTAGACTGGTAATTCGAAATCGTGGAGAAGAGTGCGGGAAACAACAACACTATCGTCATCAAAAAGTCATGGCAGTTCGCATAATAAATTGAATGTATGGATCACCTACGTCCTGAGTAATGATTATCTACTTTATTATTAAAGGAAGTCAGGTAAATTAGCCTGCTTATTTTCTGATAATGTATTTTCCGCCATTATCAGAAGGCGGTGTTCGAACCTAAGTAAAACGCTACAGTTTCCAATGCTGATTTTCAAGGTAAGTATGCTATGTACAATCTCCCAATTTAATTCCTCTGTGAGATGCTAAAAGAATGTATGCAGATTCTTGAGAAGTGAGAGAAAAGAAAAGTCAAGATAAAAATTCAGAATAAAAATACCTAATACGATTTTTTAAAAATTTATATCTAACTTCACAAAACGTTCTTTGGGTCAGAATATTGTCTATGTTATAGAAATCAATTTGCTCGTATCAGAAATGGAAAAACATGCAAAAAAAGAGCGTATGTCTACTAATGCGCTTCAAGAATCACAACGACACAGTTATCTCCCTTCATTCTTAGCCTTGTGCCATACTAAGCTAAGCTAAATCTCGACAAGTCATTTAAATTATCAAGGAAACGAAAGGGAAGGCAAGAATTCTTTTTAAATTATATTAATTATTACATTCGATTACGATCAATTTCTGGTCAATAATTTGAAAATTAGAAAACGAAAAAAAATGGTAAGACATGAATAAATTAGATGAAATTATTCTTGGATTCCTTTTTTTAAAATGACAATTGTACATTCGAAGAAGAAATAAGAACTTAAAAGGCGAACTCAATAAAAGACGTCGATAGTTTAAAAAGAAAAGACGGGCTATTGGTTCAAATATAATCGGGAAATTAATTAATTCCTTATTAGTCTTTCTTTTCTCACTTTAGAGCCCAGATCCCAGAATTTCATTGCAGGTGTTTTATCATATAATCACCACTCCCCAACAGAAAAAAATATCGATCGTGTCGTCATTACTACAGCCTGTATTCTATTTGATGGTGTATAAGATTTTCTTTCTATTTCTATTTAATTTTAAAGGGATTGCAGAGTACAAATAATTGTAGTCTATGGTGTTGGGTAAACATTTTGAGCGATTCCTTCGAGAAAATCTACGTCTTTAAAATACGTTAAATGTAAATGTGTTTATACTCTATGATGCAACCAGTTACATTTTAGAGCAGACTCCCGTGTGGTTGCTTCCCTGAATACTACAATCTTAACCTTTTTAATTCAACGGTCAGTCGTTATCTAGCCTATTTATCCTTATCTTTACTTCCTACGACCTCCTCTTTCACTCACTCATATCACACCTCATTCATCATAAAAATCTGAACACAAACACTCTACCTTGAGTGGCTCTCGTCACTTGTCCTGGATGTTCTCTAATGTAAAAAGTTATATACAAGTGTTAATTTACAACGTCTGGATATGCATTAATCTAATAGAACTTTGCTTATGAAAAATAAACAAGATCTTGCTTACCAGTTTGCAGCTCCATTTCTGGATCCAATCCAAAATCAGTCATCAGGAGGCACCATAACAGCCAGTTTCGGCCCCTTTTCCTCTACAGCATTCTACTATGGCGGGGCCCCTCCATTGTGGAGGCTTCTTCTGGATCGGTGCTAATTGGTCTTTCCCTCCATCAATTACTCTCGAACCAACTGTCATTATCAAACTTTAAACAGACGAAGAGCGATGCTTTTTTCGCTGTCACCACGCTTTTCATCTCCTTGTTGTTGTAGCGAAACAGTCTTCTGAGCATATGGGCAACATCTTTTCCGACAGAACTACGACATCCCACAGCTAGATGGTAACCCTTCATTATAGATCACCTGGGGCAGTTCTTCCAACCGTTTTGCTATTGTACCTTTCTGGTTCCGTAGTAGACTGTTAACATCAGCATCAAACTTTTTCTACACATCTTCTTACAATGACTTTGGCCACTTTGATCGATTTGTTATGCAGGATTCAGCTATATTCTGACTGCCACTATGGGTAGACCCCAGAGCCGCTCTCCTATTCGTTTTACAACTTGTTAGTTCGCGTCACTGAATTCCACGTCGTTGTTTTATAACGTTATGTTGGAACGGCTCTGCAATCTTTACAATGTTTGAGAAATTCGCCTGGATTGCATTTTACGTAAATCTAGGAAAATTTGCCACCAAGATTCTAGAAATATTGCTTCAGAGCTGAACACGAGTTTTTGAGTGGTTCAAGCGTTTCAAGGACAGTTTATTGTCGGTTCCAGGTGATGTGTTCAAGGCTAACAATCACCTGTCGAACACCAAATAATGTGAATAAAATTTGAGAGCTCATCCATGAGGACAAAGGCTGAAAACTCTAGCAGTTCTCTCCCATGCTTAAGATCAGTTATAGAGTCTGCCAGAACTAGAACTCTCCGATGTTGCCTCGTACTTCTCATTTATGCAAAACTATATTAAAAACGAGAGGAAAATGCAATATATTACACACCTCAAATGATGAGAGGAAATATTTTCCAATCATTGTCATATCAGACCATCCGTGAAGTTAGGTGAATGAGCAAGTTAACCTGGACGATGAGATTCTAGCCATCAGGTGCAGATCTGCTCCTCAGGAGATGCCACTGACTATCTCGAATAGGTAAACAGGTGGAAACGTTTGGGAGGATATAAAGGGTGATTCATTAAGACGGATCGAAGTCAGCAGTAAATAAATCAGTGTTATTGGTGAAAATTTATTTATTTATTTCTCTATTGGATCATGTTATTTAAGTCATGGCAATTATTTGTGGAAAATAATATCACCCAAATGTCCGCCAAGACACACCTCCACTCGATGGTCAAACTTTTTGATGACGTCTCTGCATAGTTGCTCCTTGATCTCACCAGTATGCTTTATTATCTCATCCTTCGCCTGTTGAATTGGTGTTGGCTTGTTGGCATGAATCTTATTTTTAAGATAACCTCAAAGGAAGAAATCTAAAGGCGCGGTGGCCAATTGACTTCGCTGTTTCGAGAGATTATACGACCTGGGGACTTCTCATTCAAATTCTGTTTGAACGTCCATTTTTGTAATAAGCTTGAATATCTTTAACACGTTGGTTGATTATTAATATTTCTATGGTTGAAATTGCCAAAGACTTAAGTTGTTAAATCTGAAAGAAAAAGAAAAAATCATTAGACGCTTAAACTTAATTCACATTTAAAATCGGTCCAAGTTATTGGAACACCCTTTGTAAGTGTCCATCCGAGGGGGAAACGGCGAAGTGAGTCTCTTACATCCTCGTGAGAAAAAGAATACAAACTCAAAGAAAATCCCCAATGTCACTTACACACTATCCGATATTAATTCAGAAGTCCGGTATTGAATAAACTATCATTTTAAGTATAACATATTTCTTCTAGTATACTTATTATTTTGTACAACGATAACTTTATAAGTATTTGGTACTAAGATAGAATAAATACATTTCTGTTCACATGACATTCTTTGTTAAATAATTCATCAAATGCTTTCCCACCCAAGAAATGGAATTGCCTGTTTTGACCCATCAAAAAAGAAAGAAAAGAGAGAGAGAGAAAAAATGTATAAACAAAAACCGAAATAATGAATGAACATCGGTGTACGTAAATTAATTATTGCCTTCACTGCTGTTGTGATGATCATCATCATTGTCACCATCAGTTGTCCTGATAAGAAATATCACCACTATCTTCGTATTCGAAACATATCAGGCATTCGTTTCTTTCGCTCGATAAAGGTAGCGCACTGTTTGGTCCGAATTCAATCCTTTGGTGGTAAGACCTCTCCAGGACACATGGAATACGTGCGTTGCCCAGACTACATGGCTCTCCGGCTGTAGCGACAAGATCAAAAAGGAATACAAGGCGTTACATTGGCGGCAGCTTAACTGCAGGAGTTGCCGGAAAAGGTTGTCAGTGTTGGCATCCAGTCGCCTTCGGGGCTCCATTCCGGGTTTTTTGTCTAGATTTACTTCCATAGCCTTTTCCGTGTTTGGATATGACCTCAAAGCAGTGGAGGTTTAAAATTAGTTTTTTTTTCTTCCCCAGATGGGTTGTTGAGCTTCATCTCGATTTATATATCATCTATATATGACCATTACTATTAATATAATCACTGATACTGATATCGGAAGGTGTAAAATTGATATCCGCTCGAACTCCGGAAAGCCATCTTCCCAGGGAGTACCTATCCTTAATGGAGTGGAGCGCTGAAGTCATTAGCGGCGCCTGCAGCGGCTTGAGTCATTTTTGCACGCCTTTCCAAAATGTCAGATTTTGTACATAGACATACGAATAAATACACTACCATAGTTGATTTTAAAACAGATGGATTATTCCTAATCCATTGCCGCTACTCAGTCTTTCTACTCCCTAACTGTTTACACTTTGTGTCCTCATAAACCTGTTTCATTTAAGAGATCTCTAATACCAACCTTTTCTATCCCGGTTACCATAGTAAGACAACCCTCCAAAATATCCCTGTTGCAACAACCACCACTCCTCACTGCTATTACTATATCATTTCTACCATTTTCATCTTATATAACCATCGTTATTACCATGATAACTACTCAAATTACCATTCTGAAGCATTATTACCCTTTTAACACCGGTCACCCACTCCAAATATTATAAACAAAACCAAAGTATTATCAGTTTGCTGTCATTCGTTTCCTTATCGATATTATTTTAATTGTCATTCTAATTGATTTCATTTTAGCGATTGCTTATTTCTTCTGTTGCAATTACCATTTATGCAGTCCACTTTACGATTATTCTAAAACTAACCTAATCCTCTGTAAGCGTGGCTGTAATTATTATTTCTATAGCCACAAACAAAACCGTTGCAGTATTAGCAAAATCAGTGCGTCTGTGGCCGCCATCATCATCATCGTCGTCACCGCCTCGATTCATTTTCAAAACCGCTGCAATCCACCACTACCATCAGACACAGTTATTGCCAACCCCAAAACTACAATCATCACTATCATCAGATTCCTCTCCCCACTTTGTCTGCAACCGACACAAACAGAACCACTATTAATACTTATACCTCTACCCCATGGCCGTCGATTTCACCACTATCTTGGACCATTCTCGGCTCCCCGTTGGATGGTCGAGTCCTGACAACAACGCACAGAATTAATTTCCAATTTTGCTCCGCAAGGAAATCTGTTTGAAATGGAAGAGGATATTAAGTTTCTGGGCTTAATTTCCCAGAAGACGTCTGTGGAAGTTTCAGGATCACCACAAGCTATAAATTGGTAGCGTCTTCATTTCTTCCCATCCACCTTTAAGCACCGCACTCATTCCTTTACTTCCCTGTGAAGCTGTCACAGTCAACCTTTTACTGCCTTTCTTTCGAAATCAATTTCTTTTTCTGTTTCCCTTTTTTCTTCTTTTTTTCTTCTTTTCACCGCTTCTCCTTTCATACTTCTAGACTTCTTATTGTATATGTACAAATAATTCGGCAAAATATTTCCCAAATTCTTTCTGTACATGCAAACGTTTCAGCAACAATCTCTGAAAAAAACAAAAAAACAAAAAAAACGATCATTATGTTTTCAAACTCGTTTAGAAAAATAATTTCGCAATTTCTCCCATGATGTAACTGTTCTCCTTTTCTCAAAATCGCTTTCTGTGTAGCCGTCTGTATTACAAGCAGTGATTAAAAACACGCCGACAAAAAATCAAAAACGCAACGATCGAAAGGACGTGTGTGTGTGTGCATGCTTAAGTTCAGTAGCTATTTTGATAAACTTTTTAAACTCTTCAGCCACCTCGTGACGAGAAAACACTCTTACCAATGTACTGCCTGTGGTTGAGCTTTTGATGATGACACATGCGTCAAGTTTCCATGAAGTGAAATGGTTCAGTGTAATTAGCGACACACAATATTCCTTATGAATTTTGTTGAATTTCGTGCCTTCAAAAAGCTGGTTGATAATTTCGGAGAATTTCTGAGCGTGTTAGTGCTTCAATATTGGCAATGTCGTCAAATTAATATCCTTGCACGCTTAGACCAGGTTCTGGACGGTCAATATACTTTTGCTAAGACCGAGGCATTGTAATAAGAGTGTCAGTGGCAAACTGTGTGACTATCAGCATAAGAGTCAGATCAGATCAAAAAATGAAATATTGCTGCCATCTCTGGTCTGTAGCGACCCAATCCTCTCTTTTCAGCCTGAACAGAGTTCAAAACCGGTTACGCAGCTGTGTGGGAGATTAATTATTTTCAACCCTACAGACGAAACCCACAGACAAAATATTGCTAACATTTCGCTACTCTATCGCCATTTTCATGACGAACTATATTTCTTTGTTCTCACCCGTTCAAACATTTACAGCTTGGACCCACTATGTAGCATACACATGATTGACTCATCCTCATTCCCTTCGTATTCCAGTTTTAAGGAGAATGTTCCATTCCGATAGCTTCCTCTCGAGAACCGAGAGAATGCATCTCTGATCACTACAATCGTATCTTATTCAAGTCTAGTGTTATCTACCCTACATATCCTCATAATTTTCACATTCCACCTTTTACATTTCTAACACGATACACTCATTAACCCTTTACGGTGAGTTGTTATTGAGCCTTGTGAACATTTATAAAAAAAATAATCGGTTCCCTGTTCCACTCCAGAAAGTATCTGACTCCTCCTGTCATGCTATACCTTTACAATATCTTTACATATCCTCATAATCTATCATTCTTACGTCCATAAAACAGCCCCATTCATTTATCACCAAGCTTGAGTGGTTCTTGGGCCTTTTATTGGGTGAAAAATTTATAAAGATTAGTCGGTTCCTTGTCTGTTTCAGAAAGTATCTGACTCCTCCTACCATGTTCTATATTTATAATATCTTTTTATATGCTCATAATCGACAATTAATACATAGATAAACATTCGAATTCAGTAACCATCTACCTTGTGTGGCTCTTGGGAACAATATCGTAAAAAAACAAATGTTGTGCACAAACCAGGTTAGAACAAATGTGGCTCGAGATGCGTGAACACGGAACATTGGGAATTGTTTATTTCTAGCATCATAACAGACAAGCGGGTCTTTAGTCTGATTTCCATTTCCGTTGGGAACATCTCTACTGTGAGAGTCGCTTAGGCGATCGAATATCGTTTTATCGGTTTCAGCATTGAGTGCCTTTATACCTATGGCGGTCATTTGCGTGTGCATTGTAGACTTCAGAAGTGACTTATTTCATCATGCATTCACCAACAACACACAGGACCAATCCTTGGCATTATAGTGGGCGGTGTCATAATTTACAACTCTCGCCAGCCGTGTTTGAACGTCACGTTTTGTTCACGTTCCTGCAGCAGGAATGCGATGTGAGAGAATTCCCATGCTGCTTAACATGTTCTCCCAAATATTCGCTAACTTCCTTGCTTGGCATGATCGGCCGTCCTGCCCATGCATTCGACAATATAGGCTTGCGTTGACTCCTAATGAATATATAGAATTAGTTAATATAGAGTTCCTTTGATCGCCTCTTACTTTGTAATTTGTGCATTTGTGTATGGAGCTATATCACTTGTATGTTTAGTCTTGAGTGAATCGAATAGGCAAGTAACCTAACGGTTATCGGTGCAAAAACGGGAGTCAAGAGTGCCTAGTTCAAATTCTGAGTCTGTATCGTTTATTTTTGTACTAATGCGCCTGGAAAAGGCATAGATCTATCTTGCTCCAGCAATAGGGTAAATAACAGGGATCTTTTGCTTTGGGTAGTTGCCAGTTTGAGAGAAGGAAAACACTGGATTCAAAACGCCGCAAAGAAGAGAACAGATTGTGCTATTCAGCCTTGATGTGCAACCAGTTTAGGAGACAGAAAACTCTGAATTGAAAACCAGCTTGAAGAGTGATGAGTTTCATCAGGACATATTATCCTCAACACACGCACTAATACGACGACTGCAGAACATGTTTTGTAACAATGATCCTATTCGGTTACGGGACTTGCGACAATGAAATTGAATCTGTAATTCAGGATGTGTAATTTTACGTCCCGTCAGTGTAGCTTGACTGTTTCATTAAATATATTTTTGTCTTTATCCTCTTCCTTTATATTTCATTTTCTCTTCCCTTTGTACATTTCGTGTGTCTTTTTTTTCTGCTTCCTCCCTCTCTCAACCCATTTCTCCTATTCATTATCTCCTCATTTGACTGCCTCAAGTAGCGTCTCTCTTTTCACTTTTTCTCTCGTTTTTCTTTCGCTCTGCTCTTCTTTCTTTCAATCTCGTATCTCCACAACTCTTTTTTCCCCCTTTTCTTCATTCTCCTTTTCGTTCTTTTCCAACACCCCTTCCCTTCTTAACGCCGTCTTTATCTTAATTTGTATCCAAACCGAATTAGATTATAATGTATTGTTTTCGTTATAGCAACTGCACGCACGCGCAGGTCCAGATCAACAGCCCACCACATGAGACCATAAACCATTAATCGTCAGTGTTGTTTCTGATCAACGTGTAACTCACGTGGTTCCTTGTCATCGGCGCTAGTTTAAAAGCTGAATTGACTGTCTGAAATTTATCATTACATCCTGCACAGATATAGCACTATGGGAAGCAGAACGGATTAGTTTTCGAGAGGTTTATACTTCTATCTACAATTATTGTTTTCTCTCTTCTTTAACACATCTGAATGCATGGTCCTCAGCAAAAACATGAGCCCAAAATGCAAATTACAGGTCAGAGATACTAAAATCAAGCAGCTACAGAAATTTAAATATCTAGCAAGTTCTCTAACAGATCCGATGACGTATTGGGGTAGCCAAAGACGTATTCCAAAAGATAAGCAAAGTATTAAGAGACAGGAAAATTTTGTAGGAAATAAAGAAAAAAGTACTGAACTGTTACGTGATATCTGTCCTCCTGTACGACAGCAAATGCTGGACAATCTCTTCAAAGATGAAGAAGAGACTCGAAGTAACAAAAACGTGGTTCTACAGAAGGATGCTGAGGATACCATGGGTCGAACATGTGAGGAACGACATGGTTTTGGAAAGAATGGAAACAAAAAGGAAACTTATATTTAATATCAGGAAGAGGCAGTTGAAATTTCTGAGGCACTTAATGAGGAAGGAGGGCATGGGAAATCTGATACTCACAGGACGGATAGAGGGAAAGAGGGACAGGTGAAAGCAACGCGTGACATACTTGATGAGCTTGAGTAAATGGATAGTAGAACAGGGTTTAGGAGAAATAACAAAAAGACAAAACTTATTAAGAGCTATAAGAGACAGAAAGATTTGGAGGGCTATAATCGCCTACGTCCTGAAGGAATAGGGCATATAAAAGAAAAGGAGCAAATCTGAAACGAAAAGCAAAAAAAAAAAAAAAACAGTTGTGCTGTTTGGAACTCATTGGCATGTAGACAATGCCACACATAACCGAAATCTTCGTAATAACCTACTCAGAAATCTTGTAGTTCTAGAGCCTTATCAGATTCTTATCAGATTCTTTCTTAATATGTTTGAAAGATTAAATGAAATGTTACTTGGATTCTGTGTATTATAATTATTTGATTTGATATCGTCCTCGACTCTTAAACTTTTCTTCCGGGTAATGATATTTCAGCTCTTACTCATTCGATACACAATACTTCCAGGAGTCGCTTCTCCGACCATTAAACACAGAATTCTCCCAGAAATGGCTTCTCCGACCATTAGACACACAATACTCCCAGGAGTCGCTTCTCGGACCACTAGACACGTAATACTCCCAGAAGTCGCTTCTCCGACCATTACACACGCAATACTTCCAGGAGTCGCTTCTCCGACCAGTAAACACGCAATACTCCCAAGAGTCGCTTCTCCGACCATTAGACACACAATACTCCCAGGTGTCGCTTCCCCGACCATTAGACACGCAATACTTCCAAGAGTCGCTTCTCCGACCAGTAAACACGCAATACTCCCAAGAGTCGCTTCTCCGACCATTAGACACATAATACTTCCAGGAGTCGCTTCTCCGACCATTAGACACACAATACTCTCAGGAGTTGCTTCTCCAACTATTAGACCCACAATACTCCCAGAAGTCGCTTCTCCGACCATGAGACACACAATACTTCCAAGAGTCGCTTCTCCGACCATTAGACACATAATACTTCCAGGAGTCGCTTCTCCGACCATTAGACACACAATACTCTCAGGAGTTGCTTCTCCAACTATTAGACCCACAATACTCCCAGAAGTCGCTTCTCCGACCATGAGACACACAATACTTCCAAGAGTCGCTTCTCCGACCATTAGACACATAATACTTCCAGGAGTCGCTTCTCCGACCATTAGACACACAATACTCTCAGGAGTTGCTTCTCCAACTATTAGACCCACAATACTCCCAGAAGTCGCTTCTCCGACCATGAGACACACAATACTTCCAAGAGTCGCTCCTCCGACCAACCCTATTTCTGTTTTACATAAATTATCTACCTAAGAGTATACTCCAATCATTTGTGGGTATCTATACTGATGTTACAACGGTATAAGGATGCATATGGTGCATCTAAAAATCTAGACGACCAGAGACTGGCATTTGATCTCCCCTCTGATCTAAGCTTTAACAGCACAGTAGAGGAAAAACTGGTTGCTTACATTCAATGCCTCGAAAAGCAAACTAGTTACATTCCATCATCCCAGATCTGACCCAGAACTCTCACCAATCACAATGAACGAATGTTCCCGTACGAAGGCCCGTGTCTTCAGCGACTATTGGATCTCAGACTCAACCCAGACCTCAAATGGAACTCGTACGTACGATCCATCGCTAAAGATGTTGGGAAAATGGTCTGTTTCCGATACCGATTTAGTAATTACTTGACTCCTTCTATCCGCTACCGTTAAGAGCCAGACCAGGCCAAAAATGGAGTACTGTTGCCATATATGGACAGAAGCTGCACAGTCTTCAATTTCCAGTCTCGATAGTGTCCAAAGGTGTCTCCGCGTCCTTATAGTCTACCCTTCAATCCCTTTCTCACAGATGAAACGCTGTAAGCCGCTCACTCCTCTATCGCTATTTCCATGGCAAGCGCTCAGATGAACTACATTCCTTAGTTCCACCAGTTCTCACCTTCATAGATAAGACCTGCCTTGCTACGCACAGTGTAGCGAACCATCTATATTCCATTCGTATGAGATATGTTCCACTTGAGGAGCTTTTTCCCACAAACAGCTGCTAGGTGGAACCCTCTCCCAAGACGATGCTTTCCCGATCACTACAATCTTAACCTGTCCAAGTTTAGTGTTAACCGTTATCATCCCTAAATATCTGAAAAACTGTGGATTTTACTCTGTAATCCTCTACCTCGAGTGGCTCACGGGCGTTGTACAGGGTTAACACCATTGTAAAAAAACAGCTCTTTTCTCAGTACATGAGCTGTTCCAAGAAGCGCTGCCAGCTGCATATTCTCAATGTTACCAGGTGCCCCCAGTACGTATTGCGAGACAAAAAGATTCCCTGGAAAAATATTCTACTTCTTCTTCTTCTTCTGGCGTTTGCATGCTTGTTGGGTATTGCTGAAAGTTGTGTAACAGTAATTTATTTCAACCCTCCAGAACTTCCCTCGGTATCCTCGCAGAGAACAGTAACCTCTATGGTATAGTCTCAACCCTTCCTTGTGTTTACAACTCATCCAATCCCGATTACAGTATTTTTTTCTTCTTTTTTGTGACTAATATTATAGTCCCAGTTTTGACGTTCATATTCCATATCTTTTTTTCTGCTCACGGGAAAGTCCCTGGTGTTTCTCAATTTCACACAATTCTTTACAATCAATCTGCTTTAATGAGTCATGCTCCGAGGCATTTAGGGTTGCCATGCCTCATCAGGCCCTCCTTGTCGCGTTATTCAGTATATCGGTTCCACTTGTTTTAACGTCTTTTCCCTATATATTACCACGTTGCTCATTTCACTCAAATCTGAAATTCCGATGTCACAACTGAAGCTTTGAACTTTGGTAAATAATCTTTCGAATTCTTTCTGCGTGTCTGCGAATTTTGGACAGTGGCAACATAATTACAGTGAAGAATGCAAGCATTAGAAATGAGATGCGACTGAACCGTCCGAGGCGTCTCTTACGTAGATCATATCATTAATGACGCAATACAAGAAACTATCAAAAAAAGAAACAGGCCGTTGGAAGACCTCATAACCACCGAAGAGAAGAAATAATATGGACTCATCACAACAGACAACGATCTTTCTACTGAAATCTTAGACAAAAGAAAAGGGAAGACAGAGGTAAAAAAATGGTCTTACCAAATAACTGAGTGAACTGGAAGATCATTCACAGAGATTCAAATATTGGAACGCCACCGAGACATATGGAGGGAGCTGGTCAGGTGCACAACAAACGCATCGATCGATCGGACGACCACACCAGTCATGGGAGAGTGATTTTTCACCGCGCTCGTCCTGGGTATGACGATAAACTATATCCGGTAGCAAGGCTTCTGATCAAAAGATTAGAGGTGTTGAGGAGTGTGGAACCACCTTAATTGTTGTTGCTCCCAGGTAGCACCTATTAGGGTCCCAGCTATGAGAAAATAGTGAACCCCCTAACAAAACATAAACAGTACATGATTATAATAAAATTAATTTTATAGCAAAATGACAATCAATGCAACACTAAAAAATATAAAAATATATTTTGATAGTAAAATTATCAACAATACATTTTATGAGCTACAAACTATATATATATAAAACATACCTTTAACCTGAAAGTATAAAACTATGTACAAAATATCTGTAGTTGAAAGCATAAAATTACGTAGAAATATTTAGATTTTGGCATTAAATAACCAATCGAGGCTGATATGCCGCTAGACAAAATCAACCATTTCAGTGCGCCCATATCGCAACCGAATGTGACACAAGATCAAGATTTAAAGTGGGTTTAACGGCAATACCGCGTAAAAATTGCTCTATCCGTTTTGGATCTTCCCTTTTTGGGGACGCCTCAGGCGCCGGTTAATGACCCCAACCTCCTCCTGAAGGAGATGTACTGTCTGGGGAGAGATAGCCCCCTGGTTCTTGAGCTTTATATTATTTTGAAAATACCCCAGCGGAAGCCGGGGCTGTCATTGGAATGATGACGATGAAGATCCTTTCAAGTTCTTTATAATTAGCAAATGATTTTATGCCATGAATTGTTTGACCTTTACATTTAGTTGTATCATAGCCATGACAAATAATGGAGTCTCTCTAAAAATAAAACTCACTGTTTTTATATTAGCTTTTGCTAAAGATTCTCCTCCGGCAATTTTGATTCATTTCCTAGTTTTTCATGAAGATAGCTCCGAGCTTTACCGCTGATAAGTCAATTGTACCTATTTTGAGAAATTCGTCTATCCATCTAAAGGGGATATTATCGCATGGGTTTGTGTAGTCAGTTCATACCATTGCTAGATTTTTGTTTCTTTCTCGTTTTCTTGTTTCTTTTCTTCATAATCATTTAGTCAGGTTATTTGTACTTTGCTATCTTTTCCTCTTCTGTAACCTGCTTGCTATTTTCATAAGTCTCCTCTATTTTGTCTCTTATATTGTCTGGTTGTTAGGATTTCTGTCTTTCACCCAGGCGGCCCGTGGTTCGATTCCCGGCACAGGAACTCTTCTTTTACGCTGCATCTTCGTGGAGGACAGGTATCACTGGTCCTCAACCATCTGCAAAATCTCCCACGTGATGGCTCCAAGTTGCCATGTCTCGGTAAACCATTTCAGCTGGCGAGCAAAACACATGTGAGGTGTGGTATTAACGCAGCATTACTGAAGGAAGGACACCCTCGACGCAGGTCACCGGTCAGGGCGGAAGAATTCTTCAGATGAGATACACCGGCCACGTGTTCATGACCAAGGCGAGCCACTTAGTAGGTGGTCATCGACTGTGGTCTAACCTGGAGAGGGATAGGTTCCGCTAGGTCAAAATACCCAAGACACGCCACAGAGCACACCAAGAAACCATTCGCGGAGACCCAGGCTCTGGCAGACAACCGCGAGAGGTGAAGGAAAACGGTGGACGTCTCATCTCGTCCGCGCTCTAACGACTCGTTTTGGGGTTAAGGGCGAGAGAAGTAGTAGTAGTAGTCGTAGTAGTAGTAGTAGTCGTAGTAGTAGTAGTAGTAGTAGTAGTCGTAGTAGTAGTAGTATTAGTCGTCGTCGTCGTAGTAGTAGTAGTCGTAGTAGTAGTAGTCGTAGTAGTAGTGGTAGTAGTAGTAGAAGAAGAAGAAGAAGAAGATATTACCTCTGCGATGTGCCTATTTAATATTTTCATTGTCAATATTCCTTAATTGGTTTGCAGTTGTTTGTCTGTGATCCTTTTTGATGATTTTTTTCAATGAGAGTTTTCTGCCAGCGATCATCCGTTCTATGAATTCTCTTTTGTTTTGGGCAGTTTTTTAAGCTGCTGACTTAATCCTTTGTGTCCTATTCAGTCAATTATGTGCCATGCGTGATACACGCTTAGGCGATCATGTATCTTTCGATACATGACTGACGAGATAGATTTTTCCCGCAGTATGTTGCCATTTCTTTCTGCGATAGACCAGTTGCCATCCAAGGCTATAGAACCTGGTCTGTTCTGCTATTTAGCCATAGCTGGGGGAAGAGAAGAGGAGGATTGGGATATTAGAAGAAGAGGGTATTAGCACATAAGGGAATTGATGGAATTCGAACTCGGCTCTCCGATTTCTCAATCCGAGCCGCTATCCATTACACCGCCGTATTACGAAACTCTTAAACAATTATCTGTTGATTCCATAATGTACTAACATTATTATTGACGCTATTTTTGTAGTGAGGTTTAGGATATTTGTAATTCTATGTAAGCATTAGTTAAATGGGAAAGATAGAATAATCTAGGACTTATAGTTCGGGCAGACCGTCTGCATACACATAGAAAATGGATTCAGTAAATATACAAAACGAGAAAGGGGCGTAATACAACGATGTGTCTTCACACTAATCTTATTCAACCTTTACAAGAAGACGATCCTCAAAGAACTAGAAGTTCTACCAGGATTTATTATTAGCGGACACAATCTTAAGATATGCTGATGAAACAGTGTTGACAGCAGACACTGAGAGGAAACTGCAGGAACAGGTAGATTAGGTCGTAAAAGAAAGGAAAGGACTAACTATTAATTGTAAGAAAACAAAATGTATGGTTGCCAGCAAGAGGAAGAGCCCAAGATACAAACAAGGAATTGAAAATACCCAAATCAAGGAAGTACGAAAATTTCAGAGGCTGGAGAATTAGATCAAGGCGTCTGAAGATGTCGATTGACATTGCATTTGAAAAATTGAAGATTATAACTCTCAGGGAAGCAAGTAAGAGAAAGGGAGTTCCATAGACGGCAAGTGCAAGACATGAAGCTACTGGAGTAAAAAAGACGGCGACATTTAACAGTTTAGAGCGTGAAAGGGTGGGACTGAGATGCCAACCTAGTAGGACGCTTAAATTCAATTATTTGAGAACTGTTTTAACCGGAAACTGAAAATGTGACACCAAAATCCGAGGTAGGAATGGAATAGTGAAATATTCCTTCCAAAAGTTAAACAAAGTATTATTATTCTTCTATGTCCCATGTCCGCTCAGGACATTGGCGATCATAGCTCTCCACTTTTTCCTCTCCGTCATAGCTATTTTGTATTTTTCTTATTTCTTCTAAACATTGTTTACCATCAATTTACTGAAGCTCACTAAGTAGATTAAACCTTGTTTTCCTCTCGCTTTCAGTCTGCCCTTTGAGTAACAGATTTTCCAAGCCTTCTTTTCTCATTATGTGATCGAGGATTTTCAACTCTCTCTCTCTCTCTCTCTCTCTCTCTCTCTCTCTCTCTCTCTCTCTTCCTGATATTAAGTATAAATTTCCTTTTTTTTACATATGAAGAAACAGAAAAAAATCATTAGAAACAAAGAAAAAGTGCGACATTGGTATGTCACATCTGTCCTCCTATTTGACAGTGATTGCTGGACAATCTCCTTGTAGATAAAGAAGAGACTTGGGACAACAGATATGCGATTCTACAGAAGGATGCTGAGAATAACATGGACAGAACATGTGAGCAACAAAGAAGCTTTAAGGAAAATAGGAACAAAAAGGACATCTTTATTTAGAATTAGAAAGACACAGTTGAAATTTTAAGGAGGAAAGAGGGCTTGGAGAATTTGACACTCATAGGACATACCTATGGCAAGAGAGGCCGAGGGAAATAGAAAGTAGCCTATCTAACAAGACTGTGTAAATGGATGGCAGAACAAGGAATAGGAGTAATGGTGAAAAGTCAAACCATAATAAGAGTTACAAAGGATAGAAAGTTATGAAAAGCTATGATCACCCGTGTACTGAAGTGCCTTCAGTACACGGGTGATGAAAGAACAAGATTCTAGGGCCCTTGTATTTAGTTTAGTGTTTTCCTGTTTATATTTCCCGAATATCTTTCTTCCTTTTCATTAACGATTCTACTGCTTGATTGTGTGTGTTCTGGCATACCAAATTCCATTCCAGAAATTATTTGTCTATAGTGCTTAGTTTAATATTATGTCTCTTTTCTCTGTTTATGCCTGGGTAAAATTTCCTCTCATTCTTGTGGAAAGTTGATGGTGTGGTGTGTTCTTTGCATCTTTTTAGTTTTGTTTCCTTAGTCAGTTTTTTTTGTTACATTACTTCATCTGCAGTGTGTATTCCGTCTTGTCTTAATATGTATATATCCCATATTCTAATTCGGAGTTCATTATTATTTCAATAGCCTTGCATCTCTTTGCTACTAAGAAATCTGTCTGCTTAATCTTATTTCTCAAGCTGGTTTGTTACACTTGCTGATTGGTGTTTCTTTGGTGTTATGTGCATTTCAATCACTATTTTTCTCCCTTGTAGATGAGTTCCATTTTATCTTTAGTATTAATATACTGCTAAAATCTATTTATGTGTTCTATTTCTGATTTTACTTTTGATTAATCCTTGACTATTAAGAGTTGCAGAGGTCTATTCCACAATAGTGAGTCTTGTCTGGTCGACCATGAATACTGATTTGCAAGTTCGAGCGTCACTAGGTGCCCTATACATAATTTAACGTTAAATAACCCAAGAAAAGTTGATGTATGGTAAAATAAATTATTAATTCTTTTACCTTCACCCATTTAGTATTTCTGTTAATTACGTTGGCAGTTTACGCCACCTGTCACCAATTTGTTTCTTGTTTCATACTTAATTTTATACAGTATTTGTACCTGTGTTTCTATGTCGATAGGTAAAGTTCTTTAATGTCTATTCCCTGGCGGATTTCTTGCAGCTCTAAGTCTGTCAGCCAATGGCAGATTTGAAACTTTCACTGTGGCATTATCTCTCCACCTTATGAGAATGAAATGGCCTATAACCTCTAACAATTAATTTACTTTTAAAGTAACAAAAGATAACGAATTTGTATTTTCATTACTCCATCATCTTTTTTGTTGATCAGCAGTCACTTGACAATGACCATGTCATTATAGTAGGCGATCAAAATAGCAGAAGTAGGAATGCATATGCATGTCAAGACCAACTGCTAAGTGGATGTCGGTTGAGCTTGAGTTACATGTTTCTTGACATCACCAGCACCTTTCTCAGTAGCTTCGCAATCTCCAGCAACACTGTCGTATGGACAAATCTGGTTCAAATTTCTAATTTGTTTTTCTTAATTTAATCTCGCCTCTATTTTTGAAATTGTTTCCAATTGCGCCAAAGGATACAGACTCGATGGTAAATTTTAGCAGATATTTTTTAATGTATTTCTTTCGTTTTCATCTTTTAGTCTCTGTATACAGATAAAATTCCAAGTCAGTCCAAACACATAAGTTATCACTAAATAGACATTGAATTTTATTTAATTTCTTCCATTTTTGATAATGACTGAACCCCAAATCTCCGAACTTTTAGCAAGAACAAACATGAACTGTAAACAGATCCTCTCGAGATTCAACAGCAAGAAACTAATCCGTCAACAATAATTGATGCGAAAATAACAACAATAACATTATTATTATCTTCGGCAAACAATACTATTTATCCATGTACATGTCTACATCGTGTGGTGATGGTTGCTGGGATAATTATCCAATTTCCAGCAACTTCAGCGACATTCTTGTTGGACTCAAAGGTACCGTACTATGAGCTTTCTTAAACCTAATCTGAACTGCTCTATCATTTTTTCCATGTCATGTGTTCTGACGAGCTACATTCCTTAGCCCCACTACTCCTGACATTTACATCTGGAATCCGCCATGCCCCGTACACAAGAGTAGATCATCCCCATTCCCTTCCTATTGCAATAGTAAGTAGTAAGTTCCATTCGAACAGCTTCTCAAGAACTGATGCTTTGTGGAACAGACTCCCGACAGGACGCTTTCCCAATCAATACATTCTTAACCTATTCAAGTTTAAGATTAATCGTTATCTTTCCTGCATAACCGCAGGAACTTCACCTTGTCTTATCTTACTCCCATACAACACTACACGGTAACCTACTACCTTCAATGGTTCTTAATATTAATATTCAACCAATACAATTCGTTGAATATTAACAAAATTCCAGTAATTGTAATACTACTTTATTTAGAGTTTTTTCTTTCTTTTTCTCGCTCTATGTCTAGCAGAACAGCCACATTCATCATAAATCAGATTCTAACCCCCATCAAAATAAACAAGTCCAAAATGAACTAACTTGTCTCTATTTTACTGATTATTTTCTAGAATAGCTTCTGGTTTTTACAAAGTGTATTTGTCAATTATTATTTAGTACCTAAAATAATGGACCCCTATTTCCGACTCAGGGAACTCCTCTAGTTTTTTTCTCTCGGAAAAACAATAGCAAGCGCATTCTTCTTCTTCTTCTTCTTCTTCTTCTTCTTCTTCTTCTTCTTCTTCTTCTTCTTCCATGTGCCGTGTCCCTTCAGGACTTTGACGATCATACCTCACCAGCATTTCCTGTTGTTTGTAGCTCTTAATAAATGTCTTTTTTTATATCTCTCCTAAATCCTGTTCTACCATCCATTTACGTATGCTCGATTTATTACTATTTTACGGCGTTACTTAAAAATCATAAACTGAAAACAGTGGTGAGATTTCTGCAGCCAAGTCTCTCCGAATGTAAGGTTTAGTTTGGTTTGGTTTGTTGTGTTTTACGGCATATCAACCTCAAAGTGTTATTCAATGCCAACAACTACTTTTTCTGGTAATATTTTTTTTGCGTCCAAAATGAATAGCTGGTAATATTATTTTTTTTAAATGTATTGCTGGTAATATATTTTTTTCAAAAATATATTGCCGGTAATAGTTTTTTTCCTTCAAGAATATATTTCTGGTATTAATTTTTTACAAAGTATTTTTGGTATTAAAACCTATTTTTACATTTCCATAATGTTTTTTACCTCAGTTTCGGCATTAACCACCTGCTCACAACTGGGACCCTAACAGGTTCCACCACCCCGGGTCGGGGCGGGCCCGGGAACACCAGCACCCACCCTCCTCAAAGCCTCCTGATCAGAGGCCTTGCTGTTGGACGCAGTTTATCGTCTTACCCTGGACGCGGATGTAGTTATCTTCATACCCAGGACGGTCCAAATGTCAGAGTTAAACTGGTTGTAACTGTCACGGTTTATAAAAAAAGTAATGAATTTATTTAGATAGCCTCGTGACTCTGTGTATGCTCATAATGTCAAACGTGTACTCAATGAAACTGTTATTGCTTGTTTATAGAGTGAAACACTATATACCCTATCACGAGTTTGGTTCTCGAGACTACTGGCGGTTCTGTAAGACTGTGTTAAATAAATCCTCAATTCCTCCTCTCTTCAATCAATTTGAAGTGTTATCAATTTTTGCTGATAAAGCAGAATGCTTTGCTCGTAAATTCTCTTCCAAATCTACTCTCAACTCAACCGGAGTAACTTTGCCTGATATGCATATAACTCTATCCATGGTTTCCGCTATCATTTCCGAACAAGACCCGACAAAGCATATGAACTTGACGGTATCCCTGAAAATGTTGCTAAGAAATGTGCCAGTCTTCTCTAAAAGGCGCATTGATGTTTCTTGCTTTCCAGCTTGTTCCCTCTTCTGCAGTTCCTGTTTTAAGAACTCTGACGGACGGCCTGATTAGCTTTCTATTTCTTTTTGGAACTGTACGAGAGGTTCCAATCAACTCTGAATTTGTTAAGCATCTCAGCACGCAGGGTCCTCTTTCAGACAAACAATATGACATTTGCATTTCGAGGTAAACCGGGTTGATGGTTATTACTGAAAGTACCAATTTCTGCCAAGCTTTAGAAAAAAATGTCGAAGCTCGGGCTGTTGCTTTACATATCTCGAAGGCATTTGACAGGATTTGGCAAGCTGGTCTTCACAAGTTTTTCATCAAAATGCCTAATGAAGATTGTCTTGAACGGCTACTCTTCTAGATCTCTTTGCATTAATGCAGATGTCCCCAGGTCGCTTAGTTCCTTATTTTCATCAGCGAACTTACCGAATCGGCTTCTATGCTGATGACACAACTATTTACTCCCATCTTAATATTTAGTTTGACAAGCTCGATAAAATCAAATTGGCAGCAGATTGCGAAAATGACCGTAGATCTAAGAGGATCGGCTGGAAAGTTCATAGGTTGATTATGAAGGTGTGATTCTAGAGCTGTGAAATACATTAATTTCAGATTTTTTTTATTAATAAATGCATTGTTTCTTTTTAGGTAAACAGATATCTGACAGTTCAAATAATACTTAAAAATAACTAGGAGCGACTTCTCTTGAAAGTGGACACAATTTAACATCGTGGAGTTATCCAGTACCCAAGGAAAAAGTGTTCAGCGCCCAACGGCATTCACGCTAACATGGTTGCTATATTAGGGGATGACGCTCCAGCTTTATCAACAGTGCAAAAGTGGGCAACTGAATCTAAGAGGGGAAAGGGAGAGTCTTGAAGATAACCCAAAGTCTGGACGTCCCACCGTGGAAAACATTGATCATGTTCACCACATTGTGATAGATGATGGGGGATTGACTATAAATCAAATAGGCGATGCCAGAAACACAAATCCCGCGGCAGATTTGAGAATATTCTGCCCAATGTACTTGTCATGACGAAGGTTTCTGCTCGGTGGGTATCATGTCTTCTGACACCTGATCAAAAGCGCGCCTATGCGATCGCATCACGTTGAAATCTGACATTCTTTAAGGCAAATCCAGCGGGTTTCCTTGAACATTTCCTAACCCAGGATGAAGGTTGGGTGCATCACTCTGAATCAAAGACAAAGAGACAACCCATGCAGTGGAAACATCCCTCCTCAACTATTCCAGAAAACTCCAAGGTCTTCTCATTTGCAGGGAAGGTGTTGGCCTCAGTTTTCTGGAATGCAAAAAAGATCACCTGTGTCTTTTCTATCAATATTTCTACCATAATTGTTCTGATAAGCTTTCCACTTTGGTAACTCGACTTTACGAATTTAAACGCAATACTAGATTGGCAGCTAGGTCTCATAATTTCACTGTTGAATATGTTCGTTATAAACGTAAGTTTAAATGAAACACTAGTCACCATTTGTTTCACTAAATCTTTTTCTTCTGTTCTCGTGGCTATTTCTTTTACTCGGTTACGTCTTAGTGGCTTTATTGCCTTGTTTGAAATGTTTTGATTAAAAATATCTTAGAATGTAGTATTTTTTCTCTAACGATGCAACATATGATCTCCTATATGGAAGTGAATGTTGGACAATCTCCTAACAGATAAAATAGTGTCTTGAAATGACAGACATGTGATTCTGCCGACGAATGATGAGAATATTATGGACATTGGATGTAAGCAACGAGGAAGTTTTAAGGAGGACGAGAACTACAAGGAAACTGTTATTAACAATCAGAAAGAGACAGCGGAAACTTCTGATCCATGTAATACGGAAAGAAGGCTTGGAGAATTTCACACTCACCGGGTATAATAGAGGAAAAAACGGGAGGAAACAGCGAGTAGCCTACTAGTCGAGTTTGAGCAAATGAGTGGAAAAAAGAACAAAGAGGTAACGGGTTAAAATTTACTTAGAAGAACAACAGAAAAGAAGTTGTGGAGATCCATCCTCGCCCACGCCTTGAAAGGACATTGTATACAAAGGAAGATTTTTTGTTTCAATGATGCGTAAGCAGGCCTTCCTTTCACCAAAATGAAAACTGATGCCAGGAACCAAGAAAATTAACAACATATACAATTTAAAATTAGACTAAAGAAAAAACGGTTTTGAACTTCAGATTAACATGGTTTTCGTTGACATCACAATATTTTTGCATGGGCGGAAAAGGAAATCTTTTAACATGAAATATATATAATCTAGTGGAGGGAATTGTAAGGGTCGGTGAAAAAGTATACCATTCGACAATTCTTAGCTAGTATTAGTAGAAACAGTTGGTTGAACTAACACTGAAATAGAACGGCATGAAAGACATTCGGACTCCACCTTATGGGTACAATATAACATTTATATACAATAAGCAAATATGAGAAAAAGTTATAATAAGTGGTATTAAAAATAAGTTGCCTACGTTGCAGAGTAAGTTGTCACAATGGGAATAATAAGCAAGGATAAATTTTGACAAAGGTTAGGAACATCCTTTTAATTAAATGGCGGAATGTTTCACCAGAGATATCTATGAGAAACCATTTTCTTTAGAGCCTTGAGAGATAAGGAAATAGATATCTGTCTAGAATGCCTTCCAGTCAGGAATTGACTGTCGCTGACTATTTTTCCACTCTTTTGGCAATTTATATGTAAGGGCACTTCATTTTTACCATGTACAAAATGTTTTACAATAGGATCTTCTACATATTTTTTTTTATTTCATGAATTAGATGCGTGTGTTCCATGTATTTTATAAGTAAAATACACAGAACACACATGCAAGGTTTGAATTTGTAAAATCAGATTAACGAACTAATTCCTTTATCATGTTCACTCTTGCGACTGCTTCGTGCGATCTTGTTCTGTTTCACAATATTAAAAAAAATCCGCGTTATTTCAACTCTTTTCAAACTCTAATTCTGATATTCTGTGATTCCCTTATTCTATGAAACTGATCTTGCTTTGTTTTATTTACTCCTATGTTAGTTACAGGCGTTTGTTTTACTTTTTTTGTTCTTTTTCGTTATGTCAACTTTGTGTTTTATGACATGAAACTGTTTTTTTTTTGTTTTTTTTTTTTACTAATCCTTTTCAATTCTTATCTTCCTTATTATTGCATCTGACGTTTTCAAGTTCTTCTGCGCACTTGTTTTTTAGATTCCAACTGTGGAGCATTGTTTTCCCAGTTTTCATCTTCCTAGCTTTCTCTGTTTTCTTATTTTTCATTACAGAAATCTCTCTCTCGCTCTCTTTCTCACTCGCCCTCCCCCCTCTCTCTCTCTCACTCTTCGCTACTACCTTTCTCTTCTTATTAATTCTTTCATCTTATTCATTTTGCGATTTCTTCTTCGTCTCTTCTTTTTCTTTTTTTTCTTCTTCTTCACCATAGTCCTTCTTTATTATTTTCTGTCTTCACTCCTCCTCCTCCTCATCATCATCACCCTTCTTCTTCTTCACCATGGTCCTTCCTTGTTATTTTCGGTTTTTATTCGCTCCTCCTCCTCCTCCTCCTCCTCCTCTTCATCATCATCATCATCCTCTTCCTTTTTCACCATGGTCCTTCCTTATTACTTTCTGTCTCCGTTCAGTCATGCACATCTCACTCCTCCTCCTCATCATCATCATGCTTCTTCTTCTTCTTCTTCTTCTTCTTCTTCTTCTTCTTCTTCTTCTTCTTCTTCTTCTTCTTCATGGTCCTTCCTTATTTCCTGCCTTCACTCTTAATCCTCCTGCTCCTCTTCCTCCTTCATCTTCACATGCTTATTGTTTTCTGTCTTCGTTCACTCTTTCTTCTACTTCTTCTTTTTCACCTAGTTCCCTCTGTATTGTTTTCTGTCTGCATTCATTATCTTTCTTCTTTTTCTTCTTTACTTCTTTTTCTTCTTTCTCTTCTTTTTCTTCTTCTTCTTCTTTCCAAATATTTCCTCATCGCTTTCTGTCTCCTATTCCATTTCTTCTTCCTTTTTGTTACTCTTATTCTTCTGTCGTTCCTTTTTCGACAACTTCCTCCTTCCGCTTAACTCTGTACTTCTTCTTCCACTCTTCCTCTTCCTCTTCCTCCACTAAACTCTTTTCATCTTTCCAAACGTTCATTCCAGTTCTTTTATATTATCCTGTATTCCACTTATGAACATTTCCCGCCTTCACTGTTCTCTGAAGCGCCATGTTGAAAACGATGAAATTATCAAATATTCCTCGTGCTTATCCTCATTTCCTGGTGACGTTTTTGCTGCCAAATCTGTCGACCGCATCTAATCGATCGTTATTCCAGCAATTGGACACTAATTGTATTAGGGCACCTTTCAATTGCAAGTCCAATCTAAGAGATTAACATTCTGATCAAATTAGGCGCCGGACGTTCAATCTCCTATATGGAAATCATAGAAAGAGGAATACGGATTAGTTATTCCGTTACCACCAATGCACTTGCTGCTCAGGGCGCACACGGATAGGAGGCAAACTGTATAAGCACTCAGAAGTGAGAGCGCACGCGCGTGCACGCACACACACACACACACATATATATATATATATGGGGTTGCATTTGTGTGTGTGTGTGTGTATGCACACAGCAGGATGATAAAATAAATGCAAGATGGAAGATGCACTATGGATACTCCCAATAAAGAATGACACACGCTTACACTCAGACACATCTAGATTAATATATATCTACACACAAAAATATATCAGAAGATACATATCAGTTGGTTGGTTGATTTTGTTTAGCGGCATATTAACCTATATGGGTTATTTAATGCCGAAATCTAAATAATTTGAACACAGCTTTATGGCTTCAACTACCTATAAAATGTATTGTTGATCCTTTTGCTATAAAATACATTGTTGGTAATTCTACTATAAAATGGTTTGTTGGTCATTTTGCGTTAAAAATGTATTGTTGTTAATTTTACCATAAATATGTATTGTTAATATTCTTTTATATAAAAATGCATTGCTGGCATCTTCATTAAAAATGTATTCTCATACTTTCATGGAGTTTTCTTTGGAGCTTCACTATTTGCCCATAGCTGGGATCCTAACAGATGCTACCACCCCGATACATATAAGCACACAAACAATAGGAATATATTACCCACGAATATAGGATAAGTAGGATACATAATGACTGACCTTAGACTTGAAGAGGTTAAAATTGCAGTCTCAAGAGAAGTATTCAAGCGGATCTCTATTTCGTAGCAGTTCTTTGGGGAAAGCCGTCTGATTGGATCTTCTTCCTTACAGTTGGAATACGGAAAAAATGAGAGTGATTCGACTCCGTGGAGGCAACATGGTATATCATAGATGTAAAGGTCTGACCGGGTAGAACTAAAAAATGGAGCACATTTAAGCATTTGCCATGTAAATAGCCATAGTGTAACACGATAGGTTTGTGACTTTGCGTTACAGCAGTGTACCGCGATCTCTTAAGTGTACCGCGTGATCCACTTAAGTTTGCCGCGAAATATTGTTACGGCATAAAAATATATGTGTGTGTGCGTGGAAGTACTAATGGTTAGTATTTGAATAAATGAATAAGTATTAAACGTTTTACTTCACATTAGCTAAAAAGGCCTTATAGTTTTATTACAATTTTCTACTTCTTATTTATATGAATTAGGCTTCGCAACCCTAAACAATATTAAAAAATAAGAAGCGAGAAAGACTACACTCAACCGAAGAAAAAATGAAGGTCTGCTTATCACACATTCGACCAATCATTGAAGAAATAGCCAAAAAACAAAAACAAAAAAAAACAGGCACAGGTTTCACACTAAATAAGCTGCACAAATAGTTAAATAGAAACATTTAAATAAAGTTCATATCTGTGTGTGTAATTTTAAAAAAATCTATGGTTTCATTTCATAACATTTAAATGTATACCCTTTAAAAATGTTGCTAAGTCTCCCATGGTATTTTCGTTTGCTTAAAATGTACCGTTGCTTAAAAACATTGGGAAACACTGTGTTAGAGGGAAATACAATGCACAGTGGAAAATACAAGACCGTGGAAGCGATTTTAAACTCTAACAAACCTGTATCTCTTCTTTAAACTTTATTTTATTGAATATTCATTTAAAGGAAATCCTGATCGTCATAGATCCTTCAAAATTATCATATCTGCTCAGTGTCGTATCCAAACGTAAACAAAGTAATTTTCTAAACAAATGTTGTTATTTTTATTTATTATTCCGACTGATCTTTATCCCTTTTAAATTTATCTGAAAGTATCCATTAAAAATAAAGTTTAAAGTGATAAAGGCACTGTTCAGACTTGGCTTGATCGGCCAAGCTTCTTCGAAGTCGAGTCGATTAAGGCACGTTGGATCTAACGACCGTTACCAGGGGGACGCAAGTTCGAATCCTGCCGGAGAGGCCAAATCTTTTTTTTTAATAAGATTTCTCGAATATTCAGGTCGGTAAACGAAAAATACTGTTTAATAAATAAACGGAGCATTTACTCAACTATGTTGGGAATCATATATCAATGCACTTCATTAAAAGGTCATCTCTATCACTGGTTTTCCTTGGGTGTCAACTTCTCATCTTGTCGCTAAATGAGTGATTTTGAAAATTCTCGATAGCAATATCCACGACTGTTGGGCTGCAACTTACTTTTGCACTGATTTCGCATTCAAAATGGCCTCCGTGGCGTAGAACCCCAAATTAATTCCTTCGTGTTGGTGAAAAGGATTGTTTATTCTCCATATTCTCAACCTAATTCCCTACGCAAATACTATCCCAATGGCTGTTAATTTGGCAATGACAAAACCTTTTTATCATAAACCATATGTGAATAATGGCTGATGCAATAGCAAAAAGCTATTGGATCATGGAATCTAATATAATACAAGAAACGAAAATAACCTTTCCACGGTTGAGTAGTCTTAAACTTTTATTTATCCCAGTAGTTGGAGGGACAACAGTAAAACCGTTAAAATATACCACTACATCACTCAGTTGAGATCAGTTGTGTTAATGGTAACGCTAATATTAAAGGAAACATTCAGCATTCATTGACGTGCGGCCATTCTTATTGTCGTTTGAAATTCATAAGATCTTTCTATTAAAACAATTTTTCAGGAAAATATGTTTTTCAAGTCCATTGTTATCACTCTTTCTAGTATTGATGAAGATTTCCTTCCTAACATTTTGTTTAAAGTAGTGTGGAACATCAACGTCTTGATTATATCATTATTTTCTCTTCGAGTTACATATATCTATTTTGGTTGTTACTTGTTGGAAGTCTTCAAGTGATGTGGTTTCTGTTATTTAGCACAATCCTTTCTTTGTGATTCTGTAGCACTAGGCCACAATGTTTGAAGATGGCTGGACCTCGCTATGACCTACAAGTCTCGTATGACTTAAAAAAAAAACAGTGTATCTGAATAAATGTATGTCACTCAAGTCTCACCAGTTTAATATTAAAGATTGAATTTAGTTTCATTTCCTGTCAATCAATATTAGTAGCAGTAGTAATAGTTGCATTCTATTAACCGTTAAACTAGCATTCGGCTAGCTTAACGGTTAATAGAAACGGAAATGGAATAGAGTTTAAATTTTTGGTGTAGCATTATGCTCTTGAGACAAGGCTTAAACCCATCTCTTCTACCTTAACACTATACGTGAAATAGCTAGGCAGACTCTACTCTCTGAACCTGGTTGACGACCAGTCTAGGAGAAAGATAACTCAAAATTACTGGCTGTGGAGGAGACAACTGGAAACACTAATCATAATAAAGAAAAAAATATCATAAATGTTAAAAATGGTAGCTGATCGCCAAGATTCTAAAGTAGTGGTTCTCCATCTTCTTCTTTTTTACCTATGGACCACTTTTACTCTTAATTTTTTGGTGGACTCCCATAACCATTCGATGAAAAAAGAAACTTATTTTATTTTTTATTGATAAGTTTAGGAATTGTATTATAGAAATAGTAAATGTATATGCTTTATTTTGAAGTAAGACTAAGGAAAATAAACTAAATTCTATAGAACATCTACACTAGTAGATATATAAGCCCTCACAGGAGAGTGTTTTGTCAGAAATTGCCCCATCTGCTGAAGAGGCTAATACTATTAATCTTTCTTTTACGTATAATACTTATATGCTTTATATATTAAATTAATTTGATTATTGGTATTTTAATTTTTTATATTTTAATTATTTTATATTAATATATTAATATTTTATATTTTATTTATATTTAAAATTATAATTATTATTTATTATTAATATATTAAATTAATTTATGTAGTAAATTATGATCTTTATATAATTTTGCTTTATATATATAATCCTTCCTTTATATATACTTCATAGTTTATTCAACTTTTACAATGAAAACATCCGATATAGTAAAAGGGACGCTAACTGACATCGCTTGATCTCGTTTCCTACAAGTTGTCTTTCTATTATTTTTTTGTTTTGTATTTTAATATGGCGTAGATTACTGTAGAAATTCAAATTCTCAGTTGTAACAACCGTTTCAAGGGTGAAATATTACCGTGGACCCCCAATTTGCTATTTTTGTGCGCCCTCAATAATGCTACATGTACCTCCAAGATCCATATGGACACCGGTTGAGAACCACTGTTCTAAAGGGATATAGCATTTAAAAGTACAGTAATGGCACTAGTTTCTCGATGAAGACTGAAGTACCTAATACGATATTCGAAATTTTTGATCATGAATATAAAGATTAGCGATGTGAGCAACGGTGTAGACTGATTTCTTATTTTGAAACCTCCAGATTGAAACTGCACGCACTTGCAAAGTCAGGCTACCTTGTGATTACTAATAATTCTGAATCAGCATTTTGATCTCAGAGAAGCCATTCGACTGGACAGTGTTAATTTTGGTTTCCCTTCACTTGACAAATTCCCAGCTCGCAAACACTGAGACGGGAGACTGAGCTCGTGAACAAGTTTCGTGCGCCTCCGTTGTTCCTTTCGTCTGTCGGGTTTTTAGTCTCTCCAAGCGTAAACGCGGAAATCTTTTTCTTCAATCTTTTCAGCGAAGACCGGAGATGAAAAATGACTAAATGAAGCTCAAAAATGACTAACAGCTTGTAAAAGATTCTGATGATAATCTTAACGAAACATCAAAGATTTGCCGCTGACAAATGTGTAGCGTAAATCATATATGTATTTATTAAATAAAGAAAGATCTTTCAGATGGGAAAGATCTGTCATTTTAAATCGTTTTTATCGTATGTGACTACTGGCATAGTGCGAATTAATTTTTAAAAAGATTTAGAGTATTTTCTTTTATTTCTTTACAATATTGAAGATGGATGAAAATAAGTAACAATTTTCATTTTAAGAAAGGTAAAAATTCAACTCAAGAGTATTTGGACAGTTTGGAAGAAAGTGTAACTAACGACCGAAATTGTCAAAAGTGGTTTGCAAAATTAAGTTTCATGTCTGAGATTTTTTTTTGTTGAAAAGTGCTATACATTTGGATGTAGCAGTTGAGGCTTATAAAGACCAGATTGAATTATTATTGGGTAATGATAGATATTGTAAGACGTGGAAGATATCCAGAATTTTCAAAATTATTTTCTTCGCATTGATTATGTTTTGCACTTTGATGTGTGACTTCCACATAAGTTAAACGAAATAAAAAATTTAAAAAATGCCAGACTGTATTTCTGAATCGGATTCGTTATTTAACCATAGCATAAATGATCCGTTTTGGAAAGAAATTGTGTAAAAGTGAATATTAGACAACGGAAAAGGACTATTGTGGAATCATCACGAATCGTAACAAACGTCAGTCTTTATCCAAATAAATGCAACGTCAATCATCATCTGTAGTCTTGAATCCACTTTTTTTTATTGTCCTTTGTCCTCAGTCCTCAGTAACGTTTCCTTTATTCTATTGTCTTTTCTCCTCAGTATTCCCTTGTGCATCGGTGGCTTTATTGACCTTGTTGTGATAAAATGATTAAAAAAGGCGATGTATATTGTGGAATTGGAATGATATTGTCTACTAAGCGAACATCCTTCGAGAAGATGACATTATTAATTAGAACAAATACTAATCCCAGTCAGACGAAATTGAACACAGAAATGGATGAAAACCGATTATATACGAAATTAATTATGATTATAGGACATCAGGGCACCGGTAGACTGCACGTTTCTTTGGTGATAAGATCAAAATTGTTGCTTGACTTATCACTTATTCCAGTCTTAACATAATTCTTTAAATAAAAAAAAATGCTAATTTCATAGAAGACTGTGAAAGGCAACAAGGGTAATTCTTCATTGCGAAAGATAAAAAAAATTCTAATTAAATATGTCGACGTTTTCAATCTTTTATGCATATTCTCGCATCCGGAATCTAATGGGCTATTTAAATTTTTATCTATTTTTTCCAAATTTCCCAATGTTATTCCAGATTGCACATTTACTTTATTTATCCGAGACTGACTGTTACTTCCAACCCCCTCTGGCTGAAATCTGGTCAATCCGATATTTGCCTGCGTCCTATTTTCCACATGGTCGTTTTACCCAAGGTTGCCAAAGAAGCATGCGCGTGGGCGAGGATGAAAACTGAACAGGCTACGCAGAAGTCAGATTATTTCGATCCTTCCTATTTACTGAAAGACCTGCAATAAGGTTGATATAGCCGAGATCAGGTGCCCCTCAATTTTGGCGCGTCATGCCTGAAAACAGGAACACGGCGCCGCATAGTGTCTCACCTGAAGACGAGAAGACAGCGTTGAGTCCCGCTCAAAGACGAGAAGACAGCGTTGCGTCTCAACCGAAGACAAGAACACAGCACTACATTCCGCTCGAAGACGAGAACACAGCGTAGCCTCTCACTCGAAGACGTAAACAGAGCACCGCATTCCGCCCGAAGACGAGAACACGAGAAAACAGATTTCCCATTGCCGTAAGGTTGCCTTTTTTATAAATATTTTCATGGCAATTGTTCGGATGAGCGCTTCGCTATGGTAACTAGACTTTTTGAATTTAAGCGCAGTACTGGACTGGCGACTCACCAATTTACAGTTGAGCTGGCTAGATGCAAGCGCAAATTCTATGCTAATAGTTTCTTTTCTCGCACTTATCGTTTGTGGAACTCCCTTCCGGTTCCATGCTTTCCAGACAACTTTAATCTGCAAAAATCTAAATGCAATGCCAATCGCTATCTACTGTCCTTCTGGTTTCTTTTCTTTAGTTTTCGCTACTTAGTAATATTTCTGTTTCTAACTCTTCCACACACAGTAACTCCTTGTGTCTCAGTGGCTTTACTCCCTTGCTTGTGGCGAGCTTGATTAAAAAAAAAAGATTAAAGCAGAAACATCAACCCTGGATCAAATAGTTATATTCTGTCGCGACAATATTTTGAATAATCCGAATATCATTTCAACTAAAACTGAACATGGCTACGTTTGATATTGACAGTCTTACGACTCAATGAAACAAATTCATCACTAGCCTTCGAAGAATAAAGCATTTTATTCGACTAATTATTTCTTTTTATACAAATGGTATTTTAAAAAGTTGCTTATTACAAAAGGTATAATGACTGAAGAAGATGATGGTAGCGTTACAATTATCAGTATGGAATGTGAAACCGGTAAGCCGAATTCAAATTCTGACTGTATGTTCACTTTGGTACAAGCGTTCTTGTGAAAGAGATAGATCCACCACTTCTCTCTCCACCATCTATGGGTTAAATAGCAAACTATACTGAGATCTCTAGCTTTGAACAGAGAAGAACAAGTCTGAATTCAAGACTGTGGAGAAGACAGTAGGAAATATTATATTTTCCAGAAAATCATAGCAATTCAGAGATAATAAACAAAATAATTCTGTAGTGCTATGAGTTAAATAATAAAGCAGACTATGCTCTCTAGCCTTGTCTAAGTGAAGGACGACTCTGACTTCAAAGCCGCGAAGAAAGCAACTGTAAACCTCTCCACTCTCTTTCACAAGAAGTCATAATTTGCAGGCTGCCCTCAGATTTTTTTTTAATATCTGTAAATTGTAATGCCTTCTTGGCAATTTTACCTTTTCCTTTACCGCCGTTCAGAATTCCGAATTTTCCATTTCTTAGAACGGTTACTACCTAAAGTTACAGAGATCCGTTTACGCTTCAATTTAAGTCACAGCTGGTAGGGGTGAAGGGACGGGTTCATTTAAGTTATTTATACGAAAGTGAACGCAACAAACGGGTACGGAATTGAAGCACGGGTCATCGATTCCACTTTCTGCGATGGTGTCCTCTACACTACCTGCACATCAGAACAGAAATAATCCACCACTGTAAATTAAATAAAGGACTCAGTTTGGAAATCCCGACAAAGTTACCCGGATCGGCAGATACTTGAAGAAGAGCACAAATGATGAAGCGTCGTGCTAACAAAATAAAAAGTAATTATATTTGTCCTAATGTAAATAATGTAAACAAGTGAGATGTAGCTGTAGGGTGGAAGGCCTGTTGGAGTAATAGCGGCTCGGATTGAGGAATTGGTAAGAGCCAAGTTCGAAATCCACTCGGATCTATTACATTCACTTACGTGCTAATACCCTTGGGTAAGGTATGAATCTTCTTCTCCCCCCTCCCCGGTAGGACAGACTGTGTTCTTTAGCCCTGGGTGGCATCAGGTCTAGGAGAATTCTAAACCGGCCTCAACTCCGTCAGGCTATGAAGCTCCTATCTCTTTAATTGACCAACTTAGGGAGCTCTTCTTCTCCTCCTCTTCAATCTTAGAGGAAACGTTGCCATGTTTTTTTAATCTTATTTCTTTCGTGATATTTCTGCTACATTTTATCACCTCTTCCCAGATGAGAACGCTACGGCCGTTATAGAAGCCATGAAGATAGGAAGTAAAAGTAAGTCTAGGGCAAGATTTGAACTTCCGAGGCCGAATTGCTATGATTCCTTAAGGTAAAGGGATATGGGTTCAAATCTTGCTGAAAGCTGTATCCCTATTTTCAATTCCCGCAACCTCTTTAGCAATCAAAGAGAAAAAGCCACAAAAGTCAGATGAAATATTAACTAGTTAGAAAATATTAATAATAAACCTATCCGTTTTGTCTGATGTTTTAAATCGAAAGTCGCAACATGTCTTTGATTAAATATCACGTGGCTGATAGATTTAGGTTGGTAAATGTAAAGTTGAGGCTTATCCAATCGTGTCACATATTTTTATATTTTTATATATAACAATGTTACAATTTTTATAGATTTTAAAAATCAGTAAGCACAGACCGGGTGCTGTCCCTGTCAAAGGATATCACGTCTTGTTCAGTTTCAGTACTGCTCCGTTCTTACGTGTCCTGTTTCCACTGTCTACCCGGCCCAAGGATTGAACTCAGCATTACTATGCCACCAAATCCATGAACCAATGATTTAATCTTCTAGATAGATTAAATTAAGAGTTAAGTTCGAAATTTCCTGGGAGTAACTCGGAGTGACAAATAACTAAAAAAAAGTCGGAGTGCACAACGGCCAAAATTTTGGGGGAACAACAGAAAAGATGAGGATATTCGTCCAAATGGAAATAATGTAAATAATGATTCAATCATCATCCTAAAAATTCAGGCAGAAATTCCTTTTTACTCATATTCAGATCGAGGAAATTATAGACTTCTGGGAATGATACACTTATCTCTGCAACTGAGATTGCGCCTGCAAGTGCGAATAACAGCTCCAGAGATTGTGCCATTGCCAAGAGAGCCGTAAATCTCACCCTCTTGTCGAATTCAAATTAAGATCTAAATAAAGCAGAGCCTTAAGATCCGAATAAAACGTAACCTTGACTTTTTTTCTAACCCCAAAGTGTTTATTAATGAATTAAGAAAGCTGGGGAAACATTTCTACTTAATTGGAGAGCAACTCTGAAAACTATGATGTTAAGAGACAGAAGGAAGCAAGGGATTTAGGGTTCAAGGTTCTGCCTGCTGCATTTCTTTTCTTTCTTTCTTTCTTTCTTTCTTTCTTCCATCTTCCATTTTTTTATATTATTTATTTATTTATTTGCTTTTGGGGCTGATGATAGGGCTTTCTATTGAAAAGTAACCGGTTGCACGGCCAACGTACCTTTCGAAAATTCGACTACTGCTGCTGCTGCTGCTGAACGCGTGCGCTTCGAGAAGCACACGCATGCGCCATCGACCGCAATCAATCGTTCCTTTTTTTATTAAGTGTATTGGAATGTTGCTGTGATTTTACGAATTTGGTGTCCTCAGCAAGAGAGCTTATCCCCCCTCCATACTCTGCCGCCTGCTCCCGTCATACCTTCGATCATAGCCCCTTTATTTCTGGTTCCATCGATCTCTCATTGCAACACTTGTTGTTTACGATCTAAAACCACTATATAGATTTTGCTGATTATATATATATATATGTGTGTGTGTGTGTGTGCGCGCGCGTGTGTATGTGTGTGTGTAGAGAGGGAGAGAGGTTGTCTGCGTATGTTTGTGTGTATTTAGTGTGTGCGTTCAACAGAATGTGTGTGTGAGTGAATGTGAGTGTGTGTGCTTTTAAGAAAATAAGAAACAAATATAGAAATATTATATATCCTGTTATATATATATATATATATATATATATATATATATATATATATATATATATGTAGTAAATAAAATTATAGAGATCACAGATTACAAAGACAGTTTGTATTAAAAACATCTTCCGAAAATACACTGGTCGACTCTTTTTTGTTTCTTTTTGTCAAAACACAATGTTTGTTTTATATATATATATATATATATATATATATATATATATATATATGAAAAATCATTACCTTGTCTATGTAAAACAGGTTCTTGCCCAATTGTTCTTACTTGTTTTACATAGCCAAGGTAATGATTTTTCATTCATATATATATATATATATATATATATATATATATATATATATATATATATATATAAATATAACAAACATTGTGTTTCGGCAAAAAGAAAAAAAAAGAGTCGACTGGTGTATTTTTGAAAGATGTTTTTAATGCAAACATTTTTTTCTAATCTCTGATCTCTATAATCGTGGCCTGACGATTGCGTCTAGCATGAAACAGACTGTCGCCTCTAAGTGTTTACTTCTATGTTCACTTTTATATATATATATATATATATATATATATATATATATATATATATATATATACACACAGTGTGTGATGGATAAATTGTCGTCTAAATTACGCATTATCATTTTATATTATGCAAAATTATCTTGAAATACTAAAAAGTACATTTATTCAATAAAATCACCATTGGCTTCAACCACAGCCTCCAGATGACTTCAGAATTTCCTGCAACTCTTCTGGACGGTCTCCTTGTTTAAGTTGGTGAATGCTGCCATAATCCTTGCCTTCAGTTCATCTTTGAAGTTTACTTGGTCTCTCGCTCAACTGCGCCCCACACATAATGAGCAACGGGTTGCATTTATGTGGCATATGTAAGGGATGATATGGTCGCAGAAATTGTCTGTCAGCTATGACTGGGTTCTCCTGTTTGTGTGGCATGGTGCAGAGTCCTGTTGCCAGACATAGTCTTCTAGCACTAACCCTCTTAATTCTGGGCAGCACTACCTCCTCTAGACACTTGATGTACGCCTCCGCGTTGAGTTTTAAGACCGGTGGGA
The DNA here is from genome assembly GCA_964036315.1 of Acanthosepion esculentum. NCBI lineage: Eukaryota > Metazoa > Mollusca > Cephalopoda > Sepiida > Sepiidae > Acanthosepion > Acanthosepion esculentum. The sequence continues at coordinate 34,325,542 of OZ038486.1, read as the reverse complement.
AGATGAATGGAGGCATAACGTCGGTATCACTAGTGATCACGCCAAACACCTTCGTAATCACCATTAGACTCATCCAACTCTTTCGAATCCTCTGCAGTGTCCTTAGACTGACACCCAAACACACTGAGATGTTCGTATTGGAGCTTTCGCCAAGCTGTACAGAATGCCGTTTCCAAATTTCTGGCGGAGTGAATTGCATCATGGTTTTCGTTTTCTCACAGACGGTGCCCAACTGACCCTACTATACTGCGGAGTCGACAAAAAAACAACGCACATGCGCAAAATGAAAATATAAAATGATGACAATTTTCCCATCGCACCTTGTGTATATGTATGTACGTATTTAACTTAATGAAGAAAATGTAAGTAATCATGACTATGCTTATATCTCTCTATCTCTGTCTCATTTTTACTTTTCTATTTTATATTGATTTCTCATTCTTTTTATTTTATTTCTTCTCTCTCCTTTTCCACTTTATTTTCTACATTCATTTAATGTATCTTTCTTCTCTCACCCACAGACCAACTTTTACTTTCATTTGTTTACCCCACCCAAAGACCCTTGATTATATTTTTCTGTCCTTCAATGAACCTCTTGACCTACTCCTTATTTTCTACTTGTCTATTCTCATCATCAAACGCTTGACTATTTATTTCCACTTTATCTCCCCGCCTCTATTTTAGTCTCTCTTGATATTGTCATTCATTAATTTTCTAGCTGTCTTCCTCACTACGTCTTTTTCATTTCCGTCAGCATCGTTTCTACAAATGCGAAGAATATATATATGTGTGTGTGTGTGTGTGTGTGTGTGTGTGTGTGTGTGAGTTAGAATATATATGATTGAAGAGTGCTCAAAATGGGAGATCGACCAATTATAGATTTATACTGAGATAACATAAAAATAATAAATAAAGCATGGTGACTGTCGGTTTCACGCCGGAGTTTGATGATCACTTACAATTACAATGCAGTGTTGATTCTCATGTTCACAATTTGTTTATCTATCTATCTATCTAAACACACACACACACACACACACACACACACACATATATATATATATATATATATATATATATATATATATATATATATATATATATATACTGTCATCCACAGACAGACTGTTTCGCTGTATCACAGCTCATCAGTGTGGCTAGACGTCCGGTTGCCTCCAGCTAGGATCGAAACCCAACTTAATTAGTGTCAGTCGGGGATTCTACCACCATTGACGCACGGCAGGGATGAAGGAGAATTTAAGCGTATTTATTTTTAGATAAACACACAGTGACAGAGATAACTCGATTCGATTTACCGAAGAGTCTTGCATATATATATATATATGAAAAATGAAAAATGAAATCTAAAATTTGTATATGAAGAACAATTTTAGGGGAAGAACTATGACAAAAAGCTAAATGAAACTGGGTAGACTATATGCAAAAAATATATATTAAAAAATATAAATTTAAATTCTCAGCGTCCCCTCTCCTTCACGCACATGTATAGTCACATCAACGTAAATTTGTCTTTCTATTGATAAAATCCTAAATGGCGAAACGCCTGACACAAAGTTTATTTTTTCATACTGTTTTTCCAAATATATATATATATATATATATATATATATATATATATATATATATATATATATAAAGAGGTACAAAGACAGAGAATTGTCGAGAGCCATGTTCGCCAACGTCCTGAAGGAACATGGCACATAGAAGAAAAATACTTTTTTAAGCAAGTAGTCTTTTTAAGTAGGACTTAATATAGAGTTATAGGGCATTACCATCATCTCCCCCACCACCACCACCACGACAACCACGACTACCACCACCATTAATAATAGCAATAATAATTATATATCTCATAGAATATCTCTTCCTATGCCTACGATGTATATATATATATATATATATATATATATATATATATATATATGTGTGTGTGTGTGTGTGTGTGTGTCTGTGTGTGTGTGTGAGAGAGAGAGAGAGAGAAAGAAAGAAAGGGTGCGCGTGTGTGCCTCTGTGTATGTGTACTTTTGTGCAAATATATATGTGAGTGTGCACGAATGTGTAAATCAACAGCTTGATAATTATAGTTTGAATTCTTATCTGACATTCTCATTACATAATATTAGATCCCTGTTATTAATATTTACTATTGTATTAAGTGCATTAACAAGGAAGGAATAGGTTATGTTAAAAAAACAAAAACAAATATGGCTTTTAATCATTTGGTCAGTTTTAGGAAAGCTGGTCGGGACGGAAACTTTTCAGTACCCCCTCGTCGATCAGCAAAAGGATAGCAGCGATAATGAGCGATATTATAAGTCAATGTTTGCACTGGGATGGAGTAAAGAGAAAGGCCGATAAAGAAGACGGCTAGATTTAGTTGAGTGAGAGGATAAGAGAGAGAGGGGGGAGAGTGAGAGAAACAGAAAAGGGCCCATGTGAGTTGCAGTTTGCGTGCCACTCATTGAAAAGAGAGAGAGAGAGAGTGATAGATACAAAAGATGATGAAAGGGAAAGGGCTGTAAAAGAGCGCGAGAGGGAGTAGGAAGGACGACTGTGGAAAAATGAGCGATCGGTTAGAAAATGATGCGGAGGAATGTGGGAGAGACGGAGAGGATGAAGATGAGTTACAATGATGAAGACATGTCATTCTAGTGCTCGCCAGAATGCGGCAGGCTCGTTAGTTAATCCTATTTCTCTAATCCCATTAGTTGGCATTCTGCATCCCTTCTTTGCCGCCACCCCAAGTCTACCTTCCCCGACTTCAACTTGTGCCTTCGCCTTTCTGCTTTTGCTATCCATGAATATTTTCTCTCCCTCCAATGTCTCCCCATAGATACACTTGTCTTTCTCTTCATTTCGCCAGCTTTTTCTTTCATTCCTTTTCTCGTTCATTTTACGTTTGGAACGAGACAACGTTTCTTCCTTCTTATTAATGTCTTTATTCACACTGTTTTCTTCTTTTTTACTTTCTGTTGCCATTCTTTCTTACCTCATTTCCCTTCCTTCTTTATACTTTCTTTTCTTATCCGACTTTTCTATTTTTTACGCTCTTTTTCTTTCCTTTTTATGCCTTTTCTTTCTTTCTCACTTATTTTTCTCCTTTATTTGCCGTTTCTTTTTATACGACTTTTTCTTTCTTACATGCTTTTCATTTCTTTATTTCATTCTTTCTTTCTTTCTTTCTTTCTTTCTTTCTTTCTTTCTCACTTATTTTTTCTCCTTTATTTTCAGTTTCTTTTTATACGACTTTTTCTTTCTTACATGCTTTTCATTTCTTTATTTCATTCTTTCTTTCTTTCTTTCTTTCTCACTTATTTTTTCTCCTTTATTTGCCGTTTCTTTTTATACGACTTTTTCTTTCTGACATGCTTTTCATTTCTTTATTTCATTCTTTCATTCTTTCTTTCTTTCTTTCTTTCTTTTTTACAAGTCATTTTTTTTCAGACGTTTCTTTCTGTCTTTCTTTATCGCATACGTTCCTTTTTTTTCCTTTATTCTTTCTTATACCTCTTTCTTTCTTATGTTTCTTTCTTTCTTTCCGCTATTTTCTTAATTTCTAAATTTCTCATCCCCCTCTCCTTTATACCATTCATTTGTTCATTCATTGCTTTCTTCCTTCTTTACATTCAATAATTACTCTTCTTCTCATTCTTTTCATTTACATTATCCGTTTCCCCATTTATCCTCTCACTCACTCACTCTCTCTCTCTCTCTCTCTCTCTCTCTCTCTCTCTCTTTCTCTCTACTTTCTTTTTCTCTCATCTCATTCTTGCTCAGTTTTCTTTGTGATGAATGATTTTAAGCATCCACATCCACGGCAGTAACCGACACACACACACACACAAATACATACATATATATATATATATATATATATATATATATATATATATATGCCAAACATCTTCAAACACATACAGATCACTTTGAAGAATAATATCCCAAAATACAATCACATAATTTCCCCTAATATAAGTATATATATTTGTACCAAGAGGGCAAAACAAACACCTGTTAACAAAAATGCACTTTTATAAATAAAAGCGTACATGCAGACTATACAGAAATTATATATATATATGCATGTGCGGGTGTGTATGTGTTTTACACGCATTTTGCTTAGGTAAAAATTGCCCCTTCATCTAAGTAAATTCTTTGTAGGCAATCCAAGTATACACACAAGTATTTTAGTTGTTCAGTTATAATCACAACCAAATAGGAAAATAGGTGGGCAAGCACACGCTCACAAACATAACACAAACGCACACGTAGATGCACATATAAAGGCACACATACGTATAAGTATAAATACACATATAAACACAAATACAATATGTGAGTGTATAAACATAGAATATATAAATATAAGAGCACATAAATATATACATGTGTAAACACACATTTAATTATATGCTATAAAAACTGTAAATCCACATATAGACACACACACACACACACACTCATAAAATCACATATACAAACGCCCAGTTATAATAGAATATTTGCAAACTAAAAGTCACGGAAATCGTGAAGAAGAAGAAGAAGAAGAAGAAGAAGAAGAAGAAGAAGAAGAAGAAGAAGAAGAACAAGAAGAAGAAGAAGAAGAAGAAGAAGAAGAACAAGAACAAGAACAAGAACAACAACAAAAACAAGAAGAAGAAGAAGAAGAACAACAACAACAACAACAAGGAGAAGAACAAGAACAAGAACAAGAACAACAAGAAGAAGAACAAGAACAAGAAGAAGAAGAACAAGAAGGACAACAAGAAGAAGAAGAAGAAGAAGAAGAAGAAGAAGAAGAAGAAGAAGAACAAAAACAGGAGATTGAGAAGAGTGAGAATGTCACGCAAAAAGAGAAGGAGAGGGCAATGGCGAACTGTTGACCAATCGTTGGAGTAAAGTAGAAGCAGTAAAGGTAAAAGGACGCGCCGCGTTATAAAAAGAAAAGGAAGAGTAGGATAGAAAGAAGTTAACAAGATTGGGAGAAAGAAAGAAAGTTGAAGGGGCCTGCTATTTGATCGTCTCATCGTCTGATTAATTATCGATTTCATCGTGAACAGATCACTTGGTACCTCAGTCTAATATTGGCTGCGTGACTTGCTCTGCCCTAACAGCCGCTGTACTTCAGTCCACCCGCCATCCCATCTCCTTGAAGTGAATTCAAGGGATTCGCTGATCCGAGCATGCGCAATGGTCGCTTATTAAACCACTTGCTCGCTTCCATGGTATATCGGTGAGCGCATTTTAAGGACATCAGAACCTTAATGGTTATTGCTACCTCCTTTTGGATGGATGGAGGCCGGATAAAGACTCAGTAGTTGTTGATGAATAAACAAAAGAGAAGGAAAAAGAAAATTATGAATACTTTCACACACACGCGCGCACACACACACACACACACACGCACGCACACACACACATATACATACATAGAATGAGCACAAGAAATAATATTGGTAATAGAGAAAAATAGATAAATTTATCATCATCATCATTTCACTCCCATAAAACACAAATGCACACACACACACACACACGCACACACACAGACACACACACACACACACATATATATATATGTGTGTGTGTGTGTGTGTGTCTGTGTGTATGTATGTAAGTATGTATATACAGAGAGAGAGAGAAGTACAGAGAAAGAGTGGGGGAGAGAAAGAAAGAAACACACACAGACACACACACACACACACACATATATATATATATGTGTGTGTGTGTGTGTGTGTGTGTGTGTGTAAGTATGTATATACAGAGAGAGAGAGAAGTACAGAGAAAGAGTGGGGGAGAGAAAGAAAGAAACACACACAGACACACACACACACACACACACACATATATATATATGTGTGTGTGTGTGTGTGTGTGTAAGTATGTATATACAGAGAGAGAGAGAAGTACAGAGAAAGAGTGGGGGAGAGAAAGAAAGAAAATGATAGAGTAGAAATAGACATAAAAAGTGGACTAGCTGTGTCTAGGACATACCATCAGTAAAACTTTGGAAACTTATATATATATATATATATATATATATATATATATATATATATATATGCAAAAGGTTGCTGAAAGTTCCCGGTCAGACCAAGAAGGATTTTGTCAAATTTTCTTTATCACACACACGCACACACACAAACATATATATATATATATATATATATATATATATATATATATATATATATATATATATATATATATATATATATATATATATTACACGTTTTGTTAAATTCAAATGACAGTTGTCATTTTATTGTATTTTACAATTTTCGAAAAGATGTTGCACATCAGGATGAAAACTGTTAATAATCTCTGTTCAAAATCCAGTTTCTGATAATGACTCATACTGCAAAAGCACTTGAACAAAAACAGAAGAAAGCATTAGCTTTGAACAGTCGGCTAGATATTTGCCAATATTAAATGCTGGGATCATTTAACTAGAGACTTAACATGAAGTTTACTCAATCACAAGTTGGTCGAAGACTTTGAGACTTTTCTCATATATACTACCCACTGACTTGCACATATGTATGTGCGTGTATTTTTTTAGTTGTGCATATGCATGCATACGTTTGTGTATGTATATGCATGTGCATATATTTGGATGTGTGTGCAAGCGTGTGTATGCATATATGCACAAAAAGTAAACATTGTAAATAAAACCTTCTAGAAAACGATTTTTGCTCTTAACCGAAAATAAGTAGTATGTATGCGTGTGCTATGTATATATATATATATATATATATATATATATATATATATATATATATATGCGCGTGATCTGCATTTATGTATAAGGAATACATTATTATAAGCACATACACGCAGAAACATATATATATATATATATATATATATAGAGAGAGAGAGAGAGAGAGAGAGGGAGAGAAAGAGAGGGTTCACAATGAATGTGCATGCATACAAATATGTATATCAATGAAGCTAGACATTTATAGCTGCCCGTCTCGCCTAACAGGCCGCAAACAAATATGACGATATATGTTTATTTAATCATTTATATGAAATATATATTTATATTATATATTATTATTTTAAATCCTCTTTTTTCCCCTACTAATTAAATATGAAATCCATCGGATGAAATCTTCGCTCGACGAGATGATTCCGAAACAAGTCGGATTAAGTTGGCCATTCGTTGGATAGCAAAAGAAGAAAGGATCAACTTGCGGTGTTTTTCGTGCCTTTCAAACGGATGGCCATATATCTTTCACGTTGGTGTCTCCTAAATGGTTGAATGGACCCAGCTACATTGGCCACTGGAGAAGCTATTCCATTACCTACACACACACACACACACACACACACACACACACACACACACACACACACACACACACACACACATTTATATATATATATTCATGGAAGGAAATTGATTTTACTTAGCTTAAGTTAAGCTGTAGCAAGACCAAAGAGCTGCAGAGTGTAAGGAATTTGTCTTTAGCAATATTTTCAAGCAGAACACACGTGTATATCGGCATTCGCAAGATTGGCTTTTAAAGGGGTTCAGATGTAGACACCTGTGAAAAAAATGTATTGTATGTTTCATTTTTAATATTAGCTTTTGGGGCGAGTTTGTATAAATACTAGGCAGAAAAGGGATCAGGAGAAACAGCGAAAAGACATCATTTTCTAAGTGTTTGCAAAGGACAGATAATTGTGGATAGCCATGATCACCAACATCCTGAAATCCAGTTTATATCATCGGGAACGAACTGGGGTAGACTAAAATATACCACCACCCCCCGCTCCTAGAAGAGAATACCGGGTGTAACAGGCAATCTGTCCGAATCAAGTAAAAACAAAATTGTCCATTTGTCCATCACTGAACCCTTGTATCTAAGAAATGATTAAAGATATCTTACTGGAATTCCTTGATGTTTTTATAACACTACTGGTCTCTACTTTGACCAGTATGATTGTATAATTACTCTCCAAGCTTAGAAAAATCCTGATAAAATTGATCATAAATGAAAATGACATGTTCATTAATTAATCATAGCTAAGATCATGAAGGATGGAAATTAAGTTCATATATATATATATATATATATATATATATAAAATTAAGTAATTCATCGAGTCTGAAACCTCAACAGAATGCAGAAAGCACTGGACGGCCGTTTCATCCTATATTTGGAACTTATCAGCAGTGCGCATCCACTACCGAACATTGAAACCCTGACAGGTTGTCAAGCGAACACCATACCAACTGTTCTACGGGCCTCGGTGACGAAGAGGTAGCAAATCAGACTGAATTTGTGAGAGAGCGGCGCTATATTGAGTCTGATTTGCTACCTGGATGTAAAAAAAGACATATCTATTTCCATACCCGAGGAAGATTGTATGCACAATCGAAAGCTTGTAGTAAAAAAAAAACCTTATACAACTGGAATTCATAAACAGGGATCATAACATTCATTTACAGGTTCGAGGTTAATGTATTTTATTAAAAATTGTTTGCGACAGTGATTCTTGCCATTTATATCATTAACTTCACTATCTGCTTTTTGTATGAATGATTCATGTAATGTAAATTTAACTGCACCACATACTTGATATATATATATATATATATATATATATATATATATATATATATATATATGTGTGTGTGTGTGTGTGTGTGTGTGTGTGTGTGTGTGTGTGTGTGTGTGTGTGTGTGTTAATCCAGGATGGTTTTCCAACTTATTCAAGATGATCTTAACCCTCTTTAACCTTCTAACTTTTCGTCCTGGAGTAACAAGTTGCTTCACATTTTCACGTACGATTTGATTTGCAAGTTTTTTTCACTGCTCTTTGGACTGTCATAGCTGAAACTCTTCTCTCACGTGCCAAACGTTTTATGAATTGAGTTGGATCTTTTCTAATTGATCTCTTTAGCTCTAAGTTGAAATGATGACCCTTCTCTCCGTTGTAACCTCCTGATCCAGTTTTCCTCTCTACTGAGCTCTTTTTTTAAAATTTACTCACCGTTCTCTTGATGTTTCTTGAATGGATTTTAAAGATGGAACCCAGAGTATGAATGTTGGTACCATTATTGAAGGCCTGAATGATCTTTTCCTCTCAGCATTGCTTATTTAGGAAGAACATAGGGCTGACACAAAACGATTTTAACCTGTACTCTTTCTAGCTAAATAATTCAAAGTCTTTCTCAATGATTCCTACGACAAATGGTGTGTTTGTTTTTTTTAGATATTAAACATTTTATGGAGAGGACAATTATGCTATTACACGATTTGGACAATGTTGCTGTTACACCCGGTATATCCCTCCCCGACCCATTTCGTAATAAGATGCTGTTTTTTTTTCGGAATTTCTGGGATGTGGAGTTATCATTATTTACGCTGTTTCTATGTGGGTTGTATGTTGTTGATATCAAAACGTTTCGGCTGATGTGCCCTCCGGTTTTCATTATGCGTAGGTTGATGTAGGTAACCTATAGGGAATTCTGAACTGAATCTTTTATTTAGTTACTGGGTAGACTGTTCTCATTTCCCTGCCCATTGTCTAAGAAAATGGATCAACATATACCTGATGAAGGCCGGAGAGCACAACGGCCGAAATGTTGGGATAATAACAACAGCGATGAGAATAAGAGTCTGCATGTAAAAAAAGACGTACATTATTTTATTTCTTATTATTCTATATGTTATTTTTGGTGGGCACATGTGCTTGAGTTGCTATCCCTATTTTTTATTTATTTTATTGTTAAACAGTGAAATTAATAACAAGCGGACTAGATTGAGAAGTCTTACTAAAGAAAAAGTGTGCCTCTGACAGGAATCGAACATACAACCTTTTTTCTATCAGAGAAACCACTTTTGGGGTCAAATTTTACCGGTACCTTTTTAGCCACGGAGACCAACCTGAGAGTGCAAGGTTTGAATTATCTATTTAAGGAAAGCATTTTTTCTCGTTGGTACTTCTAAGAATCCATATTTGTTAGCATTAGTTTTGTTCTCGAAGGATCGTTTTTTATGAGACATAGTTTCTTATTACCGTAAACGTTATTGTGTCCACATATGCGTGATAAGATTATGGAAAGCTAGCAAAGATATATATATATATATATATATATATATATATATATATATATATATATATATATATATATTTGTCATCCACAGACAGACTGTTTCGCTGTTTCACAGCTCATCAGTGTGGCTAGACGTCAGGTTGCCTCTAGCTAGGGTCGAAACTCGACTGAATTTGCGACGCACGGCAGGGATGAAGGTGAATTTTAGCGTGTTTATTTTTAGATTTAGATAAACACACAGTGACTGACAGTGACTCGATTCTGCCGAAGAGTCGTGCAATATTAGCTTAAATAGTCACTGTTTACAAATTCACACCTCAAACCAGAGAACTCAACCGAAATTAATTTTTCAGGAGCCAATATATATATATTATTGTCATCCACAGACAGACTGTTTCGCTGTATCACAGATCTTCAGTGTGGCTAGACGTCCGGTTGCCTCTAGCTAGGATCGAAACCGACTGAATTGGCGTCATTCGAAAATTCAACCACTAAGCCGTCGGCGCACAGCAGGGATGAAGGTGAATTTTAGCGTATTTATTTTTAGATAAACACACAGTGACCGACAGGACTCAATTCGCTTTACCGAAGAGTCTTGCTATATCAGCCTTAATAGTCACTGTTTACAAACCCACACTCCTTCCCCAGAGAGCTCAACCGAAATTAATTTTTCAGGAGCCTATATAATGATACAATATGGTAATCCGTATCCGTATGGAATTTCCAGGAGAATATAGATCCAGGGAGAGATCTATGCCAAAAGAAGAGCAAAATTATTATTAATTAAAGAATATCAAACACTTAAAATCCGATAGCTAATAATTTTTATTTCATGAGACCTCTAAAAATGCAGCTTACAATCTTCAAGACCTACAAAACAAATCACAAATGAAATGGAAAAAAATACTCCGGGTTAAAATAAAGTATTCTTCCCTTTTCATTTGTGATTTCTTTGTAGGTTTTGAAAATTGAGAGATACCTTTTCAGAGTTCTCATGAAATACAAATTATTACCTATGGGATTTTAAGTGTTTGATATTCTTTAATTAATAATAATAATAATAATAATAATAATAATAATATATATATATATATATATATATATATATATATATGAGCCAAACCTTTATGTTCTAGAGCACCCTGTTTTCTTTTATCCAGTTACATTAATTGAAAAAGATTAGTTACTTTTTAGAAATATGAGTCTCTGATTACTGTTGAAGAAGTTCATATCAGCCATCATTATCAGTTTGTAGACTGCAGCCCTCATGGGTGACGAAGAGACTTGAATCGACAGAATGTGATTTCAAAGAAGGATGCTGATAATACCACGGACTGAACATGTGTACAACAAGCAAGTTTTAAGGATGATGGAAACAAAAGTATGCTTATAGATATAATCAAAAAGAGAGAGATGCAATTTATGGGAAGCATAATGAGGAAAGAAGGCTTGGAGAATCTAACACTAACAGGACTTATTGAGTTAAGGGGAACAGAAAAAAACATGTAATCTACCTAAAATCCTGTGTAAATGGATGTCAGAACAGGGGTTAGGAGGAATAGCGAAAAGAAAAAAAAACTTCCTAAGAGCTACAAAGAATAGAGAGTTGTAGAGAGTCATGATCACCAGTCCTGAAGAGCGCAGCACATAGAAGAAAACAGTAGCCAACACATGATATTCTCGTTAAGTAAAACAGTTGTTGATCTTCTTCTATGTACTGTGTCTCTTCAGGGCGTTGGTGATTATGGATCTCCACAATTTCCTGTCATTTGTAGCTCTTAATAATTTTTTGCCGCCTCCCTCAAACCTAGCTCCGCTATTCATTCGCTCAAGCTCCCCGGGTAGATTATACGTTTCTTTCCTCTGTCCCTCTTACCTATAACTCTGTCCTGTGAGTATCAAATTTCCCATGCGCGCTTTCCTCATGATGTGGCCCTAGAAATTTCATCTTTTTTCTCATATTAAGTATATGGGTTCTTTTTGTTTCCATTTTCTTTAAGGGTTCGTCGTTGATCACATATTCGGTCCGTGTATAAGCATCCTCCTCCAGTGGAATCACACTTATGTTGCTTCAAGTCTCTTCTTCCTCTGTGAGGAGATTGTCTATAGAAGAGGACTTAGTTTTTCTTTGTTTCTATCAATATTTTCCTCTTTCTTAATACTTTGCATAGCTTATGGAAGGCATCTTTCGCTATCCCAATGCGCCTTCGGATTTCCGTGTCGCACTTTCCTCCTCTGTTATAACACTTCCCAGATATGTAAATTGTTGCACCCGCTTGATTTCGGTATCTCCAATTTGTAATTTGCGTATTGGGCAGTTCTTTTTGCTGACAACCACCATACGTCCAGTCTTAGAATCTGACCTATTCTTGCTATTGTTTAGACTAGAGACCTCTACAAAAAACGCAATACCCAAGGATTAAAACGAATTTTTAAAAAATTAAAAATCTTTCTTGTATCTTTTAATTTAGTTTTAATTTCAAGCTAATAGATTAAATTTAATATTTCCAATAAGTAAAATAGTTTGTTGTATTTCAAAATCTAATTTAAATTAAATGGAAAAAAATTTCAATTGATTAGCGCTCTTTTTTTTAGTTGTCTTTCAGCGCAATGTAATTCTCTTTATTAAGAAATTTTTCAAAAATAAAACATACTTTTCTGAAACTTTATTTAAGGATTATTAACAGATTTAATGTATAATTAAGATAATTTGAAACAAATGTTACTTTAAGTCTAAAATATTGCAGAAATGCATTTTCTAATATGTAGTAGTTTTTTAAACAGACAGTAGCCGTGTTGACGTGTTTGACAAGGTGATGACAGATCTAATGTCGTTCTACGTAGACTTTATTTCTGAATAATTGAATAAAATTATGTGAGCGCCTTTTTTTATTTAATTTTTAAGGACTCAGTAATCTTTAAAATTTAGGAAAATATTCTCCATAATCTAATGTTTTACTGAATTTTTAAAATTTTGGCTTAAATATAATATAGACATCGCTCTTATTTTCAGATAATATCGTGTATGGTCGATCGTACCTACAAAAAACGGCATGTTTACACACTAATAAAAAACATGCAAAATTATTTTTAAAATATTGGTGTTTGATGATTTGTATTAAGCTTTTCCATTTATGATTAGTAAATATAGTTTTCACTTAATATAATCAAAACCGCTGAAATTAATACAGAATTTTAAAAGAGTTAAAACTTAAATTTTTCTAATTAAAATAAAAGAATGAAAACAATTCTTCTAAAAATGAATTATTCATTGAAAAAAAGTTTTTTGTAAGACAATAAATTGTCCCCTAATATATCTTACTTATAAAGCAAAATTTTCTAATTAAATAATGTTATAGTTTTATTGCATATTTTATTTTACTATTCAGAGCAGATTTTTGCTAAATGGTGTTTCTGCTTGACAAAAACAAATTGATGATGTAAATTATCCAAGGACTCCTGCTTTTAATTAATATAAATACGAAGATCCTGGAATTTTAATTTCTCAAAATTTAATAAAATTAAGTGGGGGTTAACTGATATTAAAAAATTTTCTAAAGATTTTCTAAAAGATATTTCAAAAATAATTTTATTCATTTGTGAATAAATCCTGAAAATTTTATTAAAATCCGATAATTATTTGATTTTTGCAATTTGTTTTTTACCTCAAAAAATACGCTAAATTTTCCATACTAATCTTTGGCCCACCCGTTGACGCAAGAAAAAACAAGAATTTTAATAAAAATTTCAAACATTCTAGAAAAGTGCTGTCTATATTTCTGAGAGTATGATAATTGATTACACTATTTACATTGTTCAGACTGTTGTCCTCATCTTTGTTACCATATTCATGATGCTTCGGCCGTTGTACGCTCTGGCCTTCTTCATGTGATTGGAATTTCGAACTGAACCCTTTATTTCGTCCGCCGGGGCAGATTGTTTTAATTCCACGTGCCATGCCTTTTTCCGGATGCCTCACTTATCTCCCTTTACCTCAACTCCCCAAGTTTTTGTTCACCACTGCAGTAGCCAGATATTGAACTCACATCTTTGTGGGTCAAGTCACTGGTTCTAACCAAATCTTTTATCTATATTTGTTCTTCCAAAACAATTAAAAAAAAATTATATTTTACTTTTATAAAAAAAAAGTCGCCAAATACAAATAAACAAATATTTGACTTAAAACGAAATTCTATTCTTCTTGCACTTTTTCTGACTGCTTCCATTTTTTCGTGGTCATAGGCACCCCACGTTATTTTTGGAAAAAAAAAATCGAATAAATGTTATTGTAGATGGCAGACAAATGGCAGCTTTAAGCTTATGCAATGTCGTGTTAAAAGATATTTCTTTTTTGCAGGTTGGTAGAAAATGAATCTGGCAAAACTCGAGCCGCCTTGGACGTCATCGTCGTCTATCCGTTATCATCAGCTGGTCAAGTGACACACACACACGCACACGCACACACACACACACACACACACACAATTTCCTCCCATAGTCGACTGCAGCTGAGTCGACCACAAGACGCATACAGACAAACTCTCTATATATATATTTTTGTCATCCACAGACAGACTGTTTCGCTGTTTCACAGCTCATCAGTGTGGCTAGACGTCCGGTTGCCTCTAGCTACGATCGAAACCCGACTGAATTTGCGCCAGTCGGAACTTCTACCGGCTAAGCCATCAGCGTACGGTACGGGATGGAGGTGAATTTTAGCGTGTTTATTTTTAGATTCGGATAAACACACAGTGACTGACAGTGACTCAATTCTGTCGAAGAGTCGTGCAGTATTAGCATAAATAGTCACTGTTTACAAATTCACACCCCAAACCAGAGGGCTCAACCGAAATTAATATATATATATATATATATATATATATATATATATATATATATATATATATATATATATATATATATATATATATATAACGTATTCTGGGACAGCAAGAATTAATAAAAAATATATTTTATTGAGATCGATCAACAAAGTCTGTCCATAACATTTTTTATTATATTTTATACACTCTCCATATGAATTGTCACACGCTCTGTTCAAAGTTCATAAATATTATAAATGTCAACTAGATCTAGATATGCGACTTATTGTGCAAACCTTTAAACTAAAAATTTGACTCTTAAAAATGTGTCTGACCTTGTTCAATAAATTTGAATGAATATATATATATATATATATATATATATATTTCCTCAAATAGTTTTGTTAAATTAAACAGAAAATATCTGTCTTATATATATACGCATCTCTGTCCCTTCCGTCTATTTAAAACGAAGCCATTTCCAACCAATGAGGTGTTCAGAGAAGATCTTTGGTTCAGGGTAATAAAAAAAAAATTATCAATGTCCGGGAAAAATAAGTTTGATAAAATGTCATTTTCAACTAATCAGAAACTTGTCCTGGGTATTACTATAAACTACATCCTCCAGCAAGGCCTCTCATCGGGAGATTGTAGGTTTTGAGGAATGTAGAATCACATCTTAATTGCTGTTTTTCCCAGATCCACACTAACCCGGGGTGATAGCACCTGTTAGAATTCCAGCTATGAACAAATAATGAACCCGCGACTCAAAAATCAACTGTACATATTTATTAAAGAAAATGACAAACATTAGATTTTTATAGCAAAATGACAATCAATGCAACATTAAAAAATATAAAAATACATTTTTATAGTAAAATTACAAAACAATACATTTTAGGGTCTACAAAATATATATATATAAAAACATAACTCTACTCTGAAATTATAAAATCATGTACAAAATATCTGTAGATGAAAGAATAAAATTAAGTACAAAATATTTAGATTCCGGCATGAAATAACCCATAGAGGTGTTGATATGCCGTTAAACAAAATCAACCGACCAACTAATCAGAAAGACAGAGTTTGAAACGTGAGGCAATTTTGAATAGTAATTTATTAAACAGATCGGGACCATTGTAAGAGAAGCTGTCAGCTAATTTTAATCCCTATTCATAATGATTGATTGATTGAATCGTCTTTTACGGTTTATCAACCCTTCGCAGGTTATTTAAAGGCAGAAAATATTTTTAGATTGGAAGAATTTGTTTTATTTTTAGAAAATAATCGTTTAGTGATACAAGTTTTTTTAATCAACCCATAGTTGGGGTAGAGAAGAGGTGAAGCCATGCCTTTACTAAGAGTATTTGGGCGTAAGTAAATATAACGAGCCCAATGAGAATTGGAACTCGACTCTCTGATTACAAATTCCGAGCCATTATCCATTACACCACCCGCACATCCAAATTTACAGTAATTGATATTCTGAAGCGGTCACCCATCTAGGTACTGACCAGGCTTAACATCGGTGATCGTACGAGAATCGGTGTTTCAACGTGATGTAGTCGTATGTCTATATTCCTAAGGATCCGGTTCGTGGGTGAGTAATTAGGGAACGAAGGAAGTCATCAGATTAAGTAAACCTAACAGTGAGTTAAGAAAAGAGGACTCTGTATTCTGAGATACCCGTGACCTGCAAAGAACTCCAAGATAACATGGGAAAATCCATTTTGGTTATGTTTGTCTGAAACAAACCGGACAAATTTTTTCTTGAAATACGAAGACAACTCTCTTCAATTATAATTCAACAAGGCAGTACCAACTTCCGAAGCTTTTCCATAAACGACAATCATCCTTAAGCTCCTTCCATGTAACAAACGGATGCTCTCAATTCATTTACTCACCTATCAACCTATGAATGACTCAACAAAATTTGACAACACAAAAAAACAGTTTAGACTCTATTAAGGACTTTTACGAATTTAAGTCCCCACTTTCTTCTGAACATCTTTCGCTAGCTTGCTTAATTTCTTTACAAACAATATTGGAGCTTCTACACTTATCGTCGTTTTCATATAAATAATTGTAAATGAACATTCTCAAATCCTTAGATATATATGCTGATGATACCACAGTGTATGGGTGCGCCTATGAATATCTGGAGCCTTATATTGGATCCCACGCTTCTTGCCTCTAATGTCTATTAGGTTTAAAGCTCATACCAAACCTCAAATGGAACTCGTGTATTCGTACCAGAGTACAAGACATATCCCTGTGGATGTGCTGCGTGGTGTAATGGCTAACGACCTCGGAAATCTGAGAACCGAGTTCGCATTATAGTCGGTTTTGTTATATTCACTTACGCGCAAATACCCTTGGAAAAGGCATGAAACCATTTCTTCTCTTACAGCCCCATATATGTTGTCTAGCAGGACAAACTGTGTCCTATAGCCTTGGTTGGCAATCAGTCTACCGCAAAAAGAAACGGCAGCCTACCGTGGGAAGATCTAAAAATTGGTCGTTTTGTTGTATCACTCCAGAAAATACCTGCACCCATACATTATTTTTACAAGAGAAAGAATGGAGTATTGCTATCATGCCTGGGATGTTATTGCCCATCCTGTACTGTCCATCGTTGACTGTGTCCAAATGCGATTACCCGGCCTAATGAATTATTTTAAGCCCTCGAACCACTATCCCACAAACTGCTAGCGTTTCATTAATCTATCGTTCTTACTACGACAAATGTTGAAACAAACTATAAATTCCTTAGCTCTGCCAGTTCAGACTTTCACAGCAGCGAAGACCCATCATGGCATGTCCTCAGCATCAAATCATCCTCCATCCCTACGTATTAATTTGGCAAAGAGTAAGTTCCACTCAGATCCGCTGTTCTATGAACAACTCGGTCATAGACAGCTTCACAGCACAAAAAATTCAATAACGCTTGTAAGAAATGTTCGTTCAGATCTTCTCAAAAGAATATATCTGCTCGGAAGACTGTAGTTTCAATCTAAAAAAAAATGAGACGCAGGTTCAAACCATGTCTGAGGGTACATTTTGTTTATTAAGATTTTCAAATGCACAGGCTGGTAGATGCAATTAACAATTTCAAAGTGCGTCTACTGAAACATGCGTATCGATTAAGATATAACATTTCATTAATAAGAAATATCGACGGATTATGAATAAATAAAAAAACATCAATTCCTCGTATATATATATCATCGACTCTCCCGTCGAATTCGACGTATGAGGGTCAAGCAGATCAGTTCCTAGAAACTGAGAACCCGACACCGACACATGAGATGTGATTATAGTGGTGAAGGTTTCGTGCAAGACCATCCACACTTTTTGGAGGGACGAATACAGAGACCTGGTGCATTGAGTGCCACAAGGTCCCCAAACGACCCTCTGTAACACTATTTAGAAACGGCAGGTTAATTAATCAATTAATTAACCACAGAAGTTAATTACGGGGATTACTTAAACCGATAGATAGAGCGATAGACATACTGAGCGATTACTTAAACCGATAGATATAACGAAAAACATACTGAGCGATATTCTTTTTGTTTTGTTATTTTCCCAAAACAGGGTATCGGTGAAAAAAAGATTTTTTGTTTTGTTATTTTCAAGTGCGAATCAAGATAACCATTTTACTTTCTCGCGGAAGTGTGATGCTGAGATATGCCAAATTATCTGCGAGGACAAAAGAAGGAAAAAGAGAAAGAAGAGAAGGAAACAGAGGGACAAGACTTAACAACTTAGATGATAAGAGAAAGAAAAAGGCCACCCACAAAAGCGATGTTGTTTTGGGTAGTGGAATGGCGAAAATTCTGATGGTCATTGTCGTAAAAATTAGTTGAGGGATACCAGAGCTTCTGGGCGGATAAAACATTGGCTGTGTCAGGATGACGAACTTGTGTTATCAGTAGTTGATGGGTCATCTGCCGACCGCACACACGGCCCTGGATTGAGATGTCGCCTGGACAGGACATCTGCATTCTGTTTAAGTTCGTTTGTGATAACAAAGGCCATGTTATGGTATTTATTTTAATTAACCCAATTTCACAAAAAAAATTCGTCCACTTAATGTTGGCGGAAAAACTTGGTTGAGAAAAAACATATCCCGTGAAGTTGGATAAAAATTGAGATTATCAGTTGACGCCTATTGGCCGAATAGCCAGGCGGAGATGATCATGTGACGCAGAGAGGAGGCCTGCCACCGCCCATTGAGAGGATAGGTATGAGATGTTACTGCGAGGAAGTGGGAAAACCGTTGACGCCCTCTAAAGTATGGTGAGATACCCATATGAGAGCAGAAGAGGGTGGGAGTGGAATAAGATTTCCAAATACGGAAAATGATAATTATTTTTGGCCGAAAACAAAGAAAATCCTTATTGGGGATTTGAAATCAACGTGGTGGCCACACCACGTCCGACCCCACGCCAGGTTTTGATCGGCGTCCATATAAGCAAACGTCTTCGGATGTTTCAGACAGTCCAGTCAGTGAGTGAAGAGTACAGCCAGTACAGTAAGAGAGAGCAGTGCAGTGCAGTTCGCAGAGAGACGCGCCTCGCACAGGTGACCGCACGATTCCATGGCCTCCGACTTAGACTTCTAACCAAGAACAAATTTGTTGAAGTCCGACTTTAAATTTCCCACCAAAGCAAGTTTCCGACTTAGACTTCTAACCAAGAACAAATTATAGAAGTCTGACTTATATTCTCCATACTGATATCCAGAACTAGTTAAGGAACGCAAAAGTGTTACAATCCACTTTTTTTTTCTTCGGGCTGGGAGAGAAAGAGAGAGACGCACTCCTGTAACTCAACAAACCGACATAAAATTAATCACTATTCCTAACCAGTCGCTCGCCTTGAAGTTGTTGTTTGTGCTTTTGTTTTGTTTTTTTGTCTACAATTATTGTGCAGTATCACCTTGACCCGGATTCGGCTGGCACTACGGCCCGACGTCTGATTGATCTCGTCAACATAAGATCAAATCACAACGTGAGTGGGTTGAATCGAGATCAAAGCAGTTGCTTCGGTGACCAGGCGTTGGAAGCGAGCCTGGTACGACAAGTTGGTACTAGAACCCAACAAGACTTCAACCGATGTCCCAGGGTTAGCCCGTTACAAAGGACCGACGTCACATATTGGCGTCGTGACTGAAAAAGAAGTCGGGTGTCACAAATGGTGCCCTGACCAGGACGATGGGTGTCACACCTCCGAAGTTTTTGAATTCAGAGTTGTCCTTCTCCTAGACCAGTTGCCATCCAAGGCTATAGAACCCAGTCTGTCCTGCTATTTACCCATAATTGGAGGGAGAAGAAGAGGATTCACACCCTTCACAAGGGTATTAGCACGTAAGTGAATGTAATGGATTCGACTGGAATTCCTCAATCCAAGCCGTTATCCATTACTCCACCGTGCCTCCTCTCTCTCTCTCTCTCTCTCTCTCTCTCTCTCTCTCTCTCTCTCTCTCCATATATATATATATATATATATATATATACCCAAGTGTGGGATTGGTATATACGGAGTAAATTCCAATAACCAACAATTATTCAATTCTTTAAAGAGTGCTCAATACAGAGTAGAGCAGATATAATCATTTATTTAAATATTATAATATAAATATGTTATAAAATCACGACAAAAATAGCCATTTCGTTTCGACACTTCCAGTGTCTTAACACCATCACTTGAAAAGACACTGGAAGTGTCGAAACGAAATGGCTATTTTTGTCGTGATTTTATAACATATTTATATTATAATATTTAAATAAATGATTATATATATATATATATATTGTCTATATATATATATATATATACATATATATATATATTAAAAAATAACTATACATGTTCGAAGCAACTCTGATTTTCCTACGCGGAACAATCGTCAGGCATAATTAATAACTGACTGTTGTAATGCGTCAATATTTATAGCCGAATGGCAAAACTGCCTCAATTCATTTACTTATGGGATACGCATATACGGATTATAAAAAATGAATTCATTAAAAAAATTGAATCGATTAATTTTTTTTAATAAATTCATTTTTATCGGTGTTGTATTGTGTACAATCATTGTTAATCTCCAAAAATTGTTCATGCAATATTCACTGGCAAAGAAAGAATTCTTTTTACAATTCAAAATATGTTTCGGCTTTAAATAACACACAAAGGGTTCATAAACGGTAAAGAAACAAATTAATCAATCCTTCTCCACTTGTGCTTTCAAACAGGTTATCTATGTTCCTCAAGTATTTTTCTAAGTGGGTGGATTTGCCTGCATGTCTTCATCCAATGTTTAAGGTCGGTGTTCAAACCCATAAAAGACAAAAAAAATAATCAGTATTTCAAATGCAGATTTTCAAAGCAGTTAGCCGACGATCCAAACAGAACAACATGGAAGATTGATGCAACAGAATCTTTCTCACTCGCTTTCCTTTCCTTTGACCTTGTACAGTACATCAAATAAAATATCAATAAAAATCCCAACTGTTTGTTGAACAGAATACAACTTTGCTTCATTGAACATTTTTAATACCAGTTACTGGGATTAAAACAGCATTCAATTAGTTTTAATCTAATGAAGCAGTCGATTGTTTAATTAATTAGAGGATGAAAAATTATGTTGAATTAAAACCTATAAAAAGAACATTTTGAATTTTTAAAAATATTCTACAAATGTATTTTTTCAGTGATTAATAAGTATTTGGTTTAATATTTGCTATGTTTAGAGATATTTACGAAATTTATCCGAGTTTGACACAAGGTCGAAATAGTAAGAATACCAAACTACAAGCAAAATCAAATAGTAATAACAGACTTATGATCCCTGAAGCAATACTCACAACAAAAACAAGTATCAATAAATAAAAACAAGTATAAATTAAAAGCTCGCATCCTTAAATGTATACTAAAAATATATCTGGTCTGTCAAGCTCCATCTAGGGGAAGGAAGGCAGACCAACTAGGGGAAGGAAGGCAGGTCATCTAAAGGAAGAAAAACCCTGATTTTAAACCTTGGCTACATTTTTGATGATATCCAAAACACGGAAAAATGCTATGGAAGTAAATCCTGACAGAAAACCCGAAGTGGAACCCCGAAGGTTGTTGGCTGCCAACACTGACAACTTTCCAGTAACACATACAACAAAGCCGTCCCCAAATGTAGTGTCCTGTATTCCTCTGGATCTTGTCAGTACGACCGTGAGTTGGGTGGGTAGTTGGCAGGTCGTCTGGGCAGCGGACGGCCTCCACATACCAGACATTTTCGTCTTAGTGAATTATTTTCTATTTAATCAAAGTACCATTCCCTATGTTAACATTGTGGTCAGTTTCATTACAGTGAACAACCAATGCATTTTGTGTGTTATCTTTTAAAATGTTCCTTTTGTGTTCATATAGTCTTTTGTTAAATTTCGCCAGGTTTCACCAATGTATTCATTCTGGCAATTCCTGTACTTGAAAGTGTATATTCCTCCTCCAAGTTTTGGCGTGTTATTTTGTTTTTATTTATTAATTCTTGTATTGTTTTAGATGTAGTTGTGACAAATTTTATGTTGAGTTTATATAAACTCTTTTCGGTCGTAGTTGTGATAGAGTTAGCGGGTAGAATAATATATTTTTTGATTCAGTGGGTTTGTCAGGGGGGGAGAGCTCTTCTATTTTGTAATGTTGGGAAAGTGACTTGATCGTTAGCTCAGACACGGTAAATCTGCGTTCAGGCTCTTACAATATATCACCATTCATGGTAGATTTTCTGTTGTCACAACGTGGGATAGTCAGGGAAAAAAGTAATGAAGAGAAAAAGAAAAAGAAAACAGATAAATTTGGATAAATTTGGATTTCGTGCGCATGTGTAGACGTGGCAACATCAACAAAGCTCAATTCGATGAATTCCTAACGGATGAAACGCGTCACAAAAACTTTTTCCATTTTGTTATAATATTTTCTAAATACTGTTAATATATGAAATTATACAAAATTATATATCTTTACACCATATATATATATATGTGTGTGTGTGTGTGTGTGTGTGTGTGTGTGGATGTAATGCCCCTGAAAATTTTTTTTCGGTTGAGCTTACTGCGGAGGAAAAGTGAGTTTGTAAACTGTGACTATTACTGCTAATAATGCAAGACTCTTCGGTAAAGCGAATCGAGGTCTCTCAGTCACTGTGTATTTATCTAAAAATAAATACGCTTAAATTCACCCTCATCCCTGCCGTGCGCCAGCGGCTTAGGGGTAGAATCTCCGACTGACCCCAATTCAGCCGGGTTTCGATCCTAGCTGGAGGCAGCCGGACGTCTAGCCACACTGATGAGCTGTGATACAGCGAAACAGTCTGTCTGTGGGTGACAATATCTATCTATATATATATATATATATATATATATATATATATAGTACGAGGCAAAAAAGGACAAACCCATAGAAAGTAGAGTTTTGCATTTTTATCAGGACAAGTGGGTAATAGAATTCGTTTATTAATACAGGGTATTAATACAGGTGTACATATGTACATTATACAAGTAAAAAATTGTTTAGTATTTTGTTGCGTAACCCTTTGTTTTAATAACGGCCTTAATTCTTCGTGGCTATAGACTAAATTCTTTAGTAATTCAACGTCCTTCGCCAAATTTTTCCAGCATTTCTTTAATTCGCGAAGGAGCTTATCTTCTGTGTTAACTTTCCTATTACGGGTACGCTTATCCATTATCACCCAAAGGTTTTCAATTGGGTTATGATCAGGGCTCTGACTAGGCCACTGGAAGAGTTGCAATTTACAAAAGTTGCAAAAGGTTTGTTTTTTTTAGCAGAAAGCCACATTTGATTAACAAGAATATTGTGGTATTGTTATTGGTTCATGATTCCCTTGATTTTGTACAAATTACCAACTTCTGCTGCTGAGGATGTACTCCAAACGTTGATTTATATCGTGTTTAACAGTGCCCTTGTTAGTCACTTGAGTATTCGTTTCCCCGGGCGTACACCAAACATGTATTCGTTCTTCATATCTAAGAATAAAAGGCTCTCGTCACTACACATAACACCTTCGCAATCAGATTTAGTCCAGTGTAAATGAGCTTTGCACCAAGCCAACCGAACCCGTTGATTTTTTCCAGATACGAAAGGTTTCTTTTTTATGTATTTGGAAACAACACCTTTTGCTTTAAGCCTGCGTCTGACTGTTCTTGAAGAAACCGCCAAACTAGCCGCTTTGGAAACATCTTGTGCTGTTGCGAATCGATCTTTGTTGCATTGACGAATCAAGTTTCTATCTTCCCTGTCGGTAGCTTATAACGGTCGGCCAGATCCGCTACGTCTATTATATGTTCCAGTTTGATTTCTGTTTTTGATTAACTTGCGGACACAGGACTCACTTCGATAAATCTTGTCAGCTATCGCCCTATTCGACAGCCCAAGATCACGAAAAGGGGTGACTTGGCCTTTCTCGAAGTCAGAACAATTCTTCGGCATGTTGATAAATGTAAATACAAATATAATAAGCTTTATATTTTGTTCATCATCATTTCTATGGATGTGTCCATTTTCTTTGCCTCATACTGTATATATATATATATATATATATATATATATATATATATATATATATATATATATATATATCATGGTTAGTAGAAGAAATGAGGTACTTAACCAAGAATTCAATTTGCCTAATTTTACTATGATGTTTTAAATATCCAACAGTGGACTTTCAGGAGTATCTGTCGTCATTTAGCACTGAAATGCAAGTTGGCAAGTTCACGTGGACCCTGCGCGGGCTGGGTTAGGGATATACAGACCTGAATGCATAATAGCTCGATTAGACGTGAAATAGAGGATTACAACAATTTTTTGTGCCACTGCTTTTGATGAAGCCCCCCCCCCCCCAAAAAAAAAATGAACCCTCACCTAGCGAAATTTGATCTCTTTGTTTTAAATTTTTTCTTGTTTCTTGAAGCAAATTGTCTTTGGAAAAACTCTCTTGCTTTAGAATGTAATTCTCTTTTGTTTTCAGCACTTTATATGTTTTTTCTATTTTTCATAATCCTATCGAAGGTGTTCTTTTGCACAGTGTTTTCGTCTTATTTGATTTTTTTTGTTTGTTAATGATGGCTTCTTCTGACAATGCATCCATTTAGAGAACTTTTACATGTTACCCATTTTAATGTACGGATTGATACTTCAGTAGTGTTGCTACTTTCATCCATGATTTGACGAGCTGTTAATTTAAGGTTGGATACCGATAACTTCATTCGCATTCTTTGATCTCATTTATCTAAGTTCCAAAGTATACCCGATATTTTCTTTATGTCCAAAATGTCCCCCCAAAATGCATGTTTCTTCTGGATGACTTGGACAACATGTGCTTTGATAATCGAAGCTCGTTGTTGACTCGTTGTTTGCGACATTTCAATAATATTCATCGTCTTCTCCAAATTCACTCTTTCCATTTTCAAATTTAAACGAACTACGTTAAAAGGGACAAGTTGAAGATCCAAACCTTGATGCAATTTATGTTTGATCCTTTAGCACTGGAAATTAGAAAAAGTGTATCTTAAGAGATTATGTTAATCTTGAGGAGTTTCAAATGTCTTATATCTTTTTACTTGCTTTATTGAATTCGAACTCGGATCAATGATTCGCTTTTCCGCGCCGATAAACGCCACGTTACAAGAACATCCATCGTCGCTGTTCAAATAGTGATTGCGATGCGTTCAGGTCTTACGCTGGTTTAAGACATTTATTAAGAGTAGCTTAATTTGGCATAAGGATACAATTATGGAGTATCCAATGAGCATCGAAGTTACTGCTCAGTCGTAATAGCCAGCCAAACTAGCTCGTTAGCCATTACTTCACACCGAGTGGCTCATCATTTGTTTGCTGATGACATTAATTATGACTGCATTTTATTTTCAAATGTCATCTCTTTCTTCAACGTAAGCAATTATGACATTCTGTTCGTTTCTTTTCTTCATTATCTGTGAATTGCTATGCATACTTGATCCTTTTCGGATCACGTGACTGGCTGCCAGCCAAGGCTGAAGAGACCAGTCTACTTTGCTATTTAATCAACAGCTAGGGTAGAAGAAATGAAATCGTAACTTTACCAAACGTATTAGTACGAAAGTGAACGCAATTGAATGTCCGGAATATGAACTCGGGTCAAGGATTTGCCTTTCCGCACCGATAAACGCCACGCTACAAGAGCATCCATCGTCAGTGTTCCAATTGTGATTTTCAAGCCCCTCGTACTTGAGAGATCAATAAACTTGATCTTTATCCGTTCATTTGTACTCCTCTCAATTTCTCTCTCTCTCTCTCTCTCTCTCTCTCTCTCTTATATATGCGCAATTATATATATATATATATATATATATATATATATATATATATATATATATATCGCCAAGTAACTAAAAAAATATGATAAAAAGAATAACAAATGCAAGGTCTGATTAAAAAGTTTCAAGACTACAGCATATATCAATTCAGCATTTAATCTCCTTCAAAGTAGTCCTCTTCTGAAGTCACACATTTTATCTAACGTTGTTTCCATTCTTGGAACTCTTTTGGTGGGAGAGCGAGCAGCTACCTCATCACATTCTCTTGGATTTCCTTGAAATCTTAATCTGTTGAAGTAGGATTTGATTTTCGGAAAGTGGAAAAAGTCACAAGGAGCGGCATTTAAGGAATATGGCGGTTGTCGGACCTGGAGAATGCCGTCATTAGCCCAAAACCGCTCGACAAGACATGATCACTGTGGTGTGGTGAGATAACCACACTCTACACACTTTCGTTCCAAGCCCTGCTATATATAACGGAAATAGGCGAGAACGTTATATCTTCGGGTGCATGCACGACAGAGTTCAGGGTCAATCTGTGCCGAGCGGCTTCACTCTGCGTACTTTAGATGCGTTATCATAGCAACAGTCCCGATACTTTTTGATCGGACCTCGTATATTCAATAGAAAATTAGTACATTAAGTCAGTAAACTCCAAACTAAGAGTAGAGCTAACTATGACGTCATCTGAGCAAAAGAGGGTCGGTATGAGGTAGCAACCGCTGCTCAAGACCTTCTACTAAGACCATTACAAAATGTATCACTTAATATATCACAGTGGGATCCGCGCAGAGTCACCTTTTGTTACACCAGTTCACCTGTCCACATTCAAGAAGCTCGCTATCCCAAGTTGCTGTCATTGGGGGCTAGTGGCTTTTCGTGTCCTATGTCATATAGAAAACTATCATATTAATGTCCACCATACATCTTAATGAGAATGTTAATATTTAACACATGCCACGTAATATTATGTTAGGTTGCCTTTCATTTTTAATAAAGAAATTTTGTAGTGAATATTGTTATTATATGTAAGTATTATGTTTATTTTGTGTTGTGTCAGTTTTACCTTCTTTTTTTTTTGTTGCAAATATTTCATCTTTATGACAACATGCCTTTTTATTTTAAAAAAATGTAGATCTTCGTACCACAGTGTGTTGTGCTTTTTTTAGCTCTGAAATATATTTAGTATGTTTGTCTCTAAATTTGATAAACTTTTGATGTTGGGTTTGTTTTTTTTGGTTAATGTTTCTATAATTTGTAGTCGCTTTTTACAGTTTTTGTTATACAGTATTTTTGAATTATTGTCGCTCGAATACGCTATAATGACTATAAGTCTGTATTATGTTTTTGTGTTATTTCAAGTTTAACCTTTTTTCAAATATCACATACTTTTTTACCAAGCCTGTATGAACGAAAGAATGTTACTGAAATACACCCATTATATATTTTGCTAAACCTATATAAACGAAAAGATGTTGCTGAAATGCACCCACTATATATATATATATATATATGTGTGTGTGTGTGTGTGTGTGTGTGCGTGCGTGTATATATATATATATATATATATATATATATATATAGTCATCCACTGACTGACTGTTTCGCTGTATCACAGCTCATCAGTGTGAGATTCTACCCACAAGCTATTGTCGCAGCGGAAGGGAAACTTTAACGTTTTTACGTCAGCAGCTAGGAAAGCTCGATTCGCGTAGAAGAGCATTAGCAGCACCAGCAGCCACTGTTTATAAAATCAAATGCAGATCAAATATGGTTCGGAATCCGACAGCATGATAAAATAAAAAACAAACAGGAAACGTATATCAATCTAGCATATTTCACTTTTATTAAAGCTTTGTGAGAGATTGAAAGAAAACGGATCAAAAGCCAGAAATACTAATATTTTCAATTATGTTTGGGTCAGTTCTCATTGTTCAGACACGTGTTACGTGCATTAAAACCTTAGATAATTCTATTTATATGTAAGATTGTGAAGATTCTTGTATGTCTAAGTGGGCATCGCATGGTCATGCGTATTCCTAATTTTGTATGTATGTCTATCTAGTGGGATTTTTAATGTCTTCACCCTTGTGCTGTCAGGCCGCGCAGCGGGGTGTCACATAGTTATAATTTATGGCTAACCTCTTTAAGCATTTATTATTTGTTATTAGATAGATACAAGCTAGATTCCTTAAGAATGGGTTCCGTGTGTTTATAGTTAGTAATAATGTTATTATTAAATTTCCAAAAAACATTAACTCTTTAAGGAGAAAATACAATTCAATGTATTTTCTCCTTAAAGAATCAATGTTCTTTTTTAATTAGGGAGGCATTCAAGTTTAATGTGGATGCAAAAGTTTTAAATATGTAATAAATTCCTAATTTTCAAAAAAACGAAGAATGCTGAAAATATTTGTACCCTCCTGATGTATAATAATCTATAGGGTGACCACTGAAAAACTGAAGGGTTTGAAAAAGTCATAACTTGTTCGTTCTCAATCTTTTTTCTTTTTTCTTGCAAGTTATAGAACATCCCTTGGAGATTGAAATGGCTACGTGTGATGTCCAGCAACGAGTATTTCTATTCCACTGAAAGATCAATTATTCAAACTCAGAAAAAATACTGGCAACATTTTAATGTCAGAGTATCTTCTAGCGATAACATGATTCGGAACCTAACCACGCGGTTTGAAAGGACTGGATCAGTCGGCGATCTTCCGGGAAGAGGTCCTAATTCAATCTTTTAGTGGCCACCCTGTATAATAAATATTGATTTCCCTATTTTATTTAAAATATTGTTTTCTCTATTTTAATAAATATATGTACACCCCTAACTCTGAGGCCACACCCTCTCATTGCACCAGAGAGAGGGACCGGTGCTCCCACCAAGGCCAGCGCAACTGAAATTACAGGGGCTGCGGGCAATTTTTGTTCCTGGCCCAGGTGTACGCACTCGTGTTCCCCACCCTAAAAAATGACCTTGTGTCACAACTTGTCTTAGTGAGGAGACGGAGTAAATACCTAGTGTGTAAATTACTATAAAGTAGAGTTGGGACCTTTTAACCTCAGAATTAGTGGGCGGATTGACCTCCAATTTCGCATTTACTCCTATAGATAATAATATTAGGTTGAGTCATAAATAATTTCCGTTCTTGTTTATCAACTCTATTCTTCAAAAATAAAGTACAATTACATTTTATTCAGTTATATATTCGCTATTATTTCCTAATGCTTTCTAAGTGTCTTCAGTCGTTCATTATTGTTATGGTCCAAATTCCTTGTACCACGGTGATAGTCCAAGGTAGAACCAATGAAGAAATAACTCGAACACAGGTATGGAATAAGAAGATATATTACAAACAGAAATATATACAAAGAAGTAGAAGTATTAGTAATGACTATCAGATTTGGTTAGAGTGAACTATGTTGTCTCGACAAGTATCACTATTCCAATGTTCTTACAATAATCCTCTCTGCTTCCTCTTGAGGCGCAGTATTTATAATGTCCGGAATAGTCATAACACCCCACTTCCGAAGCTTTTGCGTAGCAAGGGTTTTTAATATCTTTTTTTCTTTGGATCTATTTCCAAAGGTTCTGTGAACTTCCTTTTTCTGGACGATCTTCGTTGTTCTGGCATTGTTTGCGGCCTTTTTATATCAAATGTATCGAAAATCGTATCCATCACTTCTTCCTGAGGTGGACCGTTAGCATCCTGTAACAGTCTCTTCCTTATTTGGTTTACGTGTCTTCTATGTGAGAATTTGTGTCCCTGTACTATGCAAACCATATTCCTGATTATTTTTTCAATTGTACCTTGCTCCCAGTAAGATGTATTATTTTTATATGCTTTAAAAAAAACTTTTTCTCCTGGGTGGAATTTTCTTTTTGGTACGTACGACTGTGTTATTTGCTTCGTTTGACTTGGTAGCAATTTATCAAATACAGATCTGATTTTTCTAGCGAACATTACTTCTGCGGGTGATAATGTCGATGGCGTAGCATTATTTGGCGTAATTCTATATACCTGTAGAAATTGTTGTAATGCTTTTTCCGTAGGCACATCATATGCTTTTCTTAACGGTCTTTTGAGTGTATCAACAAATCTCTCCGCTTGACCATTTGATCTTGGGTGATATGGCGGGGATTTTATATGTTTGACTTGATAAATTTCGCAAAACTCTTGGAAGTCCCCTGATGTGAATTGCGTTCCATTATCTGTGACGAGGCAATCCACTACTCCAAACCGAGCGAACAGCTCGTGGAGGCAATTTATGGTAGTTTCCGAAGTAGGATTTTTGCAACGAAACACCTCCGGCCATTTACTATAACTATCCACTATGATCAAATAGTAGAAACCATCAATTGGTCCTATATAATCTACGTGTACTCTTGACCACGGACGATCTGTCTCTGGCCATGGCTTATGGATGATTGGCGGTGCTTTGGCTGCTAAGGAACAACCCTTGCATTTTTCCACCATCTGAGTAATATCCTGGTACATGTTTTTCCAATATACATAGCTTCGCATCAGCGATTTCATTCTATTTTTTCCTGGATGGCCCCTGTGGAAATCCTTTAGGGTTCGCTTTTGTAGTGTTTTGGAAATTACTACCCTTTCGTTATAAAGTAGCACATTATCGCATAAAGAAAAGCTGTCCGATATTTGCTTATTTTTTTCTGCTATTTTTGCTTTTGTTTCTTTTATGAATTCACCATTTATTGCTTCATTTTTTATCTCTTGTAGAGTGACGGGGAGGTTTCGAACTGTACAACATAGTACTCTCCTGATATCTTCTTCATGTCGTAGGGCTGCGATTACAGAATCTTCCAATGGCTCTGTTTTCGTTGGTATCAGTCTCGACAGACCATCCGCATGCCCGATGTTTTTCGTTGGTAGATACTCCAATCGGAAATTGTAGTTCAGAAGAATTGTACCCATCTTAGTAACCTATTTGCAGTGTAAACCGGTAGACCTTTTTCGAACCAAATATTGTTAGTAACGGTTTGTGATCCGTCTGTAGAATAATAAATCTAACATAGATATATCTATGAAATTCTGTGACTGCGAAAATAATTCCAAGATCTTCTTTCTCTATTTAAGAGTAATTTTTCTCTGCTGGTAGTAAGGTTCTAGAAGCATTTGCGATGGGTTATATTGTCCCATCTGGCATTTTATGCAGTATAGGCGCTCGCGTCACTTGCTACAATTATTTCTAATTTAGGACCGTAGTGTGTCAAAAATAAATCCGAAGTTAACGTCTTAATTATTTTGTCAAACGTTTTCTGGGATTCATCTGTCCACTGCCAAACTTTTTCTTTCTTCAGAAGTTCGTTCAGTGGTGCGCGAAGTTTATGCATGCGAGGAATGAATTCCTGGTAGTAACTCACTAAGCCTAGAAAATTTTGTAATTCTGTTGTTCTTTGGAACTGGCATTTTTTTTTGTTGTTGCCGTTGCCCTTTCAGGGTCTG
The DNA here is from genome assembly GCA_964036315.1 of Acanthosepion esculentum. Taxonomy (NCBI): domain Eukaryota; kingdom Metazoa; phylum Mollusca; class Cephalopoda; order Sepiida; family Sepiidae; genus Acanthosepion; species Acanthosepion esculentum. The sequence continues at coordinate 34,293,778 of OZ038486.1, read as the reverse complement.
GTCGTCTTCCTTCTTGGTCGATGATATGGCCCAGGTATTTAATTTCCTTCTTGAAAAAATCGCATTTGTTTTCTTTTACCTTGAACCCATAGCTTTGTATTCTCTTAAACACCTCTTGTACGTGTTCCCACAGTTGTTCAACGCTTTCGCTATTTATCAATACGTCATCCAGGTATGCAATCGTGTACACTAGTCCGGCGAGCATAGTATCCATTGTCTGGTGGAATATAGCCGGCGCGACCTTAATCCCAAATGGTAATCTTTGGTATTTGTATATTCCTTTGTGTGTGTATTATGCACAGTAATTTTGAACTTTCCTCATCGATTGGAATTTGTAGGTACGCTTCACTTAAATCTTTTTTGGAAAAAAAATTTCCGCCGTTTAATTTTATGAATACTTCTTCTGGACTGGGTAGAGGATAGTGGTAATCTTTTATCGCTGCGTCCAAACCCGTTGAGAAATCAGCACATACTCGAATCTCTCCTGATTTCTTTTTGACGTAAACTGTAGGTGCGGCCTATTGGCTGTATTCTACTTTTGTCAATATGTCAGTGTTTTCGAGTCTAGCCAATTCTTGATCTATTTTTTCTATTGACGCAAACGGTACGCTCCTTTTTTTCTTGAAGATAGGTTGAACGTTTTCTTTTATTTTTATATTTGCTGCCATTTTTTTACATCTTCCGAGACCTGCTGAAAATACTTCGGGGAAACTCTCTTTTAGTTTCTCTTTTAATTTATCTGCCTCGGTTGATAAACTTTTTACATTTTGGCAGTACGTACTTATTGGTAAATCCGAAAGGTCGAATTTTTGCATCCAGTCCGTTCCGAATAAGTTTTCTGTATTTCTTAACACATACATTTTTAATTTTCTTGTCATTCCATTAAATATCACGTTTGTAATCACTTCACCCTCAAATTTTATTTTTCTCCCAGTTACCGACCTAGCAATTTTATCCGTTTTTAACATGGCAGGTTTGTTCAGTTTTCTCCATGTTGGTACGTTAATAATAGTTAAATCCGAGCCGGAATCCAACTGTAGTCTGACTTTTCTGTTTTGAATTTCTACTTGTACGTATTTTCTTATGTTAGTCTCATCCGCTTGGTCAGTCCTCGTGATTCTTATTCTGCTTTTGCTTTCTCGTCTAGTCCAACAATGAGAACTTTTATGTCCTATTTTTTTGCATGACAGACAAGTTTTAAAACGGTATGGACAGTCTTTATACCAATGCCAAGTCTCACAACGATAGCATGGACTGGGTGGTAGTTTTTTCTAATATTGACTTTTAGAAGTAGACAAATTTGTTTTACCTGTTTTAGAAAATTGGTCTGGTTTGTTTCTGAGGAGGGAAAGTTGGTTTATCTTCGTACTTTACGTATGTGCGTGATGCCAGCTTCTTCTATATCTTTTGAGTCTTTCTTCACACTGATGCATCTCTGACAATCTTCTGCCAGTTTTTGAAGTGTCAAATCTTGTTCACTCTCCAATTTTGTAAGGATTCTGCGTCTCATTTCCACGTCTTTGGTTGAAACCAGGCCTTGGACGTATACTAAACATTTGAAATTGTCCGCGCTGAGTTCCGATAATTTAAAGTCATCACAATATTTGTTTACAATGGAGGCGAAAGTTATGTAATCTTCGCTTTCCTTTTTTGTTAGGTTCAAACATTTCCATCTTTTGTAGAATAGTAAGGTATTATGGCTGAAAAGTTCTGTTAACAGTTTTATAGCTTCTTTGAAAGTTAACTCAGTTGTTTTCTTCGGTATGATGTAATCTACGAATTTGGTATATTCGCATGTGCCTAATTTTCTTAGCAATAGACGTACTTTTTGTGCGTCTGACCAATCTCTGCAGTCAAATTCATATAGATCTTCGTACCTTCGGAAGTAAGTTGCAAAGGTTTTGTCTTCGTCGGGTTCATATGTGAAATCTTCGATAGTGCTCCAAATAGCGTCTTGTGAGAGAACTGTTTCATTCTCGGAATTTTGCCCTTTATTTGACATTACACGTAGCAATAATTCTTTTAATTCAAGATGTTTCTGTACGTTTTTTTTGTTGCTGTTCAAATTGGATTTTGATAATTTCCACAATGGTTGACTTAAAATCTTCCATGTTAACGTAATTTTGTGTAAGTATTTTACTTTAGTGTAACCTGATATTCTGAAACCTGTGTACGCCAAAAAAAAAATTCCTTTGTTGCCAGTAAAATTGATTTCCAAACAGAAAATTCTTTCTTTTTTTATATGTTCGCGCAGAAATTGTTTTTGTTTAGAAATCTCCACGTAGAACTTGTTTTTTTTTTTTTTTTTTTTTTTTTTTTTTTATTGTGTAGAACTTGTTTCTTACAGTTTACTCGTTGACACTGTTATGTGCGGCGGATAGCAAAAAAAGGTATGTCCTCCGCGTAGAGAGTTCGTTTTTCTTTTGGTTTACCTCGTCGCCACTTGTTATGTGCGACGGCTAGTAAAAAAGTATGTCCTCCGCGTAGAGAGTTCGTTTTTTCTCGGGGTTACCTCGTCGCCACTTGTTATGTGCGACGGATAGCAAAAAAAGGTATGTCCTCCGCGTAGAGAGTTCGTTTTTGGGTTTCCTCGTCACCAAATTCCTTGTACCACGGTGATGGTCCAAGGTAGAACCAATGAAGAAATAACTCGAACACATGTATGGAATAACACAGATATATTATAAACAGAAATATATACAAAGAAGTAGAAGTATTAGTAATGACCATCAGATTTGGTTAGGGTGAACTATGTTGTCTCGACAAGTATCACTATTCCAATGTTCTTACAATAATCCTCTCTGCTCCCTCTTGAGGTGCAGTATTTATAATGTCCGGAATAGTCCATTATTATTATTATGGATAAGTTCCCATAACAATTATCAAGGACAGCTGACCGCCCCAGTCTGCGTTGATCTTCTAAAGACTCTTTTGCCAGAATGAAACTGCACAAACTAATTTCGTACTTTTGGATCAGTTATGGCTCCTTGGCCATAAACATTGCATATTTTTTCTAGAAGTCTTTATAGCGATATTCCCTTGATTAAAAACCTTTAACGTTATATGATTTAAATACACCTTCAATCCATCTATAACTGTGGTTAAGAAATTTATTCATTAATTCACTGTGCCGAACAAAAACTAAGATATGTTACTCTAAATTTATTCTTAACTCCCACGTATCAGATAGGATGATTCATTCGTCATTAATTGGTTTCCGAAAACAGAAATTACTTATGACTCAACTCTCTCTCTCTCTCTCTCTCTCTCTCTCTTTCTCTCTCTCTCTCTCTCTCTCTATCTATCTATGTTAGTGTACACCATTTAACTGTCACGTATGATTTGTAGTTAAGATGTTTAATTCATCATTACAATTGGTTCCAAAAAATGGAAATTACTTATGACTCAACCCAATCAATGAATCAATCTATCTATCTATTATATTTTAGCGTACCCTATTTAACTGCTACTTATGATTTGTAGTTAAGATGATATATTCGTCATTACAATTGGTTCCCCGACACGGAAATTACTTATGACTCAACCCTATCTATCTATCTATCTATCTATCTATCTATCTATCTGTTAGTATACACCATTTAACTGCCACGTATGATTTGTAGTTAAAATGGAAATTACTTATGACTCAACCCAACAGATTATGCATTTTATATACGCAAATAACTGCATGTCAGAATCCGGCAGCTTCGATGATCGTGCAGCTTTTATGGGGGGGGGGGGCATGCTGATCATCCGTTAGGTGTTCTCGCCACAGATTACTTCATGTGATTGGTGCTGCAATAATAACGTAACAAGACGTAAACACGTGACATTAACTCGACGCCAGTCAGCGCAAATATCTGAAAAGGGTTACTGGATAAGAATCGCTATTTACCCACCTCCCCACTGTGGTGGGTGTGAGACTGGGTTGTTTATAATGTGGAGTCTTATACGCGTACATATGGGCCAAGGAGAAAATTTACGCAGTCCCGCGACCACTGTCACGCTGGACCGGTATTCCAACAACCCTCATTAAGGGAGGTATTGCCGCGTGGTTGGAAACCCAGGGATCAGCTATTCCTCATAGCTTTTCCGTGAAATATGCGAAAACGGAAACGCTTTAAAGAGGTGAAAAACAGATACTGCACTTGGTCTTTACTCGACCCCCCCACCACCACCACCACGGTGAGAAGATAAGGCACAAGGCCAGATTAAAATGGGAAACTCAAACGCGTTCAAATGAGCTAAGGCCAAAATTTGCCCAGACACCGCACCCAATGGCACCCTCGCGTCGATATTCTACCGAACCTCCATTTTTGGTGTAATGAGGGGAATGCTGCTGCAGAGTTGGAATTCCCATGACCAGGCATTCCTCATTTGTTTATTCCAAAGACAGAAACACAATTGAGAGATAAAATGTAGTTTTTCCAACAGAAGTTAGATTGTATTTACTTGTCGCCCCACGCTGGCAGGATGTGACTCAAGGTCAGTTTAATGTGGGGAGCCTGGACGCGTATACCCAGGCCAAGTAAAAAAACAAAATCTCTACCCCTTCAACCGTCGGTTGTGTTGGCATCGGTATTACTACTGATGCACCCTCTTTTGTGAGGTACTGTCGGGGGAAGCTGTTTCCTGTGTCAAAGTACCTCTCAATAACATTTTTATATGCGCTTTTTCAGCAAAGAGAGACACACAATTGATTTGCTTTGTTTGTTTTGTTTTACGATATATCAAGCTCAATGGGTTATTTAATGCCGACAAAATTTTTGTTGCTGGTAATATTTTTTCCTTCAAAAATATATTTTTGGTAATATTTTTTTTTCTTCAAAAATTTATTGCTGGTAATTTTTTTACAAAAAATATTTCTGGTATTAAATTTAAAACCTATTTTTACACTTTCATAGTTTTTTCACTCAAGTTTGGGGGTTAATTATTTGTCCATAGCTGGGACCATAACAGGTGCTACCACCCCGGGTCAGAGTGGCCTGGGAACACCAGCAATTAATACCTCCTGATCAGAGGCCTTGCTGTTGGACGTAGTTTATCGTCTTATCCAGGCCGCGGGTGTAGTTTATCGTCATACCCAGGACGGAGACACACAATTGAGAAATAAAATGTAGCTTATCTGCCTGAGGACAGATGCTCCACTTTGAAGGCTGAGTAAAGGCGATAACCACATATATAAATCATTCGACTTTGTTTATTCAATCAGATTTTGTCGAATCTACGAATAGCCTGCTGCTTTCGTTAGAATTGCTCGCTTTCATTTACTTGTTCACTTGTTATTTTACCAAGCTTACATTGGTTTTGCCTTTTACCGAGATTCGAACACTGCTCACAGACGCCGGTGGAAAATTCACCTGTTAATATTGTCTCGTTTGGTATCAACATCAGAATAAAAGGTATCATGTTGGCGAGGAACACATGTTCGTGACATCGGTAGAGAAAAAAAAACAATTTAGAAAGTAACAAATTAAAAAAAAAGGACATTTATGATATCAAATGGAGGTTCGGATCGAGGAGTGAAAGAATATATGATAGCTGTTCAGAAAGATTTGAAAAAAAAAAGCCGCGAAAACATCTCCAAAATCCATATTTCAAGCAAAGGGTGCAATCCATTAAATGAAAAGCCGCAATATTCCCTGTGCCCGTGGAACGCATGCAGTCGCGCGTCCTTTAGCCATAACACAAATGTACACACAAAAAGGTGAAACAAATAAAAAGAAAAACAGAATACAAAGAAACGCATTGCTAGGAAAGGAGTCGCATGTTTCTTGTCCATACGACGTTTTCTTGACAGAACGGAAAAATTGAGTTTTGAAGGGTGGAGGGAATATACAATATATTTACGCGGGTAATATAGGAGGGGAAAAAGAATATGCGAAGCGAACAGAAAGGATTTGCGAAAAAAACAGAAAATGCTGCTGTTGACGGGATATATATATATATATATATATATATATATATATATATATATATATATATATATATATATATATATATATATATATATGCGAACGGTAAGAAGAAAGAAAGAAATCCTAAGTAATATTAACATCTTTTCACAGGAACCAAGAGGTCTCTGTTGCTGTACACCCACACACACACACTTTCCTTCCCTCTCTGTCACGCACACACAAACACACTTTCTCTCTCTCTTTTTCTTTCTCACACACATTATTTCTCTCTTTCTCACACACACATACTTTGTTTCTCTCTCTATCTCATACATTCTCTTTCTCTCTCTTTCTCTCTCTCTCTCTCTCTCTCACACACACACACATGAATGAATCGGTGACAATCATCCCTAGCGGCTTTGATTTCTTTCCTTATCCCACACCTCCTACAAAAATTACTTTACTCCTGCCATCATGTCTCTCCTCCTACTTTTCATTCTCTCTCTCTCTCTCTCACACACACACTCACACACACTCACTCATTTACTCACTCTATAGAAATCATTTCCAACTGTAGCCTCTTGATCCTTTTTTTCCTCTACTCCCCTGGTGCAGCAACTTGTTGGCTTGCAGATATCAAAGCTGCTCGTCCGAATCCCCAGCAAACTGCGTCTTTCCTAATCCCTGGAAATCCATTCTGCACCGAGAAACTCGCCAGAATTTTGGTAAGCAATTCGGCTTAACGCGCAGCGGAAACAACGGCAGATCAAAAGGGAAACACGATGAAAATGGCTGAGGATATCAGTTTGTTTTTTTGTATTTTTGGGGGTGTTTTTTGCCACGATCACACACACCCACCAAAATATAAATGATAAAAGAGGAAGTGACATTCAGGAGAGAAGAAAGGATATATATATATATACACACACACACACACACACACACACATATATATATATATATATATATATATATATATATATATATAACTGAATGAAATTAAATAAATGAATAGATACAAATTTTTATTAAGCTTAGCTTAATATGACGAAGGGCCATATGTGGAGTAAATAGAGTAGGAAGAGTGTGTTGCGCCAATCTCCTAACAACCATGATAATAATTCATGATAATAATGAAATAGTATTGACTCAGGCAACCATTTATTACGATAAACCTTTAATGATATTATATATTTCTGCTGAGTTTCCACACGAATCCAAACATTCGGTATCCTCCAGCTGTATCTTCAATATTCTGGCTAATTTTAATAATATTATCATTTGGATGGCCTCAATTCTTGCTTACACTTCCAATTAATATTATTATTAGTAGTACAAGTAATCGCTAAACTTTTTTTTACTAACATCGGTCGAAATACGGAACAATCCCAGATGATGTTGCAGATCTAGTAGTAACTTATGCTTTATGGCTGAGATCAAGTGACAACAAGTTACTCCAGCTGATCTTCCTGAATTTCTAATTCGTAAAGCTGTTTGAGACTGTTCCAGGTGAGCCGATAATCAGGGCTAATTTTTATTTTTCTGGAATTTTTATATTCAACAATTTCTTTTTCAATCTTCTGGCAAGTTCAAGGATTTTAGCTCAGTTTTAGTTTCGCCCCGTCTTACCGCAACAGCAACAGCTATTCTCTGACAGGTCTTCATTTCGTTGTTCACAGTGACTACATATCAGTTTCTGATCGGGATTCGTTCCAATTATAATGTCCCCTAGAGGTGTTAGGACGTTATCTAATCGATACATATTCCATTGGTCTGTACGGTGAAATCAAAGCAGCATGTACAATTCCCCTGTAGATTTTCGTTCTTAGTCAGTCATTTCTATTTTTGAAATTGTTTAGCTAATTTAGCTTAGGTTAGATTGGTGAATTTAACGACGTATCAATACTTGAGTTATTTAACGTCGAATATAAGTTTTGTAGGACAAAAATAATGATTAATGAATAGTTTATACTTGAGTTATTGGTCGGGATTATACTTAAGTCTATAGATAAATGTTGAACCTATTTATATTTTAGTTAAAAAAGTTAAACAAAGGCCATTTGAGTCAAAATGTAAACATTAATCGGTTCCATTCTTATGTCAAAACGTAAATCTTGGTCGGGTTTATAATGTTGAAAATAATTTCACCCCAAGAAAAGCGTTAAAGCTACTAAGACACAAGGGGTTACTGAGCGTGAAAGAATATGAGAAAAAGGAAAATATTATTAAGGAGAGAGAAAATATTATTAAGGAGAGAGAAAAATAAAAGATCAGTATTTAAGAAGACAGAAGATAACGATTGACATTGCATTTATAATGTTAAAGATCAAAGCTGGCTCGAAAAAAGAGGCCGGAAGAGAGTTTCAGAAGCCTGAAGTGCAAAAAAAAGAAACTGCTAGCATAGAACTTACGGTTGTATCTACAATTTCTACTGTAAAATGACGAGACCTTGCGAGTCGTACGCTTAAATTCATAAAGTCTAACAACCAAAGAGGAAAGCTTATCAGAACAATTACTCTGACAATATTTATAGAAAAGTCGCAGGGAAACTACTGAACTTGATTCCAAAGGCAAACATTGATTATATTTATACTTGAGTCTGTATGTAAACATTTTGTGTTAATTTATTTGATTCATATATAAACTGTGATCTAAACATTGATCTTAGATCCAAAGTGAGAAACATGCGTTCATTTGTTATGTTGTTAATTCCCTACACATGTAAAACATGGATTCTAACAGCTGAACTTCAGAGAATTCAATCTATGGAAATTAGATGCTACTGGAAAATTTAGTGCATCTAGTAAATGAACAAATCCTCAACAGATACACCGTGCCCTTTGATGACCACACCATAACAAGAGCAGGAAGAAGGACAGACAGAGGAATGGGTGTGAGAACAGAAGCAGGGTAGGAACAGGACTGAGCAACATCAGATATGAAACTTGCGGGGACGAAAGGGCTAATTCTTTGTAAGTCATCTCTGTGGTGTCCCAATGACACTACGAGTCACAGCTGCTAGTATGACTATGAATTCTGGATCTATAACGATTCCAAGTGCCATGCCTACAAAGAATGTTCAGTTTATATTGGTGGAATAAGTTGTCACCCGTCGAAATTCGGAAGCATTCAAAGTCAATAAGAAACCTTTGTTCTCAGATAAATTGATCTATGGTAGGCCCAGTATATGTTGGACCCATCGCAGATGATACGAAAGTAAACTTTACACTGTGTCACATAAGAGCATAAAAGAAGTCAGGTGCATCAGTGGATGGACCTGAAAGGTGTCTTCTAAACTACCATTTAGTGAATCCCGTCTAAGACAGGACAGCAGTGGCTATAAACAAGTGGAGGTGATCAAACTAGTTGTGCTTAAGGTCGTTACACGTGGGACAACCGGATGACAGGAAGATACATTAGTGCTACACTAGGGAAGGTAAAGACAAATTACATTCCTGAGATAAAAAGAATCTACGTTCGGAGAAAACCCAAAGTTCACACACGCACTTGGTGATCTTAACAAATTCTGGAAATTAATAAACAGTAAATATGTGTATGAGGTATTTAGTCTTATGTTCTTATTCGCCAGTAATATGCTTATATTAAACGCTGACACCAGGTTTTATGTATAGGTGAATGTCAAAGTAAAAAGTTATAATATGAATGTCGCAAGCCTCTCATTGTTCTATCGCTTCTTCCATGGAAAGTGCTTAGAAGAACTGCATTCATAAGTCCTACCAGCTCTAACTTTCACAGCTAGGACCTGCCATGCTATGTGGATTGTAGCGAACCCCTGACCTCATCCCCCCCTTATTGGTGAGGAGTAAGTTCGACTCGAGCAGTTCCTACCTGCGAATAACTGATCTGCGAGATCGACTCCCAAGAGTATATATTCCAGATAACGACAATCTTAATCTGTTTAAGTTAATGTTAACCATTATCTCCCTCAGATATCCACATAAAATGTGGATCTTACTCTTTTAACTCTCCTACCATGAGTGACTCCCGGAACTTGTACAGGGTGAACCTCACTGTTAAAAAAAGAAAAACAATCCAAATAACAAATAATTTTACTTTAAATATAACTTTATTTTAAGGATTTATTTTACTAGGATTTAAATAAAACTTTATTTTAAAGATTTACTTTTACTCTATTTTAAGGATTTACTTAACTAGGATTTAAATATAACTTTATTTTAAAGATTTACTTTACTAGGATTTAAATATAACTTTATTTTAAAGATTTACTTTTACTCTATTTTAAGGATTTACTTAACTAGGATTTTACTAGGATTTAAATATACCTTTATTTTACAGATTTACTTTTATTTTAAGGATTTACTTAAGTAAGATTTTACTAGGATTTAAATATAACATTATTTAAAGATTTATTTTTACTTTATTTTGAGGATTTACGTTACTAGGATTTTACTAGGATTTAAATATGAGTTTATTTTAAAGATTTACTTTATTTTTAGGATTTACTTTACTAGGATTTAAATATAACTTTATTTTAAGGATTTAATTTATCTTGAAGATTTACTTTACTAGGATTTTACAAGGATTTAAATATAACTTTATTTTAAAGATTTACTTTATTTTACGGATTTAATTTGCTAGGATTTTACTAGGATTTAAATATAACATTATTTTAAAGATTTACATTATTTTAAGGATTTATTTTGCAAGGATTTTACTAGGATTTAATAATAAATTTATTTTAAAGATTTACTTAATTTTAAGGATTTACTTTTCTAGGACTTTACTAGGATTTAAATGTTACTTTATTTTAAAAATTTACATTATTTTAAGGTTTACTGTACTATAATTTTACTTTATTTTAAGGATTTACATTACTAGGATTTTACAAGGATTTAAATATAACTTTATTTGGAAGATTTAGTATATTTTAAGGATTTACTTTGCTAGGATTTTACTAGGATTTAAATATAACTTTAATTTAATGATTTACTTTTACTTTATTTTAAGGATTTATTTTACTAGGATTTTACTGGGATTTAAATATAACTTTATTTTTGAGATTTACTTTATTTTTAGGATTTCCTTACTAGGGTTTTACTAGGAGTTAAATATACTTTTATTTTATAGATTTACTTTTACTTTATTTTAAGGATTTACATTACTAGGATTTTACTAGGATTTAAAAATAACTTTATTTTAAAAATGTACTTTTACTTTGTTTTAAGGATTTACTTTACTAAGATTTTACTAGGATGTAAATATAACTTTATTTTAAAGATTTACCTTTACTTTATTTTAAGGATTTACATTACTAGGATTTTACTAGGATTTAAATATAACTCCATTGTAAATATTTACTTTATTTTAAGGATTTACTTTACTAGGATTGAAATATAACTTAATTTAAAAAGTTTTAATTTATTTAAAGGATTTACTTTACTAGGATTTTACTAGGATTTAAATATAACTTTATTTTAAAGATTTACTTCATTTTAAGGATTTACTATGCTAAGATTTTATTACTAATTAAATATAATTTATTTTAAATTTTTACTTTTACTTTATTTTAAGTATTTACGTTCCTAGGATTTTACTAGCATTTAAATATAACTTTATTTTAATGATTTACTATATTTTAAGGATTTAATTCACTACGATTTTATTATGTTTAAAATATAACTTTATTTTTAAGATTTAGTTCTATTTTATTTTAAGGATTTACTTTATTAAGTTCTCACTAGGATTTAACTAAAACTTTATTTTAAAGATTTACTTTTATTTTATTTTAAGTATTTTCTTTACTTGAATTTTACTAGGATTTAAATATGAGTTTACTTTAAAGATTTACTTTTACTTTATTTTAAGGATTTATTTTACCAGGATTTTACTAGGATTTAAATATGAGTTTACTTTAAAGATTTACTTTATTTTAAGGATTTACTTTCCTCGGATTTTACTAGGATTTAAATCTAAATTCATTTTAAAGTTTTTACTTTATTTTAAGGATTTACCTTACTAGCATTTTACTAGGATTTAAAAATAACTTTATTTTAAAGATTTACTTTTACTATATTTTAAGGATTTCTTTTACTACGATTTGACTAGGATTTAAATATAAATTTATTTTAAAGATTTACTTTTACTTTATTTTAAGTATTTACGTTGCTAGGATTTTACTACGATTTAAATATGAGTTTATTTTAAAGATTTATTTTATTTTAAGTATTTATTTTACTAGGATTGAAATATAAATTAATTTTAAACATTTACTTTATTTCAAGGATTTACTTTGCTAGGATTTTACTAGCATTTAAATATAACTTTATTTTAATGATTTAATTTAACGGATTTACTTTGCTAGGATTTTACTAGGATTTAAATATAACTTTATTTTAAAGATTTACTTTTATTTTAAGGATCTAATTTACTAGAATTTTACAAGGATTTAAATATAACTTCATTTGAAAGATTTAGTATATTTTAAGGATTTACTTTGCTAGGATTTTACTAGGATTTAAATATAACTTTATTTTAAAGATTTACTTTATTTTAAGGATTTACTATGCTAGGATTTTACTGTTATTTAAATATAATTTATTTTAAAGATTTACTTTTATTTTATTTTAAGGATTTACTTTATTATATTTTCACTAGGATTTCAATATAACTTTATTTTAAATATTTACTTTATTTTAAGGATTTACTTTTACTTTATTTTAAGGATTTATTTTACTAGGATTTTACTAGGATTTAAATATAAATTTATTTTAAAGTTTTCCTTCTAGTTTATTTTAAGGATTTGCTTTGCTAGGATTTTACTAGGATTTAAATATAACTTTATTTTAATGATTTTACCTTATTTTAAGGATTTACTTAGCTAGGATTTTACTAGGATTTAAATATAACTTTATTTTAAACATTTACTTTTACTTTATTTTAAGGATTTTCTTTACTAGGATTTTACTAGGATTTAAATATAAGTTTAATGTAAAGATTTACTTTTACTTTATTTTAAAGATTTACTTTGGTAGGATTTTACTAGGATTTAAATATAGCTTTATTTTAAAGACTTATTTTACTTTATTTTAAGGATTTACTTAGCTAGGATTTTACTAGGATTTGAATATAACTTTATTTTAAAGATTTATTTTATTTTAAGTATTTACTTTCCTAGGATTTTACTAGGATTTAAATATAACTTTATTTTAAAGATTTACTTTATTTTAAGGATTTACTTTGCCATGTTTTTACTAGGATTTAAATATAACTTTATTTTAAAGATTTATTTTAATTTATTTTAAGGATTTACTTTACTAGGATTTTACTCGGATTTAAATATAAATTTTTTTAAAGATTTACTTTTACTTTATTTTAAGGATTTACTTAGCTAGGGTTTTACTTGGATTTAAATATAACTTTATTTTAAAGATTTGCTTTTACTTTATTTTAAGGATTTACTTAGCTAGGGTTTTACTTGAATTTAAATATAACTTTATTTTAAAGATTTACTTTTACTTTATTTTAAGAATTTACTTAGCTAGGGTTTTACTTGGATTTAAATATAACTTTATTTTACGATTTACTTTTATTTTTACTTTTCAGGATTTACTTTTTCTCAAAGTTTTCTTTTTCCTGTTATTTCGTCAGCAGTTTACTTTTCTTTATTTCTTGCAATCTCTGGCGAATTTGCTTCTTATTTTGGACACTAAATTTTAATTCTTTTTATGTGTCATTGCTTCCCCATTTGTCAGTTTTCTTTCAGCTGACTCTTATTAATCTTCCTTTTTAAATTCGCCAGTGATCCCGATAGCTGACGGTCTTTATTGTTTTCGCCTCCTCCTCCTGCATCAATTTGTCACATTCAGATGCTTCTGGGTATTTGAAGCCGTCCTTTGCGGCTATTGTTTTGCCATCGTACCGCTCGAGCGTTGTATGCATTTCTTGTGAACCTCATCTTGCGCGTTATTAGTAAACCTCAGTCCTCTGAAAACGCAGTAGTTCTACAGTGCAGGTAGTGTAACGGCCAGTGACTCGGAACGAAAAATTGGCGATCCAAGTTCAAATTCTGTCCGAATTCGATGCGTTCACAAATATTTAGAAGAGGTATGAATTAATCTCTTCTTCCTCCTTAAGTTATGGGCTAACGGGTTTTTCTTTAAGGTGTGGCAACCAGCCTTGGAGAAAGAAAATTCTGAATTCAAAAGAAACCGGAAGAGGGGTTAGCTTTATCAATCTGTCTTGCCAAAAAAGTTCTGTCTGTTTTTAAAGGAAAAAAAGAAAACGCTTCACAGTATGTGTAACTTATATTTAGTCTTCGAAGTAATCGCCATCGGCATCCAGCACCTTCTGCCAACGTGTCTCCAGCTGTTCAATGGCCTTGCGGTAGAACTCGGGGGGTTTGACGCAAAGAAGTCCGTGTGGGTTTTGCGCAAGTCTGCTTCATTGGTGAAGGATTTCCCACGAAGATGATTATCCAGGGAGTGGAAGAGGTGGTAATCGGATGGCGCATGGTCAGGTGAATAAGGTGGATGGCACAAAGTCTAACACCCAAGTTGCTGTATGGTATCCCTGACCACTCGCGCGACATGCGGCCTGGCGTTGTCATGGAGAAAAAGCACCTTTTCGATACACCAGTGCTGGCTCCTTCTGGCGCAATGCCTGTTGAACACGTTTCAATTGCTGCGAGTATAGGTCTCCAGTGACTGTTTGGCCCGTTGGTAGCAGTTCATAATGAACCACTTGACGACTT